>JARFIW010000968.1:1365218-2047828 GCA_036346225.1 Platerodrilus igneus | reverse complement strand
GGTATTTCACCTTTTAGCAGGTGACACTGCTTTGGACATAGCTTCAAAGTAGCTTCTTTCGGTCTTCGAAATACTTCTAAATTACCTAAGTGCTTTCCAAACGACTTCCTAATTACAATCGCGTCGTCCAAATATATGAGGCACGTTTTCCACGACAGCCCGCTGAAGATGTTACGCATTAAACGCTCGAAAGTTGCAGGAACGTCGCAGAATCCAAATGGCATGACTATTAGTTGCCATAGACCAGTATCAATACTGAAAGCAGTATTATCGCGATCTTTGGGTTCTGCACCCATTTGCCAGTAGCCACTCAGTAAATCCAAGGTTGAGAAACATCCCGATCTTGAAAGCGTACTTAGAGTGCCATCAATTCTTGGTAGTGGGTAGCTATCGTTTGTGGTACCGTCATTTAATCGTATGTAGTCCACACGAAATCTTGTTGGCCCGTCCTTCTTTTTTACAAGTACAACAGGTAATGGTCGAGGGCCCTCAGAGTGGTCTATCACTCCTTGCCTCTCCATATCCCCATTTATTTTCTCAACCTCCTTGCGTTTGTCCAATGAGAGACTTCTCAGCTGCTGTCTTATTGGAGGCGGCTCCGTGGCGTAGTGGTATGTGTGTGACTACTACGCCCAAGGTCCCGGGTTCGAATCCCGACACGGTCCGCTTGAAAAATGTTAGGCGAGCATTTTTCACAAAAATACACCCTCGTTCGGATGAGAGGTAAAATGGAGGTCCCGTGTGTGAGTGTTGTCACGCACGTTAAAGATCCCTACCTTGCTTGGAACGGCAAGGGTTCGGCAAAATTCCAAATTTTCCAGGTAAAAAAAAAACTCGCTTCCTGGCCAATGTAGTACCTTCGGGTGGAGCATTGGAAAATCAAATGTAATGCTGTCTTATTGGCCATCCATCTCCTGTATGACTTCTGTGTACTTGATTACTGCAGTCTTTCTTAATCGACCTTTTGAATAATTGAATATCGAACTGATTAATGTGATTAGTCAAAAGTTCGGAATTATTTTCTACCAGGTTGGTGAATTGTACTTTTAGGAAGAATTTGTTTCATTTGGTACGCAACTTCATATTGAAAAGGCAGGTTAAATAAGAACATCTAATTTTTAATGCAGTTACAGAAACTTCAGTAAGATCTGTTTAAAACTAATTGAGTCCAGGAGATAATTAATTTAAATGTTTTGAAGTGCTTTCATCAGCCAAATGTCTCCTTCAGGTATTTATAATAAATGTTGAAGCTATCCCCCACAGTAACGGCAAATTAATGAGTTTTTTTTTAATGTACGTATATTTGTTTTCGAAATTTAGTGTTAATAGAGTCAATAGAGTCTAAGCTTAGATGGAATTTTTTTTAGTTATTTATTAGATAGGTAGGTGAAGGTGCTCATTGTGGAAAGTTATCCACTTACCCCGGTGCGTTCAAGATAATTTCCGATTAAGACTGGTATCTCACACACTATAATATTCTGGGATCCTCTTTAAACACTTGCATCACCCCTTCCACTGAGTTAGTCGGCAGCCATTGTTGTTATTGCAGTCGAGGTTTTCGGTACTTTATTGGAATATAGAATTTTAGTGAGATACTTCACCGAGTTTTCTCTGTGAGTTACCTGCTAGATTATCTGGGGTCAAAACTATTACGTAGTAACCTATTGGACCTCAAAACAATTCACTCGCTGTTTACCAAATGTGTTAGAAAAGTGAAACCTTTCAACAGGTTAAACTTTTAATTTAAACCTGTTTGTGTTTTTGTGTTCTACCAGAACAATATTTTGTATTTATTTTATTATATTCTTTATTTTGAATAATGGGATGATGTAAACGGATTCCTAATACACCATATTAAGTTTGAGAGACACTTAATGTCAAAGGGCTGTCATAATCATTACGGATAAGAGATTTCGGGGTATTTATTTATTATTAACCTAACTACGTGTTACAATTCATAAGATGAAATTGCAGCTTAGGATTTTCTGCAGTCTAAATTATGGTCTCAAAAATAGCAAATTTATATATCCTTCGCAATAATCTAAATCTTATCGTAGTTACTAAATAAGTGCAAATAAAATTCAATTTAAACTTAGCTCTATTAATATTAAGTACTTTCAATATACCCACATATAGAGATAAAAAAGACTTAGTTTCTTAAGCTCCTCGGGGCCAGGTTTTACTGAAAAAAAAATTTTAAAACGTATATCTAATTCATCAACAAAACTATTACCACTCTAAATTTTCCTGTTTTTAATATTAAATTACATAACATTTATAACTCTCTATATCAGGAAATATCACTAATAACAACAGCTTTTTCTTTCTATCCTTTAATATTAATATCTACATATTTCGTCATATTTTAAAAAGATTACATTATGCTTAAATTTAATTAACACCCGTTCCATCGATGTCTCCATTTAACAAAATAATCACTTTCATGTTCGATTAACGTCCTATATCATAAAATACCAACCATATTTACACTCAAAATTCACATTCAGATAAAAAATACATCAGCGCTTATAATTACTCCCGGTTCAATACACCTGTTATAAGGTTAAAAATATCCAGAATACACCAGATATCCAATTTTTCAGTATCTCCATTTTTCATCCTTTAAACTACATCTCATTTGAACCAACACCACACAACATTCCAAATTAACGGAGGGATGAAGTTTACAAATCCTTATACCTTTAACCGTTCATAACGACGATAATTCCACAATCATGTGAATTGAAAATACATTCATCATGCAAGCGTAAGTTTAACAGTTAGTCGCACGCCGAGTTTATGATCCCTGCGTGAACATCTATAATTTTTTTTTTGAAGCTGTGTTACGATCAACTTTCTACAATTCGCTCTTAAATATTTTTACGTTCCATATTAACTCTCAAATTTTACTTTCCAAAACTTAACTTTTCGGAAATTAACTTCACGCCATATCGATTACGACAGCGAGGGTCTCAAACCGTATTACGCGCTTGAATGATTACATTTTGAACTGTTCTTGTTACCGGCTCATGAACAATTAATTCCCATTCTCCATCGAATTTAATTACTGTCCTCTAATTTCCCCCTCTTTCTTATGGTGTTGCGTGTTTTTGTTATAGTACTGTCTTCCTATTGTGCTTATGGAATGAATCCCCGGGGAAAGTACTTGTGGTATCATATGATTACTTAAACCAACCAAATACATCAATAAAACTAGGAAATTAAATTAGAGCTAAATTGTGCGCACTTCCCCTCCCCAGGAGCGATTGTGATCTCTCGGGATATTTAGTGGAACTGGAGAACCTAGGAACCTCGGAGAAATTTATATTCGAGGTATTTATAAATATTGTGGCGGCTGTACCCACATAAGCATTGATTTGTATTAATAATAAATTTTGCAGTTAATTGTGAACGAGCACGATTTGGTGTAGTGGCGCTAACCGACATAATGCTTATGCGAGTGCACCTGATAATTAGAGGGATGCTCGTTTGCAATTCTGTTTACTTGTTATATGTTTAATACTTTACTTAGATATCTATATATTTACATTTTATACCTGTATCGTACATTTATATATTTTATTGTTCTGTCACTTGGCTTGTTTTGTTTGGAGTTTTGCCTGTGTTTGGTTATATTATCTATAGAAAGGACTATTGAAATTAGAATGAGTCGGTTAGGGAACGATAGTGAATGTTAGGGACGTCTGAAGTTAGAATTAATTACTCAGACTAAAGCGGACGATATTGTAAATTTATAGAGTAGGAACAAATAGCTAGAATTCATTAGTAAATACTAATTTAGCTAGGTTTGGATAGTTTTAAGTCAACTGTTTAGGTCGCACCGGTAAGCACAGGCGGCAGCTGCTATGCGGTATTACGGATTTTCCTCCCTTTACTTTTGCTAGTGCCTTGTTGATCAGACATACTCCAAACTTAAGGCAATGGATATCATTATTTAAACCGTAACTTTAGTTTTAGTTAATAAATTATATTTAACGGTTAATTCGTTTAAAAGTCAGACTTATATGAAGCACGTACTTATTCGCATTTAAACCCAATGTAGTACCTTCGGGTGGAATATTGGGGACGTGGTCGCAAGTGTAGTGGTCCTACTCAAATTATACAGTATCCTGTGATTTACTTAAGTTAGCTTTCGTGTTTTCTGCTGTTTTTACAATATAAATATATACAATGTAACATATTGTATGAAATGATTAAATTATATTTGCAATATGACATCCGTAAACTTCACTACTCAGAGTCTGAGTTTTGATATCGTATTAGAGTGTGTATAAAGTTTTCTTTATATGCAACACTGATTCTAGTTTGTTTTACTAAAATTTGTAAAAAAAAAGCTCTCCTATATTTAGGATGCATATGAGTGTCACTGTTATTTACTTAACAATTCTAAAACTTTCTTAAAAATGATATGATTCCACTACCAAGTTCACCGAAAAAGTGTATCCATGGTTGTTCAATGTATTTATGGATAAATTTATGAGTCAGGCTTGCGAAGGAATGGAAGATTTGAAATTGGTAAAACAAATGTCAGTGGGCTGTGGCTTTGTCACAGCAATATATACAAACTGATGCTTAAGTAAGGGACGTAGATTAATATTTACACATAAAAATTATTTCTTGGAAAATAACAATTTAAAGCGTAAACGGATGTTTTTAAAAATGTCCTTATGAATACGAGACGACGCACCACAGAAAGTGTACTTGCGATGAACCCATTCTATTTTTTCTATTCAAAAGATCACTGTACTCAATCAAGTTGTAAATCACGCATATTCCAACAGGTCGCTTGTAAAAATTATGCATTTTTGGGAAATAAATAGAATGTTACAACTTTTTAACCTCTTTTATTTTCTTAAATTGGTATGTTAGAGATACCTCAGTTTAGTACATTTTATTGTATATTTAAAGGGTGATACATAAAGCCATAAAGAAGTTTGAGTTGCATCCACAGGATCTGTGTTTGTGATAGACGAGTTATATCATAATATTCTTATGCACCCTAATCCTATTTCAAAGTGGAAAAAATCAGATATGCAGAAGTAGTTGAAGGAACAAAATGTTTTCCTTGAATGTAGGGATTTCAAACCAGTATTATATTTCAAAATTATGGGAAATAAACACGTTCATCAGGTATTTGTAATAGACCAGCTACTAGTAGAACATGGTCATGTAGTTTTACGTTTACCTCCGTATATCCCGGAACTAAACCCTAACGAGAAGATATGGGCGTTACTTAAAAACTACGTCTCTGCATGTTTTGTAACCTTTAAAATAGATGATTGTGGTAGTTGGCAGAAGAACATATAAAAATATAAGACTAAAAGAGTGGAGTACAGTAAGTTTGCATCTTGTATGCTGAGGAAACTGAAGAGTAGTAAGTTGAACGAGAAACTTTTATAAACAAGGTTCAAGAATTAATTATGCGGGTATAGTAATACTGATGATTCAAATGGCTACTATCGTCAGAGGAAGATCCGGTTGATGACGACCAAAGTGTAGGATGTGTGAACCCATTTAAACTCATTTATGTATCGCACTCCAGTAGAATAATCTTGACTTAGAACTTGTAGAAAATAGGTCTAATAAACGCTTTATTTATTTTATTATACAGATTAAATTTTTTTTTAAAATGGAAAAGCCTGAGACATAAAGAAACTTCATGTAATTATTACATTTCGTTATGTAGATTATCGTTTATTATTGAGATGTTGAAATAAAATTTTTCATAAAGAGGGAAGCAGTATTTGTATCAAGATGGGTTCGTTCAAAAGGTATCAGATCTAACAGTGAGCTTAGGTATATCATTTGTATTAATAGGAGGAGGTATAAGGCAACAAAAAATTACTAACAAAAATATCCCTTGATTGCTCGACAACAATTGTGAGCAAGCAGTTTTCTAGTTTCACTTTTTATACTAGTATCGATATAATGCGCGCATACATGAAGTATCAACAATTGTCCAGACTTTGCACCAGAACTCTGCAAGGACAGCGCAGACTTGTATCAGTTGTACTTGTGCGGACTTCCTTAATTCGTCGATTATAAATACGAATGTCAGAGACAAGCAATGTTCATTTGATTTCAGAATTTTGAAAAGAAACATGTTAAGCAAATATTTTTAAAAATATAAAGGTAGTTAGGCAAATACAAGTTAAGCGAATCGATTGTTTGAGAGTGCCGGATAAAAATAAGTGAATGATTTTTTTATATTTTTTGTAGTTCCTGCGATTACATAGATAAATCATCATCATTAGGCCTTCAGTCCTGGAACTGGTTAGACGCGTACCCTCATTGTTTCCTATTCTGAACTAACCTACACATTTCCCTGAAATTTGCACATTCTGCATCTATCACTATCTCATCTAGGTCTACATCTACCTCCCTTTTCCTATCTCTGCTTGTAATATATTCCATACTATTCCGCAAAAATGCTTTAGAACGTATTCTGTCCTTCTATTTCTCCTATTCTTTTCCACAGATATCCTTGTTCCCCTACTATTTCTGTAACCTATTTGTTATTAACTTTGTCTGTCCATGCTCCTCCTCATCCCTCTGAAGCACTGCAGTTCAAAAGCTGCTACCGTTTTTCTCTCTGCTTTTCCTACTGCCCGTATTTCATAGGCATACTGTGCTGTGCTCCACACATATCCTTTCAACAATTCTGTTCTTGTTTCTATGTTTGTTGTCTTTCATTATAGGCGCTATTCTTTCTTGTTAGATGCTGTTCGGTCCGCTTCCATTGTTTTACAATTATATACCCTATTTCTCCGACATTTAGTGGTTGTGAAGGGGGGTAAGCCGCCTGTGGTTGCCAAGTTCCCCCAGCACTTGAACATTTGCCGATTTTTTGCAATATATCTTTTTGCACAGTCACAGCCAACACCTGTAGTTGTTTATAATAATCATCAGATTTATCTGCGCTTATATTTTCGTCATTAGGTTTTCCGTCTCAAAACTGGTTGGACATGTACCTACTCTTATTTATATTCTGAGCTAGCCTACACAGTTCCCTGAAATTCTCACACAGCCTATGTACAGCTCGGATCCCCTTCTATTGTTTTATAGTTCTATGCCCTATTTCACCGAGATTCAGTGAAGGGAGTTAAGCAGCCTTAGGCTGCCAAGATCCTCCAAATTAATAGTTTTTCAGTAAATCTTTTCACACAATTAACATTATTCGAGAATATTGCCCAACCAATACTTGTAGTTGCTTATAATAATCATCATGTTTAAGTATAGTTACTTTTTTGTCATTAGTTTATCCATCTTGTGACTGATTGGATGCGTAGCTCCATTGATTTCTATTCTGAGCTAGCCTACACGTTTCCCTGAAATTCCTGTAGCCAAAATCTTTCACTATCTGTGTGCAGTAATCTAACCTGAATCTACCTTTACTTCTCTTTTTTCCTATCTCTGCTTCTAATAGATATTTCTCACTATTCCCGCATGCCGTAGTATGTGGCCCCTGGCCTATCATAATATCTCTTCTATATTTTACCGTTTTACATATATTTCTTTTTTCCCCCTACCATTTTTAGTACATTTTCGTTCTTAACTTTGTTTGTCCATGACATCTTCATCATACGTCTGTAGCACCACATTTCAAAGGCTTCTACCTTTTTCTTGTCCGCTTCTTCTACTGTCTAGGCTTCACAGCCGTACAGAGCTGTGCTCCACACATATGTTTTTAGCAATCTTTTCCTTGCTTCTATGTTTGTTGTCTTTGAACACAGTAGTTGCTTTTACTTGGTATATGTAGCACGACCTAGTGCTAATCTTTGTTTTATATCTTTTGCACTTTTCCCATCTTGTGTTATTTTGCTTCCTAGGTAGCAGGAATCCTTAACCTATCTGTATTCTTGTTTTTGATTTATTTTCCCCTCCGTTGCATACTAGTACTTTAGTTTTATTTTTGTTAATTTTCATACCTTATTTCTCTGTTACAACCGTTTTCATTTCATTAAGAGCAGCTTTTAACTCTTCCTTGCAAGATGCTAGTACCGCTATATCATCTGCAAATCTAAGCATATCAATTTTTTGTCCCTGCATAGTAATTCCAAATGTCTTCCTGCGTTTGACAGTATTCATTCCCTCTTCAATGTACAAGTTAAAAATTAATGGGGATAGAGCACATCCCAGTCTCACCCATATCCTAATGTTTACTTCTCTACGTTCCTGCTCTAATTCTATTACTGCTATTTGCTCTTTGTATAAGCTATGTATTATTCGTCTATCTCTATAACTCATTCCAATCTTTTCAAACATTTTTTTCCATTTTACATTGTAGAATGCTTTTTCCAGATATACAAACCCTATATACACGCTCTCCCGTTTTTCTATTGTTTTCTCCATTATCACTTTCAGAGCTAAAATAGGCTCCCGTGTTCCTCTGTTTCACCTAAACCCAAATTGATGTTCTCCTAGTATTTTTTCAGCTCGTTTTTCCATTTGTCTTTGTACAATTCTACTTAATATTTTTGACACGTGCGCTGTCAAACTTATTGTTCGAATATTTTCACATCTATCCGCGCCTTTCTTTTTGAAATCTTTGGGTATCTCGCATGTCTCGTACATATAGCTTACAAGTTTCTGCTTGCACCTATTCTGTGCCCGGCGTCTTACCATTTTTCATACCCTTTAATGCTAATTCAAACTCATCTCTAAGTATAGGATACCCCAAGTCAGCATTTTCAATGTCTGATTCCTGTTCTAATGCTGTTAGTTCCTCTTGTGCATATAAATTCCCTATATATTCTTGCCATCCACCCACTTTCTCTACATTTTCTATAATAACGTTTCCTCCCGCGTTTTTGCTACACGGTTTTATATCCCTAAAATTCATTATAATTAGTTTATATGCTTCATCTGTCTTTCTTATTTCCATCTTAGTTTGTACCTCTTTGCACTTTTCATCAATCTATTGTTCTTTAGCTTTCCTGCATTTGCGAATAATTTCCCATTTTATAGCTTTGTATCTCTGTTTTCCTGTTTCGTCTGATTTATTTTTGTATTTTCGTCTTTCTTCTATTAAATTCAGGATATCCTTTGTTATCCAAGGTTTCTTAGTTTCTTTTTGTGTATACCCCAGAATATCTCTGGTCGCCATGTCTAGGCTGGATTTAATGTTATTCCATTCTGTTTCTACTTCCTTAGTATCAGATATTTTGCCGATATCTTTTAGCAATTCATTTGACTTTTTTTTTAATCTTTCTTGAATATCTTTATCTTTTAGTTTCTCAAAGTTAAAGTGCCCTTTTCCGTTTCTTTTTTTCAAATTTTTAAATTTAAGTGCGGCCTTCATAATTACGATGTTGTGGTCAGGGTCTATATCTGCTTCTGGGTAGCTTCTACAGTCTTTTACTTGATTCCTAAAACGTTGTCTAACAAGAATGTAATCTATTTGTTACATTCGTATATCTCTTGGCATCTTCCATATATATCGCCTTCTAGCATGATGTCGAAATAATGTATTTGTTATGATTAAATTGTTCTTGTCGCAAAATTCTACCAGTCTATTACCCCTGTCGTTTCTCGTGCTTAAACCAAATAAACCTACTACCGCTCCTTCCTTACACTCACCTACTACTGCAATAAAATCCCCCGTAATTATTAAATTTTCATGTCCTTTTACGTATCTTAATATGTTTTCGATATTTTTGTAGATCGCTTCTACCTCTTCGTCGCTGCATAGATACACCGATTATAATTTGAGGTGATAGTAGTTCAATATTAAAGTCAACCGCAGTTACGCGGGTATTCCTTAATAGTTTTTTCCAACGTTTTAGCAATCGGTAGTACACATTTTTCTATCTTTAAAAACAATGCTTTATGGTACATGATTCCTCTCTATATACATACAAAAGATATTCTGCCATAGTCAGACCAACAAATGCCTATGTGTCTTTTACGCAAGAAAGTTTTGAGCAATGATGCTGTGAAACCATCCAAGCTAGAGGAACATCTGAAAAGGTGCTACCATGATAAAACAGATAAATTTTGAACTACTTTCAAATACTTAAAGAAAAATCACAAAAGCCCCACGATAGATAGTATTTACTTCGACGTCACAAAGAAACGAGCGTCTTTCAATATCTCGCTTCTTATAGCAAAATCTGGGAAACAATTAATTCTGCCAGTCATTGAATAAGTTTTAAGAACTGTTCTACACAAACCTGCATATGATATAATCAGAAAAATCCCTTTGGGCAACTACATGATGCCAAGACGTATTGATGAAATGTGTTTCGATCTTCAAAGCTTCTTGAGTAATTACCTGCAAATCACCCACTTCTTTATACAATTTAACAAGTCAACTTCACCTGGTACTGAAGCATTATTATTGGCAAATGTTCGTTTTGTTACGGACAAAGAAATCCAAGAAGAACTGCTCTTTGTGAGAACGTTGACAACCTAAAGGTGAATCAATACCTAATTTTTTGAGAGATTATTTCATAGAAAAAGCAATTTCTGTATAAAATATAATATCAGCGGCAGCAGATGGAGAACCGTCCATGCTTGGGCGCTATCGTGGATTTCTAAACCATTTAAAACTAGATGAACCCGGGGTGTTTGCATTACATTGTGCCATCCATTGGCATTACATTTGATTTTCCAATGCTCCACCCGAAAGTACTACATTGGCCAGGAAGCGAGTTTTTTTTACCTGGAAAATTTTGAATTTTGCCGAACCCTTGCTGTTCCAAGCAAGGTAGGGATCTTTAACGTGCGTGACAACACTCACACACGGGACCTCCATTTTACCTCTCATCCGAACGAGGGTGTATTTTTGTGAAAAATGCTCGCCTAACATTTTTCAAGCGGACCGTGTCGGGATTCGAACCCGGGACCTTGGGCGTAGTAGTCACACACATACCACTACGCTACGGAGCCGCCTACCATCCATTGGCAACATGTAGTTGCTAAAAATCTGAGTTGTAAAATGCGTCAATCTTGTCAATTTGCCATTAACGCAGTAAATAAAATTCAAAGTAAGGAGTTGAATAATATGTTATTTACTCAACTGTGTGAAGATAATGATAAGACCTTTAATCAATTGATTCTTTACACTGAAGTGCACTGGCTGTCCAAAAGTTTATATTTGACACGATTTGTTTTATTTTTTGTGACAGTTTTAGATTTTTGGATGATAAAGGTCCAATTTTAAAAGAAAATTTAGTTATGTGGAAGCCAGACATTGCCTATTTAACAGACTTGTTCACTAAATTTAATGAAGTTAACTTGCAGTAACAAACTGACAGTCTAAATTTGATAAAGACAAAGCCTATCATTTCAGCCTTTCTAGTCAGTATTAAACTAATGAAGCAAAATATTGGACGGAGCGAATTTTCCCAGTTCCTAATTTGTCACAGACTAACTGTCAGGTTGATGACGTTTTAACGTACGTTCAACATTTGAATATTCTTCACATAGACTTTGAAACTAGGCTTAGGGATGTTTTGACTAAGGAAATATTACACTGGATTATAGATCTATACGGTGACATTGAAGAAACGGATGTCATAGTACAAGGAAAACCGATCGGGATGAGCACTGACGAAGAACTTAAAGTGCAGTTCAGAAAGGGATAGCAATTTTTGTTTCAGAGAGACATATCTATTACTTATCCTGCAATATGGACTATCGCAAGAAAGTTTCTGATAACTTTTCTATGTTCATTTCTAAAGGATTTCAGAGGGGTTGCCAATCTTCTAACCAAAAAAAACATTAAAAATCACCGATCGAAGAGATTTAAGATTGAACCTAACTAAATTGAAGCCAAATATTGAAAATTTGCCATGAATACATCATGCTCTCATCCCTTCCACTAAAGGTGTTAATATTTTTGTGTAGTTACTTTACGATGTAATTTTACTTGATTTCAATTTTGTGTCGTTTTAATTAAAAAGTGTTTAAAACTTGACAAGTCTTTCTTTTTAAATTTTTCACTCTACCATTAAACTTATCAAACGGAGTAGCACTATATGAGCTGCCAAAAACACGTTTGAAGGTGATGTATTTGTATCAATTCGATATTAGAAAGATCTCAGGGCCTACCCATTCAACGCAGAAAAAATTGGCACGTTGTCTACGAAACAACAAAATTTGGGGATCCCTACTCTAATGTATACGTTGCAATTTCTTACTTCAACAGCACACGGATATCTTTAAGATACTTTATTGCTTCATCATCATCATTAGGTCTTCAGTCCTGGAACAAGTTAGATGCGTACCCTCATTGTTTCCTATTCTAAACTAACCTTCACATTTCCCTGGAATTTGCACAGTCTGCATCTATCACTATCTGCATGCGAAAGTCTGACCTCGGTCTACCTCTACCTTTTTTCCTATCTCTGCTTGTAATATATCCCGCACTATTGCCCAGAAATGCCTTAGAAACTATGTCATTCTATTTCTCCTATTTTTTTTGTTTTCCACAGATATCTTTACTCCTCTACTATTTCTATAACCTATTTATTGTTAACTTTGTCTGGTCATGCTACCATCCTCATACATTTGATGCACAACATTTCAGAAGGCTTCTATCTCTTTCTGTTTGCTTTTCCTACTACCCCTATTTCATAGACGTACTGTGCTGTGCTCCACACATATTTGAACAATTTTCTTCTTGTTTCTATGTTCGTTGTCTTTGAACATAGCTGCTGTTCTTTCTTGTTTGATGCAGTTCGATCACCTTCTATTGTTTTACAGTTATATACCCTATTTCCCCGATATTCAGTGGTATGTAAAGGAGGGTAAGCAGCTTTTGGCTGCCAAGTTCCCCCTGCACTTGAACTTTTGTCGAATTAATAGTTTTTCCAATTATCCTTTCGCACAATCAACATTAGTTGAAAATATTTCACAGCCAACACCTGTAGTTGTTTATAATAATCATCAGATTTAAGTACACTTGTTTTTTCGTCATTAGGTTTTACGTCTTGAAACTGGTTGGACGTGTACCTCAACTTATTTATGTTCTGAGCTAGCTTACAGTTCCCTGAAATTCGCAAAACAGCCTATATACAGCTGGATTCCCCTTTTATTGCTTTCTAATTATATGCCCTATTTTACCGAGATTCAGTGGTATGTGAAGAGGGGCGGTTCCGTGGCGTAGTTGGTATGTGTATGACTACTACGCCCAAGGTCCAGGGTTCGAATCCCGACACGGTCCGCTTGAAAAATATTAGGCGAGCATTTTTCACAAAAATACGTCCTTGTTCGGATGAGAGGTAAAATGGAAGTCCCGTGTGTGTGTTGTCACGCACGTTAAAGATCCCTACCTTGTTTGGAACAGCAAGGGTTGGGCAAAATTAAAAATTTTTCAGGTAAAAAAACTCGCTTCCTGGCCAATGCATTACCATCGGGTGGAGCATTGGAAAATCACATATAGGGTATGTGAAGAAGGCTAAGCAGGCTGTGGCTGCCAAAGATCCCCCAACACTTAGACATTAATAGACATTAATAGTTATCCAGTAATTCTTTTTGCACAATTAACATTACTTGAGAATATTGCAAGACCAATATCTGTAGTTGATTATAATAATCATCATGTTTAAGTACAGTTATTTTTTTCGTCATTTGTTTTTCCATCTTGGGAATCGTACCTCCATAGATTTTTATTCTGATTCTAATATATTCAGCACTATTTCCTCATGTCTTAGTATGTGGCCTTTCATTCTATCTCTCCTATTTTTTACTGCTTTCCACATATTTCTTTCTTACCCTACCATTTCTAGTACCTCTTTGTTCTTAACTTTGTATGTCCATGATATCTTCATCATACGTCTGTAGCACCACATTTCAAAGGCTTCTACCGTTTTCTTGTCTGCTTCTGCTACTGTCCATGCTTTACAGCCATACAGTGCTGTGCTCCATATATATGTTTTAAGCAAACTTTTACTTGTTTCTATGTTTGTTGTCTTTGAACACAGTAGTTGCTTTTTCATGTTAAATGTAGCACGACCTTGTGATAATCTTTGTTTTATATCTTTTGTGCTTTTCCCATCTTGCGTTATTTGGCTTCCTAGGTAGCAGAAATTTTTAACCTCGTGTAAGTTCTCGTTACCTATTTTGATTCTTATTTTTTATTTATTTTCTCCCCTTTTACATACTAGAACTTTAGTTTTATTTTTGTTAATTTTCATACCGTAACTCTCTGTTAGAACTGTTTCCATTTCATTAGAGCAGCTTCTAACTCTTCTTTGCTAGATGCTAATACCGTTATATCATCTGCAAATCTAAGCATATCAATCTTTTGTTCATGCATAGTAATTCCAAGTAACTTCCTGTATTTGACAGTATTCTTGCCTCTTCAATGTACAAATTAAAAATTAATGCGGATGAGGCACATCCTTGTCTCACCGCTCTCCTAATATTTACATCTCTACTTTTCTGCTCTAATTCTATTACCGCTGTTTGTTTTTTGTATAAGCTATGTACTATCCGTCTATCCCTAAAACTCATTACAATCCTTTTTGGTATTTCGAACACCTTTTTCCATTTTACATTGTAGAACGCTTTTTCCAGATCTACAAACCTTATATACACGCTTTCCCCCTTTTCTATTGCTTTCTCCATTATCACCCTCAGAGCTAAAATAGCCTCCCGTGTTCCCCTGTTTCGCCTAAATCCAAATTTATCTTCTCCTAGTATTTATTCAGCTAGTTTTTCCATTCGTCTTTGTACAATTCTACTTAATGTTTCTGAAACGTGTGCTGTCAAACTTATTATTAAAAAATTTTCACATCTATCCGCGCCTCTTTCTTTTTTGGTATAGTTTCTATAATGTTACGTTTGAAATCTTTGGGTATCTGGCCCGTCTCATACATATAGCTTACAAGTTGGAAGAGACGTTCTGTTACTGCTTGTCCAGCGGCTTTTAGAGTTTCTGCTTGCACCTTATCTGTACCCGGTGCCATACCATTTTTCAGACGCTTTAATGCTAATTCAAACTCATCTATAAGTATAGAATATCTCAAGTCATCATTTTCAATGTCTCATTGCTGTTCTAATGCTATTAGTTCCTCTTCTGCATATAAGTTACCTATATATTCTTGCCATTTAATCAATTTCTCTACATTTTCTATAATGACGTTTTCTCCCGCGTCTCTTATATTTTGCTATATGGTTTTATATCCCTAAAGTTCATTCAAATTAATTTGTATGTTTCGTCTGTCTTTCCGATTTCCATCTTGGTTTGTATTTTTTTGCACTTTTTATAAATCCAATGTTCTTTAGCTTTCCTGCATATGCAAATAATTTTCCATTTTATGGCTTTGTATCTGTTTTCCTGTTTTGTCTGATGTATTTTTGTACTTTCGTTTTTTTTCTATTAAATTCAGGATATCCTTTGTTAGCCATGACTTCTTATTTTCTATTTGTGTATAACCCAGAATATCTCTGGCCGCCATGTCTAAGCTGGATTTAATGTTATTCCATTCTGTTTCTACTTCTTTAGTATCAGAAATTTTCCCTATATCTTTCAGCAATTCATTTGACTTTTTCAAATCTTTCGTTAATATTTTTATCTTTTAGCTTGCTACGTACATCGACGTAACCTAAAAAAACCCAAAGAAAGAAAATGACCGGGCTCAACCGGTGAGTAGGCGGGTCTTACGAATACCAAAAATAAAGGAAGGCCTGAAAAATTAAAAAATACACTCACTCATTCACAACTCACAACAAAACATACAAAAAAGAAACCTCTAAGTAAAAAAAAATATGTACAAGAGCACAGTATTCCCAAACACAAAAAAAATTCAATAACCCCAATATACATATATGCGGCAGAACAACAAAATTACTTTAAAAATGGCGAGCTGTAGTTTTTAAGTCGTTACCCCTCTGAAATAACAACCAAAAAATCCCCAAATTTAACACTAAAAACAACAGCTCATAATCCTCGTAGTAAATCTAAAGTTACATACCTAAAATTATTACTATCATGTCTTAACCAAAATTAACAATTTTAATAACAACAGTTTGAAATCCCTCCCCGTAAACATACAATTATCCTGTCATATATATATATATATATATATATATATATATATATATATATGACAGGATAATTGTATATATATTTGTATATATATATATATATATAATAATAATAATAATAATAATAATAATAATAATAATAATAATAATAAGTTGTTAATTATCTTCTTTGGGAATATGTTCGTTCACTAGTCAATAAGAAAAACGCTCATTTATAAATTTGTCGACGTTTCGGGTAATTTATTCCTTTAATCATGACCTATGAGTATTAGTTATAATACAAATCTACATAACTGGTGCTACTTACAATCTATGGGATCTTTTTTAATTTCTGCTTTTAACAAAAAAAAAGCTCGCATAGATTGTAAGTAGCACCAGTTATGTAGATTTGTATTATAACTAATATCCATAGGTCATGATTAAGGGAGTAAATTACCCGAAACGTCGACAAATTTATAAATGAGAGTTTTTCTTATCGACTAGTGGACGAACATATTCCCATAGAAGATAATTAACAACTTAAAATTTTATATTATTAATATATATATATATATATATATATATATATATATATTGCTGTGATAAGAGGTTGTTTAAGGGTGTATTTTATAGCAATGGTCGTTTAGGAATCATAAATTATAATAGAAAGCAGAAAACTGCATTTATTTAGTAGAAAATTGAGTAATTGGGATAGTTTGTAAATAGTAAGCATTTAACACCTTGTATATAGAGTATAAGTAGTTTTAAGTGACGCAAATAAGCACATCTTATAACAATAGGACGCATATTTAGCATAGAAATAGGTAATTCATGCATTAGGTAAATAACAAATATTAAACACCCGGTATATAGAGCTTTAGTAAATTTAAGTAATGCAAACGATCATATTTTTCAGCAGAAGTAAGCATAGTTCATGTAATTAAACACGCATTCAAAAGAATTCTAATCAGTTATAATAATACGGAGATAAGATATAAAACTTAACAAAGCCTTGTGTAAGTGCGTACAAACAATCAACAATTTTTAATAGTAAAGGTAATCAAAGATGCGTAAATAAACATGAAAATCGAAATTCAAATTGCATCAGGTATTTTTGTATAATATGGAAAAGCGATTATTTACTCAAAACACCGCATGGTCTGATAACAAAGCATCTGTAGCAAACAACCATTACTCGAAAAGCCAAAAATGTTACATCAGAAAATACAAAGGAAATACAAAGACCTCATTGGTTAAGATTAGTAAGCCAAGCCCACATAGAAAGGGGGATCAACCCATATATTAACAGCGAGCAATGATAACGGAGCTCAGTTTCAACTCAACAAGGCCAAACTGCGTTACTCTGAATCTAAGAGTAACGCGTAATAATAATATTTTAATAGTAAAATTGTTTAGTGACAGATAGTGCTACGAATATGAAAATTTCTATTGCCGATTAACGTAAGTAGAATTTGGGGAATTTATTTAAACTAAAATATAATAATAATAGGGCTCTAAGTTTAACGATAATAATTCGGAGGCTGACGACATTAATTCTGAGGCGGATGACAATAAATGTAAGTTTGACGATAATATTCTGAGGCTGGTGACAATAATTCATGGGTGTATAATTCGGAGGCTGACGATAATAAATTCAAGTGGATAGATAAAATTTCAAGTGGGTGTATAATATTCTGAGACTGGTGAGAATAATTCGAGGTGTAATAATATAATAGATTTGAGGCCGATGGTGATGATTCAAATGGGTGTATAATAAATTCAAGGGTGACGACAATAATTTGAGGCCGATGGTAATGATTTAAATGGGTGTATAATAAAGCGAGTGGATAGATAATATTTCAAATGGGTATATCATAATTCCGAATTGGTGGAGAATAATTTCGAATACGATGTTAATGATCCAACTGGATGGTATAATAATGCATGGAAAATTCTAATTGATAATGGATGCGTCGATAATCTTGGTACAATTTTGAGTTGCGAGAAAGAAATAAAGAAGCACGAAGTAAACAGACCAGGATAGATCTTATTTAGTTTTAAAACATTTTTTTCTATTTGAATTTGAATATTGAATTTGCCTAATTAAGATAAACTTGTGTAACAGAGTCAGCAACGAACTTTGCATATGTTGAAAGTACGTAATATAATAAAGGGGTTTTGAACGTTCCAGGCTTCTTTGATAAAAAGAGTAGTTTTTGGTGACTTTAGATTGATTGCAAAGCATATGATTTTTGAGATAAATAAGACTTACAATATTGATTGATTGAAAAGTGTATTTTAATAATTTTCAAAACCTGTATATAATATTTGTTTTTATTATATGGAATTAATTACCTTCATTTTATAATTCAAACAAAGAGGTAATCATAAAGGGGTAAAAGGAAGAAGAATTGATTATCGTAACTTTGTGTAGAATAATAATAAAAGCTAGCCGTGGCAGAATAATGAAATTAGTGGGAGTGTAATTTGATTAATTGAACACAGAGAGGTGGAGTCAAGTAAGAAAACGCCATTGACACCGAGTACGGCGTTATCATATTAAGTTTTATTGGACGGCACAACGTCGGGGCTCGAGAGTTCCAGTTAATACATAGCAAAATATATATATATATATATATATATATATATTCTTGTATATATTTACTATGTTTTTTTTGTCTCTACTATTTTTAACTTTATATAATTACTCCTCCTTTAAACAAGATTTTATTATACGACTTTTGTCGTCGTCCCTTATGATTTCAAATCGAGGTGCTTTAGCAAACGTTTGGTTGGTTTTTCTTTTACTAATTACTATATTTTATATGCCTCGACTATTTGAAACTTTAATCTCAGGGTTTTCTCACCTACTCACCGTGGGTTCAATCGTGAGTAGATGTACACTACCCAACCAAACTGCACCCTCGTTTGTTTTACCACTTTTGAAATGTACTAAATTTATTTTGATATGCCAAATCTTAATAGATCAACGATGCCTGATGTCAAATTAATTTATGTAACTTTTATGACTTTAATTTCTGACGTTCTAATATATTCACGGTACTTACCAGAAATATACTGCGCTGAAGGCCTTCCTTTGACTGCTGGCTCAAGTTCGAAATTGCCGTACGCACTTTTACACAAGATTCTCCAAATTTGTCCTCTTGCGCACTGCCTCCAGGTGTTTGTAAAACAATTTTGATGCCCCAAACCTGAAATAATGTTACCCCAATTTAGAATTTAGTAAAAACCTTTATCTACTTTCCCTGCGTCAATTCTTCCTCGCCGTATTCCTATCTCCTGTTCCTCTGCTCCGTATCCCGCTTAATTCTTTCTTCGCACAACCAAATCAATCCCGCTGTCTTAATACAAATCACTCCTAATCCTGCTATACCAATTATCCATACGATGTCCTTCTGCCGTTATATCTTCTCAAATCAATCCAAAATTCTTTATATCGCCGATGCCTTCTTTAACCACTCCAATATCCTGCTGCCGTAATACCCAAATCTATCCCAAAACCAACACTAATCTTCCCAAATAATATCCCGTCGCTTTCTCCTTTACACCAATAACCACTTCCAAAATCTTCTTTAAATACACGCTGACTTTCCCTTTTCACTTTTAAACACTTTTATAAACTCTTTTTATACTTGAATTCAATAATACTCGATGAATACACAAATAAACTTTTATTTCAAAACTATTTTACAATTTTAACGCAGGTTTCATAAATAGGTCTGTATCTGAACAAATTTAAAAAGAAGTCCCTTATTTATATTGCTTAGTTATTAACTAAACAAACTTAGCTTACTACAATAACATTTTTACATATATAACATCCAATAACAAATCTCCTATCTTTCAGTGTCCAACATACCTTCGCTATAGTCTTTATATTAATTTTAAATTTCTACCATTTGTCCAAAACACTTCACTAAACTCCAATAACCTTTTACATTTTGATTCACTTTAAATTTTGATTTACAATTCGTCTAAAAGTTTGATTCTATAAAAAGGAAAAGCCAAATAATTCATACACGACCTGGACGCTTTGTTATATTGCAGATATCCATAAATGCGTCCGGCTTTCCGACGGCAAATGTACTCTCAACTGGCTCATGAAATATCAACTCAGTATAAAACCTCAAGTACCGTGCATTATATCAACGTCATAAAGTCATGTTACTACCTTTTGGCATATAAGTTTCAATCTGAAATGGTACATACTTTAACGTATGTAAAGTATAGCAAAATTTATAGTTTTTGAATTATTAAATCTGAAATATTAATCCTATCGTTTGGCATACACCCTATTAATACAAATATACCTTTAGAAACCCTATAACCCCTCCCTTACACAATATTTGGCCCCACTGGTTTTAATGAAATTGAAATTTCATATGTTTTCTCTTCCTGGTGTGCAAAAATTTTGATTTTCATTCAAAACCATCCTTTCGATGTTACTATTTTACTTTGGCAACCCGCATTCGCCTTTCTCTCACATCTATTACACTACGCTATTATCTAACCTATACTATACTACTATAACAAAAACAAAACAAAACACAAACTAAACTAAACTTTCCGTTGCATGAACCACATTTTAACCTATCCTATTAAACCCCTTCCTGTACTACTCTATATGGGTACAAATTCTCCAAATGAAAACGCCCGCGATACCCCCTGTCATATTCTCCAGCTCAAACGTATTGCCTTCAGCAAAACTACGCGTGATCCTGTACGGCCCTTCATAAGGAAACAACAGCTTCGCGCAAATGTTTTGTCGCGGTTTGAAACCCTTAATCGTTTGACGACTACCAAATCCCTATTCCAAAAATCGTTCTTTTCTTAATTTTCTACACCTTCGTTCGATGTCCCTACGCTGCATCCTTTCGATTCTGCGCCTGGCATTACTTAGCAACTCTTGTACCTCGACTTCCTCCTCCATGGTCTAGCTGGTATAATCCTTCGCATTAATGTTACCGGACATGTTTTCGTAACCGAACTCGGTACGCTGTTCATAAAATTTTCTATTTGTGGTAGATACCTAACCCATCTGTCGTGATGCTCCTGTGTCGCTAATCGTAAATATTTTATCACCTCTCGTATGTAACGTTCGCATGGATTAGCTTTTGGATGTCGTATGCTACTAAATGATACTTTAATATTTGCCCTTTTAACCCGTTCCTGAATCTTTGATTGTTGAAATACGTTGCGTTGTCTACCAAAATTCTTTTTATCTTCCCGACTTGGCTTTCAAATTCTCCAATTGACTGCAATGCATGCACCGTGTTACTCCGTCTTGCAGAAATAATTTTACAAATTTAGAAAAACGTCGACTACCACCAAAATATGTCGGTACCCTGTTCACTCGTGATCAGGTTGCTTAAATAATCAATCGCCACCAATTCCAATGGTCCATTTACGCTCACGCTCATCGGCATATTCTGCAGCACCACGTTCTTGTCTTTACCTAGAATGCAAATTTCACATCGATTTATCCTTTCCTTTATCACCGTTATATCATTTTTTGCGTAAAACGCCTCTCTGAATACTAAAATGTTTTCCTGATACCTATGTGTCCGAATTTTAAATGAATTTCGTTTATGATTTCAGCGGCAACGTCTCTTGATAGCACTACCAGCTCTGCATCCCATATTCTTTTCACCACAAACTGCCCTACGATGGTAAATCCCCTGTACTCTTCCATATTTTCTCTTGTAAGTTTCTCTCGTATCGAGCTCACCTCGCTGTGCCTCTGCGCCTCTATAAGTTTGGTGTTTGTCCATCGACCAACATCCCTGAATTCCTGCAAAGCAATTAAACACCCGTTTATGTCCTGATTCGATTCGACCTGCGGTCTGCTCAGAAAATCCGCCGTCACATTCTCCTTTCCTGGCTTATGCTTAATTTCGAAGTCGTATTCCTGTAACACCAATGCCCATCTATACAACCTGCTGTTTAAAAACTCCTTTTTCTTCATGAACGTTACCACCGTGTTGTCGGATTCTATTAGAAATTTCTTACCTAACAAATAAAAACGCAACTTCTTCACCGCGTATACTATGGCCAACATCTCCTTCTCTGCCGTCGCATACCTGGTTTCGCAGTCTTTCAACACCCTAGAAATGAAAACAATTGGTACTTCAACTCCATCCTGTATCTGCACCAACTCAGCCCCGATTGCATATTTCGACGCATCCGTCCTCAAAATAAAATCATCTTTAAAATTGGGATATTTTAATGCTAACTCCTTGTAAAATGCACGTTTTAAATCCTGGAACGCCTTCTCTCGTTCAGCAGTCCACTTACATCTCTCCTTTTTCTTTAACAAACTCACCAACGGTACGCACACTTCAGAATACCTCGGTATAAACCGTTTGTAATAATTTAACACCCCTAAAAATCCTCGCAGTCCTCTCACATTCTTTGGTCGCTGAATGTTTTTCAACTCGTCCAATCTTTTATTGCAAATTTTCATCCCTTGTTCGCTAATTTCAAACCCTAAGTATGTAACCTTGCTTTTAAACAACTCGCATTTCTCTACGTTCAGCTTTATACCTCCTTCGTCCAGTCGTTGGATCACCTTTTCTAAATGCTCCAGGTGTGTTTGCTCGTCCCTTGAAAAAATTAACAAATCATCGACATAATGCGAACAGAAACATTCATATTCATTAAACAACTTCTGCATCGCTCTTACAAGTGCTGCTGAAGAACTACTTAAACCAAATGGAACTACAGAAAACATATAAATCTCGCCTTCGATACTAAATCCTGTAAACTTCTTACTGTCTTCATGCAACGGAATTAACCAAAACGAATTCTTTAAATCTAATTTGCTGAAAACTTTCATTTCATATACTTTATACAATAAATTATCCAACCCTTGTGGTTGCTCATACTGCGGTTTTGTAATCGCATTCAATTTCCTCGCATCTAAACAAATCCTTATATCCTTTTATTTGGTTTTGGTACTATAACTACTGGGTTCACATATTGAGTTCTCGCTGGTTCTATAATACCCTCTTTTAACATCCTGTCTATCTCTATTTTAACCCTTTTCTTATGGCAAACGGAATTGGATACACCCTTGTATTAAATCCGATGTCTTCCGTGACCTCCAACTTATGTGTGTACCGCCTCGCAAATCTTGGCTCTTCATTAAATAACCCTACATATTTATTAAATAATTCTCCTAGCTTCATCTTAGTATCAATACTCACTTTCCTATCTGTTCATCATTAATTAATCTTCCAAACATATTACATAATCGTACTTTAACCTGTCCATCATTATACTCTTTAATCATTCCTAATCCTGTACTATCTATATCATTTCCATTCCTATTTTCCTCACTAACCGTAGGCACCACCCATGACCTATCTTTATCAAATATCCTAATTGACCTATCCTTTCCATCTATATTCAATCCAAAATCCTCTATAAAATCCATACCCAATATGAAGTCTAACTGTAACCCTTTCGTAATTAAAAACTCTGCATTCCTGCTTCTTTATTTCCTATATATATCGGTACACGGATAACATTATAAATCGTCGTAAGCTTTTTGTTCATCGCTGACCATAAATTAACCCCTCAATTGTTCCTATTCTTTCCTTTAAAAATTCTCCATGTTCGACTACTACCCTATCATTTACCAGCGACAACTGTGACCCACTATCCACTAAAGCAACATAAACACGGTCCCTTAAACTAATATTTATAAATAACAAATTCTTTTTATTAAAAATGTAACTGTTTAACAACAAATCCCTTATACTATAGTAAACATCAATCTTAACTCCTAAGCAGTCGGTCGTCCAAAATTCGCGTTTTTTTTCTTGAGGCGACTCGTGAATTTCCACCACCTCAATCCTATTCGGGTCCGTTGTAATTGCGCTCGTCGTTATATGTTGGACGTTTACGTCCCTGTCCGTCCGGCTATTTCCATTTTGTATTCCGCCTCCTGTAATCCGGCCGTCACCCTCGCCGTTGTCGTGCCGGTATCTGTTCTGTCCATTGTAGGCGTTATCCCGGTGATCCCTATTGAAATACGGTCGTCTATGTGCCTCGTGTCCCCAATAATTCCCATGTCCGTAGTTAAAATTTTCCTGTCTATAATTTTGTCTGTTTTCGTGGTACGGTGGTCGTCGACTGTCTTCCCTGTAACCCCTGTTTTGTTCCCAATGGTGTGTCCGCGTTTTCGCTTCCAGTACTGTAGCTAGGTCAAAATTTCTCATTACTCCCAAGAATTCCCTCAATGTCTTGACATTTTGTACCACTACAACTCTGGTAACCTCCGGTTCCATATGACCTGCCAGTAGAAGTACGATGTCGTCCTCGCTCAGTTTCGGTGTTAAGTGTTGCGCCTGATTGAACTTGTCAATCGCGTATTCTTCGCGTGTGCCGTGAGTCCTGCTATAATGTCCTGTAATTAGGTTCGTCCTTATGTCGGTCTGATGTGTAGTGTTCCAAAACTGTTCTATAAATAGTCGTTTGAAGTCCGCGTACGTGTCATACTGTTTACGAATAATGTTATGCCATTTTTCGGCGTTTCCTGTCAAACTTGCCCCCACAATCTGTAATTTTGTTCGTTCGTTTTCTGTCCCTACGATCTCGTCTAGTCGGTCCAGGAATCCCATGGGCTGTTCTGTCTTACGTCCCTCAAACTTCGGTAAAGCGTCCCGGTTTAATCGAAAATGCGGTCCGTAGTCTAGTCCAATTCGCCTCCTTTCTATGTCGTCGAGTTTCTCGTGAATTTGTCTAACGTCCTGTCCTACCCTGGTTTCTAATCCCGCGACTTTGTCGTCAAGTTTTGTCCTACCGTGTACGTTTTCGTTTTGTATGGTCTCTAGTGTTTGTCCTAAATTTTTGTAGTTAGTCCCATGTCGTTTGTCACATGTTTCTATTTCCGTGCTTAAATTTGAAAACCCGCTAATCATTGTTTCTTCCACTGTGTCGACCCGTGTCTTAATTTCAGTTCTTAAGTCAGTCCGTGTCGCGTTCAAGTCTCCTTGCAAATGTGCCCGTGTGTGTTCTAACTTGTCGTCAACCCTGTCTATTTGTTGTTGGACCTCTGTCCGCACGTCGTCTTTTGCAATCTGTATTTGCGTTAGTAAGTATTCCTGTGTGTGGTTCATTTTCGCCGTCAGGTCCGCGTGCGCTGTCCTAAACTCGTCCCTTAACTCGTTATGTGATTCCATAATTTTTATGGCTAACGCCGCATTCGCTTCTTTTTGTTCCGTGCGTGATTCATTTATTTTGTCTGTCAGTTCGTTCTTTAATTCTGTCTGTGATGTCTTAAACTCCATTTTTAGTTCCGTCTTGATTTCTGTAATTTTGTCTGTCAGCTCTTTTTGTTCCCTGCGTGATTCATCCATTTTGTCCGTTAAATTTTTCTGCAAACTCATCAGAAATCTCCTAAGGTCCTGGTTTCCGTCGGCTTCTGCTGCTCTCACCTGCGGTACCGTCGCCTGGTCCAAGTCCGTGTCTGTCATCTCCAACTCTGTCTGCATCGTGTCCGTCTCCTGTAGGTCGCCCCCTGCGTCTAGCTCTATGTCTTGTCTCCTTACATCCATTTCAACCCCGTATATTAGTCCCGATCTTGTGATTCTTTTTGTGTCCTCGTCCGTCATCTCTGTTTCCTTGTTTTGTACTCGGTTCCTGTAAAATTAAAAAAAAAACTTGCGGGCCCCACCTAACTCGGGCTCCCGGATTCTACTCTCTTTCGCTCTAACACCTTTTTAACCTTTTTCTCGAGCCTCACGTTGGGTTTGCCACCTTCTTGAATATATTTACTATGTTTTTTTTGTCTCTACTATTTTTAACTTTATATAATTACTCCTCCTTTAAACAAGATTTTATTATACGACTTTTGTCGTCGTCCCTTATGATTTCAAATCGAGGTGCTTTAGCAAACGTTTGGTTGGTTTTTCTTTTACTAATTACTATATTTTATATGCCTCGACTATTTGAAACTTTAATCTCAGGGTTTTCTCACCTACTCACCGTGGGTTCAATCGTGAGTAGATGTACACTACCCAACCAAACTGCACCCTCGTTTGTTTTACCACTTTTGAAATGTACTAAATTTATTTTGATATGCCAAATCTTAATAGATCAACGATGCCTGATGTCAAATTAATTTATGTAACTTTTATGACTTTAATTTCTGACGTTCTAATATATTCACGGTACTTACCAGAAATATACTGCGCTGAAGGCCTTCCTTTGACTGCTGGCTCAAGTTCGAAATTGCCGTACGCACTTTTACACAAGATTCTCCAAATTTGTCCTCTTGCGCACTGCCTCCAGGTGTTTGTAAAACAATTTTGATGCCCCAAACCTGAAATAATGTTACCCCAATTTAGAATTTAGTAAAACCTTTATCTACTTTCCTGCGTCAATTCTTCCTCGCCGTATTCCTATCTCCTGTTCCTCTGCTCCGTATCCCGCTTAATTCTTTCTTCGCACAACCAAATCAATCCCGCTGTCTTAATACAAATCACTCCTAATCCTGCTATACCAATTATCCATACGATGTCCTTCTGCCGTTATATCTTCTCAAATCAATCCAAAATTCTTTATATCACCGATGCCTTCTTTAACCACTCCAATATCCTGCTGCCGTAATACCCAAATCTATCCCAAAACCAACACTAATCTTCCCAAATAATATCCCGTCGCTTTCTCCTTTACACCAATAACCACTTCCAAAATCTTCTTTAAATACACGCTGACTTTCCCTTTTCACTTTTAAACACTTTTATAAACTCTTTTTATACTTGAATTCAATAATACTCGATGAATACACAAATAAACTTTTATTTCAAAACTATTTTACAATTTTAACGCAGGTTTCATAAATAGGTCTGTATCTGAACAAATTTAACAAAGAAGTCCCTTATTTATATTGCTTAGTTATTAACTAAACAAACTTAGCTTACTACAATAACATTTTTACATATATAACATCCAATAACAAATCTCCTATCTTTCAGTGTCCAACATACCTTCGCTATAGTCTTTATATTAATTTTAAATTTCTACCATTTGTCCAAAACACTTCACTAAACTCCAATAACCTTTTACATTTTGATTCACTTTAAATTTTGATTTACAATTCGTCTAAAAGTTTGATTCTATAAAAGGAAAAGCCAAATAATTCATACACGACCTGGACGCTTTGTTATATTGCAGATATCCATAAATGCGTCCGGCTTTCCGACGGCAAATGTACTCAACTGGCTCATGAAATATCAACTCAGTATAAAACCTCAAGTACCGTGCATTATATCAACGTCATAAAGTCATGTTACTACCTTTTGGCATATAAGTTTCAATCTGAAATGGTACATACTTTAACGTATGTAAAGTATAGCAAAATTTATAGTTTTTGAATTATTAAATCTGAAATATTAATCCTATCGTTTGGCATACACCCCTATTAATACAAATATACCTTTAGAAACCCTATAACCCCCTCCCTTACACAATAATATATATATATTGCTGTGAATCCTCTAACATCCGGGTACTCCGCTTTTCGAATCGAGCCCCTACGAATTGGATGCCAAAGAATGCTGTGAATCCTACAAAAAGCCATTCATTACCTTAACTGTGTTGGTCCATTGACTTTCTTCTGTTAATCGCCTCGGCTTCTCCTCTAGTTAAACCTTCATCCTCATTCATAAAAAAAAACACATTCCTACCACAAACATCAACGTTAACTCTATTTACATCAATATTCACAATACATTAAAATTTCAAATTAAAATTCAGCATAAATTTCAGTTTTAAAAGGAATTTCAAGATTAATTTTATTCTCATTTAATGTGCATCCAGAATTAAAGTCCTTGTAGGATGCCTACTAATTAATATAACAATATATGCAGACCTGAGTCTGAGTACAAAGGGAGCATCTACCACCCCTTTACGTTAATTAACCAGGTTCGTCTAATTGAGCTCAAAGACATACCCAAATTTTCATCATAATCCAGAACATCAATACTAAATACCCCTTTCTACTTAAACAAGCAAATTTCACCTTAAAATTAAAATTTTATGGTTAGTACAATTTCACTAATGTCCATTTAAAGTAAATCAATTATAAAGTAATTCAACACACACAAAAATATCAAAGTTCAAACAAAATAGTATAAATTACCTGAAGGTTACTGCACTCGTAGCTTCAATGTACATCGTCCCTTTTGTTAATCACACCATTCCAACTGGGTTATATTTACAGCTTCTGATTCTCAACGCTTTTCAAATTTTCTCCATCACCATTTATTTAAAGTTGTTTCTGGGCTTTTCCAGAACTCATCTGTGCATATCTGACCCTTGTTTTGTGGATCCAGACACATTTATGAACCATTTAATTATTCACCCCCGCAAAATAGTAAAGAAATTCATACTTCTTTCACCAATATACGCCAAAACTGCCTACTTTTGGTGTATTCATTTGTCGTTGTAAATTTTACTAATTGGTACAGTGATACTAAATTTTATTACCTTGTATCTAAGTGCACTAAAGTATATTCATGTTAGCACGTAAAGAACAAACTATTTTGAATCACCAAAATATACGAGCAAACTTTAAATTATTTTATCAAACTAAAATGCACTGTTTAACATCTTGAATCAAGTCGCGGATGTAAGAGAGCTTGTTCATATTCACCTGGGTATATATAGAAGTTAGCCTGTCTGTCGGTCGAGTCCCCAAAATGGACAATTCTAAAGAATTTCGCTTGCTATGTTTCCATTCCGTAGCTCGCGCGTCGGTTTTTACGAATTTTGTACTCGCCCCAGATAAATCTCAGAAATTTCAACACGGCTTGCAACGTCTGGAAATAACTAATTGACTTTTATACAGAAATGTTATTTTTACCTCTCAAATTTTGCCTTTTACTTTCAACCAATCGCAACCCCATGACGTTGCTCTACTCACGCCTTTTTACTATATGTGTCTCGGTCTTGCGCATATTATCTGTCTCTATCTACCCTGTTCTTATTCGTGCAAATTGATATTCTTTATTATCGATTATTTCAGTCCATGTGGACTGTTATTTGGGTTAAATAACCCGTATCGCACCTTTCGCATTTCTCGTAACTATTATGCGACGGTTTCTTAAAGATTCTCTATAACCATTAATTATCTGCAACATTTACGCAGAATGAGCTTTTAAAAATAGCAGGTGTTTAAACACACTATTAATTCTCAGAGCGTTATTTCATGGTATTTTATTGGGTTTTCAAGTTCTTATAGATATTATATGTTCCTAACGGTTCAATTAACTCCAACTAAAATTGACTTCTATCCTTTCATTTTAGCGAATACAAATTAAATGTTAATTATTATGTGTACACTTTGTTTAATACCGGTTACTTAAAATAGGGTTAATTAATATAAATTTTGCACGTAATTTCCATTTGTTTCTTTCTTAGGAATAATTAAATTACACGTAGAGCTTTTAATACTGTTTCTTTTGATATAAAGCGTCTTGTACATGATTTAAATCTCTTATTTTTACTGAAACGACCGAATTTATTTATGCTTCATGGTTTTAATAAAGCGTACTTTTTCCCAAAGCTTCTACACGGTGATTAAAATTGTTTGATGTGATTATTTAATTTTCTACCCTGGTCTAAATATGAGTATTTTCCCCCTATTTGAATACAAATAATCCCACTTATTTGAATGCAAATATAAAGCATTTAGACAAAAAAGAATTATAAAAAAATTGCTTATCTTTCTCTATCCTTATCTATCTAACATACCTACTTTGTCTCCAATCAAAAAAAAATATTTACACCTATCCTATATCCCTATCCTATTCCTAACTCTCACCTAATTCTATAAACTGAAATTATCCCTAACTTCATCCTACTTATCCATCTAATCCTATATACATCCTATATACCTATCCTATTCCTAACTTTTAACTAATCTTCACTATACTTTACTTCATCCTACCTAATCCTATATACATATCCTACTCTTACTCTATTCCTAACTCTCCACTAATCTTATATGAAATATCTATACTTAACCTATCTTATTTTCTTCCTACATTTCCTCTTTATTCTCATCCTAAACCTATTTCTAATTATCTCCCATATTTATCCTATACCTAGCTTTATTTTCTATAAACACTTACTTCTACTCTTTTATATACACCTATGCTATCCCTATGTTTAAATTTTACTCTATTCCTATATCTATACTAAATTCACCTATCTCTATCCTTTGTTCATCAAGTTATTTAAATCTAACTTTCTTCTTGACCCTCCAAGTCTTTCTTCTAACCATCCTAATACTCTTCATCCCTATTTCTCCCCCTTCTATCTCTATACTTATCATCCTTATTATCTCACATAAAATAAACTTATCATCCCTATTATCCTGATTCTTAAATATTACTTCTTCTTCAATCCCTACACTTGTCTGTTTCTCATTTATTATTGTTTCCCTTTCTGCCGACAAACCAAACGATACTACTTTAAAATTATCGATTTTTCCCTCTACGGAAAATCCTGTGTACCTTCTAGAATGCTTGTGTAATGGAATCCGCCAGAATGAATTCCTTAAATCTACTTTATTAAAAACAAACTTGCCACTTAACCTCATCACAAATAATTCTGCCTTCACCTGCTCCCGATCTGCTGCTGTTGCTTCTACCCCCACTACTTCTGCATGTTTTTGTATTAAAGCTTGAACCTCTACTTTCCTATCCTCTGGACATCTTATTGTGTTGATCTGTTTACCTTCATCATCTTCTACCTCTACTACATTAACACTAAACCCCGTGTCATCCTCTGTGACTTCATAACTGCCCTTCCATGGCACTACCCTATCTTTAATCCTTACTACCTTCCTTTCCATATCTATCAAAACCCCTAACTTCATCATACAGTCAACACCTAAAATGCTCTGAAACTTCAGTCCAGGTACAATTACAAACTCCTGTTCACAGCTTAAACCTCCTATATCTATCCTAAGCACCACAACACTATTTACTACAGCAAACTTCTTTTTATTTGGAGCTACTAAATGGCTACGCTTTATAGGCATAATTCTATCACAAACCTTATCCCTAATTTTGCTGACGAATTCCTCCGATATTAAACTCGCCTCTGCCCCTGTATCAAGTAATACTTCTACATTATTCTCACAAATTTCTATATTAATAATTGGCAAACATAATTTTTCCTCAGTTTCTGGCTCTACTTCCTCCTCAATTTTAAAAAATTCACGTGGATGTTCATATATATTTACACTGAAATCTAGTGGTCTGTCGCGTTCTAAAAATCCTGTCCAGGTCTGTTTTCCCTACTTGGTCCTGGTCTAGCCGTCACCTCAGCGTATGTCCTAGGCGTTTCCACTCGTTCCGTGTCTGTATTAGCAGTCCCGCTCATGTCTGGTGAACTATTCATTCTGGTAGGTTCCGGTCTCGGTGCAGGTCCTCTTCCTAAACTATTACTTCGAACGTATGGTCGTCTCTGTTCTCAATTCTGTCGCTGGTATCCGTAATTATTCCCCCGTCTCGCGTAGTTGTCCCGTCTATTGTCAAACCTAACTGTGTCGATCTGTCTTTCCCTGTTATCCCGAGGTCGTCCACTACTTACGTCATCGTACCTCCGCAAGTATTCTAGAAACATTTCTCTGTCCACTATGTTCTGTAGTGCTACGTGTTGTCTTATGTCTACCTCGAAGTGTTGTGATAAGTACTTAATAATTTGTCGGTCCGTCAGTGGTGGGTTCAGTTGCTTTGCTATGCTATACTTGCGTATAGCATATTGCTCCTACTTCCTGAAAATTCTCCTTAAATTTCCTGTGATTAAGTCGTCTCGTACCTGGTCTTGTCTGTGGTCACTCCAGTAGTGCTTTAAAAATTTGTTTTCAAAGTCCGTGTATGTTTCAATGTCCTGTCCTACTAAATTGTACCATGCTTCCGCATTGTCCTTTAATAAAGCCTTTATCATATTCAGTTTAGTCTGTTCGTCAAATAAATTTCCCACTAGATTTCTTACGCTATTAATAAAAATTTGTGGATTTACCCTGTTATCGCCATAAAACTTCATGTGTTGGTCCAATGATACTCCACCTGTAGAAAATCTGGGACCTTCCCCCGTTAAATTTGACATGTTGTATTTGATATTACTAACTTCGCGTTCTACCCTGCCTAACTGATCCCTACATGAGTCCGTTACTTCAGTCATTTTTACATTAATCTCTTCTTCACAAAAAATGCGTACTTCGGACCTTAAATGTCCCATTTCCTGTCGAAGACCTGTAATATCACGCTCATTTTTTTCAACCCTATTTTCAACTTCCACCAGTTTCACGGTAAGGCTATTTTTAAATTCTGTAAATTCTTTGGTTGTTGCATCTATTTTTTCGCTTAATGTCTCCCTAACTCCACTTAAGGTCTGATTCATTTGTTCAAATTTCCTGTTCGAGTCCTCTCTAACCCCGCTTAACGTCTCATTCATCCTTTCAAGCATCCTCATTATCATCTCGTTTCCTTGATCCCCCGATTCCGTCCTCGACTGATCTCTACTGCCTCCAGCTTCTTCCATTTTCGTATTTTTTTCACACAATGCACTATCGTCACTTCCAATTTCCACTCCTTGACTCCTTAACCACTCCTTTCTCTGCATACGTTCTAATCACTTTCACACTCTAAAATACTCCTAACTTTATACACAAACAGAAACTCTCTCTCTCAGATCGCCAGTTTCCTGAAATAAAATAACAAAAATTTTATTTGGAACTCGAGCCTCACTTTTGGGTCGCCAAAGAATGCTGTGAATCCTCTAACATCCGGGTACTCCGCTTTTCGAATCGAGCCCCTACGAATTGGATGCCAAAGAATGCTGTGAATCCTACAAAAAGCTATTCATTACCTTAACTGTGTTGGTCCATTGACTTTCTTCTGTTAATCGCCTCGGCTGCTCCTCTAGTTAAACCTTCATCCTCATTCATAAAAAAAAACACATTCCTACCACAAACATCAACGTTAACTCTATTTACATCAATATTCACAATACATTAAAATTTCAAATTAAAATTCAGCATAAATTTCAGTTTTAAAAGGAATTTCAAGATTAATTTTATTCTCATTTAATGTGCATCCAGAATTAAAGTCCTTGTAGGATGCCTACTAATTAATATAACAATATATGCAGACCTGAGTCTGAGTACAAAGGAGCATCTACCACCCTTTACGTTAATTAACCAGGTTCGTCTAATTGAGCTCAAAGACATACCCAAATTTTCATCATAATCCAGAACATCAATACTAAATACCCTTTCTACTTAAACAAGCAAATTTCACCTTAACATTAAAATTTTATGGTTAGTACAATTTCACTAATGTCCATTTAAAGTAAATCAATTATAAAGTAATTCAACACACACAAAAATATCAAAGTTCAAACAAAATAGTATAAATTACCTGAAGGTTACTGCACTCGTAGCTTCAATGTACATCGTCCCTTTTGTTAATCACACCATTCCAACTGGGTTATATTTACAGCTTCTGATTCTCAACGCTTTTCAAATTTTCTCCATCACCATTTATTTAAAGTTGTTTCTGGGCTTTTCCAGAACTCATCTGTGTATATCTGACCCTTGTTTTGTGGATCCAGACACATTTATGAACCATTTAATTATTCACCCCCGCAAAATAGTAAAGAAATTCATACTTCTTTCACCAATATACGCCAAAACTGCCTACTTTTGGTGTATTCATTTGTCGTTGTAAATTTTACTAATTGGTACAGTGATACTAAATTTTATTACCTTGTATCTAAGTGCACTAAAGTATATTCATGTTAGCACGTAAAGAACAAACTATTTTGAATCACCAAAATATACGAGCAAACTTTAAATTATTTTATCAAACTAAAATGCACTGTTTAACATCTTGAATCAAGTCGCGGATGTAAGAGAGCTTGTTCATATTCACCTGGGTATATATAGAAGTTAGCCTGTCTGTCGGTCGAGTCCCCAAAATGGACAATTCTAAAGAATTTCGCTTGCTATGTTTCCATTCCGTAGCTCGCGCGTCGGTTTTACAATTTTGTACTCGCCCCAGATAAATCTCAGAAATTTCAACACGGCTTGCAACGTCTGGAAATAACTAATTGACTTTTATACAGAAATGTTATTTTTACCTCTCAAATTTTGCCTTTTACTTTCAACCAATCGCAACCCCATGACGTTGCTCTACTCACGCCTTTTTACTATATGTGTCTCGGTCTTGCGCATATTATCTGTCTCTATCTACCCTGTTATTATTCGTGCAAATTGATATTCTTTATTATCGATTATTTCAGTCCATGTGGACTGTTATCTGGGTTAAATAACCCCGTATAGCTCCTTTCGCATTTCTCGTAACTATTATGCGACGGTTTCTTAAAGATTCTCTATAACCATTAATTATCTGCAACATTTACGCAGAATGAGCTTTTTAAAAATAGCAGGTGTTTAAACACACTATTAATTCTCAGAGCGTTATTTCATGGTATTTTATTGGGTTTTTCAAGTTCTTATAGATATTATATGTTCCTAACGGTTCAATTAACTCCAACTAAAATTGACTTCTATCCTTTCATTTTAGCGAATACAAATTAAATGTTAATTATTATGTGTACACTTTGTTTAATACCGGTTACTTAAAATAGGGTTAATTAATATAAATTTTGCACGTAATTTCCATTTGTTTCTTTCTTAGGAATAATTAAATTACACGTAGAGCTTTTTAATACTGTTTCTTTTGATATAAAGCGTCTTGTACATGATTTAAATCTCTTATTTTTACTGAAACGACCGAATTTATTTATGCTTCATGGTTTTAATAAAGCGTACTTTTTCCCAAAGCTTCTACACGGTGATTAAAATTGTTTGATGTGATTATTTAATTTTCTACCCTGGTCTAAATATGAGTAATATATATACCAACCAATCTGGTAACTGCCTGAGACCACGCAACCTGCGCATCCTTCCACACCAAAAGGGGCGGCAACTCAACAGACCGTCATGTTCGACGGAGAAAGCACATTCCCATAACAAAAGAGGCGGTAAGTCCACGGATAGTTAAGTCCTCCGAAGGAAGAAGCTACAATAATTACGAGTAAAGATTAATTTATTCACGCCGAAAAGTACAATTTTCTAAAACCGCAAATACTTACCACACAGTATGTGCACGAAATTGTGAAGACAAGAAAAAAGAAAAAGTTAACGACGAGTAGTCGTTGTCATATAAGTACAGAAAAGAATCGAGTAAATGAATTCATTTTCTAGCAAGAAATCTCTGCAATACTCGCGTTATCATACACAGGTGTTAAATAGAAACTTGGAAACATGCTTTATCAGATAGTTCAGTACATTATTTCCACGAGTCTTTAGATTAAAGTAATCTAGAAAGTAATTATACGCTATCGTAATGTGTAGCAAATTCACGGTTACCTAAAACAAGGTATTGACTATTTAATTTATGGAGTAAGCTTTTCGTTTTGAAGTAAATAGGTTTGAAATGAAAATTGTTTGGAAACGTACTTATTGTGAACAGGTAAAATATACAAGATGTTGTTGGCGTATTGAAGAGTAGAAACGGAATCGATGTGAATGAATAACAAAATAACAGGATACTGTTTTCGTTTACCATCGTAAGTGAACGTAACAAGCTTTTCAAAGTCAAAGTATCTTTTTCCGTTTCTTTTTATTGAAGTTTTTAAATTTAAGAGCGGCCTTCATAATTACGATGTTGTAGTCAGTGTCTATATCTGCTTCTTGGTAGCTTCTACAGTCCTTTACTTGTTTCCTTAACCGTTGTCTAAGAATAATGTAATCCATTTGATATCTTTTTATATCTCCTGGCATCTTCCACGTGTATCGTCTTCTAGCTTGATGTTGAAATAATGTATTTGTGATGGTTAAATTGTTCTTGTCGCAAAATTCTACCAGTCTATTTTCGTGTCATTTCTCGTGCCTAAACCAAATAAACCTACTACCGCTCCTTCCCTATCCTCACCTACCACTGCATTAAAATCCCCCGTAATTATTAAATTTTCATGTCCTTTTACGTATCTTAGTATGTTTTCGATATCTTTGTAGATCGCTTCTACCTCTTTCTCACTGTAGCTAGAAGTGGGCATGTAGACTTGTATTATTACTGTATATATAATCTAACCATGAGTACTCTTTCATTCTTTTGTAAGTAGTTATCTACACGTTGTCCTATTTTTTTTCGTATAACTATCCCCACTCCCGAATTTCCTTCCTCTGATCCTGTATGAATTACCCTGAAGTCTCCACTTAAAAAATCCCCCGCCTGTGGCCAGCAGACTTCGCTGATCCCTACTATGTCTAGTGCTACCCTATCTATTTCGATTTTCAGGTTGTCTAACTTGCCTACTTGCTTCATACTTCTGGCATTCCACGTTCCGACTCGCAGAATATTCACGGATCTTTTTTTATACTTTCGGATCACATCCCGAAAGTCCCCCCCTCCGAGATCTGAATGTGGGACTATTTTTCCTCTGGAATTTTTTACCCCAGAGGATGCAATCATCTTTACTAACAATTTCTGTACGCAGTGTACTTGGGAGGTAATATGGTGATTTTCCGTTGCCTTCCACATCGCAGTAGTGTGTCTTAGAATGTCATACCTACCCCTATGGTCTCTGCCTCTCTAAGTACTGAAAAAGCTGCTGCCCTCTTTCGGGGACCTGTCTTAGTCTGGTTCCTCACTAAAGACCCCACTAATTTGATTAAACCTATAGTTCGCCTTTTTAGCTCATTGAAACACCCAAGGCATTCTACCCGTTCCTGTATTTTAGAAGTTTGTCAAGGTGCAGGTCCGTTCAGAATGGACTTTATTGCTTATAAGATTGTAAATATGATAATGAACTCAAATCACATTATCGAATGAATATTCACACACTAACGGACGACAAAGTTCCAACTTGCAACATTAATGACGATTTCCTTTATGAAATAAAAGCCCTAAAACCCTATTTAGTATCTGATGAGGTGAACCTAAATAATTATTAAAGTATATCTTTAAAAATAATTTATCATTTTCAAATTTAACAATTGTTACTTGCTTATTTTAACGTAACCGGTTACAGTTACAACATATGAGCGTTATTTTTCAAAACTGAAAATTGTGAAAAACTATTTGCGGTCTTCTATGCGCCAAGGACTAATCCAGCTCTATATGTATTAGCAATAAAACATGAAAAAATATTCATTACAATAGAACATGAACTGTGCCGAAACATTTGATTTGTAAAACATGATTATAAAGTTTTCCGAAACATAAACGGGAAGAGTGACTTTTAGATTTAAGCGCTAAGGCTCTGTTAAAATCGTGAAATAAAAATAATGTTAGTGAAGTTTACATTATTATTTTTTAGTGTTTACGGACTTATTGTGCGTATTGTTTAATGTTTAACGACCACCTCATAATCTACTTACGGAAGTAATTTGCTCGAATCAGTTCACATTTTATAAAATATTGATCCATTTTATACCAAACTAGTAGGTAAGGCTTCAGCAATTAATCTGCACAGGGGTTGCAAACGACCCAGCGGCGGCCTTGTTTTAAATGTATGTATTTTACTTACGAATACGATCATAACCATCGTCTGCTTTGTAGACGGTTTGTATTGCGCATGTTTGCTTCTGTTAAAACGTGAATCCGATTTCGATTATTTTTGTTTATAGCATTAATACAAGCATAGGACAGTAAAACTCAGTTGTTTAGAAAGGATGGGTACAGGGTTCACTTGCAGTTCAATGAAATAAATCCCTAAGCAACTATACACTCATTGACTTTTTAATTTTTTTAAGTGAACGCGTTTAATGAATGTGTAGTGATGAAATCCGTTTTGATTTGTAGGAAGCCACAAAATCCCCGTTTGTATGCAAATCCCATATCTGTATTATTTTATCTGTAAGTATGGCACTTTTTGATTGTGTATTAATAGCAAGGGTTCATTCAACTAAATTGTGGAGCAATGCTGCTAATGAGAATTTCGCTGTGCATTTGTTAAACCGTAGTTGCATATCGTTAATTTTTGCGGTTTTTACGAGAATGATAGTGGTGCCGTAGTGTATTTACTATTTGGCTCTTTAGAAACTTTATATTGTTATTTATTTATTATTCGCTGGTCTATTTCTATTGATATGGCACTTACCTAGTATAGGGCAGAAAACTATTTCTTGAAATTTAAAATGTTGCCAACCATTTGCGCTACCAAATGCGGTAGAATTGTACCGTGTATTAGTGGTGATTTCTCCATATAGGACGTGGAACATACTACACCATAATTTAAGAATATTTAAAAATAACATTTTCCCAAAGTACATATTTCCGTTTTCCTTAAACATTTAAATTATAGATTATAGAATTTGTCAACGTTTATCTGAACGAGCGCCACAATGTAATGTTAATGTATGAAAAACCTGCTTGCTACGGATTTTATCGTAAGATGTAGGACAGGACGTCGTGACTAATTCATCCTATTTGGCTATATAAAGAACGAGTAGGGGGTTGGGTGCACACAAGGCCGCCCACAGAATAATTTGTAGAGGGGGTCAAGACTATTTTCAAAAATATTAGTTATGTTACACAAAGGATGAACACTGTTAATGCAACCCCGTTACCGGACGTATTGGAAAGTAATGTAAGGCATAAAATCTTATTTCCTTAGAGTGCTCAAAAGCAGTTAGGACCATCGATAATGCAGCGTTTATTAATATTATAGTTGAAATCACGAAAGAATGCATTCACGCCATAGGTTACTGAATTTAAAAGCGATATACATTAAAAGTATGTCAGTGTTTAATTCAGAAACCTATGACGCGAATGCATTCTTTCGAGATTTCGGCTATAGTATTTGAAATTGAAAGAAAAACGTAGGATTGATAGTTTCTTAATAAATGCAGCATTCTGTAATTAATCGAATTTTCATAAAGTGTAAAGTTACTTACCAATCTGGTAAATTGCTGGTGCAGCAGTCTATCAATTCTTTTGGCTTGATGATGCACAGGGTAGTAAATGGAAAAGATTGAATTTTACATTAACAGACACTAATTGAAAATTGAATGGACTTATTCCAATACACGTAATAAGCCGCCCGTAAGAAAATGTAAAAATACAGACACGACACAACCATATTTAACGGAAACAGAAAAGCCACATTGTCAATCAAATGGCCACAAACCACAGATATTAATTAATAGTAAATAAATATCCGACCGGCACTTTAAATAGTGTCTTTAATATTTGTTGCACAAACAAACATGACTAAGAACTAAGAAGGGTACAACAAACTATTATAACTGGCACTGCTGAATAGGACTGTTCTCGCGTTTTATTAATCATCATCATTTTTGAATAAAAATATCAATCTACTTCGGTCTTGACCAAATCTATTTAGGACTTCATTTATAAATGCTTGTTTCTCCCTACCTACCATGTCCTTATGTACACTAAGCATGCATAAACCTGATAATCTATCCCCTGACATGCTTGATCTAAGCCACGATTTTACACGCTTTAGCGTACTAAATGACCTTTCTATTGTTGCAGTAGTTGGAGGTAATGCAAAAAAAAATATTCAGCGCAGTTTTGATGGCCGGAAAAAAAGAAACTTCATTATCAAGCAAATGTACAAAGTCTGTATCTTGTTGAATCTCTATATTTTGCCAAAGTTCAACCCACGTTTGCAACTGTTCTGAAAAGTTATCAATGTTGTAACTTCTGGCTATTTCTTCTTTTTTATTTAACAATGCTCTTTTTATATTGTTGTCTTTTAAGTTATTTGGATGTAATCCAGAGAGTAAAAAAGAAGTCGTAGCATCTTCAGAAAACCTTGTGGAAATAGGCTGTATAACAGAATCCAAATAAGGAATAAAAAGGCTTACTCGAAAGTAATCTTCAACACTACTCATATGATAATTAGACCTATGCGTTTGTCTTGGTGCAATACGTGGTAATGTAATTTCCAATCCAAAACCATGGGCATGTTCAACACTTTTTTTATAAATCTCTTTAAAATATTGTTCAGGATCACTACGGTGCGTCTTAAAAAGTTTGAGTAGTTCATCTATGTGCTGTTTAAGGGAAAATAAGTTTATACTTTTAGACTGCAGTGCACTACAAACAGGTTCCAATTTGCTAGAATATTTGGCCATAATATGCAGACAAAGAATAAATTTCGACGAAGAAACGCAATTTAAAAGTTGACTGGCCCTATTTCTTGTCTGAGCATTTATTTCACGGTTATGAGCTAAATTTTCCAGAGCGTTCATAGTATCAGCAAAATGTTCCGCAAACAACCTCGTTGATTTATATTTGGCGGACCAGCGTGTTTCATATAATAGTGGAATATTAGAAACATATCTACGTCTTAATGGACTATCTCGAAAGAAAGTAATTACTTCTTTAATGGTACCTACTGAATTTTGAATATCCGGAATCTTGTTCAAATCATTTATCACTAAATTTAATCTATGGGACGCGCAGTAAAAATATATCGCTTTTGGATATTTATTTTAATAAGTTTTGGACTCCTGCTCATGACCTGCCATCGTCGAGCAACCATCAAACCCTAATCCAACTAATTTATCTATACAAAGACCATATTCATTACAAGCGTTTAAAATTGCAGCAGTTATACCTTCTGCGTTCATCGATGTAAGGACTACAAAGCCTAAAAATTCTTCTCTGACCGAATTGTCATTACTAACAAATCTTACTCCAAGTGATAACTGTTCTACCCCAGCAATATCTGCACTTTCGTCAGCCAGAATTGAAAATGCCTCACTCAAATTCACATCTTTCACAATTTTTTCCCTAATTAATGTTCCACAAATTGAAATTATTTGATTTTGAGTTCTGTGAGAGGTGTATTTTGAGTTCTTCTTGCAAAACTTTAAGTGCTCGTTTAGAATGTGATCCCCACTTTCTATTCTGAATTGTAAAAGATCATCAAAATTACCTTTTTTATCACCTCGTAATGGCAAATCATGCATACCACAAAAAATGACGGTGGATATTATTGGAATAAGTTTTTTGCGATTCGATTCAATCAAATCCCGCTCAGCTTCATTTATTTGAGAGGTAATTGATAGACGTTTTCCTTCAATAATTTTTGTAAAACTAGAAGCTTTTATAGTTGAATCACGATGCCATTCGGTTGTAGCATGTGCTTTTGCAGAAGCGACAAAGTCATGATATTTTGTGAAGGGCTTCACAATGAAAGAACCAAGAACCCCTCTTTTAACAGTTGGCCGAGAAACTACGCAATATTTGCAAAGTACGCCTTTGAGTTTTGGAGAATACGCAAGCCAATCGTATTGTTGAAGCCAGTCATATCTAAAAGCACGTCTTCTTTCTTCGGAATCGTTCTTAAAATTATATTTAGGATCTGGTTTGTAAGGATTTGTTAATAATGAAAAGCGAACATCGTCGGAAAGTGTTTCATTCGAGTTAACAAAATTGTCCAAATCGAGCATGTACTCATTCTTATCAGTTGAAAGATTGGTGTCATATTCACATGTGAGAGATTTTAATGTATTAGGTGACGAACTACCAGCTTTATTTAGATCATTAACACTATTATGTACTATACTATTACACTCAAAAATAGCATTAGCACCAGCACCGCTACTACTACAGCCTATGCTAGATGATTCTTTTAGTTCATTTCGTTTGAAAAATTTTCTAATATCCATTGTTAGTATTGTTACTGATCTTAGATCTGAATTTCTGCAAAAAAATAACACGCTTTACTTTTCTAATACTTCAAAAGAAGAGATTTGTTAATCAAATAGACTTTAAAGGAAAAAAAATAAGAACCTCCCAATTGCAAATAAATATTATTTTTAAATATGTATTCTCACGCATTAGGTACATTAGTACTTACTGCTATCCTATCCGTAACTAAACTGTAACTGCAATCTTCGGCCTTCTTTAAAAACAAAAACCAGTAACTACACTACTTATCAACACTGATAACAATAACTACAAGGAAAATGACCAATCAATATCTATCAACATACACGTCTTCTACTAATTCAACAGTCAGATAAAGTTTGCTAAGTCACAAATTAAAAGTACACCGCATTCGAAAAACACTGAATACAAACTGAAGTCAATGAAGATATAGACGTACTTTACTGTTATAGATAAAGAATATATTTTTTCTCAGAATAGAACACAATGAGACATTTGTAGAACATTCCAAAGTTTTAGTTGTAGAGTACCTGAACCTGTACAATAAGAAAGAAACCATTATGAAAGCCTTTATTTATATTTCGTTTGAATAGAAACTTTCAGGGTAAAGATATTTAGATATTAAAGAATGAAAATAACAGTTTTGTTATAGGCGGTTAGGGTTACTATTGTAAGGTAATCGCATTAATTCGCATTTCCTGCTTAAAGTAACATACAAAGTCGGTCTATTTATAGTTAGACAATAGGCATACCTGTAGTGTAATCTCAACATTTAGGTTTACTTTATTTTTAAACAATAGTATAACCGATAGTGAAATCGTAATCTTCTTCAATCTCTAGTGACGGTGCACTTCGTGTTGCGATTTCTAACGAGAAAAAAAACCAAAGGAACATATTCAGGGGGGGTCAGGCGACCCCCATTGACCCCCTTTGTGGGCGGCCTTGGGTGCACAGTTCCTTCTTAATGTTGAAGTGTCGTCTTACACACTTGAAACCGCACCCTGTCAGTACCTACGCTAAGACGTGTGGAACCGATTTTATGTTATACACGTTATTTTTAGTGGCAATACGATTCATACTTTTACAATTTAATAGCTTTAAATAAAAAACTTAATTTCTAAAAAAAGATCTACCCCTTCTCTACCTAATTTAGTTCAAGAACGAAAAACGGGTGGAAAGGTATTTCAACTTAAATTTTTTGACACTAAATTATAGTGAGATTCCGTGGTTGTGCGGTTGTAAAACGTTATAAAACTTGTTTTTTTGGCCATGTTTATTGTTTTCGTTCATAAAAATGTATGGAATAAGGATGTCGTAATAGATTTAAATAATTTGGGGAATGTACTACCTAAGCGTCATCAACAAACTAAAGAACACATAGCAGCTTCTGTTAATCTTAAACAGTTTATAACTAGTGACAATAGAAATATTTTTCTTTAAGCAAAACCTATAAATAAAATATAGCACTACATAATAATAAAGTTAGGAGTAATCGTTATGTTATTAGAAAATTGATAGATATTGTATTGTAGCGGGCTACTATTAACACGTTTCACTAATTTAAAACAAGTAGTAATAAAAGTCTTTATTACTCACTATCCATAAGTCCAATTAACAGTATATGCCTTATTTATAAATGCGTCAGTCCAATTAACAATGAAGCATGAACAAATGTAAATATTGGTCCCAGTCTCGTTGATCTTCAGAGACAACTTTGGCTAGGTACTTTCCCAACGTCCTGTTCGTTCTTTCGACCGTTCCATCCGATCGAGGATGAAGTGTCGTGGTTCTAGTCTTCCTGATTCCAAATTTCTTGTAGACGTTTTGAAAAAACGCTGATTCGAATTTCCGACGGAACACCAAAGCGACAAAACAACTCTTTCACTAGTACATCTGTAACTGTCTCGGCTTTTTTGTTAGGTATAGCATACGCCTTTGGCCATTTGGTAAAATAATCCATTGTAACCAAGATGTATTTATTTCTTTTTTCTGATTTAGGAAATGGACCAGCTATATCGATGGCCACCCTTTCAAAAGGATTCCCCACGTTATACTGTCTCATTGGGGCTTTTCGTCTTGTGACCGGGCCATTTGCAGAGGTACACAACTCGCATTTCCGGCACCATTCCTTCACATTTTTTTTGCAGTTCACCCAATAGAATCTATCTCTCGCTCTTTCGAGAGTTCTTTTCATGCCAAAGTGTCCTCCAGAAATACCATCGTGCAAGTGCTGCAACACTTCCGGCACTCTGCTCTCGGCACTATCACTTGAAGTCGTCTCTCACTGCCATTTTCACATTCCAAGCGTCGTTTCAAGATTTTATTTTCAATCACCAAGGAGTCCCACTGTGCCCAGTATGCCTTCAGACTCCTGCTTGAAATACTAATTTCTTCCCAAGCTAGTCGTTGTCCTTTACTTTTCCACTCAATAATACGTCCCAATTCGGCGTCATTCTCCTGGTCTTCTCGTATTCTTTCGGGTTGCCAAGTATCATCGGTTACCGTCATTCTATGGATGACACTTATTTTCTCTTCCATCTTGGAGCAATGATTGCAGTTTTGAAAAAACGCTGATTCGAATTTCCGACGGAACACCAAAGCGACAAAACAACTCTTTCACTAGTACATCTGTAACTGTCTCGGCTTTTTTGTTAGGTATAGCATACGCCTTTGGCCATTTGGTAAAATAATCCATTGTAACCAAGATGTATTTATTTCTTTTTTCTGATTTAGGAAATGGACCAGCTATATCGATGGCCACCCTTTCAAAAGGATTCCCCACGTTATACTGTCTCATTGGGGCTTTTCGTCTTGTGACCGGGCCATTTGCAGAGGTACACAACTCGCATTTCCGGCACCATTCCTTCACATTTTTTTTGCAGTTCACCCAATAGAATCTATCTCTCGCTCTTTCGAGAGTTCTTTTCATGCCAAAGGGTCCTCCAGAAATACCATCGTGCAAGTGCTGCAACACTTCCGGCACTCTGCTCTCGGCACTATCACTTGAAGTCGTCTCTCACTGCCATTTTCACATTCCAAGCGTCGTTTCAAGATTTTATTTTCAATCACCAAGGAGTCCCACTGTGCCCAGTATGCCTTCAGACTCCTGCTTGAAATACTAATTTCTTCCCAAGCTAGTCGTTGTCCTTTACTTTTCCACTCAATAATACGTCCCAATTCGGCGTCATTCTCCTGGTCTTCTCGTATTCTTTCGGGTTGCCAAGTATCATCGGTTACCGTCATTCTATGGATGACACTTATTTTCTCTTCCATCTTGGAGCAATGATTGCAGTTTTTCGGACAAGGTCTCCTTGACAGAGCGTCTGCATTCCGATGGCTAGTTCCTACACGATGTTCTGTGTCAAAGTCATATTCTTGCAGCCGTTCTATCCACCTTGCAACTTGTCCTTCAGGGTTTTGAAACTGCAGTAACCTTTTAGTGCAGCATGGTCTGTTCGTAACAGGAACTTACGGCCGTTTAAGTACTTATAAAAGTGCTCTACAGATTTGACGACGGTCAACAGTTTTCTTCTTGTCGCACAATAGTTCCTTTCTGACCGCGTCAAGACCTTGCTAAAATACCCAATAACTTTTTCTTGTCCATCTTGCACTTGAGATTAAACGCTTCCTATAGCTGTGTTACTGGCATCGGTATACAACACAAATTTCCCCTCCATCCGTGGATAACTCAGAATTTGTGCTGTAACTAGTAGCAGTTTCAGTTGCTCAAATGCGCTGTGGCAATCGTCATTCCAATTATATTCTTGTCCATTTTCGCTTAATTTCGTCAACAGTTTGGCAATGTTCGCAAACCCAAGTATAAAACGTCGGTAATATGTGCGCAATCCTAGAAAACTGCGTAGTTGATATATATATCTGCTGGTATAGGCCACTCTTGTACCGTTTTCATCTTGTCAGGGTCAGCTCTTATTTCGGTCTCTGAAGCGACATGTCCTAGGTATTTCACCTCTTTTCCAAATAGGTGACATTTCTTAGGGCTCAAGATAAGGTTTTCTCCGCGTAATCTTTGGAATATCTCCTCTAGGTTCTTAAGGTGATCTTCAAAAGACCCGCCTAATACTATCACGTCGTCTAGGTATACCAGACATGTCTTACAAGACAGTCCACGCAGTATCGACTCCATCAAACGTTTAAAAGTAGCAGTGGTATTGCATAATCCAAAGGTCATGGCAATAAACTGCCATAATCCGGTTCCAATTGTAAACGCAGTTTTCTCCTTATCGTTTGACTCCAAGCCTACCTGCCAGTATCTGCTTTTCAAGTCCAAGGTCGAAAACCATTTAGATCTGGATAGAGTATCCAAGGTGTCATCAATTCTGGGCAAAGGATAGCTGTCTTTCTTTGTGACCCTGTTTAGCCGCCTGTAGTCCACACAAAACCTTGTCGACCCATTCTTTTTCTTGACAAGCACTACCGGGGGGGGGGGTACCCATTGACTATCCGAGGGCTCAATCACTCCCTGTGTTTCCATATCTGTGATAATTTGCTCGACTTCCTTACGTTTTGCCAAAGGAAGCCGCCTGGGATGTTGTCGTATCGGTTGCGCATTTCCAGTATTGATCTTGTGTTGCACAACATTCGTCCTTCCTTTCTTACTATCATCCAGTGCAAACACACCTCGATATCGTCCGACCAGTTCCTTTACCTTGCCCAGTTGCTCGCCGTTTAATCCTTGACACGAAGGTATCAACATATTCAGCAATTTCTGTGAGCAACCGTTGGCTGGTTTATCTTTCGTGTCGTCCACACAACGTTTAATATGGCATACTGGAATGCAACTTCCCACAATCACGTCTTTCTTCAGGGTCACCGTATGCGGATTAATGTTTAGCACCCTTACTGGTATCATATTTCGAGACTTTATCAGTGTTCTTCCAATCAGTAATCCCTCCTGACCAATTTCCGATTCAGTTGCTTCCATCATGCACACTTGTTCTTCCCGGAGCGTACCATCCGGGCGTCCCATCACGATCATTTCCGTCTACTTGGGTATTTTCGTATAACAAATCATTCGGACTTGCATCGTCTGGTTACACATCCCTTGAAATGGAATCTCATCATCATCTATCCAAAGCACATTTTCTTTCATGTTCACATGAAACCCATATTTTTTCACGAGATCCATTTTCAAGATCACTTTTCTGTAATTTCAGCTACCAACGCCTGATGATTAATTAGTTTGTCTTCAATCCCCAACGTTACGGCAGTCTCTCCGTGAGTAGAAATTTTCTCACCACTTGCCGTTCGAAGACATACCGATACAGGTAGCACTTTTCCACGACCAACTAAATCTGGTCTCACAATAGTCCTTGTCGCTCCTGTATCCACGAGTAATCGGGCAACCCTACCATTAATTCTAACATCGATATAAATGCTGTCCAGACTTCCCATCAACGATGCAGCACGGATGATAATCTCCGGGGCGCTACGTTGTGCTGTAGACGTTCGCCCCTTTACATCGACCTGCTTTAGCTCAACCGCAGCTCCAACATCGCAGACCCCGTCTCCGCGGTCGTCGTCTTTCCAGCCCTTCCGCCACACGGTTGATTATTTCTTCTATGCTGTTCTGCGATTGACCAGATTCTGCTAAGGCAGACCAGACTTTGTTACTCGCCCTGTGTAATGTCTGCTTAGCTGCTTCAAATTCAAGCGCATGGGCCAGTGCGTCATCTAACATTTTTGGCCGTGCTAATCTTAGCGCTTGCTGTATTTCGTTATCTTTAACGTTATCCACAAATGTTTGAACAGCCAGTTGTTCGAGGAAGCTATCTGGTGCCGTTGGGTATGCCCATCTAACTAATCTGGCAATGTCAGCTTCGAATTCTGGCAGGCTTTCATTTGTGTCTTGAGAGCGGTTCTTAACTTGTGCATGGCAAACCTGTTGAAGGTGAGCGTTTCCATATCTCATCTCAAGCTTGGATGTTAAGAGGCCGTAATAATTCTGCTGGTGATCGGGAATCGTTTGCAAGGTTAAGAGCTTCCCCCCGTAGGGCCACTATTAAGGAGATAGCCTTCTCTTTGTTGCACCAACCGCTGGCTATTGCAGCAGCTTCAAATTGTTTCAAATATGTGGGCCAAGGTGTTATACCATCGAATGTGGGTATTTTCACTTTAAATTTTGACGGTATTGACTCGTTTCCTTCCATGCTTCTTATTTCTGGGTTGTTCTAATTTACAACTTGGTTTACTAATTCAAGTGGCCGCGTTGTTAGTGAAATCACTTGTTCTTGTAGCCTCATCACATCTTCTTCCATTTTTACCAATTTACTGTCCAACTATTGCTCAACTGTTTTTACCTGTTCAGTGTAATCTTCTTTCAATGCAATGGAGCTTTCCAATAATCTTTGTTCTAACGTGGTTGTACTTTCACTCAACTTTTCTTCCATTTTGGCATCATTTTGACTTAACCTTTCCATTTTCTCAGCATTTTCACTTAACTTTTCTTCTATTTTCGCAGCATTTTCACTTAATTTTCCTTCTATTTTCTCAGCGTTTGCACTGTATCACTCCCATACCGTATTTAAACTCTTTAAGGGTCGATTCCAGTTCAGCTAACCTCACTGAGTTTTCACTGAGTGTCACTTCTAGTTTAGCCGACCTCTCTTCTATTTTCTCAACATTTTTACTTAACTTTTTCCGTGCCGGATTTAAAATCCTTAAGGAAATTCATTAAAGTTTCTGTGTCCATTTTACTTTGGCTTCTTGTAACTAGCATATACGAACTACTCAAATGTCTTTAGACTTAATTAATTACCCAACAGCCTGACACCAGTATAGCGGGCTACTACTAACGCGTTTCACTAATTTAAAACAAGCAGTAATAAAAGTCTTTATTACTCACTATTCATAAGTCCAATTAACAGTATATGCCTTATTTATAAATGTTTTGAGTCCAATTAACAATGAAGCACTATCACACTAATGCTATTTACAAGCACTAATATCTTCTTAAACTAATTCCTTAACTATATGTCTTCTTAGCAACACTAAACACTACTATAATTTATCTATTACACTTTTGTCTATTTATGTATTCTACAAGCTGTCGATACAATAGACACGTTCACATATAATACAAATTTATATTTACTAAAAGACTTTCAGAACGTAATGAACAACTAATTATATACGAAATGCTTTATATACGACATGCTGATATAGACTAACTCCTACATTAATCACCGATATTATATATACCCTGTAATTAAATCGATCACTCATACTCCGGTATATGCTAGAAAGTTCTAGGCTTCTGTAGTATATACATTGCTTACGGCGCTTGTGTGTTTGACGGGTTGCCTAATAGTAGCTCCGAACAGTATGTTTTCTTGCTCTACAGGATTTGTCATTTCGTGGACATAATAAATCTGAAAATTCGGCAAGTAGAGGTCATTATAGAGAATAGACCGCATTTATTTGCAGAAAATGATGTCCAATTACAACTACACCTAAAATCCTAAAAACTTGTACAGTTTTTGGTGGAGAAACTCAGCATTTTAAATGATCTGATCGAAGTTTGTATTATCCCGGTCTAGCTCATCAAATAAAAGTCTGTCGGCCCTTTGTTTAATTTTATTAAAGCCGGTACATGCAATACAGGTTAATGTAAATTTTTAATATAACAGACGCAGAAAGATAAAGCTTGTTTTCAGGTGACTGACGGCGTAGTCTCTGTTCACAGTTTGATAAAATATAACGCCGATCGTACTAAGACATTCCAGTAAAGGGTTCTTATTCACCATGAGATACATATAAAAACATCGTCTTTAAAAACTAAACATACCTTAACAGTTATACTATAAAAATCGCAACTATATACTCGCTGGGCGCGTCTTCCGAGGTTGCTTGCTCTTCAACACACCACTTATGACACTACCTGCACTCGACTGACTGCCGCGGTCTTCCCTCCGTTACCCTGTTGAGAACGGTCACCTTATGACACAACTTAGCTACTACAAGCAGGGTTTTTCAAGCTTGTAGTGAACATTTGATGAAAATTATTCAAAAAGAAGTTTTTAGCTATTATTGTTAATGAAACTACAGACATTACAAAAAAATCTCAACTTTCTACCGTTTTCCGGTATGTTGATGTAAGTGGTGGTGTTCAGGAAAGGTTTATTAGATCCTTAGACGATGATCCAACAGCTGAACGTATATCAAAATGCGTTTTGACCATTTAGATGAATTTAATTGTAGTGACAAGTTAGTGGCCCAAACGTATCATGACGCATCTGTCAATGAAGGACAATTTAACGGTCTTGCCACTAAAGTTAAATTGAAATGCCCACAAGCACTATTAACCATATGTTATGCACACAAATTAAATTTAGTTTTATAAAATTCTGTAAAAAATATTAAACAGTGTAAGGTATTTTTATGACCTTGTTCGGCTTTGCATCTTTTTTTTCAAACTGATCGAAAAAATGGTATGCCCTTGATAAAATTGTGAACAGTCGTTTCTCTTCAGATGCTCCTACTAGATGGCAGTATAACAATCGGCTTGTTGAAGTGGTTTATGGCCATAATAATGAGCCTACCGAATTCTATGATTTTATTTTGGGAAATGATACTACGTTCGATGCCGAGTCGCGATATTGTGCATGAGGTTTTCGCAAAAACATTTGTGATTTTGAATTTAATTTGCTTTTGGAATTATTTCATTTAGTGCCGCCTAAAGCAGGTATCTTATTTAAAATTCTACAAAAAAAGCATGTGACATTATGTATTGCAATAGTGAAATACCGAGTTTTAAGAGTTGATACGTTCCCGCGTTTCACATTATTGCACAATTGTATATTATAACATCATTACGCGGCAAATTGTATCAAATACCAAACACGTTTAAAAGTGATACAATGGTTAAAGCACAATATAAATGAATGAGTACTCACGTGTATTTCTTTTACATCTTAGGGCCCACGTTGTTTCTGGGTGGGTCGGCTACGCCAGCGTTGTATCAGATTTTATTCGTCCATCCTCTTTTGTTTGTAGGAGTGACGACAAGGATACAGGTAGAGGTATGATAGAAGGTAGAGATAAGATAGAGGAACTTATACCCTAAAAAAAATAGGAAAGATACACCACAGCACAGGTAGCTGTTTTCGGCTTCAGGCCTCGTAGTCTAATGACGTCGTTTCACACCGCGCACTTGCGCCATTCACTCAGCGCCTGCTCATTCTCTTGCGCAAACGCAACTGTCCGGAATGACGGAAATTAACAAGTTTATTTGAAAATATTCGCGGGAACTTACTCACTTAATTTATACTTAATCTAAAGGTGATACATAGCCAATTTTGGCATGTAACAGAGTTATCTAGTTCGGTTGCGTGATGATTTTAGAGCTTTCTGGATAAAAATGAAAAATTTTGAAATGAACCGTAAGGTGGTACATACGCCCAAAAGAATTAAAATTGGCGATAATGAAGAAGACCTTTATCGGCATCATACTTTGAAAACTTAGACAACTTAATTGTGCATGTCGAAGATCGTTTTTCCGATTTCTGTAAATTTTTCAGTCTCTTGCAATTTAATAAATTTGACGATTACGCTCGTAAATTCCAGTTAGAATTGCTCAAAAACCTGATGAATTCTCCATATGGCCAATATTTTAATGAGACAGGTTTAAACAACGAGTTATCCTATGCATATGATTCTCCATCTTTTAAACATGATTCCGTTTCAAAATTAAACGATCACTTGGTATCAAGTGACTTAAACGAAACTGTGCCGGAATTAGCAAAACTAGTAAATATTTTTCTTACGATTCCGGCGACAAGTGCTTCAGCAGAACGAAGCTTTTAAGCATTGAAACCTTTTAAGTCGTACAATAGAAACACAACATCACAAGATCGTCTTTGTAGCTTGGCATTAATATCAATTGAAAAAAATTATTCCGAGAGTTAAAAAAGACCTCAAGTTTTATGATTCTGTCATAGATATTTTCGCGGCAAAAAGGGATAGAGGGATCAACCTGACATACAAATAAATAAATTAAATTATGGTAAGTCAGTTCTCCTTTGAGTTGTCAATTGAATTTTTACATTATTATTAAGTAACCTTAAATGGTAGTAATTATGAATATTTATGATTATTTTGTTGTGTGAAATTAGTGGCGTACATGAATTCTTTTCCTACAGTATAGGTTTGTCCTACACTTGTTGTGATACAGGAATCGCCACTGCCGTATATTAAAACTTTTGTGCCGACAACTTCACGTGTTCTTCAAAAACCTTCATATTATAAATAAATAAAAAGTTAGCGTGTCACGCAAACAATACTAACCATTATCCGGATTTTAATAATGTCAAAGTGTTGGATAAAGAAAATTCTTACAAGAGTAGACTTTTTCTGGAAATGGCTCATATAGTAAACAATAAAAAAGCTCTAAACTTCAAAACAGATACAAACAATTTGAACGCTGTGTATATGTATTTACTCAAGTACAGGATATCAAACAACATAAGGTAAATACAGATAATCAACCATGCACTTCAATAATGTTATCGTACTAATTATGTTTTGGTTCTCAATGTAATTTCTATTTTAAAGGCCAAATTTTATTTTAATTTGTAACGTATATTGTGATAGACGTGAATAGTTGTTTCTTGTACTTTTATCAAATGTTTTATATAATTTATTTATTTTAAGTTTTAATGATAATTATGAAAGCCAAGATAGTATTTTAACTCCAGTTTTTGTAAGTAATATTTTAGAATTGTTATGTTAATGACACTCACAGTTACTTTACAGCACCCTGAAGAGGATTTTAAATAAATCTAAAGCTCAGAAAAAAAAAATAGAGTTTTATTACTAGAAGACCAAATAACCTGTAATTATTAATTGTATATATATATATATATATATATATATATATAAACTCTCACTCAGACTATGATCAACTTCTTCAGACCAATAACAAATGTTTGAGTTTATACTAAAACATTTTATTCGTCGAGCGCACTCATCAATGCAAAATCGACCTACTCTACGATACGTAAATTCCAATTATTTTAATAATTAATCTTTCCAAATGTTTCCGTCAAAACTAGAAAATTTGTTTCAATATCACTGCTTATCATGTCAATGTTGGCTTTTAATAAATGTAAAAACGAGCAAGTACGTTATTATCTCATTGCAACACTTCATATTGAGTATTAATGCAAAATATCAGTTAAATATTTGACTCTTTATTATTAAAAATTATGCCCTGATAATGCATGCAAGAAACTAGTAAAATATCCATGAATTTAGCTAATATAAAGGTCTTTTATACACCGAGCATCTTAATGAAAGTTTACGCCTATGTGATTAATTATTGCGAATTAGAATGTCATCTTCATTAACCGAAATGGCGTCTATTTTTCACTAATATATAAATTGCTAAGAGAAATAGGCGTCATTTTGGTAGATTATGACATAATTTTAATTCATATTAAAGCTTGAACTTTCTCGAAAACACTCAGTATATAGAACTACATTTTATATTATTTGACTAGACGGATATTTTATTGGTATTATTAGTTTATTATAAAGCGAAACTTTTAAATAGAAATAATCAATAATTTCACTCAAAATTGCATTTATTATTACTGTAAATGACTGCATGTATTTAGGCATGTGATTTTATCTAACAGTCCATTATTCTATTCAATGAAATGAACATGATAAGCCGAGATATCGAAGTAAATATTTTATTTCGGAAGAAACATGCGGATTTCAAAATTGTTTATGTGAGAGATGGTAGTTTAAAATGGTTTTATTTTGCGTATGCTTAATAAAGTCCATTTTCGCATGGTTGAGTGCGCCAAACCAATCAGGTACTTTGTTGTGAACAGAAATCACTATTATTGGAGCAGGGTTATGTGATTTTTAGCAGGACACATACGTTTTAGGAATTGGAAATTTTTTGAACCATATTATGGTTTTCGATCTGAATGTTTAATTATAAATGGAATGAGTGTAGCTTTAAGGGTTAATTTGTTGTTCTGCTGATAAACGAAGTCACTGAAAGTACTACAGTGGTTGATAAAACTCAGTGCAAGGTTAAAGCATTTACAATTTTTATAAAGGACTTTCAATAAGTTAATTTTTTCCAATTTTTTAAAATTGCCTTCAATTCAATTCGATTCATTTTGTACCTATTCGATTTTATTTTATGCTACTTTATTCCTTGATTAGCTTTCTTGGCTTAGTGCTGGGAAAAGTCCTGTGTAATTTAATTCAAGTTAAACAATTACGATGCAAAGCAAGTTTCGTAGTTTTTTATATGAGGAGGAGACTTCTGTTTATGAAGCATTAATATTTGTATTGTTTGGAGTTTAAAGTAGTGTAGGGCTAACAAATCAGGATGCATGTCAAAGTATCAGTGAATAAAGTTTGAGTCGCTGTTAATCTTTGTGATTTTTTATGCGTCTTTATAAAGATATTTAAATCTGCAATTTGTATAGTGTCTTGGAATTTGATAATTTTTATTGTGAGAGGTAATAACTTTTATGTTTTATTAAATTAAAAGTGAATCTCACGATTTTCGTTTAGGATATTTATAACTTGTACAAGAAAGGGCAGTATAGACGTATTGGGGAGAAAAGGCATATTTTTAAAGAGTAAAAACGGCTGTGTTAGTATACTCAGACGCTGCAGGAGCAACTTAAAATTATCCTTGGTGTAAGTTGAAACTTTGACCTTTTTATTTTTTTATTTGATCTGTATAAAATTTTTTTATATTGTATTATATTACTTCTCAAAATTGTATTTTAGAACGTTACTAAAGATTTAATACGTTAATTTATTAGAGCTGAAGAGTCTTTTTAATGTTCTATTAACTTAGATAGTCGAATAAGTGCATTCATGAATTTAAGTTTGAGATTTTGTGTCTGTTGTGTTAAGTATCGGTATTTTCTGAAATTCAGTCCGGAATTACAGTAGGTAATTGAAGTGAGCTGTATAACTTCACAGCATATGGCGTCTAACAAACTGGGTTTTAAAAGCACATATATGTATGTGTGTACTTGCGTGCGTGCGTGCGCGCGCACACATACGCGCTTGTGTATACGCGGGTGTGTGTGTGTGTGTGTGTGTGTGTGTGTGTGATTAAAGGTTATAGCAATGTCATTATTTTATATAATAATTCGTAAATTTGAGGAAATAAATAAATTTTTTAGGTATTAATTTTTTATAGAAAGTATTTGTGATATGCCCGGTATAAAATATATCAGTTACATTTGACGCATAGAAAGTATGATTATTAGATAGTTTAATAACAAATGGATAATGTCCAAATGCATAGAAATGCGCTGAAAGGGTTTTCATTAGTTATTAACCCTGTTCCAATACATAAATATTCTAAAAAAAAATTTCAGTATCAACTTATGGTGAGATGCATGTCAAGTTTATGTAAAATCACATATTCTAAAACGAATTTTCATTTAATCACAAACGTACGTTACTATTTTAATCGAAAAGACTTATTTCTAATTAAAAAAGCGTGTTTAGTGTCCTATGTTCTAGAACGATGAAATGTTGAGATAAAGCATGTGTAAACGACGCGTTCAAATATTAAAATTATCTGGAGCGGTAATAAAAGGTAAGGAATCAACGAAGTTAAAAATTCTCGAATGTTGATAGCATACATAGATGACACACCTACCTACCTTATTGATTAAACTCGAACGCGGAAAGAATACATAGCGAAGCCACTAGATTAAGGGAGAACATTCAGTGTTGATTCAAACTTCAACGTCGTCATGCAGTTGATGTAATTATATAATACGTTACGTATTTAAAGTGGTATATACGTTGTACAGTATTTGGTAGTAAGAATAATTTAAGAGCATTAAAATGGAAACCAATTAAAAGCCGTTGTAAGGGATAATTTACTTAAACATATGCAAATTAATGAAAGATCAATGAACGTACATTTGTAATGGATGAATTTTTATGAAAAATTTTTCTTTTAAAATGATTTAAAAAAGATGGAGTAGTGAATGATAATTATTATCTTTTGCGATAAGGCAGCTTGATGAATAATAACTTCCTCATCACGCATATCTTATATACTACACAAAATAGAGTTCAGAATATCTCTTAAGACCTAAACAAATTTTAAACACGTAATTATCATTCATAAGCAACTCTATAATTAAACCTTCCTTAATATGTACAATAATTATCTTTAGAAGTTATGTAAAGCCGTATTAAACATATCTGAATTCAGTTATGTTCAATTTTTACCTTGTATAATAGCGAAAACCTATACTGTACGTTTGTCAAACTCTTTGAATAAAATTAGAGTGACTTTTACGCACCACTTTTATTTTGAAACTTTAACAAATGAGTCTTTAGAAGTTTCAATGTTGTGGTACATTGGTGGATAATTGCATCTGGTTTTTCTAATTCTTTTTCTGTAATTTATAATCATGATGCCATTTTATTCCTATATTTCCTTGTTCTATGAGTATTTGTAGTTTGTTAAATATGAAAATCATCAAGGTACATCACTTGATCGAAGAATGTAATTTACTCGTGTATCTTAGTATTTTGGATGGTACCTATGTAATATTATCTAAAGACTATTTGGAAAGCTATGATTACTGAAGCTTTTTCACTTAAAAGTGTTAAGGTTGTACTGACTACCCCTATACCTTTTTTTTTGTTATAGGCACATGATACCAATATTTTGGAGAAACTTCAGAAACGGATTAAATGAAAAAGACCTATTTGATGTTTTAGATGTTCATAAGTCCAGTCTACTCGGTGACCAACTAGAACATTTATGGAATACCATAAGCAAAACCCATAAGAAGTATTCTCTGCATTTGTCACTATGGAAAATGTTTTACATGGATTTTATAATTACAGGATTACTTCAAGTCATAAGAGACATTAGCATGATGTAGCGACCAGTGTTTATGTAAGGAATTTTATACCATTTTGTTTTTCAGAATATTTATGCCTTACTCGGTTGGACAGTTAGTAACTTATTTTGGAAATAATACAAATACTGTTAGTAAAACCACAGCTTACATATTTGCGGCAGTATTAATATTGTGCCTTTTAATAGACAAACTTTTCACACATATGCTATGGATGTGGACAAAGCATTTGAGTATGAAAATAAGGGTAGGCTGCTCTTCCTTAGTGTATCGTAAATCTTTAAAACTTAGTTTGAAAGCTTTACATCAAACTAACGTCGGACATATAATTAATTTATTAACAAATGACATGGGCAAATTCGACAATGGATTTGTTTTATGTCATTATATATGGACGACACCATTGCAGACAGCTGTTGCTACATACATTCTATATAATGTTATAGGCATATCTGCGTTTAGTGGAATGATATTTATACTATTATTTGTACCTCTGCAAAGTAAGTAAGCAGCACAAACTTTTTATTAATAATTTTCCCACTTTTGCAGTTTATATGGGAAAGGTGAATTCATTAGTAAGATTAAAAACTGCATTACGGACAGATAAGAGAGTGAGGCTGATGAATGAAATCTTAACTGGAATTCAAATTATAAAAATGTATGCATGGGAAAAGCCCTTTGCTAAATTAATAGCATTTGCACGAAGGTATGTATGAAGTTCATAAAATATTTCAATAATTGTAAGGTCGTTCACTTAGTAGCACTAACAGAATAAGACATTTCTAGTCTAACTTTTATAAATAAATTTACTTAATCTTAGCTCATCTGAGTAGGGTACCTATTGTATATTCAGATATTCAGACATACTGATCATACTGATCAACTCATATTGAAATTGTCAAATTTACAATAATTGTGAAAGTTTTTTCTTTTATTTAGTATCTTATCATTTCTGAGCAGTATTTGTGGCAAGATGAGAATGTTCAAAGTACCAACTAATTTTTAATGCAACAGACAAACAGTAACCTAACCACAACCTATTATCTACCCTGTATGTTTAAAAATGATATTAACTCTCTTTATACATTGAAGTTCCCAAACTATAGCATACTAGAAGCGGTTTGTAGTCCCTACGGGACCACTTTGAGCGCCTCTACTCGCTTTGTGGCCCACTCTCTTTACGCCCCACCATCCTTACGCCCCACCATCTTTACGCCCCGCCCTCTCTACACCCCGAACTCTCTAACCCCTCTCTACGCTCCGCCCTCTCACGCTCCGCCCTCTCTACGCTCCGCCCTCTCTACGCCGCGCACTCTCTACGCCCCGCACTCTCTACCCCCGAACTCTCCACGTCCCGCATTCTCTACGTCCCGCACTCTCTATACGCCCCGCCCTATTTACGCCCGTCCTATCTACGCCCCGCCCTCTCTACGACCCGTTCTATGTACGCCCCCTCTCTGTACGCCCGCTCTTTGTACGCCCCGCCCTCTCTACGCCTTGCCTTTTCTACACCTCGCGCTCTCTACACCCCACCGTAATAGACTTTGTCGAAATCACTTGTGGGAGTCAATCGGATCAAGATCACCTCGCTCAAGTAGACCTTGACCGAAATTACTCCAGGAGTCGATCGAATGAAGATCATTTTGCTCTAGTAGACTTTTTTGAAATCACCTCATTGAGTTGATCGGATCAAGATCACTTCGCCGTAGCAGGCTTTGTTGAAATCACTTCAGGGAGACGATAGGATCAAGATTCCCTAGTAGACTTTGTCGAAATCACCTCGTGGAACGATCGGATCAAGACTACTTCGCTCTAGTATACTCTGACAAAATCACTTTGGGGAGTCGATAGGACCAAGATCATTTCGCTGTAGTAGATTTGTCGAAATCACTTCATGAGTAGATCAGATCAAGATCACTTTGCTCTAGTAGAATTTGTCGAAATCATTTCGGGGAGTCGACCGGATCAAGACCACTTCGCTCTAGAAGATTTTGTCGAAATCACTTCGAGGAGCCGACCGGATCAGGAACACTTCGTGTTAGTAGACTTTGTCAAAATTAATTCGGGGGAGTCGATCGGATGAAGATCATTTTGCCCTAGTAGACTTTGTCAAAATCATTTCAAGGAGTCGACCGGATCAAGAGCACTTCCCCCTAGTAGACTTTATCGAAATCACTTTGGGGAGTCGACCGAACCAAGATCACTTCGCTCCAGTAGACTTTGTCGAAATCACCTTGTGGAACCGATCGGATTAAGACCACTTCGTTCTAGTAGACTTTGTTGAAATCACTTCGTGGAGCCGATCGGATCAAGACCACTCCGTACTAGTAGTCATTGTCGAAATCACTTTAGGGAGTCGATCGGATCAAGATCACTTCGCCCTAGTAGTCTTTGTCGAATTCACTTAGGAGAGTCGATCGAATCAAGATGATTTCGCCTTAGTAGTCTTTGTCAAAATCACTTCGGGGAGTCAATCGGATCAAGATCACTTTGCCCTAGCAGTCTTTGTCGAAATCACTTCGGGGGAGTCGATCGGATTAAGATCACTTCGCCTTAGTAGTCTTTGTCGAAATTACTTTGGGGAGTCGATCGAATCAAGATCACTTCGCCCTAGTAGTCTTTGTCGAAACACCTCAGGGGAGCCGATCGGATCAAGATCAGTTCGCTCTAGTGGACCCTGTCGAAATTACTTCGGGGGGTCGATCGGATGAAGACAAGTTTGCCCTAGTAGACTTTGTCGAAATCACTTCCGGGAGTCGATCGGATCAAGATCACTTTGTCCAAGTGGACTTTGTTGAAATCACATAGAGAGAGTCGATCGGATCAAGACCACTTCGCCCTAGTGACCTTGTCGAAATCATTGGAGAATCGATCGGATCAAGACCACGTCGTCCTAGTATCCTTGCCGAAAGCACTTCAGGGGAGTCGATGGGATCAAGATTACTTCGTCATAGAACACATTGTCAAAATCACTTAATGAGAGTCGATCGGATAAAGATCGCTTTGCCATAGTATACCGTCGAAATCACTTCGGGAAGTCGATCGGATTCAGACCACTTTGCCCTAGTAGACTGCCGAAATAACTGCGGGAGTCGATAGGATCAAGATCACTTTGTCGTAGTAGACTGTCGAAGTCACTTCGGGGAGTTGATCGGGTCAAGATCACTTCGCCGTAATAGTCTTTGTCGAAATCACTTCGGGGAGTTGATCGGGCCAAGATAAGTTTGCCCTAGTAGAGTTTGAAGAAATCATTTCAGGGAGTCGATCGGGTCAAATAAAAATCCATACATGCACACCAATCAAAATTAAGCAATATTTATTAATTGTTGCCAATGTTACATATGAGCACATTTGTAATAACGTGTTTGCAAATAGCAACTTATGTTAAAGATAACCTTCACCTAAAGTCTATGCAATCAAATTTGCCATTAGTGATTTAGATAAAGAAAAGTTTTTTCTATGCCGCAATATGCGTTTAATTTAGGTTTTACGCTCGGAAGCTATGTGTTTCAGCACATATTTGGTATTTTATAAGGACTTTTTAAGAAATGAAATAAACATTTTACCAAAATATATTATTAGCTTATTGCATATTACAGGAAGAAGAAAACTGATTTTAGGTACAAATGACAAATACAACAAAACACGGGCCATTGGCATACAAATTAAAAAAATAATCATGAAAACGTAATTTTATTTGTTATAAGGATTTGAAAATCTATGCTTAGTGGCATTCTTATTTCCACAACCTCTTACATAGTAGAGAACGTATTCATAATCCACAATCCAGGATTCGGATAAAAATATGTAACCCATTATTTTACCATTTCTTACAAAAACTAATAAATATGAATCTTCTCTAAATACAGTAATGTATAAACAAACACCAAGCTCTAACTTTAAGATATTAGTTTCTCTTAAGTTTCAGTTGTACAATAAATTATTTGTAATAACAACATTGACGGTGAAATAAGTACCTATAAAAAGAATAGTAATGTAATCTTAAGTTAAAATAATTGAATTTTTTTTTTAGTTACATACCTGGATATATCCAAGAAGTCGATTATTAATATCACAATTAATAATGAATTTTTTTGAAATGCAGCAAATCAAATTAAACAATTTAATAGCGCTATGGTTAGATAAACAATAATCCTAAACGTCAAATTAATGTCAAATAAATGACAATCATAAATGCAGTCGAAATTGTGGGCGCTATCTATTCGGATAGTGTCATTACTAAAATGCACCAACATAATCGTCTATAGAGTGCCACCACCGTGGTTCGTAACCTGCTTTTGACATTTCTCAAATAAATTACACAAATCGCAGTAAAAGTTTTAAACAAAGATGTAGAATTTATGACAGATGTAGTATTTTTTGGTACATATTAGAAATTTGTTAAGGATTGTATACCAATTTTTGAAACCAACTCAATCGTATGTTCATCAACGCAAATGTACCGGTTTTAGCTCTGTGCGTTTGGGTTTTTAGTTCGTAAAATATTAAAGGTTCTTTAGTATTTATATAAATATAAGCGAATACGTTTCTGCAAGTTGGATAATATCTGAAAAGTAAAGGTTGGAAATGGTTCTTGAGTAAATATAATTCACAAATTATAGATTGTAGATCGCAGATAGCACTGAAGCATATGAAAAAAAAGTGTTGGTTTATTTAATGCATATTGTTAAATAAATGCTATTGCATGTTTTAAAAAACAACATAAAAATAAAATATATAAATGAATTTTACTGGGTATCGAACCACCGGAGTTACGGCCCGTAGACAGAGATGTTACGCTTGCGCTATCAAGGTGGTGTTTATTGAAATCGCGTTGGTTGTATACTTACTATGTTTAATGTCACATAAGAAATACATTGTCTTAGGAATAAATCACGGTCTATTGTAATTGTTCGGGCGACTCCGCATATAAACGTCAAATGTAATAAGTAATTATTTTTCAAATAAATAGCTGGTGTATATTAAAAACCGATGTTTTCGTATAATTGTAGTCAATTAGCGGTACTCTTAAATGATATTAGACGAATTATAAATTTAAATTTGAGAAATTTTAAAAGGAATGTGTAATCATAGATTTTGAAGGTACTTATTCGTTCGTTTCCGTCGGATTTCGCTACCTGTGTTTGACGTTTCTCCAAGTAATTATACAAATTTTAATATCTGTTTTAAGAAAATACTATACTACCAGCTTGCAAACTGTTAATAATCCAGGTTTTAGAATACGAATAGCGTTGTTTGGTATATATTAGATATTTTTTAACGCCCGAATATGAATTTTAGAAACCAACTCGATCTTTCTTCTCTCTTGCACCATCGTCAACCGAGCAGTTGCCGACCTCTTTGCACGCCTCGTTGGGTTTTTAGATCGGAAATTTTTGAGGGATCCAAGCTTTTTTAACACGTTAACGAATACGTCGCTTCAAATAAATGTTTTCCCGGAAAATCCCTATTTTTCCGCGATTTTCCGTTTTTCCGCCATAAAAACCGGCCTATCCTACGCACGCAAAAATTCTCCACCTAACCACCACCTGCCCGCGTCCCCAACTCCGAAACGCTCGGACGCAAATCCCAAAAAGCGATCGATTTGCGCCTCTCAACTTTAACACAAAGACGGGCGTACAAAACTTATAGTTATTAGACTAGAAGCGGTTTGCAGTCCATACGGGACAACTTTGAGTGCCCCGCCCTCTTTGCGCCCCGCCCTCTTTGCGCATCGCCCTCTTTGCGCCCCGCCCTCTTTGCACCCCGCCCCCTTTGCGCCCAGCCCCCTTTGCGCCACGCCTTCTTTGCGCCCCATCCCTGCTGGCGCCCCGTCCTCTCTACACCCCTCCCTATTTACGCCACGCCCTCTTTACGCCACGCTCTCTTTGCGCCTCGCCATCTTTACGACTCGCCGTATTTACGACCAGCCTTTTTCCGCGTCGCCCTCTTTGCGCACCGCCCTATTTGCGCGCCGCTCTCTTTGAGCTCCGGCCTTTTTGCGCGCCGTCTGCTTTGCGCGCCACCTTCTTTGAGCACCGCCATCTTTACGCGCGGTCATCTTTGCGCGCCGTCATTTTTGCGCGGCGCCATCTTTACGCGCCGCCAAATTTGCGCGCCGCCATCTTTGCGCTCCGCCCTATTTGTGTTCCGCCCTATTTGCGCTCCGCCCTCTTTGCGCTCCGTCCTCTTTGCGCTTCGCCCTTTTTGCGCTCCGCCCTTTTTGCGCTCCGACCTCTTTGCGCCCCGCCCTCTTTGCGCTCCATCCTCTTTGCGCTCCGCCCTCTTTGCGCTCCGCCCTCTTTGCGCTCCGCCCTCTTTGCGCTCCACCCCCCTTGTGCACCGTCTTCTTTGTGCTCCGACCTCTTTGTGCTCCGCCCTCTTTGTGCTCCGACCTCTTTGTGCTCCGACCTCTTTGTGCTCCGACCTCTTTGCGCTCCGCCCTCTTTGTGCTCCGTCCTCTTTGTGCTCCGCCCTTACTACGCTCCGCTCTTTCTGCGCTCCGCCCTTTCAGCGCTCCGCCCTTTCTGCGCTCCGCCTTCTTTGCGCTCCGCCTTCTTTGCGCGGATTAAGACCAATTCGCTGTAGTGATCTTGTCGAAATCACCTCGGAGAGTAGATTGGATCAAAACCAAGTCGCCCCAGTTACCTTGTCAAAGTCACTTTGGAGAGTCGATCGGTTCAAGACCACGTCGTCCTAGTGATCTTTGTCGACAACACCTCGGAGAGTCGATCGGATCAAGACCACGTCGCCCTTGTAGACGTTGCCGAAATCACTTCGGTGAGTCGATCGGATTAAGACTACTTTGCCCTTGTGATCTTGCCGAAATCACTTCGGGGAGTCGATCGGATCAAGATCACTTCGCCCTAGTAGTCTTTGTCAAAATCAATCCGAGGAGCCGATCGGATCAAGACCACTTTGCCATAGTGCCCTTGCCGAAATCACTTCGGGGAGTCGATCGGATCAACACCACGTCGCCCTAGTAAACTTTGTCGAAATTACTTTGGCGAGTCGATCGGATTAAGACCACTTCGGCCTAGTGATCTTGTCAAAATCACTTCGGAGAGTCGATCGGATCAAGACCACTTCGCCCAAGTGACCTTGTAAAAATCACGAACCGGCGTTAATATTTTATAGCAATGGGAATGCAATGATTAGAATAAGCAATTTAAGTATAAAACGTCAGAGAACCCATTGGTGCAGTAATGACCAAAATGTTTGAGCAATTGCGAGCGATATCCCAAAGCTTGCCTCAGAACGCATCCTGTTCTGTCAAGGTCACGACAATAATGAAGCAAGGAAGCGCATTTGCGTTAGCGAAAAATGTAGGAAACGAAGTAACAAATAAATACTTACCAAGGAGTAGTGAAGAAATTAGTTAAGAAATTAGTTAAGAAATTAGTTAAGAAGTTAGTTAAGAAGTTAGTTAAGAAATTAGTTAAGAAAATATAATAAAAGAGAACGTAGTTTGAGGCGCAGAAAAAGCTTTAGAAATAAATAGAATAACCGAATATGTACATCTAACCAAACGCAGGGTACAATTTGGTGAACCAAAGCAGCACAGATGTTAAAAAAAGTTCCTTTTGCCAGCTCCGTGCGGAATAGGAGACGAAAATTAAAAAAAGAGCGTGTCCTTTATGAATAAAAAAGTAGCCGCTGCTAAGGATCGAAACCTTACATCCAAGAAGAGATAGCATCTAAACCGCCCTGCTGAACCACTACACTATCAAGGCACTTGCGATCGAAAAGTCAATAGGCGCATATGTGGTATATTAATGGAAGAAGCAGCAAGAGGATTATGAATAACAAAAAGCCACATACGAAATACACCGATTTCTGACCAAATCACGCTCTATTGCAATTGCTCGGGGTAACATCGTAAAGAAACGTCAAATGTAATAATTAATTATTTTTGAAGTAAATAGCTGGTGTATATTAAAAAGCGGTGTTTTTGTATATTAATAATCAATTATAGGTACTAATAAAGCATATTGGATGATTTGCAATTACAAATTTGAGGAATTTGAAACGAAGTGTGTAATCATAGGTTTTTGATGGTACACATTCGTTCGTTTTCGGCGCCTTTCGTAATCTGTTTTTGATGTTTCTCGAATTAATTATATAAATTTTAATAAGCGTTATAAGCAAATACCATAGCACCAGTTAGCAAACTGTTAATAATTCAGGTTTTAGGAAAAGAATAGCGTTGTTTGATAAATATATTAGATATTTTTTAGCGCCCGAATATGAATTTTGGCAACCTACTGGATCTTCTGTCTCTCTCGCACCAACGTACATCGAGCAGTTGACGATCTCGTCGTAGAACTTATTTGTTTTTGAGATCGGGTTTTTTTGATGGATCCTAGCTTTTTTTAACACGTAAGGCGAATACGTCATCGCAGATTAACCTTTTCCCGGAAAACCCTTATATCTTCCCTATTTATAGGTTTTTCGCGGTAAAAAGCGGCCTACAAATGCACGCAAAAATCCCCAACCGAACCCACACCGTCCCTCATCCGAACCAAACCCCCCCTCGGAGGAGATACGCGAAAAGCGATCGATTTGCACTTCTCAACTTTAACACAAAGTCACGCTATCAAGATTTATAGTATTTAGAAGAGGGCCCGAAAAACCTATACAGGGTACAAACATGTAATATTGGAAAATGTGCATTTTTCCCGTTCTGTTCGGAAAAAACACAAAATAAACCCAAACACGCCGAAAAACACAGAAAGCGCAAAAAAATGCTTCAAAACCTTGAGAAATGCTTTAAAACGGTTTAATGCTTTAAAACAGTTTAATGCTTTAAAACAGTTTAATGCTTTAAAACAGAAAACGCTTTAAAACAAAAAATGCTTTAAAACAGAAAATGCCTTAAAACAGAAAATGCCTTAAAACAGAAAATGCCTTAAAACAGAAAATGCCTCAAAACAGAAAATGCCTCAAAACAGAAAATGCCTTAAAACAGAAAATGCCTTAAAACAGAAAATGCCTTAAAACAGAAAATGCCTTAAAACAGAAAATGCCTTAAAACAGAAAATGCCTTAAAACAGAAAATGCTTTAAAACAGAAAATGCTTTAAAACAGAAAATGCTTTAAAACAGAAAATGCTTTAAAACAGAAATGCTTTAAAACAGAAATGCTTTAAAACAGAAATGCTTTAAAACAGAAATGCTTTAAAGCTTAGAAAATGCTGTAAAACAGAAAATGCTTTAAAACTTAGAAAATGCTTTAAAACTTAGAAAATGCTTTAAAACTTAGAAAACGCTTTAAAACTTAGAAAACGCTTTAAAACTTAGAAAACGCTTTAAAACTTAGATAATGCTTTAAAACCTAGGGCTTCAAAACAGAAAATGCTTCAAAACAGAAAATGCTTTAAAACAGAAAATGCTTTAAAACAGAAAATGCTTTGAAACTTAAAAAATGCTTTAAAACAGAAATGCTTTAAAACAGAAATGCTTTAAAACTTAGAAAATGCTTTAAAACAGAAAATGCTTTAAAACTTAGAAAATGCTTTAAAACAGAAGTGCTTTAAAACAGAAATGCTTTAAAACAGAAATGCTTTAAAACAGAAATGCTTTAAAACTTAGAAAACGCTTTAAAACTTAGAAAACGCTTTAAAACTTAGAAAACGCTTTAAAACTTAGAAAACGCTTTAAAACTTAGAAAATGCTTTAAAACTTAGAAAATGCTTTAAAACTTAGAAAATGCTTTAAAACTTCGAAAAATGCTGCAAGACCTAGAAAATGCTTTAAAATTTTAGCTGTTTCCCTAAAAACCTAGATTATGCTTAAAAACCTAGTTTATGCTTAAAAATCTAGTTCTTGCCTAAACACCTAGTTTTTTGCTCGAAAACCTAGTTTTTAGCTCGAACACCTAGTTTTTTCTCCAAAAAACCTGATTTGTTAAAAACCTAGTTTTTCTGCAAATGCCAAGTTTTTCTTCGAAAACCTAGTTTTTTGTTAAAACCTAGATTTTTCATTAAAACCTTGGTGTTTTATTTAAAAACCTAGATTGGTTTCTTTAAAAACCAAGATTTTGCTGGAAAACCTAGATTTCGCTTAAAAACCTAGTTTTTTTCTTCAAAATCTAGATTTTGCTTAAAACCTAGATGTTACTTAAAAACCTAGATGTTCCTTAAAAACCTAGTTTTTGCTTTAAAAACCTACTTCTTCTCCAAAAATATAGATTATTCTTTAAAAATCTAGTTTTTCTGCAAATACCAAGTTTTTTCTTCAAAAACCTACACAGCCTAACAACTTGCCAGGAAAACCTAGAAAATTGTCTTAAAGGCCTAGAGAATTGCCGTAAAGGTCTAGAAAATTGCCATAAAGGGCTAGGAATTTGCCATAAAAGTCTAGAAATATGTCATAAATGCCTAGAAAATTGTTTAAAGGCCTAGAGAATTGCCATAAATGCCTAGACAACTTAGAAAACCTAGAAAACTTAGAAAACCTTGTAAATTTAGAAAACCTAGAAAATTTAGAAAACTTAGAAGATTTAGAAAACTTAGAAGACTTAGATAACTAAGAAAACTTAGAAACTTGCCTAAGAAATTTAGAAATTTGCCTAAGAAACTTAGAAATTATCCTATAAATTTAGGAATTTCCTAAAAAACCTAGGAATTTCCTAAAACCCCAGGAATCCCCCAAAAACCTAGAAATTTCCTAAAAACCTAGGAATTTCCTAAAAACCTAGGAATTTCATAAAACCTAGAAATTTCCTAAAAATTTCCTAAAAATTTTCTAAAAACCTAAAAATTTCCTTAAAAACTTAGAAGATTGCCACCAAGCCTAGAGAATTCACTTCGAACTTAGAGAATTCCCCTCAAACCCAGAGAATTCCCCTCAAACCTAGCGAATTCCCCTCAAATCTAGAGAATTCCCTTCAAACCCAGAGAATTCCCCCAAACCTAGAGAATTCCCCCAAACCTAGTGAATTCCCTCCAAACCTAGTGAATTCCCTCCAAACCTAGTGAATTACCTTCAAACCTAGTGAATTACCTCCAAACCTAGAGAATTCCCTCCAAACCTAGAAACTCCCTTCAAACTCAGAGAATTGCCTTTAACCTTGACATCAATGTTTTTTAGCAATGGGAATGGAATGGAATGGAATGCCCAGAAGATGTTTGCAAAATGTTGGACCAATTGCGAGCGACATCCTAAAGAATGTTTCAGAACGCACCTAGCTCTGTCAAGGGCACGGCACGGCAACAAAACGCAAGTGAAACATGTCAGACAATTTGTCAAGGATAGCAAAAGACCGCCGCTCAGCACACTATAATATAACGCAGTTTTATGTGCAGCAGAAGCTTCCGAAGCAATTATAAACTTAGAATATGCACATTTAATCAAACTTAAGGTACAGTTTAACGATGTAAAGCAGTCCAGACGTTAAAATAAGTTTTTCTTGCCTGCTTTGCGTATAACAGAAGACGTAAAATGAAAAGAGCGCGTTATTATTAATTAAAAAAAGCGCGATACTAGAAATTAATAAGAACGGTACATTATAAATAAAAAAGTAGCCGCCCGGCCGTGCCACTACGCTATCCGGACACCTGCCGTGTAATAGTCAATAGTCTCATATGTGGGAGAATCCTCGCAAAACCAGCAAAACGATTTCTAATAATAAGCTGAATCGGTTGGCGTTCGTAGCGGAGTTCGTGCCGGAGTGATAGCTTTGAAGAAAAGCAGACGCCTGAAGCTTTTATATCACGTGAAGTGTCCCGTAACATAAAAATTAATAACTACCGAAAAACTTAAAGTTCTTGCATAATATCAATCCCAGGGTAAAAAAAAAGCACTCATGCAACGTAAGAGTGAAATCTAAATTGCGCCGTAACCCTCCGGCCTTCGTATTATAAACATTTTGTGAGTGGATATGCAAATAGCAAGGGAACCTTTTTTCTTATGTTCAGAGCGAAATGGGGCTATCAAGATTTACTTTAAGTTGTTATAAGCAAGGTGTCGTATATGAAAATCGTATGCGAATTGTTCAATTTGAGCTTTTAATCGATATGTCATATGCAGCAATTGCAGCAATTGCAGCCCAACCCTTGTTTAACAACCGAAGGTATGTTTTTAATGAACTCCGGTGTATGTATGTATGAAAGCTATGGAAGTCAGGTGACCGTTTTAATTTAAGGTATGTGGAAGGTGTGCAAACCTATTAGATAGGGCATCCCGTATGATTTATTTATCACAATAAATTTGAATGATTTTTCAACCAAACTTACGAAGTAAGTTAGGTTAATAAGATCGCCACGTCGCCGTCGTCGCCGCCGTCGTCCGTTGCACTTTTTTTTCGTTTTACAAACATTTGATATATGGATCTTGTTCAGTTTTTTACGATGATTAAGAATATGCTAGCCAATTTTCAATATCTCATCTAGTTTTCGAGTAATTCGACTTTAAAGCCGAAATTTTGGTTATATAAAACTTCAATATAACAAAATATAAATATTATTTATAGGTTAATATCGACCTCCTGAGCATATTTTTCCATAGCATCAATACTCTATGTCGATTGGTTTTCGAGTTATTCGACTTTGAAAAATATGTTCGAAAAATTTTATAAAAAAATTAACTTGTGTGAATTTCTATTACGTAATGGCTTTAAGTTTGGTTGTATGGCGTACATGCGGCATAGATTTTTTACATATAAAATAAGACATAGTTGTGTACGATTGAAAAGCATTTGGATTTCTGCAAATGTACGTTAGACCATTATTAGAAAATATAATAATTTATAACGTGTGCAATGTAGACAACCCGAAATAGTTTAATGAACTGTGATCTGCCTACAATTGGAACGGGAAGTTACTTCTTAAAAATAGACCGCGGATATTAATATGGGATACTTATTTATAAATAGAATAAATTATAACTGCCATAAAGAATTTATTACACAATTTACACGCATGTAATTTTTAAATGAAGTGTGCCAACAGAGGTTCAGATAATATTTACCCGTGTTTGGTACGTCGATCGTTCTTATGCACGCTGTAATATATTCGAACGGCTGTGTTATTAAAGAAACGCCAAATATAGTAATAAATTATTTTAGAAATAAATAGCAGGTGTATATTAGAAAGCTATGGTTTTGTATAATAATAATCAATTATTGGTACTAATAACGCATATTAGAGCAATTGTAATTTTTAATTTAGGAAATTTGAACGAAATTGTTATGTAATAGAATTTGAAGCTACACGCGCATGCGTATACGACGCTGTCGGCCACTGAATGACGTATCTTGAATTAATTATTGAAATTGTAAGAATTGTTTTAAGAAAATACCATAGCACCTGCTTACAAACGGTCATCATTTCAGGTTTGATGATATGTATAGTGTTAATAGATACATATTAGAAATATTCAAGAGGCGTAATACCAATTTTTGAATGCAATTTCAGCTTCCAATTCTTTAACGCCGATGCGTTTTTAGATTGTTTAATTTTAAATGACCGAACCTTTCCTAAATCATAAGCGAACGCTTTTGTTTTAACAAGTTTGAAAATTCCAAGAATAGGTAAACGTCAGGAATGGTATTTTAGTTAACATGGCTCACAATTTAAATATGTTATAGGAGAGTAAAGCGTACTAAAAAATGTTGTGGTACTTTTTATGCATATTGTTGAATTAAATAAATGCTGGTTTTGTTTATAAAGGTGACGAAAAAATTAAAAAAAAGTAAATCGCACTGGGAATAGAACCATTAAACCTACGAATGGTAGCCAGACATCTTAGCCTCGCGCTATATAGGTGTTAGTTTCTTGGAAATTGGTTAATAGTATACTTTCATTTACTTTCAATTACCATCGATTACTCTCAATTATAGCGAGCCATACACGAAATACACCGATTTTGACCAAACCACGGTGTATTGTAAATGCTCGGGTATCATCGTGTAGTCACGAAAAAGTTAAAAATTGAATATGTGTGACGAAAATAGTCATTGTACATTAAAAAGAAGTAAGTTTGTATAATAATAATCATTTTGCGGTACTATTGAGACGCATCTGATGAGTTGTATGTGTAAATTCAGGAAATTTGTTTATTAATGTAAAATGACAGATCGTGAAGCTACCTATTCGTTTGTTCCCGACAATCTTCGTAACCTGAATTTGACGTTTGTCGATTAAATTATACAATTTTTAATAAGTGTTTTAAGAAAAAACTGCAGTGCTAGCTTGCAAATTGTTAATGATTCAGGTTTTAGGACACGGATAGCGTCGTTTAGCATAATTTAGATAATTTTTAGTGGCCTAATACGATTTTTGGAAACCAACTCGTTGCTTGCTCTCTCTCTTGAACCAACGTAAATGGATCTATTGCTAACGTAGTTGCACGGCTCGTTCGGTTTTTGAGATCGGGTATTTCTCGAGGATCCAAGCTTTTCTAAAACGTAAGGCAATTACGTCGCTGCAGATTAATCTTTTCCCGAAAAACCCTTATTTCTCCCTTAATAATCGGTTTTTCGGTATAAAAACCGGCCTACGCAACGCACGCAAAAATCCCCAGCCGAACCCACACCCTTCCTCATCCGAACCAAATCCCCCTCGGAGGAGATACGCGAAAAGCGATCGATTCGCACCTCTCAACTTTAACACAAAGTCACGCTATCAAGATTTATAGTATTTAGAATATAAATGTGCTCTCAAACTTTCTTCCTACAGCTAAAAATAAAATAGTCGTTTATTTTTAAAGTATTGAGTTTATTAATGTCAATCAGCACTTTTGATCATTGTTGACGGTGTTTATGCTTAGAATATAGAATTGAACAAAAATTTACGTGGGCCTAGTTATAAGACCATTATATTAAAAATGACAGGAAACTAAATATTAAACTGTAAAAATAGATTATTTAACCATTAGCTAATATCATCATCAAGTCTTCAGTCCTGTTAATCCTAGTATGTACTTCATTATAGGAATTGCACAGACGATAAAGAGAAAAAAATTTAAGCCTATTAGTTGGTGGAGTCGGAAGATAAAAATAACATGGAAAACGAGACAGTTTCAAAGACGTATTACATTGAAACATGTTTTTAATAGTTGAACATTAAATGCGATTGGTTACTAAGTTGTGCAAAAAGGTCAGCAAGAGGTAACGACAACGTGTAATCAGCTTATGATAATTGTGTTTCTCTAAGAGAACACTATGTGAGAATTCAATAGGTGGGTACACTCCCTCGAACCTGTGCTGAACAGCTTCTAAGCAGTGTATATACACTCAATAATGTGGCTCCCAGATTATAACTGCATATTCCAGGATAGTTCTGATGTAGCAGTTGTAAAGCAGTGTTAGAGTATCCTTGTTGGTGAAATCGGGGCAGTTCAAATGACAAAGCCAAACATCTTGTACGCCCTCGCAATAGTCTGGGTTATGTGTTCAGCGAAAGACAATGTAGAGTCGAATAAAACCCCCAAATCTTTAACCCGAGGTGGTCTTAAAGACAGGGCAGACTTTTGAAACTTTCAATTTTTTGGGATAAACACCAGTGTACAGACATAGATTAAAAATTCTTGTCAACGGTTTGACGAGGATGTAACGGCAGTCTCTTACCACGAAAGAAAGAATTTGATCAGGACCGGCTGTTTATTTACCTGTAAAGCTTTTCAATGCCTTCAGGACTTCATCTTCAGAGAAAGAATCAGTAGGTATTTTATTTTGCTCCCTCGTAGAACTGGTATTTAGGTGACTACGATAAATATCAATATCAGATAGAGTATATACTAGCAAAATGAACTGCAAAAGCGTTTACAATAATTTTATTGTCGGAGACACTGTTATTGTCTATGACAAGTGAATGTGGCATAGTACTGGCAGATTTCTTTGAGCATAGACATTTCCCAAAAATTACTTGGATCTAAAGCTATATTACCTTCCACATGTTGTAGGTAAGTGATTTCTGCCATTTTTGTCTTTTTTTATTGTGGAACGAAGTGACTTAAACTGAAATAGAGCAGATTCATCTGAAGGGTTGTGTTTGTATTTCTTCCACTGATTATTCTTCAGCTGGATGTTACGAATAATAGAGTAACTAAATCAGGGAGGATATCTGCGTTCTTTTGAACAGGTTCTAGGTTTGGTGGCATCAAATATCCCACTTAATTTGTAATATATATAGTCACATGCAAGGTTGGCGTCTTCCCAGAAACACAGTTTCCCCCAATTTAGGTGGCACAAAAGCTCATACAGCACGCAAAAATTGCCTTTCTTAAAGTTCCAGCAGTAAGGATTCGAATTTGACATACAGTTCTGCACTGATCTCTTTCTATGTGCGAGGGTCGTATGTACACTCAGAGCTGGACGATGAAGGTCTTCATTTATTATAGGATTATCCGCCGCTGTAACAGTACATTCGGCACCACTAATAACTAGGTGTAGCACTCTACCCAGTGTGTTTAAAAAATTTTTTCAATTCCAGTAAGGGTTTAGTTTTTATCGTCACTGGCTGTAGGCCAGGAAGAGTTGGTATGTTGAAGTCTCCAAGACTTAAAATATTAGCATCAAATATGACTTCTAAAGAGCAAAGAGCATAAAAGAGAGAGCAATATAAGACAGCATCACTATTTGGGGGAACATAGACACGGATCAGAATTAAAGATACCTCGTGGATCCTGATCTTAATAGCGGTGATATCAATTGGCAATAGGTCACTAAAGCAATTTGATACTTTAAACGTGCAGCATCATACTTTGATTGAACTGCAAGTAAGACACCACCTCCATGGTATACTCCAAGCTGGGAAAGTTTATGGTCAGAACGTAATACATTATACTCAGTGGTAAAAAGTTCACTGCCCTGTACACTGTTATCTAATCATGTTTCCGTTATGGCAATGCCGGTAAAATTAGACACAATTACTGCATTGAAGAAGTGCGATAATTTAGACTTCAAGCCACGTGCATTTTGGTAATAAACAGTGACTGTTGTATTGCCTATAAAGGAAGCACCACAGCCAGACTTTAGTTGCTATTGTATCCCAGAAAGGTCCGTTTTAAACTTCGCAATCGCGTGTTTATATACTGTGCAAGCATTTTGATCCCACACTGCATGTTTCACCCCCATGGGGTGATTATGCCTTTCACTAGCACGTACACAGTTTATACAAGATAGATCAGTATCAGGTGTGACACATTGTTTTAGTAGATGATTCTGTTCTCAACGGGGGCAGGTAAAATCGCGATTGCAGGACTGTGATGTATGGTTATACCTATTACACTTAAATCAACGAGTAATATCAACTGCATCGAACACCTTACACACATCCAGACCAACAATGAGGTAATTCGAATTCAGCACCCTGCTGTAGGTAAAATTATCGAGTTGTAATGTTGCTTGATACCTTCACTTTTTGCTTAATAGGCTTCACTTTTAATACTTTACAATCCTTTGACTCCAGAAAGATTTCCCCATTATGTTGTAAAATATACTTCACTAGCAGCTTTGGGTGATAGTTCTCAAACAAACGTACAATTCGGACTTGAGGTAGCGGTTTCTTTAGAAAATGTACATTATATTTGCCTGAAAGTTTGTCACTAGCAATTTTAATAAGTTTGTTTGCATTAATTAAGTCATTACAGCTCACGATAAGACCGCCATTCTGAATATGAATAACAGCACTTATTCTGATGTTGGCACTCACTAAGTCGATGCCAGAAAGATCAGTTTTTATTGGACTATTTTTCTGGTTATTATACTTTGGTTTTACAATTACAGACTGCTGTAAAGATTTTGAAGTAATGTTAGCATAAGTTGGAAGCACCGGTGCATCTGCAATTGCATGAATGTTAGAAATCTTATGATTGACTAATTCTATAAATTCTGTTTTGAGGTTCTCAAAGACTGAGGTGAACTTGGCAGATGCATCTTGCAATTTAACTGTTAGTAAATTCAGCAAAATATCGGCAGGATCAGTTGCATTATCCTCAGGCTTTGTTAGACATGATTTACAGTGGAATATTAATGTTCTCTTTTTTAAATCTAAACAGCATAATTCTGATGCTGTAACGTTGCAGCAAGTATCGCACATAAATTTCTCACATTTATCGCATTTAAAGGTCTTGTCACTACAGGCACAGAGGGAACAAAATGACATTGTGTCACCCTGTAAATATAGCTGCTTTAGAACTATCACTTAAAACTAGAAATATTGTCCTTTATTATTATTATCCAGTTGTTAATTATCTTGGTAGGTAAGCACTACACAAATGTTCAGATAAAGTTATATCAATGTAATGGCCAGATGTAAGGACATGAATAGTTATAGATATTTATAAATAATAATCAAGAGTTAATACAGTAGGTAGTATATATAGTATATATTATATATAGTGTATATTATAGTCTTCAGATATATAAGCAAATAAATGGAATACGTCTAAATAGTACCTGGGAAATCCTTCCTTGTTATATATCGTAGTATCAAAATACATACTAAGTAAATATAATACCTCTAAGTATGACGTACACAAGTCTTTCTTGACACATTTAGTAAGATTAAGGTATTCGGACAAACAACTAGCATACGTATAAGTACTATACACATCCCCAAGTACACAGGAAAACAGATGGACCCAGGATAATACAAGCCGTGCATCCTTCTTGCTCGAACAGCCGTAGTTCACGCACAGTAGTATATTAAGCCTACCAAAAGAAGCAGTAACTACTCAATTAGTCATAAGTCTACGTGATGAACAGGTCATGCCCACCAGAGAGAGATGTAACAGGTACGATTAAAATTAGATCATTTACGAAGAAAGGTACATTTTTAAAACTGTAAGCACTTACCACACGAACGATGTTCACAAAATTTCTGTAGTCAATGAAATAATGTAATGACAAATATTCGTCGTCGTATAGGTGCAGCAAGAATAAAATGAGGAACTCGTTTTATAGCAAAAATTACATTCAATCCTAGTTTTATCAAACACACAGGTGTTGACAGAAACTCGAAACAAACTTTATGAGATAAGTGTGATCTATTATTTCAAAGTCTTTAGGATTGGGTATTATAAGAAATAATTATACTCTATAGTAATATGCACCAAGACAACGGATAACTAAAACAAGGTACTGATTATTTAAATTATAGAGGAACTTTCCATTTCGTAGCAAATAGATTTAAATGGAATTGCAGTAAAGTGTACTTATTGTCGTAATGTCTAATGAGTATCAAAAGCAGAATCTATGCAAATGAATAATTAAATAAAATGGCGTAAGGTTTAGTACACCATTGAAAGGTGGATGTAACACCCTTCACATTTTCCTAAAATTTCCACGGTCTGCATCTTTCACTATCTGTGTGCAATATTCTGATCTAGGTCTACATTTACCTCTCTATTCCTATATCTGCTTGTAATATACCCTGCACTATTCCTCAAAAATGCATTAAAACATGCTTTAACCTATAATATAAGAAATCAATATTCTACAGCATCAAAATTAGGACCGGATTTTAATCCTAGTTAAATATTAAAAAGAAGAAGTCGGTTAAAGAATTTTTATTCTGGAAACATTTTAACATGAATTAAAAATACAGTATAGCATACATTTTCATATTTGTTCATAAACTGTTAAACTGTTGTGTGAATATTATATGTAAAAAAAATATTGAAATCCCTACTATGAGATAAAGCAGTTACTAATTTCTTATACCTTTGGTTAAGATTATACAAATCGGTACAATACTATATTTTTTTAAACAAATAATGTGGAACTTACTTCTAACAATGCCACATAAAAACAGGTTAGTTGCACAAATTCCCTTTTCTTTATGCTAAATCATTGTAGTTCTTTTAAATTATGGGAAACTTGTAGAAGCTATGTGGAAGCTACTTTGTACAGTGTGTCCCAAATTGGATATAATAAAACTGTGTGCGCAGTCATGGGAGAACTTTTTGAGATCAATTCAATGGTGAAATCACAAATGAGTGATCTTCTTTTGTTTTCGAGCTACAGCCAAAAATTGATATTTTTAACAATTCTATTAATTTGCATAACTCGTTTGTTTGCAAAAATATCCAAAAATACTGTAGAAGTCTTTTATACGGTTTTTTACGTAGAATACAGTGGCGTACGCAAATATTTAATATTTATAATACTTATGAGGATATAATATAAACTTTCCTTTTTATAAATGGAAACCACAATTGGTTGTCACTTTATTTAAAAGCTCTTTTTGACAGCTTTTCAAAAATATATAGTTTGATATAATTATCTTTTTAAATGGCCGAATTATTCCATGTTTTTGGTATAATAAAATAATTTATTATATTGATAATGAATAGTTGGCCGCGAACCAAAGGTAAACAAAAACCGACAATTGTTTGTATAACAAACGTCAACGAGCTTCAATCATATCTATTGCACATGCAATAAATTGTATTGTTGGTTTGTAAGTGAAGCATCAGTGTTACTAAATGGCAAAATTTGAAAATTACAAAAAATACGATATGCTAGTTGCATTTATTGAGTCTGCGAGAATTCCTCTATCAGCAAAAACTTTATATTTTAACAGGTAGTTGTGTAACTAATAGCAAATAATATTACTATGTCGTTTGTAAATAATACAGGTATCCTGAAAGACGACCAACAAATATTAACATGTTTAACAGGATAAATAGTAATTTACAACAGTTTGACTGTTTTGAAAAACCTAGATCGAAACAGTATGCAGTTTTTAATCAAGAGCAAACTACTGTTTCAACCATAGCATGTGTGGAAACGAACCCAAGAACATCATGTAGGAAAATTGAAAGAGAAATGGGTGTTTTAAATCAGCAGCTTCAAGAATATAGAAGTGTAATAAATATCGACCCTATAAAATTAAAATTATACATAGTTTGTTTCCGGACGATTTTCAAAAAAGAAGGCGATTTTGTCAATGGTATCTTCGTAAATGTGCTGCTACTAACAATTTTGGAAATAACATTATATGGTCTGATGAAGCACATGTGAGTAGTGCTGGTATCTTCCAGATACAACAATCGACACTGGTCGAATGAAAATACCTATGAAACATACGAGGCGTCAACAAAGCCGTTTTGGTTTGAATATTTGTTGCTACATTGTTGGTGGCAAATTTCAATACCATATTTTAGAAAACAATCTTTCAGCTTGTCGCTATATTGAAATTTTGGATACCAACTTGCACGAATTACTGGAGGACATGCCTCTCGAAAAAAGACAAAAAGTGTGGTTCCAACAAGATTGTGCACCTCCGCACAACGCTATAATTACTCGTGATTATTTAAATAGAGAATATCTCAATAAATGGATGGGTACATTTGAACCTGTTCAGCGGCCGCCTAGATCTCCTGACTTGTTGATATCGGACTATTTCTTGTGGAATTTTTTGAAAGAGGAAATCTACAAAACCCAGCACCATAGTATTGAAGAGTTACGAAATTCAATTCAAGCAACATTTCGTAAAGTTAAGGCGGTTTATTTATTTAATTCTATTAAATCTTTAATAAAACGATGCGAACTTTGTTTAAGAGAGAATGGAGACCAGTTTGAACAATATCTCTGAATTATCAGTAAATAAAACTATTGTAGTATTGCCATCTGTGTTCTAGTGTTTTGTATATATCATGTGTGAGGGTGTGTGTAGGTGAGGGTGTGTGTGGGTGTGTACGCATGCGTGCATGCATGCGTGGGCACGTGCTTGTGTGTGTATGTGAGGGTATGAGGTGTGTGAGTATGTGTGTATTTGTGTAACCATATATAGATTATAGACTATTTATATGTGGATAGGGAAATATAATTTTCAATTTAAGATGTAGTTATATTAATTTTGTAATATATGTAGTTATGATATTGTATTCTTCTAACTTTCAAACTTTGTTGTTTAGAAATGTGGTGTGGTACAATAATAAACTCTTGTTTTGTGTTTACCTTTTGTTTCGCGGCCAACTATAAATTACCAATACAATAAATTATTTTATTATACCAAAAACATGGAATAAATCGGCCATTTGAAAAAATAATTATTCTAAACTATATATTTTTGAAAAGCTGTTAAAAAGAGCTTTTAAATAAAGTGGCAACCGATTATGATTTCCATTTAAAAAAATGCAGGTTTATATTATAACCTCAAAAGTATTATAGATATTAAATATTTGCATACGCCACTGTATTCTACGTAAAAAACAACCCTATAATAGACTTCTACAGTATTTTTGGATATTTTTGCAAACAAACGAGTTATGCGAATTAATAGAATTGTTAAAAATATCAATTTTTGACTATAACTCGAAAACAAAAGAAGATCGCTCATTTGTGATTTCACCATTGAACTGATCTCAAAAAGTTGGCCCATGACTGCGCACACAGTTTGATTGTATCTTTAATAACAACTAAGTTACACATTGAATATATCCAATTTGGGACACACTGTACATATGATTTGTTTCGGCATTTACATAATGCTCATATGCAAATAAATGAAAAGTAAAATTAGACAAAACTAATTTATGACAAAACAATGCTTTTATTTTACATAAAATACTGTTTAAACGAGTGCAACAGATGACAAAGTTTAACTTTGGCACAGTTTATGCATTTTCAGTACGAAACTTGTTTTTGAAAGTGTTATACATCATTTACCATAGGTTATACTGACATATTCATATAAATAAGCGTTCGTATTAATTTGTATATGTAAGACATATTGAAGATGGCAGTTTAAATTTAGAATCAAAATGTATCATGAATTTAAAGAGATTAAGATTCCTGGTAGAATTACTATATCTCACATTTAAATCCATATTAATTTTTAATACCGTCATATCAAAATTAGGGAGGAGGGGTATGGTGCAGCTGAGTATTGTTGGTATACGTATATATTTTTCAGAAATTAACATTGCTAAATAGATTTAAGAGTATAGTATTTATAAAAATAAATTGGTACAGCATGGGTTCGACTTTCCCAGCACACCACGTAAGAAACAAAATAGTTAACTGTTGCACTTTCACATGTAAGGAAATTTTAAACATCCGTAATAAAACCAACCAGCTGAATATAGCAAATAAAATATCATGGTATACAATATCAAATGCCTTGGTAGAAGTCAAGTGCATAAAAACAATTACCATGCCTCTTATATGTTATCTGAGGTAAGCAGAGCCATGGACAGCTGTGTTTATTTTTCTGAACTGAAAGGTAGGCAGTAAATTAAACTTGGTGAAATACGTCTGAATAATATGACTGCATATGATTAGTTTCAATCCGGCAGGTAAAGTTGAAATAGTTCGCTGCACACAGTTTTGGCCCCAGAAAATCTTACCGGTAATCCACAGAGAAACTCAGTGAAGTACTCCGCTTAAAATCCTGTTTCAGTAATGAATTCAAATAAGTAATATGTCCCACAAAATTATCAAATAAAACAACCGTTGTTAAAAAATGGTTAAATCAATCAACAAATATTGGATCTAATTCGATAAGTTGTAACTGTAAATGTAGACAATTGTTTTGGTCATACAACAATCTAATATATCAAACCATTTTCAAGACCAATCCTAAATTGAAAAATAATATGACTGTGATACACAACGTAAAATACAAACATTTTTCCATTTTAGTAAACATGTGATTTAATGTTACTAATTAAATTTCTTTTAGCGAAACCTAAAATATTACAAATTAGTGTACTGTTTAGTTTAGTTTGGTTTAGTTTTTATTGAGTAAAGTACATGCACTTCGAAATACAAGTTAAATTACAAAGCAAATATAGTAACAACTGTCTCCAGATTGCATAGGTCTCTGATTGTGTAAATACTCAAAAGGATATAATCAATCAAAGATGTTTTTCAGTTATATCCTAACACATAAAAGTCGAATTGAGAGCGGTAACTAAATTTATTTCTGATGGAGCTGACGTTTTTGAATAGCAAGTAATTCATTTTTCATCAAAGACTGAAATATAGCTTTTGATTTTGCTTGGAACAGTTCTGTATATCTGTTGAGTAACTTCGTGGCACAGTAAACAAAACAACCTTCAAATTTAGCTGTTCTGTGTCTAGGGATATTAAATGTAAGTGCAGCTCTTAAGTGGCGAGAGTGAACCCTTGAACGACTCTTGAGCATTTTACAAAGATATGAAGGAAGTGTATGTTGCATTATATTATATACAAAAATAGCAAACAATAATTCTGACCTATAGTTGGATTTGAGGATATTTAAGGCAATGTAGAATGATGTTACATGGTCATATCTATTTATATTGAACGCAAACCTCAAGCAAACATTTTACATTAATTGAACTCTCTGTTTTAGATGATTTGTCAGAAAGTTGTAATACACTGTAACAGTAGTCTGATTGGCTCAAAATCAAAGTATTTATTAAATTTCACTTCATCTGGACTCAATAAATGCCTGAACTTGTATAAAGTTTTAAGTTTAAAAAAACAAATGGTCCATTGTCTTGTTTATGTGTTTTTCAAATGATAAATATGGATCAAAGGTAATACCCAAGTTCTTCGCTGAGTCACTAATGGTTATCACTATAGAATATATTTTTAAATCGTTAGTAGTATGAATTTGAATTTGTTGATGTTTTTTTGTACCCACACAGAGAGCCACACACTTATTAGCATTTAGTATTAAACCTTTACTTTTAGACCACTCGTAGATTGAATTTAGATCTAGGTTCACTTTTGCAATCATTTTTTGGATAATGATGGTGAACAGGACATATATGTGTATTCTGCAGTTGTTTGTTAAACAATCTGGCAAATCTACAGTGATAATACTAAATAGCAGTGTACCCAGGATACTCCTCTGTGGTACACCATGCATAATTTCAAGGAATGTAGAATCGTACCTGTAAACAAAAATTAAATCAAGTTACTATGATGCATATAGCAATTAATAAAATGACATTTGATAACATGTATGCACAAGACTCCACAACAAGTGAGAATAATAAATTATAGGTGGCGTGGCCTGTTAGTCTTACGATTTAAAAGTAGTAAATTACAATCTAAATGTGAATTACCATCACCCCTTTCCGAGGTAATATAGAGGGTAGATGTACTACAAAGTATATGATAAATATACTTTGGCGGAACTAGCATTGGCCTTTAAAAGGGTTGCGGAGTTTACATAGACCGATATCACGGTGAAGAAGAAGAGAAATTAGAAGTTAAACGTAATTGAAGGAAAGAAAGCTACTAAACTTATATATTAAAATTCTGTCAACAATCGAACATTTATTTCTATAACATGTGTACGATTACTGGTCAGAAAATCACAATCTTAATGTGATGTTTTATAAACATTTATACAAAGCTTTTTGTAAAACAAATAAGATAGTTATATTTAATTCTTAAGCTATATATTATAGAAGTTTTAACCCATAGGAAATTTCATGAAATCTTGTATGTTCACACAGTCAGGTAATATTCAATAAAAAATATTCATAAGCATATTTTAACTATATGTAAGATAAAAAAGGACAAGATAACATTGTGAATACTCATTCATAAGCATATTTTACTATATGTATAATAAGCAAAAAGGCAAAATAATATTGTGAATACTTGCATAGGCAATTTAGATATTAATAAGATAATAAGATGAGATACCAATGTGAATACACAATTAGATAATTTAGATATATATTAAAGGTAGGTTAGATAACTACTATTATTGATATTCAAAGGAATCGCAGAAAAATTCATACCTGAGGCAAGATAACATCCCCGTAGTTGTTTGAGTTCACCTTGTGTTCAGCAGGAAAAGCTTCTGCCGCCTTCAAATGAGTCGTGTACCACATGAAGTGTTCAACTTCTCTAAATAGATAACATCTGGTCCACCAAATAGTTGCAATGAAAAGCTATTTGATTCCATCAAAAGATATTCCGATTTCTAGTTATTTTTTTATGTTGTAGAGGTAAAAGACATCTGGAACTCAAAACAAATTCAATACATATTCGATTGGTTGCATTTATATAGAAATTTATATATACATCTTGAACTAAAATATATTTTCGAGACAAAGTTTAATATTAGATAATTTTAGTATAAAGATATTTCCGAGGCAAAGTATTTTTGGAGTAGATATTTTTGTAGCAAAATATTTGGAGTAGGTATTTTTGTAACAAAATGTTTTTGAAGCAAAGCGTTTTTGGGGTAAAATGTTTGGACCCTGCAAAGATCAATAGTGTTACCAATTTGTAGAACACATGGTTCAAATGAAACACATCAAAGTTAATCTATTTTCATCTTACCATCTTTTATTTAAAGGACAGGTCCAAATAGGCGAATTTTCATCTTACAGATAGGGTAACGTTCCTATAATATTATTTTTATTAAACAATATGCTTTTAGATAGAAAAATATATGCCATAGCTAACCTCATGGCAATTTAAAGACAAAACAAATTAGATGCCTCTGCACCTGTAGATTTGCAGGTAGTGAAAGTTGACTTTAGTCACTTTCCTTTTACGTGAATGAGCAGCTCGGAACAGCTCTGGTGCATTAGGCTTTTACAAAGTGTTTCAAACTCAGGAGCTGCTAATTTACTTTCCCCCTGCCCTCTCAAACACCAAAATTTTGTTCGTGCTTCAAGCTCAAGAAGCGGTGCAACTGCCCTTAAAATAAAAAATACCAGTTCCTTTTAGGAATAGCTGCGAACTGTTCCGGAGCTTCACACCCTGGTGCTATACGCACTTAAAAGAAAACAGTTTTTATATTAATTTTTCTGATAACTCAGAACCAAGAAGGAGAAAATCGTGGAAGCGTTAAAGTAAGGAGAAATAGATAGACGACATTTCTGACTTGGGTTCAGATCCACACTAGTTGTGTTTTGAAAATACTTCAGTTTCTAATTATTCGGGAAATCAAACAGCTGATGAGAGTACCTCACTGGATTCATTTCAATTATCATTAAAGTACAACAAAGTACCCATTCACCAAAGTTTGCTTCTATTATCCAGGAAATTATTTGTTTAACTTTCAAACTACTAAAGCCAACTGTAATAATTAAATAAACGTTTTCATTTTACCATTAATGTTTTTGAATTTCACATTACTATTGCTGTGATGCCCAAAAACTATTTTCTTCAACATTACTAATTATTTTCTAAGCACTACCGCTTAGTGATTCTTGTAGTAATACCATGCATGTGATAATACTTTATGCAATACTAAATAATTACTTGAGAGGTATGCAAGTTATTGCCATTCGCGATTAATTCTCGCCGCGGTACCACAACACGCCCATATTGAGCTTTTTTGGATTTATATTCGATCTGCCTACCAAAATTAACCACTATCGAGGCAATGTTTCGCCGCTTGCGCTTAGACTCTTGCTACAGAGTCTTTCACTCCTATTTATAAACTTGTAAATCCGGAAGTCTTTAACCCAACAGCGAACCAATCCCAAAAGCAGATTTAAATTACCGGATACAATAAGATCATTGCTTTTATATGATGTTTTCAAACGATAATTAAACGTATTTTGCTGATGGAAAATTCAACTCACCACGTGTTTTTAGATTCTCATTTGCCTATATTTTCTAGGACCATACCCTATACAGTTTTTAATTTAAGTTAATCTTTAATTTTAACAAAACTAAAAGAAATTTCCTGTTCTGACAAGGATGTAGCTGTTACATAATCAAGTGTACTTTATCATATGCTACTTTCCTTGATTTGGAAATAAACATTACAGTTGTTATACGTTGATCCATCTTTAGTTTTAAACAGTAATGTAGTAGTAGAAATAAGACGAACTTACTAATTTGTTTCATAATTTTCATTTAGTTTACTTTTTTAGGCTCGAAATGAAATCCATTCGTCTTCACTTTTACATAGGATCGTTTACGTATTCATTAGAAATGTTTGTTACAAGGACTTCTATATTCCTAACTATTATAATCTATTTGGCTTTAGGAAATGAAATAAATGCTGATGTTACTTATTCTGTGACAGCAATGTACAATGTAATTCGACCAGTTGTAACAATAATGTTTTCATATGCAGTTATTTCCTTGGGAGAAGTTCATATTTCTATATTAAGAATACGAGAGTTTCTTAGTTTTGAAGAAATACAATTGCCCCGTGATGACAATTACTTAAAAGAAATCGATAAATGTTCATCACTACCAAATAGTAATGGTATAATGAAGTACAACAGTAATGGTATAATTAAAGACACGGTGAAAAGCCCTAGAGTTTTCCTTAAAAATGTTAGTTTGAAATGGTCACCGGATCTACCGAACAACTTACTAACGGACATAAACCTAAGTATTGATCAAAATCAACTTGTAGCTGTAATAGGTTCCGTTGGAAGTGGAAAAACCATTTTGTTAAATGTAATACTAAATGAACTTCCCATAACAGAAGGAAGCATAAACATAATCGGTAAGATTTCTTATGCATCTCAAGAATCATGGTTATTTTTGGGAAGTGTTCGCCAGAATATTCTATTCGGTGAACCATATGACAAAGAGCGTTATCAAACTGTAGTTAAGGTGTGCGCTTTAGAATCTGATTTCAAAATACTACCATATGGAGATCGAACAATAGTTCGAGAAAAAGGTAAATCGTTAAGTGGTGGTCAGAAAGCACGCATTAATTTGGCTCGTTGTGTTTATAAACAAGCTGATATATATTTACTCGATGATCCATTATCTGCTGTTGATACAAAAGTTGGTAAACAACTTTATGAAGAGTGTATAAAAAAATTTCTTGATGACAAAATTTGTATTCTTGTTACTCATCAGTTACAGTATTTACAAAATGCAAACAAAATTGTTATTATTGAAAATGGAGTAATTAATGCAACTGGAACATATAATGAACTACAAAAAAGTAATGTAAATTTTGCTACTTTATTGAAGGCAACTAGTAATAACCATGATAAGCATGAAACTTCCTTAACTAAATCAACTGCAAACGTCGAGGTGAAAGAGAAAGATGCAGTTTGGGATGATAGCAATGAAAATATTGAAGACGAAGAAGAAGCTTTAGCTAAAGGAACGATTGGCTTTGCTACTTATAAAGACTATTTTCGAAATGGTGGAAACTGGTTTATTATTTTATGTATTACATTAGTGTTTGTAATGCTTCATCTTACTGGAAATGGAGGAGAATATTTTGTATCTTATTGGTAACTTCTTCATTTAAGTATTTACATGTCATTTTTTCATTTTGCAGGATAAATTCAGAAGAGGAAGCGAGCAAAACACATAACTCTTCGTCATTAGATAGAACCACTGCAACAGCTGTTTATTCAGGAATAACTCTTAGCACAATATTATTTAGCCTGGCGCATTCAACAGTATTTTTCTTATTTCTTATTCGAGCTTCTAAGAACATGCATAATACCATTTTTGAAAGAATTGTGCATGCTACAATGAATTTTTTTAATCAGAATCCAACTGGTAGAATTTTGAATAGGTTTTCTAGGGATTTAGGAATTGTTGATGAATACATTCCTTTTGCTCTACTTGATATTATCAATGTAAGTTTTTTATATTGAAGATAATCTATGTCTTTTTTAGACTTCATTTATTCTAGTATCAACTATAATTTTATCGTGCATGGTTAATCCCTGGTTTGTTCTGCCATGTGCTGGACTGCTGTTTGTCCTCTATTTAATTCGAATTGTGTATATCCGAACCAGTCGTCAAGTGAAACGCATTGAAGGAATTTGTAAGTTAATAATTTTACTTAAAATATATTAATTTACATTGTGGTTTTATACTAATTGTTAAGACTTTTATTTTATACAAAAGTTATGTCCACATTTATCTAACTCTCACGTGTAACAATTGTGTTTGAAAAATTTGTTAGTAACGCTTTTGTTCCGCGGCCCTTTATGAATCCGTATTGTTGGCTATTTATTAAACTATTATCATGAATAAAGTTTCTAAGTTTATCTGCAATATGCCTTTCAAAGATTTTTTCAACTACTGGAAGTAAAGATATTGGTCTGTAATTTGAAAAATTTGTATGGCTTCCGCTTTTGTGTACCGGTCTAACCATAGGTATTTTTAATTGATCTGGCACTACCGCATTTTTAATCATAAGATTGATCAATTTTTGAATCAGAAATGTCATAGTTTCTTTCAAAAAGAGTACGTCCCCTCCACGTATAGAATCAACGCCAGGAGACTTACATTTCTTTAGTTTCTGTATTTTTTGATAACAAAAGCTTGACTAACTTTAGGTATATAAAATGAACTTTTTTCATTAATACATTTTACTTCACAATTTATTAAGCTAACTCCACATTTATGCTTTAAGGAGTTTACATTGATAAAAAAGGTTTCTGCAAACTCATTTGCTACGGATTTATAATCATGATTTGATAGGTGGTGATTTATAACTTGATCTATATTTATCTTTTTTTTTGACGTTATTAATTGATTTACTGTGTTCCATATTTCTTTTGTATTCTTGTTTAAGTAACTAAATTGATGGATGTAATACATTTTCTTTCTCTTTATAATTGTTGAATTTAACCAGTTTCTGAACTGTCTATACTCTCTTAAATCATTATCAGTTTTGGAATTTTTCCATTTTCTAAACATTTCATCCCGTTTTCTTATTAAAGTTAATAATTCTTTTGTCATCCAACGTTTTCTAAATTTTACGGTTTCGTTGTATGATTTTTTTTCTATATCAATAGTTTCCGCTTTTTGTATACATTTTTGTATACTTTTACAATGTTATCATATAATTTGTTTGCATCATTTATTTTATTTAGTTTATCAAAATCAATATTACTGAGGTATTGTTTTAGAAGCTTTTCATTTATTTTATATTGGTGCTTTTCCTGATATGTTGCAGCCTTTGCATTATTTTCTATTATTAATTGAATCGAAATCATGTAGTGGTCAGATATTTTGGTTTGCAGCACTGCTGAAACAATTTTATGATACACACCACGCACATACAAATGATCTATACATGAGGACACTAGCCTGCCATTAAATATTTCCTGCCGAGTATAATCCATAATACATCTAAAAAAGCCTTTACTGTTTAATACTATTTCATAATCGGTTATAGTTTTGTTGGTCTTTTCGCGTTCTATATCAATGTTTGTATCTCCTCTGATAATAATGTTTAATTCTTGACATTGTTGTATTTGATTATGTAATTCCTCAGTAAATTTGGTAACATTTTGATTTGGTGGTTTATATACAGTTATAATTTCTATATTTTTTCCGTGTAAGCAAATTGTTCCTTGAATGTTTTCATATGTGTGTGTTTGATATGACTTTTCTGTAAAGTCTAGATTATTCCGTATGTACAATATAATACCACCCCCTTTTCTATTTAATCTAAGTTTAGAATACATTTTAAAGCCGTTTAACTGAAAATTCCCTAATTCATATTGCTTTATCTTAACTTTAGATAAAACTAAGATATCAATTTTAATTTTAGATATATATATATATATATATATATATATATATATATATATATAAGAAGCTCGTCAAAGTGACTCTTTATACAATTTATATTTAAGCATATTAGGCTCAAGGACTGGTAATTTTTATTTACTTCTATCACTTTATAATCGGCGATATCCCCAACTGTATAAAATTCAAAATTGTTAAAGTGTTGGTTTTTGTATGCCATTTTAAAAAAAAATTTTTTTCTGTATTTCAATATTTCAAAATCAAACTTATTCTAAATAACCTCAAAATATATAAACTGTTTATTTATTTTTTAACGCATTTGTAGCAGGTCTTTTTCGTTTTCAATACGTACAACGTTTGATTCACCGCCTGATTTCCTACTGAATATCCTACCTCCTTTTACCCAAACGAATTTCCACTCCAGTTCTTTCGCTTTCTGCTTAGTACGCCATAGAAGAGCTTTGTTAAATGAAGTTAGATTTTCATACAAGTACAATTGACGGTCACTTTTGTTCTGTAGATTATCATCATTTTTTACGATTGATTTCTTCTTACTCATTATTCTAACTCTGACAACTTGTGAGCGACATCTTACAATAACCGCTGGGATTACATCGGGTCTTTTTTTAGGAAGTCGATGTACCACTTCTATATCGTTGGGCTCCAAGTTAACTTGTAATTTGACTACTAATTTGTCTATCGTTTCTCGTAAAAATTCTGCCTGTTCTTCATTCGCAGTTATTTCCAACTCGTGAATTTCAAAATTCACGTTACGGCCGCGTTGCTCAATTACATTAATCTTAGTTTCTAGTTCCATAATTTTTGTCTCCTTAACTTTATTATCTTCGATTAACGAACGAAAATCTTTTGCAAGTACTTTATTTGTATTCCGGAGCTCAATTACCTCTTGTTTAATGTCATCGTAGAAGAGCGATAATGCCCTTAAATCGTTTTTGATTCCATCCACGTTCTGTTCGTTTTTATCAAGTTTCCTTGAAATTATGCTAAGCATTTATTTGATATCCTCATACTCTACTCCAACAGATGATTCCGATTTTTGTGTGTAATCTTCTTTCCTGCATTCAATACATTTCCATGCATCCTTTTTTACCGAGGACATACGCATGTAACTCCTTTCCGATAAACCCGAACACGCGTAATGTAGTCTTTTATTACAAAACTTGCATTCTACATAGTTTCCATTTTTTGGTAAATTACAATCACAGATATCGCACTTCATTATTGATATTTTATCATCAATTTTAATGCAGTTTATTATTTAAACAGAGATATCATACCACTACAATCACTAACACTTGTACAATAATTTCTTTTTATTGCAATCGTAATTAATACGGAGCGTCGCATAAACTACGTCCGAACAGCTCGAGAGTTGAGCCAATAATAATAATAATAATAATAATAATAATAATAATAATAATAATGATAAAAAAGGTTTCTGCAAACTCATTTGCTACGGATTTATAATCATGATTTGATAGGTGGTGATTTATAACTTGATCTATATTTTCCAAGGTGATTCTTTAAGCCCTTTATGGTTTTGCTTGGCTATAAATCCACTCTCAACCCTGCTAAATTCAACAAGTGCAGGCTATCGATTGGAAATACAAAATGGAATGACTAAATTTAACCATCTGATGTTTATGGATGACTTGAAACTATATGCAAACACACGATCAACTCCACTCTCTAATAAAACAACTAAACTATTTAATGATCAAATTGGAATGTCTTTTGGCACTGACAAATGTGCTACAATAAGTATAATTAAGGGTAATGTAGTTAAACAAACAAAATCAATCGAAAATTTCAAATCCATGGACACCACAGATGAATACAAGTACCTTGGTTTTATCAAAATAAAACTTTAGACCATACAAAACTAAAATCAAAATTAAAAGAAGAATATTCCAAACGTCTTACGAAATTACTTAATACAAAGCTATATTCAAAAAATTTAATCATTGCCATTAATACATGGGCAATATCTAGCCTTAATTATTCATTTGGTATTATAAAATGGAGTAATACAGATTTAGATGAGCTAGATAGACTGACACGTAGATTACTGAGAAAGTTTAGATATCTTCATCCAAATTCAGCAATGGAAAGGTTGTACTTACCAAGAAGGTTAGGTGGACGGGGTTTGTGCAATATTTCAAATACATGCAAAGAACAAACAAATTCTATCAAAAACTATTTTTTAAATTCAGATAATGACAGACTCAAAATACTCAAAAGCACGACAAAACTTTTCTGCACTAAATCTTCAAAATTGCACCGAATCGATTGTGTCCAATTTTCAGATCAACTAGAAGCGTGGAAGGAAAAGACGTTACACGGAAAATACCCTAAATCATTAGAAGAACCTGAAATAAACAAGAAACTATCACTTAAATGGACTACACTTGGGTACCTTTATAGTGAAACTGAAGGATTCTTAATGGCTATTCAAGATGGAGTGATAAGAACGAAAAACTACGAAAACATATTCTTTGCATGGATGTTACTGACAAATGCCGCAAATGTGATCAAGTGGGTGAAACAATTCAACACATTACTGCTGGATGCCCCAAACTAGCAGAAAGCGCTTACCTAGGAAGACACAACCAATTTGCCAAAGTAATTCATCGACAGTTAGCCATCAACTATAATTTAATTCAAAGCCCTCCGCCATTTTATAAATATTCACCATGTGCAGTTCTTGAAGATGAAAAGACATTGTTATACTGGGATCGACCAATACTTACAGACCATACAATTGCTTTTAATAGACCTGACATACTATGTATTAACAAATTAAAAAGAACAGGTCACATAATTGATATTGCAACCCTTTACCACATAATGTTATAAAAACCGAAAAACATAAAATTGAAAAATACACGTACTTGGCCATAGAAGTGAAACGCTTATGGAATTTAAATTCAGTGAAAATAAGCCCTCTAGTAATTGCTGTCGATGGAGTAACCAGCAAAAACATGGAAAAATACTTACTTAACCTTTCACTACCTTCTGAGTTACATACTGTTTGCCAAAAGGCTACGATACTTCAAACATGCAACATCGTACGCAAGTTCTTAAATTAGTGGGCCGGGTTAAATTATCCTTCCACTAGTTAAGTTTACCATAGCTACATGTAGTTATGAGAATGATTAGATAATAATAATGATAATAATAATAATAATAATCATAATGATAATAATAAAATCATAATGATAATGATAATGATTATGATAATGATAATGATAATGATAATGATAATGATAATGATAATGATAATGATAATGATAATGATAATGATAATGATAATAATAATAATTTACTACATAAACAAGTGTGAAGACACTCCACTTCCAGGTTACAGATTCTTATTACATGCAAATGTCACCAGAAAGTTCCCAAACCTATTTCTAACAGAACAAAACATGGTGGATCGCAAAAATGTAATAATTAAAAGAAAATACTTAAGCGATACCTAAATTAGCAAAATTCGTGAAGACATGAGTAAATTGCTATATAATAAAAAAAACTCATGGAAGAAATTCAAGAAACCGAGGCTGAAAGCAATATCTCAGAACATACTGATTCCGAAAATGTGGTAAATGATAATGTTTTAGAAACCTTAATTAGTAATTTTAAATTCTATGAAAACTCACATCACTTTGACCGCCCAAATATACCTATTTTTAAATTTAATAAGGAATCACACAAATTAATCCAACAAGTCAACACAGCACTAGACCAATTTATAGCAAATTCAACTGATTTGACACGTATTCAAACCGCCATATACTCTGCAATAGGAACATGCATTAATCTAAACAGACAAAAAGTTACAAATCCAATAACATTGAACAGTAAGCCAAATTCAAGAGAACCAAGATGGAAAACAAGATTAATACAACAGATAGACAAACTTTGGGGAAAAATAGATCATATAACGGAATTTTTAGAAGGCATTAGGACTCAAAAGGTTATAAATAAAGTAGACAAAATTTTAAATGATGATAATTTGGGCATATGCACTAAAGTCAACGATGAAGTATTAATCATACACCGAGATTCTTTAAGACAAAAACTTCTAGTAAATGCTTCAAGACTGCGTAGATATAATAAAACATTAAACGGAAGCAACAAAATCTTACATTTAAGCTATCCCAAAAACGCTTATACCAGAATTTAGAAAACAAGGATAAAGATAATAACCTAATATCTTGGACAGAATCGAATAAAGAACATTTTTTGGAATTTTGGAATAATATATAGCAACAAACAAAGCCAATAAATAAGAACTCTCCTATTTTCAAACCAATTCAAGAGAATGCCAAAACTACAGGCGATATGCCAGATATTAAAATATCAAGTGAAAATATTATTACCACAGTTCGACATTTTTCAAACTGGAAAGCTCCAGGACCAGATAAAATAAGTAACTTTTGGCTTAAATCTTTCCCTTCAATCCATGAGAATTTAGCAAATTCTTTTAATCTTATAATTGAAACCCTTTCAGATTTACCAAGCTTCTTAATGACAGGGAAAACTATACTTATACATAAACAAGGTGAAAGAAATAACCCCTGAAACTATAGACCTATAACATGTTTATCTGTGTTGTATAAACTGACGTCAATAATAAAAAAGAAAATTGAACATTATTGCACGAACAACAGAACTATAGTTGACGAGCAAAAAGGTTGTATCAAGAAAAGCATGGGATGCAAAGAACATCGTTGATGCTGTAATCATGAACAACGCAAGAATTAAAAAACGAAATCTACATGTTGGATACATAGTCTACAACAAAGCTTATGATTCATGAATTAAATTACACATTCATGAATTACACATTTGGAATATTAAAATGGAGTGAGAGCGATTTAAATGAACTAGATCGCCTAACCCGAAGAACTTTAATTAAATTTAGATACTTGCATCCTAATTCAGCAGTGCAAAGACTCTACCTACCTCGTAAAAACGGAGGAAGGGGATTTAAATAATATCCGCGATCTTTGCAGAAAACAAGAAAACAATTTAATGTCTCATTTTCAAAACTCCAATAATAAATTAATAAAATTAATTAGTACTTATGACCAAAATTACACTCCTTTGAATCTGAACTCTATCAACTATCATCAAATATCAAGTTCAAGTGAAAATATACAAAATTAGAAAGAAAAGTATGTCCATGGAAAATACCGAAATGCTTTAGAAAACAATTAAAATTGATAAAAGAATGTCTGTAAATTAGGGAAATTTAGGTTATTTATATCCTGAAACAGAAGGTTTCTTAATAGTAATTGAAGATGGCGTAATAAAAACAAAAAATTACGCAAAACATGTTTTAAAAGAAGCCAACGTAGTTGACAAATGCCGCAAGTGTTCAGAAGTAGGGGAAACCATTGAACACATTTTAGCAGGCTGTTCCCAATTAGCCGAAACAGCATATTTAGGAAGACAGTCAGATTGTTAAAATTATTCATATACAATTAGGTATGAAATCCAAACTACTAGTGAATCCGGAGCCTTACTACAAATACAAACCCAGTCCAGTTTTAAAATCAACAGATGCTCTCATTTATTGGGATAGACCTATTTGAACTGATCATACAATATAACATATAACATATAACAAACCAGATATTCTTTTTATCGATAAAATAAATAAAACAGGATTTCTCATTGACATAGCAGTACCCCTTACACATAATTTGGAAAATACACTGATTTACGAATTGAAGTTATACAATTGTGGAAACTAAAAATCTACACATCATACCACTTGTTATTTCAGTTGATGGTATAACTTCAGTTCATTTTCAAAAGAATTTGGAAAAACCACAATTATCTGTAAAACTACACTCAATATGTCAAAAAGCAACCATACTCCAATCATGCCATATTGTGAGGAAGTTTTTAAATTAGCAGGTAGAGCAAAATAGCTCCTTTGCTAATATTAGTTACCAAAATGAAGTAAACGTTTTTGAGTGAAAGAAATAATAATACCCAACAACACTGGTAATAAACTGATAATAAGAGATTACCTATTTTGACACTTCGTAATTGATAAAAACAGTTTACCAGTCCATTGTTTTCATTTATTTCCATAGCCTACTGCCAAAACATATTAAAATTACTTGTAACTTTTCCATTTATGGAAGGATTTTAAAAATTGAAAAAACATGTAGAGATTTAAAAATGTCATCCAATATGGCGTCCATAAGAAAAAAAATTAACTCGTATATTAAAGTCTAAAAGCGATATATGGTTTGTAATGTAATTTTTGAATTTTGCACATGCTGAGATACCCCTATACCGATTTTCAGTTGAATATCTCTGTAAATATAATAGTTATGAGGAATTTATAAAAAAACATTTTTTCAGTTTTTTCATATTTCAGAAACCATTATCAATATCATCATTCTGAAACATGTTATTAAAAGGTCTTGAAAGGGTGCCACTTTTTTGTAATTTAACCGAATTTGTATCTCTGCTGGTTCAAAAATTCCCATAATAAGCGAGCTTAAGTGGGGTGTACAGAAATTTATAACCAATCTCGTTGAGAAACGATTCTTCGATTAATTCTTAGCAGAAATTGTTAATACAAGAACTGTCTACGGTCCATCATATTGGCTCATAAGGCTTTCAAAGTTGGCAGTATGAGACTAGAAATAAGCCATGTTGCTTATTTTTAAATCTACTGTTACAGATCATTCCTAATTGTGGTTTAGAAGCGTTTTTGGTTCATAATAATCTATCAAAAATTTCATTAGGTATTGTTTTGTTTACGCTTCCTCAGCACTAGTTTTGCTAATAATTTACATATGGCAGTGTCGAAAAATAATGAAATACTGGATATCGAAATTCATTTGTCAGAATCAAACGTTTATCAGAGTTGCGTTACAAAAACATCATTTCCTTTGATTTTTTTCTTATTTTCTATTGTCAGTCTTATCGATTTAACAATTTGAACTGTCATGTATTTTGAGACTTGAAGATATTTTGTATAAGTTGCATACAGTATACTTTTATGAAGTATGCTAACACATGTGGTATTTGGTTTTTGCAATTTAATGCGGATCTGGCAAAAGAAGAATACCGAAGCTGGTATCTAAATCCTCAACATCCAAGTATCAATACGTTAATAGTTTACACTAGACTGGCAGATTTGAACCAAACATGTGATCCAGGAGTGGCCAGTGCATGTCGTGATATTCAAATTGAGGAAGCAATTTGAGATGCCTATTACGGATAAAAATGATGTCAAGTTAAGAACCCTGTAACAATTTTTGTGCACCGGCTAACTTTCAGTGATGCGAGCATAGGTCTTTATGGAAAAATTATAAAACTAAAACCTATAAACATGTAAAATTGGCCAGAATATAAAACTACTTTTAAGTTCCACTTACCTTGAAAGGCTTTACTAATTGTTGAAATTAAAGTGCACCAAACCGTTAAATCCTATCAATTTCTTCAGACTTTCACTGCCTAGATAAGTCTTCTTACTATCGATTTTCCTAAATATTGTCTCTTTATCTTTTACTTTTCATAATCGCACCTTAAAAACAATTTTTCAAACTAAAGGCCTCTCCCAAAATACGACTTCATCATTGGAGTGATTGGATATCCTTTAACAATTGTGACATTCCTTTGAAGTGTTTATAATCATATTTCATTTTAATAGTTTATGTATTAATAAATCCCATCAATAGGGTTAGGATTACTTTAAGAAGTATAATTATTAGGTTATATGAATTCTTGATCTAAGGAAAGACTATTTTTGTATCTACATTGTTCAGACTCAAAGGTTGTCAAATTCATCACGGCAGCTTTGTATTCTTAATTTATTACAGTTTTAAAATTTATTTGTTTTGATTAATAATATATTATGCTGACTCCTATGGTCTTATTGTCTAAATACAAATATGTTCACATGCAGAATTGTGCTGAGTCAAAAGAATAAAATTTTTTTTCTCTGATTCTAGATCATCTTTCCGTAAGTTAATTTTACATTGGATAGAGAAAAACAACCCAAGATGATTTCAATTTGCAGTCTTAATTCATCTGTTTGAAGTCCACCAAGAATATTTCAAATTATTTTATGAAGGGTTGATCAATTTCTTATAGAGCACTTTATAATTAACATCCTAAAAAATAACATGTAACTTGAGTAGGTTAGTTTGCGTTGCGGAAAAGCTATCAAACAGACTGATAGTAGTCAATAAAGTTAGTATAATGCCTTACTAGGATGGTTGCTTTTAATTTTAGGAACACCTTGGTTTTATTAATTCAACAACTTCATGTTGAACATAAGCATGTTGAGAACAGCTAGTTTCTTTTGATGCCTATGGAGATTAATGCCACTAGTGGTGTCTGAGTTATCTACACGCAACAACTGAAACTGAAACTATAACCTAAAAAAATTGTAAATGAATGAACATTTTTAATTAATTGCATAAAATTTGTACACGTACCCCCAGCACATTCTTTCTATTAGGTTAAGAATTTATATAGTAATTTTATTCCTCAAAATGTTTTCCATTAAGCTAAATATTTTTTAGCAGATTTGATTTTTAATATTTAAGAATGTCTATGATGTACTCTTAATGTAAACATAATTATATAACATAGTTGAAAACATTCGTGTAATAAAGTAAAGACTTTTTTATTCGTGTTTTGCACATGTAAAGCTAATTAGCACATTATTCTGCAATTACCTAAATATTAATTAATTAGTATTCAGGCTAGTTAATATGTGAATATAGAAACCTTTCTTTCAGTTAACTGTTTTAAATAAGTACATTAGTATTCTTACGGTTAACATTTGTTTTATGTTTACTTTAACAATAGTGTACTTAATGATTTCTTATGTGAATTTTATGTCACAATCACTCTCCCGATCTCATGTTTGGGACCCTCTTATTATTTTCTGAAACTTTTCCCTAGAAACTTTACAAGATTAGATGGCGTTCAAGATAATTCCCTGATTAAGACGTTGTTCACACATGACAGAATTCTGGGACCGTCCTTAGACTACACCACCTGTTCCACTGAGTTAGTAGGCAACTATTTTTTTAATACAGTTGAGGCTTTCAGTACTTTATCGAAATAGAGTTTTTAGTGGGGTATCTCACCGAATTTACCGTGGATTACAGGCTAGTTTTTCTGGGTCCAAAACTGTACATAACACAATGCTCATCTTTACTTATATTGAACTAACTGCAAATAAAATTGAGTCTAAATTTAGACTTTATTTGGTAAATTTCAAAACATCATTGCACTTAAATTAACCTTAAAATAACAAACATCATCTACATCTTACTGGCCAGGTATTATTAACAGAATTCAAAGAAAACATTAACCCATAAATAATACTACAATTCCATTTTCTTATTTTTCCTCATTAAATCCCACTTATTTGGATATGCCCTTAACAACAATATAGACAAAAAGAAACAGCGCAATACCAGCTTTTCACGTAACCATTCCATTATCCATTTTAGATACTGTATTTACACCCTTTCACTAACAATTATTTCACACTTGAGTTTGCAATTGTTTCATATCTTTTTAACATATTCAAACTTCCTTTTCATCGCTATTTCATAGTCCAACAGAATATGTAACAGAATACCAATTTCCCACTACATACATAATTAAGTCCTAAAAACAAATAAACTTATTTTAATTGTGTATTTCAAACCATTATTATGGTATACAAACTTTAGTAGATGATATCTGGTTTATTAAATTAAATTATAATTCTAATTACACCTGTGTAATAATGTTTCCTTAAATTCAATAAGAATATTTTAATAAAATAGATTCTTCTAGTGTCACACTATGGTGGCATATTATATCATAGTAACAACATCGTTAGGTTAGGCTTTACAGCTCTCTTCATCGATATTTGTATTCTAATAATTTGCAAGCAATTGTCATTTGACAAAGCTTGTCACTTTTCGTTCTGACTTTTTTAAGGCGAAGGTCGAGTGGGTTTATCTACTGATAACCATGATCAAATGAGCCTGGTCTAGGAGAAAAAAAATTCTTTGTGTAAGAAAATCATTGTTGGCATGGGGCACTTGCAGAGTGTTGTTAATAAAAGAGAGATATAAATGGACTTGCAGGCGACTAGCGGTGCATTTGATAGTCGCGATGATTGATCTTGAAAAACTTCATTAAGCATGCATTTTTCGAATGTCTTGTAAATTTCAAGTAACATGGAATTTCAAAATAGCATACACCTAGTGTGACGCGTAAATTGGAGGTTAAGCTGATTTTATTTTAAGAATTAAAATTCAACTTTAATGCTGTATCAAATTTGGAATGAGAGGCTGTTTAGAAAATAAGGTTCAAACAAGAATCTGCTGTTATTTCAAGAGTTAAAATTCAACTTTAATGCGGTATCAAATCTGGTTTTGAGGTTAGTTGTCTGGTTTTCAATTAGTATGCTTGGGTTAAATTCTAGAGATTGTTAGGATGAACTTCTTGGTGCATCACTGATTTTGGTTGGTTCAACTTACACTATTTGGTATGAACGTTCCACATTTTTCTTTTGTTCTTCTGTATTTTGAACTTTGATGAAAGTTCTGTGTTGGTGATAAATTTTATATTAATAAAAGTCCATGTATCTCCCTCGTTAAGTAGAATCTTAAATAGTCATACTTAAATTTTCTTATACTGTAAATTAAATACAAGAAATAATTTTTATGTTAAAGTATAAATAATTTGTTATTTGTGCCATATGGCGTGATAAGAAAAGTTTGTGTGTTCAATTTGTACTATGTACTCATGATATAATTTGAAAGTTAGTATTAACTTTGAATGTAATTTAAAGTGATTACATTTTCAAATCATTTGTAATAATTTCAATTGTAAAGTTGCTCGCAATACTGTCATGACAAGAAAAATAATTATTTTATTTAGATTAATTCACAAAATATTTGAACATCCAATTTTCTGAATCATTAATTCTTGCTTGGTTCAAGAAACATCACAATTGATAATTTTATAGAAACTGCAGCTCCACAATTTGCTGTAAATACTTTGTTATAATTTTGAAAGAAAATAAAGAGAAGATAAATTTATGTTTAACCTATGGTATTATTTTACTGAACTTTAAAGAAAGGTACTGTAAACTTATACTGAAAATATGAGAATTAACACCAGGTTCATAGGTGTGTCATTTTGTGATTATTGTTAATAGGTGTCTACAAGCAAAGCTGGTGGAAGCATATTCATCGGGGCATTTGTTAATCCAGAAGAGGACAATTGGTAAGGTGTTTTGATAGGGTTTTGGGGAATCAAATTCTTGTTTTGTATATAGGTCCTAAAAAGCCAGTATCACACACACCATTTTAAATTTAATTTCACAAGTACATAATTATACATCATAAACAAATTAAAAAGCTCCTAGAGTACTCGCTATTTTAATGTTCCAAATGATTGCTACAATGATGCAGAATGTTCAAAGACGCTCATGATATACCTATAGTGAGTATTCCCGTAAGACACCTTCAATTAAAATTTCCGTTGATAAGTGAAACCAAATCATAACCCTTTCCTGGTTAATCAACCTGGCCGACACAAATATAAAAATTCACGATTCACGCGGGTAATCTTTCTGACCTCTATGTATTCATTAAAGCTCAAAATAATTTGATATTGGCCCCTGAGAACCATTGCCTTACTGCCAACGACACTTCCTCATTGAAAGACCAATGGGCTACGTACGCGTTTGTTGTCACTGACTCATAATTTATTTCTTTTTATGATCAACTGGTTGTACCAATTTCGTTCGATCTTAGTCCTTTTAATCTCACACCCTTTGAAAAATTCCTAATTCCGTTCTTGCACATTATACGTCTAAAGCTTTCTTGGGGTCAAGTTCAATGTCTTTAACTGCTGAATGCTCCTTCGTATTAAATTTTATTACGTTTTATGGGTTTCTATATATTTGGGTAATATACAATAATTTTGGATTCTTTCCATTCGTGTGAATGGTTACAAATACACTTTTGTAGGATAATTATTTTTTCAAATATGTTAGTATTTTTCTAATTTGATATGTAACATGTGAAACCATGGTCGTTGGTGTAGTTGTATAAAAGTGTAATAGGTGCTTTTCAGTTTATTTCTATATTTTACTTTAATATTATAATTAAATAACCTACTCCATTTCAAACTGTCAACTACTAAGCTTCTATAAAATTTTAAGGTTATTTATACATTTAACTGACTGAAATTAATGGATGCTTTTCTATTGACGAATGTATGCTTAGTTAACGCACAAGCAGTACATGTACTTAATGGAGATTCCACTCTTCTTATACAACAAGTATTCCCAGAAATGAATATTTCAGGTAAGTCAACAGTTCATTACATCCTATTAGAAAACCTGTTATGGTCATTCCTTTTTTCAACAGTACACTGATTATGACAATATGCACAGAAATAATTTCTGTAACACCATTCTAAGCCACATTTTTGATTAATCAAATTTTCTGTTGCTGTTCCATATTTTTATAAAGTGGAAAGACTGCTTACGTATTGAATAACACCGTGCAGGAGATTTTCGCTACTCCAGCCTTGATGCTAGGAGTTTACTATGAATTATGTTACTTCAAACCTGTGCTCTAACGGGTCAACGATCATATGGAAATAGCTAACGAGGTTTGTTGCCGATTATTTTTTCTTCTTCGATGGTAAGTCGGCATAGAAGCAGATGATCCCAAAATTCCTACTTATCACAGAGTAGGGTCTATGCAAAGTGCATCCTCCGAATCCTTCCAAACTGTATGTATTTGAACTTTTTTATATTACATTCTATACTTTGCTTCCCCCCTTTTTAAATCAGCCAATGTAGTTGGCTTCATCGTGTCGTACTTACAAACCTTAGGGCAGCAATCTTTTTCTTTTATTTAATAATTTATAAGACAATGATACATCTTGGTATAAAAATTTAATTTAGTAAAGCTCATAAATATCATTCATCTATCCTAGGATTTTTTACTAAATAATCATTTGGGAATATGTTTACATTTTGGTTACAGTAGGCTAACGTTTATAAAATTGTTTATCACTACCTTGAAGTTCACATCGTTGAGTGAGGGTTTTTTTTTAAATATTGATTGATTACTATTAAATATTTTTTTGTTTACTTATCGGAGAATAAATCTTGAGAAGTGCAGGGGGAATATTTTGCAGATGATGCTTAGAAAATCATTAAGATAAGATTTTTCAATTTTTCTTTCTAGGAATGCTAGAATGGATGGTAAGATTTTTCTTTTGATATGTAAAAAATTATTTTGAGATATTAAAATGTGTTAATACTTAAAACTTTTTTATGTATTTGTATATAAAAATTTAGATTTTCATATTTATAAAACCCGTCGGTACAAATGCAAACAATCTCTTTTCTTCTTTGTATCAAGGTTTCTGTCACATTTTTTTAACCCATCCCACTCTATGACTTTTTAGCTAGCACGGTAAGTTCTTACAAATTCCTCTTTTACTTTGTTGTCGCGGTACACGGTGCAGGTTGCTTTCTTTACTTTCTTTGCTTTTTTACTTGTCTGCACAGATTACCGTAACAGAATTGTTAAATAAATCCAGTGAAATTCAGCACAAGTAATAGACTTACCCTTAATCACTGGTCGCCGATTGCAAATCTTGCATTGATTATTATCAGGTTTCAGTTTATATTTTGCTGATTACTGGCAGATATGAAATTCAAGGAACCCCAGACCGGTACTTATTGACCTGAGAATTTTTGCGCTAAAACAAATATAAATTAAGACACTTAACTTTCCACCACTAATTTTTACCATCAACGACTGTTATCTCGTCTTGCATCGAATATTAACGTGGAAGTGAGCGGATTACAAAAACAACCTATGAAAACAATTCTATCTGGGGAATTTTTATCTTATGGGAATTTTATGCTAATCAGAACAAATGCTTAGCGACCACACGCCGTGTTTACGAAAAGAATGCTTTTTAAAATGTTCTAAGCAAGGTTCCAAGACACTTGAATTATTTTCAATATTATTATTAGTACAAAATGTGAAGTTTAGGCTTGGAATTTAATCAAACTATGAAATAACAGATCGTTTGTTGTTTTCCATATGGGACCAAAGATTTATTAATAATTCGAAAACTTATATATGTTTGCAAATAAATAATTTTTAACGATTTTTTTAATTTTTTCTAGCTGCTTTAATAAGCATATCCTTGATTATGCTTTTCTGACAGTCAGTAACTTAAGCAAAGCTTTTCGATCAGAAGTGTTACAATGCTGAGCATTATACATATTTATGCACTCGTACTTATCAAGTTACATTAGAAAACAAAATACTATGGTTCACCGTATTACATATACATAGTCATCACAAAGGACTAACAAAAATTTAAATAATTATGCACGTAAAAATTCTGCAGTGTACATGTAATTTAAGAAATTAGTTTGTATTAAAATGTGAAGTTTAATACTCAATGCTGACTCTCAAGATCAGATTTTGTGGTCAACATTGTTAGTTTCTGTATCTATATTTTTATTGCTTGTTTGTTTATTGTTTAAATTTAGTGCTAGAAATGCTAACATTTTTGCACACGTCATTTACATATTAGTGGACATTTAACGTACACATAGACTTATATACTTATCTACTTATACTATTGCTATAAAGATCTAAAGTTTCAGCATACAGACCAATTTAACTTAATAAATATCGCTCTTAGTTAAAGCATCACTGAAGTTACATTTAAAATATTCTTCAAGTGCGTAGAATGAGTGTTTGATTAAGAAATGTTTTATTTTGATTTTGAAATTTCTTTGTGTTAGTAATTTGGCAGTAGGTGGTAGGCAATTGTAAAAGTTTATGGCGTGGTAGTTAACAGAGTACCTTGAGGCTTCAATTCTTGTAAAAGGAGTGCAGAACGCTTTGTTATTGCGTGTATTGTGTGAATGTAATTGAGCATGTATTACCAATGAGTTTTGTTTTAGAATCCTGTATTTATGAACATATAGTAGGCATTCTAATATGTATATGGATGGCAGAGTTAAAATTCCTAATTGTTTAAAATTTTGTTTACAATCTTCTCTGTAATTGAGATTAGATATAATTCTAATTACACTACGTTGAAGTGAGAACAACCTTTTTACATGTGACGAGTGACCCCATACTAAAATTGCATATGCAATGTGACTTTGGAATAGTGCATAATATGCTATTATAATAATATTGTTAGATATTGTTTTTTAAGTTGCGAATGCAATATATTGCTCTGTTTAACTTACTGGCAATTTCATTGACATGTTTGTCCCACCTCAAGTTGGGAGCAAAATGCAGCCCCAGAAACTTGATGGATTCTGGATTTATGTAGGAATCATTTTTGTTCTTTTTTAAGGTAAATATCATGTCTTGACATTTTTCATGGTTTATACTTAGCTTATTAGACAAAAACCATGAGATGACTGAAAAATATGTAATGGCTCTGAGATTAATTAGATCTATTAATGATGACGATGAGTATATCAAAGTTGTGTCATCTGTGAACAGGATTGGTTTACTTATAGCTAAACTCTTGGGCAAGTCATTCACATATATTAAAATCAGTATCGGGCCTAGTATAGATCCTTGTGGTACCCTGTACTTTATTTTACTTAATCCCGAGTTGTTACCCTTATATGTCACAAATTGCTGTCTATTACTTAAAAATGATTCGATTAATAAACAACTTCCCTGACTGAACTTATAGAGTCGTAGTTTATGCAACAATAAGTCATGCTCTACACAATCGAAGGCCTTACTTAAGTCAAGAAAGGATGCCAGACAAAATTCTCCCTTCTTGAAGCCATTATTGATTTCCTTGATTAGAGACAGAATAGCTAAGGTGGAGGATTTATTTGTTCTAAATCCAAACTGTTCGTGCGAAAATAAATTATTTGCTTCAAAATATATTTTCATTTGTTCACTAAGAATTTTTTGAATAACTTTTTCAAATATTGGCAATAAGGATATGGGATGGTAATTTGATGGACTATTTGGGTCCCCTTTTTTAGTACTGGAATAATTTTAGCTATTTTAAGGCAGTCTGGAAAAATATTATTTTTAATGCATGAGTTTATTAGTTTAGTGAGGGGAACTATCAGGATATTTATACAATTTTTTATTACTGCTATACTAAGACCATAGGCATTTGTACCGGTCTTGGTTTTCATGGAGTTAATAATTTCACGTGCTTCATTAAAAGATACTGGTTGAAAGGTAAAATGCCCCCAGTCTTGGTTCTGTTATTCATAAGAGTCTGTGTACTATTATTATTTATGGCAGATACAGTGGTTTCAGCCACATTTATAAAATACTTATTAAAATCTGTTGAACTTAATATCGAAGGACGTTGATTACCATCCTTATTCTTATTTGTTTTTGAGTTGATAATATTCCACATGCATTTACTCGGAGTTTTTGCTGATTTTACTAGAGCAGAATTATACCTTATTTTAGCTTCTTTAATTGCATTGCGATATTTGATTCTTAGCTTATTATAATTTCTTTTATTCTGTATGGAGGGATTTTCCTTATATCCTTCATAAGCGACTTGTAATTTAGCATGCATGTCTCTAAGACTATATCCAAACCATGGTGCAATTTTTTGTTACAATGATGTCCTATCCTAAGGGAAAAAGATTCTTTAAAAATGTTTGTTACACAAGTAAGAAAATTATTAAAGTTTTTATTTACATCTATGTTGTTTGTAACTAAGCTCCAATCAACTTTCTCAAGGTTTTTATGGAATATAAATTTATTTTTATCTGATATAACTTGAGTTCTTTTAATGGGTGTATCTACTTCGTTTTTTTTTTGTTAGAAATTTGAAGTTCAATACCAACATGATCGGAGAGAGCATTATTCTGCTGAGCAGTATGAGTTGGTTTACAATTAGTGAATACATTATCGAGACAGTTTCCTCCTTGGTGTGTACTAAAGGTTACATTTGATTCTAGTTTAAAGGATTGGAACAGATCTTTTACTTTGGTGACATTAGTGTTATCACAATTAAATTTAACATTAAAATCCCCACAGACTACTATTTGTTTTGAGTGATCTATATTACTAAGTGTTTTATTCATAATGTCCAAAAAAGTATTAAGGTCACCTAATGGAGACCTATATGTGCTGATTATTATGGTGTTTAGCGAAATTATTAACATAGCTGAAATTTCACAGTGTACTTCTGTTGATAAAATATCCAATCTTTTTAGTTGTTTACAATCTTTATTAAATTCATTTTGAAGTAGGATTATGGTTCCTTCGTGTACTTTGTAGATTTGTAAACTTAGAAGCTACAAAGTATCCCTTTATGTTAATAGTATCTGCTTCAGTGTTGCTTAACCATGCTCAACTAGGTACAAGATTTGATAATTTTTGTCCTGTATGTATGCTTCTAGTTCATTAATCTTATTTCTAACAGATTGAATATTTTGATAATAGATACACATATCCATTACAGCATTTTTTTTAAATGTCTGCGCATATAATTTTTTATTTCTATTACTCTTAATGCTAATGTTCACCTGTGTCTTGGTGATGCTGAATTAAAATCTTCATTGTTAATTCTTTTAAAAAAATTTTTCTGCTCGTTATTGTTACTGGTATTGCATGAACTTTCTTAAAATCTAAATTGTATTGTTTCCTCAAAACTTCTAACACTATTTTTTACCACTTGAGTTGAAGTGTACTCCAAATCTTGAAAATCCTCCTTGTTTATGTATTTATTTATGTTAAGTGCCATAAAATTGAAACTGTTTCTGCTTAATGCTAGCAGACAGTTATTTATACATAATATTTTTTTGTTGATCAAATTTACATCATACCTGAGTGGAATAGTCATAACTATTAAGTTAGTATTCATACATAACTCTATAATATCTTTGAACGATTCCATTATATATGTTATACTATGTTTGTCTACATCATTCGCTCCTCCTACAAATATTATATAATCATTTATAGAATAACCCTTTATTGTTTCCCGAAGCCCTTCTGCTGTTTGTTGTATAGTTGCATTTGGTTTAAGAATGGATTCCATTGTGAAGTCATCAAACTTCGGAAACTACTTAAATTCTGTGTTAACCTCCTACCATCACTATCTCCTAGCACTAGTAACCTTCTTTTCGCATATGGCTCTGTTTTATTTTCCGCAGGGAGAACAATAGATGTAGGTATTTCAAACTGGACATCCTTTGTTTCAGGTCTACTATAAGGCAGGATGGTTGGCATAGGTGTCATCGCCTGCTCATTATTAGATTATACAGGGCTGCATGCTAAATTTACTACCTCCAATTTATCTTTGTTTACACTAAAGTTTTTTTATGATGTTATCATGACGAGTGTATTTCGGTGAAACACCATGTAATTCTTTAAACCACTCGTCTGAGTATGTGATTTCTAAAGAATCAAGAATTGTAAAATCATTCTCCTCCACCTGAGTGCAATTATTGACTGTAGTTTTTTGTTTATTTTGTGTATTAAATTCTCCAGTATGTAGTTTTGCCTTGGTATCTACCCTTTTTTGTTTTTTTTTGCTGTACTAGTGCTTCCTTTAACTTATGCTCCTCTTTGTTGCTTTCATAGTTTTTAACAAGATCCTGTAGGTGAAGTATTTTTTGCCTGCTTTCTGTAGTTCTTTCACCAAGTGTTCTTCATTTCCTTCTGCTTCCTTTAAAAGTAATTTCAAATCTGCTTTTAATTTTAGAATGTAATCATCTTTATAATTGTTATCAGCTTTCAATTCCTTTATTTGTTGTTGTAGCTCATTCTCCTTATCTATGTCCTTGTGGTTCACCATATTGTTTTGTCTATGTATGCACTTATTACATGTGATTATATTATTTTCAATAAATTTAATGTTTTTACTTCTAAATACATAACTTTTATGAACTCCACAGCACATTTTACATACATAGTAATTTAAATCTTTTGAGCACAACACTCAAATTTAAAACTATAAGAGCCTAGTTTATGCTTGTCTGCATTTTCGGCCATCTTGTTACAAGCTAATCATAAACTATTTGTATCTTAAACATTATGTTTAAAATGCTATTGACTATATTAAAAGTACAGTATTGTATAAATAAGTAATTGGTCTATTTTCAGCTCGAAGTCCTATATACAACCATATTACAGCATCTATAAATGGTTTGACAACCATCCGTGCTTTTAATGCACAACAACCATTGATCAAAGAGTACGACAGTATTCAAGACAATCATAATTCAGCATGGTACTTATATATTTCATCAAGTGAAGCATTCGGGCTTTGGATTGACTTAGCTTGCATAACTTTTATTGCTGTAATAGTTTTTAGTTTTTTGCAAATCAACACAGGTAATTGGTTTCCTTTTTCCGCATATATTAATCTTTTTTTTCATAGGTTACCAAGGAGGAGATGTTGGACTTTTAACTACACTTTATGTTGCATTGGCTAATATACTTCAATGGGGTATATTTCAGTGGAGTGAACTAGAAAATAATATGACATCGGTAGAAAGAATTTTAGAATATGCTAAAATAGAGACAGAACCAATACGTCCGCCAGTTTCAAACTTACCAAAAGATTGGCCAGAATTTGGAAAAATAGTTTTTGATAATGTTTCGATGCGATATGAATCAAATAGTGCACTGGTACTTAAAAATATGAATTTTGTAATAAACGCTGGCGAAAAGGTTGGAATAGTAGGACGAACTGGAGCAGGAAAACATCCACCATATCTGCACTATTTCAGTTTTATCCTATCAGTGGTAGTATTTTAATCGATGGTGTGGATACAACTAAATTGCCTTTAGAAATTCTACGTTCTAAAATATCAATAATCCCGCAAGAATGCGTATTATTTTCTGGCACAATGAGAAAAAATTTAGATCCATTTGATGAATATGAGGATGAAGTTTTATGGAATGCCCTTGAACAAGTAGAAATTAAAAGCATGATTGAAGAAATGCCAGGTGGACTAAATATACATATCTCTGAGAGTGGTTCTAATTTTAGTGTTGGCGAAAGACAATTAATTTGTTTAGCTAGAGCTATTATTAGAAATAACAAGATTATTCTTATGGATGAAGCGACAGCTAATATCGATTCTTACACTGATGCATTAATTCAGAAATCTATTAGGAGAAATTTTGCTAATTGTACTATTATAACCATAGCTCATCGCTTACATACAATCATGGATTCTGATAAAGTTCTAGTTATGGATCAAGGACAAGTGGTAGAGTTTGATATGCCTTACATACTGTTACAAAAGGAAAATAGTTTTTTTAATAGCATGGTGCACACAACAGGCCATACTTCTGCAGAACATCTTTATGCTATAGCTAAAGAGGTACGAATAATTGATCGGGCATCTAATAACTAAATAAATAAGTTTTTCATTTTAGAACTATGAATTAAAGTCAAATATACAAAATATTAATACTGGAACAAGCAATACTTAATGAAAAGTAGAGACATTAGGCAGTAATAGCGTTAGTGAAGACATTTGAGATGTTACTTAGAGAAGGCTGTGCACTTAGTTTATTTTTGAATTAAAGACTTAAACATTTAGCATAAGTTGAATATATTTTCTTGTGATTTTAGATATTGTAGAGTAGAATTATTATCGGATGGTAGGTGACGTGCTTTGTGCAACAGGTTCAAATAAATTTTGAACGTCAATATTCAGCATGCTACAGTACAACTTACAAAAATCATTCTGGCATTATAGTGTTAATACGTTGTCACGAATCCATACTTACTAGATAAAATAAAATATTGATTTGAAAGCCCCCGTTCACGTTAACAGTATCTAGAAATGCATAAATTCACAAAATAAATAAAGATTATCATATACTATCAATTTCACCGATAAATAATTGTAGGGTCACAGTTTCTAGTTCGGTAAAAATTTGCTATGGCAATAGTGAACATACTTAGCTGACAGCAATAGTGTATGTATTCGAGTTAAAGAGTGGAATAAAGTATCTTTGTATGTTGAGAAAACTGAAAAGATATGTGTTGAATGAAAAACTTTTACAGACGAGTTGATGATATTAGGTATGGATCAGATGGTTACTTATCATCAGGAGATGAGTCGGATGATGATGATGAAAGTTTGCGATGTAAGCCATTTAAACTAATTTATGTAGCGCACTTCTGTAAACATTCGTCTTTACTTAGCGCTTGTAGAAAATAGGTTTTATAAACGTTTCAAATATTTTGTTATATAAATTGGAAGTTTTTAAAAACGGGAAAGCGCGAAGCAAAAAGAAACCACATAATTATTACATTTCGTTTTGTATATTATTGTTCATTACTGAGATTTTGAAATAAAACTATTGTTAAAGAGGGTATCAGTACTTATATCATGATATGTTCGTTAAGAAGGTATCACGTCTAATGGTGAGCGTATATAATATTATTTTATAGAGGAGCGAAAAGGCAATAAAAACTATTAATAAAAATATACATTGGTTCCTCAGCATTTTTTGTTCTAGTAACACTGTGCTACAAGTATTCGAAGCGTTAAATTATTAAATTTAGAATTGCACAAAAGGGGTGGGAATCTTGTAACAAAATAAGGATGCATCGGTTAACTACAATGGTGCTAGCGTGAGTACCTAAATAAATAAGTAAAAGAAAATAGACCAAAATTGAACAATAGAAAAAATTTACTTAGGTGCAATTTCAAGCTATGTTACTACTAACACACCCTGTTAGGTTTTCAATCAGTCAAGTTTATGGGTGCCAGCGCATCTAATTCTACTAAAAGTTGACTTTCCGTTACACCTTCAAGTAATTGCAAAAGTCCATTGGAGCCAAGAGTGTATTAATCTCATCCTTCAGGCATTTAATTCCAAATTGACTTTCCTGGGAACCAAACTGTGCTAATATCTGTTAGTATTGTAGGTTATGTCGAAAATACGTGGACCATTTATTATCGCACATTCAAATAGTGTAACGTATAATGTCACACTAAGGTGGCCAAACGTGTATCAGGGAAGATTGAATAAAATTTAGATAAGCCCTTGCTAGAGGCGATACTCTAATATTTAACGCCCCTGAAGTACACTGGTGTTTTCTGAATATAAAAATAGTCCAAGGTAGGGATGGATGACAATTGCTTAATAGTAAAAAGACAAATTCCCTGTAAGGCAAACAACTAACTCCGGAGACTAGTTCAGCTTTCTTGCATGCGAATGGGTCAAAGGCCAATTTTGTTTTAGTATACAAAACGATAAAATTAGCAGACGCCATGGGGTTTATACTATTAAAACTAAAAGTCCCGGGAAATTGCAGAAACCCGTATGTTTTATCAATCTTAATCCCAAAGCAAAGAAACAAACCCGATGGTCCGTTTTTAGTTCAAAGCAGTACAGAACAATAATTTATTAATCACAAATAAGGCCACAATTTGTGGTTCTCCACCTAAATATAAAAATTGACCAAAATAATTCTTATGGGATTCCAACATTTTTTTTATTTTTAGTTTTTTAATTTCTTTTTATATTTATATTAAAAATTCAGTAATTAACCAAAATTAAAGGAACTGATCACATTAAACTTTAAAACAGATAGCGTGTGATCATCTACTGCATTTTCACATTTATAGGAAGTTTCAAAATTTTCCTTATAGCAATAAACCTTAAAAGAATAACTCTGACGGTGACTTAAATTTCATGTATTGTTAAAAAACTCAGTTTAAGATATTTACAATAATATAAAGGACTTTAAGTTCAGCAATATAAGGTTTCTTACAAATATTTGCTATTTAAAATTCATTCCAGGAATACTGATTCGTAATTTATATCATATAAAAACAAAGTTTATAACTTTTCCTTATTAATGTTCCTACAGATCTGTTGAAGATGACACGTGTTTCATAAGATAAGTACGTTTGTAAATAATATATTAACTACAATTGTTCATCACATTTAATTTATTTTTAAGCTCAAACGAAATTACGTCGTATTGAAGCTATTAAAAAAAAATGTTATAGCATTATCCAAGCAGGTGTGTTATGGTGACAATAAAAACCGTACAAGTGTTAGAAATTCTCAATTGTTCAAAGTATTAATTTTAGTAACAAAAAATTTCATTTTCCATAATTACATTAACATGCAGTCTGTAGAAGTTCAATAATTTGCAAATTAACAAATGTTGCAAATAATTCCAACACAGGACTCAAACAAAAACTTAAACGTATCCCTATCACAGCAACATATTAAAAGATTTCTTTTGAAAAATATACGCTTGGTCATTAATCAGTTCTTTCGATCCTAATAACGACAGCGAGCTAATTCTGTCCATCAAATAACGTCCAAAACACATGTTTTGTAAATGCTAAAACAACAAAAACAATGGTTTTGAATACTGCATTATGGATACTTAAATCCAAATCTCCATATAGTAGAATGTATGTCTGTAGTATGTAAGTCCAGTCTACTTTTTATGTATCAATTTACTGTGACAGTTAATTTGTACCTAAAACTTAGGTTGCACTGAATAATCGGAAAAATTAGTCTTTTGCAAAATCTAAAAATAATATCAAACCATTGAGGATAAGTTAACACAAACATCAGAACCAGGTTACTGCTATAGTTAAACTAACTCGAAATGTCTTTTCTATACAACACATCAACTATTATCAATGAACATTTTGTTCTAACATATCGTGACATGAAAGTGAAGCGGACTACATAAAAATCGGCAAACAAAAATGATCATTGCACTTAAATGACCGCCTCAAATATGCTACAGGTGACACCGATAATACGATGACAATATGTGATGTTAATGAGCGCTAACACAAATATCAACCAAGGTCAAAGTGTTAAATTATTAATACAAAAGAAATAACCTAGTGTATGATTATACAGGAATTTAATATTAACAATTTAATATTAAATATTTAATATTAAATTTAATATTAAAGCAAATGAATGTGTTACACGTTTGAATGCAACCAAATCGCTTCTATATAAGTAATACACAAAATCCCGTTTACGAAATTAGACAAACTTAGAGTGAGTAGGCACAAGCAGAATTTTATTTCTGTTACAAGAGGTGTTTGATGAAAACCAACTATTACTATTTACCTGCACATCTGTTGGTGTTTATGGCTTGTAAATAATTACTTACTTTAATTTTTCTCTCGGGTGTAATTGCTTGTCATTTACTTTCCATCTCCTTGTGTTCGGAGGGGAAGATTATGTCATTCTTCTTGATTGCCTATCAAGTGCTTGTCTTAAAATACGCGATTCTGGCGTAAACCTATAGGATACTAGCATGCAAGCATTGCGTTTTATGACTTGCATATTTTAAATTAATCTGAATAAATACACTGTAGCAAAAAATTAATTATTTGAAATTTAGTATTTGCGAATATTGCCAACAAAGCATCTACAATTTTTTATTATATTAAAGTGTTTTTGTGATTTCTTTAAGCTACACTATTTAACCTTGAATTTAATTTATTTAACCGAATTTGTAAACACTTATTTTATGTTTGGGATGTTAATTAATAAATTTATTGTTATTTCATAATTTTAATCTTTCTTAAAAATGACATGATTCCACTCTGAAAGTTTACAGTATAAATATTTTGTTTACACTTTGTGGTTTTAAAATAACTTATGAACCTAAGTTCGGCTCCAATATGTATTAGCAATGATAAAACGATTAATTTGATGTTTTTAAGTTATAAGTTGGTTCATCGACTTATTTTATTCAAATGCTTTTGAACACTATTATACATAAAATTCAGAATTATACAGGGTGCTTCAATATCAATTTATCCAGTTACGATTAATTTTCCCCGTCTTTTCATCTGATTTTGTTTCGTACAACACACAAGCGTTACAACTGGTTGTACATATATTCAACGTTTTCTAGCTTCACATTTTTATTTTGAATATTAATAAGACCCCTTCTTGTCTGGGGCTTTTTAAGGTTACCCGCCATCCTGATAATAACTACTATAACACTAGACTGAATGAATTAGAATGTAATGTGTTTAATTTGTCATCCGATTTTGTATTTTTATAAAGTAAATTGCAATAAAAAAACAAACTACGTTGCAATTTAAATACTATAAAGTTACTTTAAGTTTCAGGGGTGATGTACTTCAATTTTTGTTTCATTTGTAACTTTCAGTTTAGGAAATTCAGCTTAAATGTGTCCGCACATCGTCTAATGTTATTCAATTAAATGTGTTGGTAGTGCTTTATGTACATATTAATGTTGTCACGACAGAAGGGTGTAAGCATTATTTAAAACATTTTACAGAAAAGACAACTTACTACTAACATATATTTTGTATTGTGCAGCAACGTTATGAATTTCTATGATTAATATTGTTCTTTCTGCTTTTTCTAAAATGCAAAGTCAATTTATTTACTTATAATGGGATTTTTATAGACAGTTTTGTCGCATAGTCCAATTTAGTCCACAATAATTAAAATTATTGATTCAAGGGCAGTTATACCTTTTTTGTTGGTACTTATGCCTCATCATATAAAAAAAAGTTATTTAAACTGGGGGTTACTAATCACATATGTTATATATAGTTTTAAAGTGAATTGAAAAATGGTGAATAGAATAGTATCTATTTCTTAAGCCAAACAGCATTGAAATACATTAAGATTTTATAAAATGCAGGTTGCTAATATTCATATAGTCTATTTGTTAAAATTATTTACATTTCATAGTGAAATCTGTCTCGGTTATATTTAAACTCCTACAGGTCATCTAGGTATTCCTTGATCGAGTAAAAACTGTTATTTACCAATATCGTTTTAACTACCTGGTAACGATATTGTAAAGCATTTGTCTTACATTGTATGGTATATAATTAAAAATTTGTTGTATCACAAAGACATGCAAATTATTGTAGGAAGTTAAAAGTATGAGTGGTAGAGAAATATGTGGGTTGCGAATGTTATAGTGACAGAATGAACACTCTGTAGGCTAAAGAGCTTTGTTCTATGAATAAAACTAGCGGATTCGATGACTAACAGACTTGCTAACGGAAATATACCTAAATGTTCGAAACGAATCTTACAACTATGTTTACTATTTGTTTTCATTATAGCACGTATTGCTTTCTTTTGAATTTTAAGATTTTTAAATGGATGCGATTTTCTATATGCCACATTGATCGCTTTGTTTCCCAAAAAAGGAGATGGAACTCGCCTGTATGTTGATTATCGTAAAATCAATTCTATTACTAAATAAAGCAAATATCCCCTTTTGAGCATTGGCGACTTGTTACAAATGACAAAGAAATCTAGGTATATGTCCATAATGTACCTCAAGTCTAGATATCTGTTTGATCAACTGATTGTGACAAAACTGCTTTTATAACAAAATTTGGTATGTTCCAATACACTCGCATGCCTTTTGGACTCAAACGAGGTCCCTCTACGTTTATGAGGCGTATCAATAGTTTCAAAGCAGGACTTCAGAATATTATATTGATTTATCTAGATGATCTGATAATTTTATCTACGAGTTTTAAGGTAACATGAAATATATTGAAATGCTTCTTGAAAGGTTGAAAGTATTTAAATTATGCTTAAACCGAAATAAGTGTGCTGTAGCTGTACTTTGGTGAAGTACCATGGGCATCTCATTACACCTGATAGCATCAAGCCAGACTCTTCTAAAGTTGAAGCAGTCAGTTCACAGTTGAACCCAAGAACATTAAACAAGTCGTTATTTTTACAGATAAGTTTGTGGTTTCGATGCTACATACATAAATTTTCCGAAATTTCTCATCTTCTGATCTCACTTAGAAAAATTCAAAGTGGCGGTGAGGCCCGAGCAAAAAGAAGCAAGGAATGTCTCAATGTTTGCCTCGCGTTGATTTCATTCGTAGACAGACTGTTTCCAGAATTCCATATATACTAAGTATGAATGCCAGTGCCTATGCGCTCAGAGCTTGCTTACTCCAGGGACTGTTTGATGAAATAAATGATAATAGAACATGCGAGCCATTTCATTCATGGTATAATAATAGACATGAAATATATTGGTATTATGCTTTTACCATAGAATAATAACACTATACAAAGAAATGACGGCGATTTTAGGGAAACCTAATTTCTTTGCGCATGTCTGAAATCAGCCATTAATTTGTGGGCATATCCTTCAACATCACTTTTTGCTATTTAAAATTACAGTGTTTAGAGTGTGTATAAATAAGTAATAGTTTATTATTAAAAACTATGAGTGCTGAATATTATTAATACTGTAATAATAGCATTTTCATATGAAAGTTCATACATTGTGCAGAATGAATAGAAGAGGTGGAACTGTTTCTGTAGTACGTGAGTGCTCAGCAGATCAATTACAAAATACATTATTTTATTTAGATCTCCAAAAGATTTTGAAAGGTAAGTAAATCTGATTATTTCTTTCGTCTTTCAAATCTAAGCTAAAATCACACTTTCGATTATGTCATGATTCAAACCAATAAAAACAAAATATCAGCGACTATACTGCTTGGTGCTAAATATCAGCGACTATTTGCCATGGTCCTTTTTTTCGCTTCTATAAAGTAGGCATAATTCCATTTGACAAATGCTAAAATTAATTTATAAACATCAAATTTATCAAAATTTCAAAATGAATCGTTTTGGTACAAACAATAGCGATGAAATTAATAAAATACAATTAAATGTACCAGATAATACAAAAAAAAAGCAAAAAGGCATATGGAATCAGTTCGAAAAGTTTTGTGACGAGCGCAGATATGTATTTAATAAAAATACACTTAGTTCCATATTGAATAATATACTCAAAGATTGGGCTTGGAACATGAAGAAAGAAACTGGCGAAGACTATAAAGAGTATACGTAAAATACATGTGGAATTCTGTTGCTAAAAGCTTGCAAGAACTTTATTATAATAAATCATCATCATTTTGTTTTCGACCTTATTTAAGGTCGGTTTGACGCAGCTCTAACATCTTTTCTATTCAGTGCTCATCTAAAAAGTTCTACATACCCTTCACAACCTAAATTCTAATAATTTGACTACTATAGCTTGGTCTAGGTTTTCCTTTACTCTTCTATCTTTTTCTTATCTACCTGGCTCTACATAGATATTAGCAACCTGATGGTTGTTAAAGAACTCCAACATGTTTAAATATAATGTGATAATTGATCCATTTCAAGGAATACAATTTAAAAGTGCCCGAGATGCCAAGAATGCAAAAAGACGCGAGTTGCAAAACAGCCAGAGAAAAGGAAACAAAGTTCAACTGCTTTGAATATTGAAAATGTGTATATGATAGTCGACAGTTGACATCCAAATTGATGGGACAGAATCTGGTAGAGTAGAATACAATCCAATTTTTACAAAAACATGCCAAGGAGGAAATAGAAATTGCGCGAGCAGTAAGGGGCTTGAACCCAATCAAAATACTCAAAGATGTTCTTTAAGATTATTAAAAAAATTACTGGAGAAACAAGGTTCTAATTTTACTTGTCAACGGTTATTTTTGACACCAAGCCCATTTTGGAAAAGGGGTAAATCTATGTAGTACAAAAATTCCCCGGTCGGAAAGAATTAAATCTCGAAGTGGACTAAATTGGCAGCAGAGTCTATTGGTTTAGATACAAAACGCTTAAAAATTACAAATCACTCTTCTTGTAGATCTATCGCTGTATCTCAACTTGCAAAATCAGGGGTACCGGAACAACAACTAATTCAAATAACGGAACATGCTAATTCATCATCCGTACAGCCCTACCTTCAGATGAATGAGCTACATCACCAAAATATTATTAGTAAATTAAGGGGACAAAACGACTGTTCTAATTCAGTAAACACAGCTGCTACATCTTCAAAAGCTGATCAGATGTCTCAAATTTTTCACACAGGCAACGTTACATATAAAAATTGTGTGTTTAATTTCAAGTAGTGTATAATTATTGTTGTTGCGCCAAAATTACTAAAAACCAAGTTAAATATTATTAAAAATAAATTTTATTTTGTGTTCCAAATTACATTTTTTAGAATGTTCAGATTAAAATTTGTAAATTGTTCTCGACTCAAGAAATAATCTTCCTAAATATAACGCAACCTTGATAAATCAGCGACTACTTTTATTGTGGCTAAATTTCTCGTGTTTTTTACACTTAATCACGACATAATTTTGTCATTAATAAAAATAGTCGATATTTATCAAGGTCTTGTTATATTACATCTGAAAATTTTATGAATAGGCATTAGGCATAGAATAATAATACGCTATGCTATTATTATTCTATGGTATATGTAGAGCGTTTAGAATCCAACTAACACTTATTCCTGGGTACACGTCATCAACTAGTGATAGTTGTCCAATTGTAGCTATAGCTACCTAAAATTTCCAATTTGCATATATATAATTAGTTATGTTGTAGAGCAAAACAATGTTAGGACGCTTGCAGTCGTAAAGATTTAAATGGATAGAAGTCTCACTGAATTGTATAATAACTACAAAGTATGTGCTTGACAAAATTTTCACTAACCATTTAGAAAATAGACTGCTGCCTCAGCGTGCCCAGTTCTGTTTATACAAAACTTACCATCTGTAGGAATAAAAAGAAATCTAATGTGCCTGCTGTAGATTCAGAAGTGCTTACTGAAAAAATTAATGTATTATCTGGTAAGAAAGTAAATCAAGATATATTCTTACACTACACCTTCCCCCCTTTCTATTCTCTATTTTAGTGCAATATTGCTCGGCAGCCTTATTCTCAGCACTACGACTCACAGGTGGTTCCCCTTTTTGAAGAAATAAGTTTGATTTTCTACACTTTTATTTCAAATTAATTATGCTATCAGTCGGTTCAATCCCGTAACATAAAACTCCAGTTCCACAAAAATCAATCGAAATAGAACTTATATTTATACGTTACCACCGTTCCCTGGAGAGTCCTTGAATGCTGGCGCGTACTGCAACCTGCGTTGCTGTTACTAGTTCACTGCTTTACCAATCCTACAAATTATTGTGCAGTTAATTTCCTAATTAACTTTCAAATAAAACGAACAACAAAATCTAACCCCTTTGATTTCCTTCCTCACTTTATGAATGTGTCCCTTTCTCAAAATACCAGTTGCAGATACCCATGCCAATCCTTTTAAATCTTATTTTGCCTTTGAACTACAATCATTCACAACCAAACTTCTTACAATAATACATTAAATTCTACTTTCCTTGTTTGTTATGTCCTCTGATCTGGAAGTCCTCTCTGCTTCTTATTCTTTTCTTCAGCCGCTTGTTCTTACTCCTTTGAATAACCTTGTGAAATTAATCTCTACTTGCTCCTACTAACTGCACTTTCAGCACGGTAAATAAAACCGCAAAATTCTTGGTTGATTCTATTTTTTGATTTGGAATAATTTTTCTATACATACAAGTTTAATTTTCAGTTTCAATATATCACAAATCCCAGTTTTTGTCTAAGTTTTACAATTTTGGATAAACTAATTAGACTTCTGGTAAATTTTTAAATAATAGAATCTATCTTCTAAAATAGAATTTTTTTTGACCATCACAGCAAACTTATTTTATTTATCTTATTGTTACCCCTGGACAACCTTTTCCTTCAGATGTCTGCCTACTACATTTTTATTGTTGTTACCGTTCATATCTGCCTACATGATCCTAAACCTACTATACAGTTTTTTATTACATCAACACATGCCTACTTCTTAATTATATCTGGTTATCTGTCAAATAAACATAATTCAAGTTCAATAAATCTACAAAAGTGTTCTTTTGAGTAATATTTCTTCTTGGTGCCTTTTAGCTGGCTTTGTAAAATTTCAAGCTTGTAGCTGTAGAGAAAACCCAATGGTCAATGATATAACATGCAATATAGAGACTTTGGTCCATAAGCGTATAATTTTTTAAGAAGTATTTTTGTTTTACCATCAAAACGTTTGCTACAATGCATGACAGAAAAACTAGTCCAAAGGCCAAGTCTCGGGTCTTTATAATGAACCTGTTGCATTAGAAATTAAATAAAAACAAATGCAAGAACAGGATAGACACTTCATTTTGTGTATAGATGAAATGGCATTAAAACCACATCTTTTTTATCAAATGGGAATGGATGATATTGTTGGGTTTACGAAATTACAAAGTGGGGTAAAAAAGTTTGAACATGCTCGCAATACCACCGTAATAATGACTAGGAGACTGTGTAAACATTGGAAACACTCACTGTCACATGTTTTTGTAAATTTCAGCTTTCTTGTTTAGCAATTGCAAATTATGTTAGAAGAATGCGTTGAAAAGTTATCTGAAATTGGATTAATTGTTGACGCGGTAGTAACTGACATGGGATAAAATTTTATCAAACTGGCAAATAATTTAGGAGTGACTGCTGACCATCAAGAATTTTATGTGAGGAAGAAAAAGGTTATATATTATAATTTTCCCTCTTTCTTTATTATCGGTATGCTTACTTTACGAAAAATAGTTATTTGAACACAAAATTATAATGTGCCTTATTTGTACTTCAAATTGCTATTTTTAGTGTACTCTGCTTGAAAATATTGGAAATTTATTTTAGACAATTTTAAACTGTTTATATCGTATGAAACATTACGTATTTATCACTTGCTGAAATTTTTGTAACAGCTTAAAATTATCTACAGATGCGCCAGTCATCGAGACAATCAGCATGGATTCTTACAATCACAAGGTAAGATTCATTTATTCCCGAAACTGTCTAACCAGGGTTCAATGTCAGACGATTTCGGTTCCTTCACCTCGTGCCCCCACAGACACAGACCTATCTCAAACTCCGACAAGTCGATTACAAGATAGTGATTCATCAAATTGCCCATAACTTAGTTATAAAGAAATTTGTGTACAGCTACTTTGTCGGTGTAAATACCTAGTCCTTATATGAAGGCCTACTATTTAGATTGAATACTAATACCTTCAATCCCTCAGACTGCCTTCAGGATTCCTTTTGAGTCTTTGTCCAATCAACTACCATAATCTAAACAAAATTACTTTAAAACTAGTTTTGTATATGTAAAAGTATGATTTAAATTTAAATTATAAACAAAACTGGATATTTTATAATGCTTTTGTTACTCCAAATTTCGAATTCATATGGTAATAAAATTTTACTGCACTGGGTATCCAAAATCACACTCTGCTTTTATAAATACTCTGCTGGATTCCGAATCATTCACTTTGCCTTGCTCGTTCTTATTATATTTGTTGTGCTCTTATTTCGATAACCTTTAATGCGTTAGATTCAATAGTTTTTTTTAAAAAATCAGTACACAAGTTTGAATGAAACTCAGGAACCACTTTTTATGTGTCTAGTTTCATTTTACACAATTTTGTTACCTCTAAACAAATTATAATATCACCTATGTACTTATTTTCATCCACCCGACGCCAAGTATATACAAATTTTTATTGTTATTCACCTTAGATTAGAGTCCATTTACAACTATCTACTCCCACAATATCATCGGTCCATTTCTTTTACACTTTAAAAACTTTCTACACACTCTTTAGACTACCTTTTCTTCGTGAAACTATTTTAAACATTATCTTTGAAAATATATAAACATAAAATACTTATAAACTAATACAAATAAAACAAACAAATATAAAACTTGACTCAAATCACAAAAATTGGTTCCAAAACCCTGTAGCTTGTCTGATCGGTACAACGGTTAACTATTACAGTTTTTATTCAGCCTAAAGAATAAGTATTTCGTCTTTCCAACGTACCTGTTCACATGTACTGATTGTATATTTATTCTACCTCTGTGTTTTGTGTTTTCTTTTGTATTCTATATCTCCCCCCTTTTTATATGTTACAATATATTTTAAATACTCCTCATTTGTTAAAAGCAACACACAACCATTTATTAAGAAACATTCTGCAGTGTTGCGAGAACAAAACTTGATGGTCATACATACAACAATTATATGATAAAGACATGCATCAAAACTAACCGATTCCCATACCAACCCTAGTAATTTTCAAAATATTTAGGCCAATACTACTGTTGAAGTTATATCTCATACTGTTGCAAGTGGTATTAAGTGTACGTTTGCTTAGAGGCTCTACCTGCAGAAGCAATGTTTATTGAAAACTTTAATAAACTGTTTGATATGCTAAATTCATCTATTAGAGGGTCGTTTACAGTACATCAAAAAGTGTTTAAAGGCGAACAGTTTCAGTTGGGATTTGTAAACGAGTTGTATATCAGTATCAAACAATTACAAGTTTTTAATAACCCTGGTAAAAACGTTACATCCAAGTGCTTCAAGTCGTGACTCATAGCCATCAATGAAATAGCTAAGCTGTGGAACCAACTGAAGGAAGGTGGCATTGAACACCCTATTACTAGACGAGTAAATCAGGATCCATTAGAACATATTTTTGGTAATATACGGCAACAAAGTAGAAATTGTAGAAATTCACTCCAATACAGTTTAAACAGGTCTTCAAGAAATTATTTAGTCAAAATTATTTTCACAACACAAATATCAATTGTACAAATGATTTTGATCAAATTATTACAAAATTGACAAACTTTAACCAAAATCTGGAATGTTTTGTAAATGACCAATAAAAGGCTAATCTTCAATTGATTGTTACTAATACAGACTATTGAGATGAGTTTGCTCAAAATGCTTTTATATAAGTTTGTAAATATCTTATTAAAAAGGCTTTAAGAATTCATAGCTGTGAAATTTGCCAGCAATTTTCTCACCAACCGCAACAATTAATTAATAAATTATTTAAATACTATAAATATTTTGATAATAGTATTAATACACGTGGAACTTTTCACGTTCTTCAGAAAAACTTCTTTTTATAAATTAGACACTATATTTGTATCAACATTTGAGTCATATTGTTTTTGCGTACAACTGGCATTTAGTTATTTTCAGGAAATCAAGGATATTTCATTAGAACATTAATATTCAGATTTTCCAGTTACATATGTATTAAAATTATTTATAAGATTGAGAATATTTTATGCTCTTAAATTTTCAAATAGGACTTTAAGCACAATTATTAGACGAGGCACTAGAAGGAAGTGAGTGCAGAAAATATGGCAACCGCATTTTCTCACTTGATACATGCTTAGAAAAGCCCAAAGATTAATATTATGGATGATGCCAGTCGATTTTCGGGTCCAATTTTTAATCTTTAGACCCCTCCTATTAGGTATTATAGAAATGAATTGAACGTAGCTGTAGTGTTTGTATTAGTAACAGTTGGTATTACAGAAAATAACAACAAGGATAACGTTGAAAATATTTTTTATTATTTAACAAAAATGACTTGGTGAACAAATATAAAAGTACTTAGCTAAATATATTTTTACAATTATTGCTCACGCACACATTAAAATACAAATCGACCCTGATTTTTTACAATTACACGACATTGTTCTACAATTAGAATTGCATTTGCATGGACTTATTAAGGATTCTGGTATCGATGATTTTCATAGCCAAACAAGGTAAAATTAATGGGTTTGATTAACGGTTTGAACGCATTTTTTCATAAATGTTTGGGCTGAAGCCCTTAAACTATGTAAGTACAATGCATCGGATGTGCATATAATTCTTGATAAATTTAAGTCAAAACCTATATTTCGGGATATCAATTTATACCTAAGTTCATCAGCTGTTAAATTTTGTTTTGAAATAATATAAGTACATACTTTCTCTACATCTCTAAAATGTTCTACATCTAGAAATTCATTTCTGAAAAATGCTAGAGTGTTTTGAACAAAATTTTGTGATGCAGCCATTAAGCTCTGTTTTTTATTACCCAGCCAACTAGTTGTGTCACAACCTGTTATGGAATGTAGCACTGGTAAAATATTACAAATATTTTCGTCGATAGATTGTGCTGCCAAGTGACATCGTAGAATGCATTTTTAGTATGTGAACTGTCAAACCATAGTCCTTGACAGCCAATATTTGCAAGCATTTTCCAATAATAAATTCCTAAGATAAATACATCAGTATCAGCACTGAGAATAATTACATTGGTATTGGGTTGAATCAGTACTGCATGAAATATATGGCAAAACATTCTCGTATCTGCTTCTAAGTGGTCTGATTTTAATTCAATCACCTCAGACAATGAAGAACCTTGCAGTTTAAAACATTTCGTTGGATCGTCGAATTATCCACAAATAGACACCAGATTCTCTTCTGTTAATTGTACATACGTCAGGGAACTACTGCAAAGAAATCGTACGTAATTTAATTTATTTTTCGTACTTCCAAAAAAAGATTTACAATCTGTTGGAATTTTTATTGAATCGCTAGAAATGACGATTTTTTTAGAAGATCTACGTTTACTTTGTAAACATGACTCTAAAAATTTTATGGATATGCCATCATATCTGTCTGTCAAATACAAGATTGACACTTTTTACATAGTTTTGTGACAATAACAGCGTGATTCTTGTGAAAAACGCCTTTGTAAATGCACCGAAGGTACTATACTATTTAAGTTGTATTTGATGTACAAGTTCCATACGATCTACTACATTAATTTTTGGAAAATTTAAGGCTAACATGTCTTGCTGAGAGTTGATTCCACAATGGCGAGTTTCTTCTATTTCAAGAGCCATTACAGATTTTGGATCCGTCTTTATCAAAAAAATATTTGGAATAATCTAATATTTCATAGGATGCTAATGTCTTCGCTTCAAATTCACACTGAGAAGTCAACATAAATAATTATTGAAAATGAGAAATGTCTTTTGCATCTTGAAACTTATTACTGCATGTACCCATATTTTTTCACGGATTGTCTTCTAAATTATAGAGTGGAGCTTTTTAATAGGGTGAAATATGTTTTTTTGTTTTCAAACGGTCTCATTCAGTTTCTCATTCTGTAATTAATGATTCTCCAGTTTTGTTTATATTGAGCATGCATGCATGGTGTAGTAAATTGTTCTGCAACACACCCGTATAGATATTACAAAGACCACACGCCTCATTGACCTTTAATGGATTACTGTACTGAAACACTTGATTATGTTTTGAACGTCTTTTTCGTCTTTACTGATCCTTGATTGCGATCACTCACTATTTACTTATTTTATTTATTTATTTATTTATTTTATTTTCCAACAGGCAATAAGCTCAGTTACAGGAAAATTTGACATTTGTTCAATTTAACAATGCATTTGATCAAGTTTATTAAGCACAACATCTAGTAAAAAATTTATAGTATTAAAATATATATTGCAACTTCCACAAATAAAATTATAACTAGTAATCATCGTGTATATTGGTGACTTTGTCATGCATTTGTTTTAGCGGATGGAGTAAAAAGCAATTGGTGTTGTCCAGAAGTAGTTCTTGGAACATGTAAGTAGATGTAGGAAACAAGTTCAGGTGAGTCTATGTCATTATGAAGGATCCTATATAAAAAGATTAAACCTGCCATAATCCTACGAGTCTCCAAGGAATGTAACAGGAATCTGTTTGACAAGTAGTTTTGGCAACAACCTCTGTTGGGATATCGACCTTCAGCTTTAAAAAACAAGAATTTTAGAAATTTTCGTTGAACTCTTTCTAGTGCTGACTTATGGCAGTCATAAATAGGAGACCGGACAATGCAGCAATATTCCAGCTTTGATCGAACAAGAGCTTGATAGAGTATTTTCAAACACTCTACATTAAAAAGGTCTTTGCAATTTCTAATGATAAATCCTAGTATTTTACATGCTGGACTTACAACTTTATTAACATGCAAAGTAAATGTGAGAGCAGAGTCAAAAGTAATGTCCAAATCTTTAATACTGTTAACTCTATTTAGTTTCTGTTGTCCCTATATGAATAAATTATGGATTCCAGTTTGTTTGTGTATGAAATAATGTAACATTTCGCAACATTGATGGAAAGCTTATTAGTCTGGCACCAGCTAATAAGGTTATTAATTTTCACTTGCAAGTTATTGCAGTCATTATACAATTCATTATTAGCGTAGAGCTTGATATCGTCAGCATATAAAAGTTTACAACAGGCTAAGGATTTGCAAATGTCGTTTATAAAAAGGGTAAATAGTGAGGGTACTAAACTGGAACCCTGTGGCACACCGGAGGTGGCAGTAAAGGGTGCAGATTTATAACCATTGTAAGTAACAAATTGGATCCGTTCTTTTAGGTAAGAGTCAAACCCCTGAGGTAATACGTTGCTAAAACCATATGCTCGTAGTTTAAGTACTAAAATAGCATGATGTATATGATCAAACGCTTTGGAAATGTCTGCATATATAACATGTGCATCTAGGGTCTCAGAGATGAATTGTGTCATAAGGACTAAAGTAGTGGTAGTTGATATTTTGGAATAGAACCCGTGCTGATTTGGCGATATAAGGTGTGAAACAAAAGGAAATATTTTGTTGTGCAGAATCATTTTAAAAACTTTTGCACACTTAAATAAAATAGATATAGGTCTATAGTTGGCAACATTGTTCGGATCTCAATTTTTTAGGATAGGACAGATTATCGAAATTTTCCAAATAGATGGAAATATAGCACTTTTAAGTGAAATATTAAATATACAGGACATTACATGTGATTTTCCAATGCTCTACCCGAAGGTACTACATTGGCCAGGAAGCGAGTTTTTTTTTTACCTGGAAAATTTGGAATTTTGCCAAACCCTTGCTGTTCCAAGCAAGGTAGTGATCTTTAATGTGCGTGACAACACTCACACACGGAACCTCCATTTTACCTCTCATCCGAACGAGGGTGTATTTTTATGAAAAATGCTCGCCTAACATTTTTCAAGCGGACCGTGTCGGGAAATATACAGGACAGCGAGTAAGCTAAAGCACCAGCACAGTCCTTAAGAAAGAATGAAGGAATCTAGTCCACACCGCAAATAGTTTTATTTTTGATTTTGATAACAAATTTTACCCGATATTCTAGTTTCGGGTAGCTTCGAGTGGATGTAGGCCCAGAATGGTTTTGGGAAGTGAACGCTCTACCTGCACAGATATTGCTTATAAGACGATTGCATGAGGCACTTGGACAGTGCACAAAGCTTTTCGAATTCAACTAACAAATAGCTTGAGCCATGGAGTTTATATTTGCGAAGAGTAGCATTTTTCTGCCTGTTGGCATTAATAGCTTTTTCTTGTGTACCATCTAGGGTATTACACAAAAGAAGCTATTAATGCCATCGGGCAGAAAATGCTACTCTTTGCAAATATAAATTCCATGGCTCAAGTTATGAACATTAGTGTCAATATCACCTGTCCTATCAGCTTGTATTGCAAGATATTATAACAGAGTAGAATGAATAGCGTTTTTATAAGGATATAAACAGCCACCTCTGCATTGCTTCTTTATTTTGAGTAATTCCAATTAAGCCTCCGGTTACAGCAGATGAGCGATTCTGAGATTGCTCCAATGCTGTCACAGCCGACAGGGTTAAATTTTCCCTGACATCGTTTAACAGATAGCATTCCTTCTTTTATTTCGTTTACGATTTCCATAGGTAATTTTATCATATCCTACAAGTAAAGTGTTACGCCTCGGACTTAATTTGTATGATTCATCGTGAATGAGTAAGGTAACATTTGTTTCGTTGTTAGTAAATGTAGTTCAAAATCACCACTTCTATCTGCCTTTATAAAATTTAAAAGGATTTCCACCATTTGACAGTAATTGTTGATATATTTGAACATTTTATTTTCAATGCTTATGACGTCTAAGAAATTGGAGAAATTTGACAAAACTCCTTCAATTACACCTGTATATTGGTTACATTTTTCGATTAAACCTTGATCATCTTTGTCCACTACAGTCTCTCTAATTTCTTGAAGGTGCTTATTTAACTTATCCATTTCATCATTCGAGTATTTTATGCGCTCAATGAATTCGAAGAACTGTATACTTTTCAATGCTTCGTACGTGTGTGTTCAAATACCTCTAGTTTATTGGGTACCTTTAACAATTGATGCCAATGTATTTGTACCATAAACATTTGCTTCAATTAGAGTACTATCAGCCCACTGCTTTCAATAAATTGACCCAAACATCGTAAAAAAATTTTTTGCAAAAGAAATGTTCCTAGCCTTATTATTAATCCTTCAAATTCATTACTTGTTAATTGGATCTTTTGCTATCAGATAAATAGACATGTCACAGGTTAAAACGGCTGAACTTCTATTCAATGAGAGGTATATATTAACAAAGTTTTCCATTGCGGTGTATACGATATCGTTTGAAGTTGATGGCTTCAGAATAACGGGAGTAAATCCAACAGTAAATATAGGTAATGCTTCTGGTATTAATAATTGTTGAAATGGAGTCCACCCTGGTATTGAGTTTTGAAATCATCGACAGAAGTTTTAATTTGATTTATCATATTCCAGTCTGCATAAAACCCAAAACAAATTATTAAATTGTGAATTTTTGGTGTGAAGTTTAATAAACATCTACTGTTAACATAATTGGATATTGAAGGCGGTTTAGTTGCTTTAAACTTAAAAATTTCTTAAGAGTTCAAGGGCTTTAAATGAATCATATTGATTCGGTTCTGAGAAAATACTTTGGTTTTCTATCATTCCTTTCTTGATATATCACCATTGCAGTTACATTTGTAGACCTTTGACCGCAAAGCGTTTCCTCATTGAAATAATTGTTATCCCTAGCACCATGAAGAAAGAGAGATGGATTTCGTATTATATTCTTAGGTATAAGGATTTTTTATTCGCTATCTTCACATAAAATTGACCTAGTAACTTGCATATCAAGGTCTTTTAATGCTTTATGGCTGATACAATGTCCAAATTTATTAAGTATAGTAATTAAATGTTTTGATCTGGTCAAATGATGGATAGATTGAGCTAATGCTATATGCTTTGCAGTTTGTTTCTCAGTAATAGTAAAGTAATACCAAAGAACGCTGCCATTGCTTTTCGGTAATAATTATCGCCCAACTTTTGATTGTTTGAGCTAAACAGTGCTTGCATATGTCTTCCAATTGGGCGGTAATCGATTTTTATAGTTTTTCGATTAATGTTTCATCACATAAATAGCCACTGGGAATTAATTCAGTTGCTAATAATTCTTTTCGAAGTTCCTTTGCACTTTCAACAATATAGTTTGTAGAATCCATTGTGTGAATACGTTCAACCACAATCTCCAGTGGTATGGTACTCATGAATACTGATGAAGATTTAGATTGATCTGTTGGATACGAAAATAATATTTTTTCACCATACCTATGAATAAGAAATGATTTGACTACGTGACCGAATTCTCTATTTCAGTAAGTGTAACCATCCGTTTAGCCAAGTAAGACATTTCAAAAGAATGGAATGAAAATTTATCTTTTATTTCATCGATTAGTTTATCAAACGCGTTCCTGAGAATTTGTTGTGGTACTTTACTGGAAGGGTGACCTGCTGGATTTCAGGAATGTCTCGCTAATCTTAAATAAGTCTTTTGGTTCTTGACAAATGCTAATTTTTGTAAAAACACTATTGTTTACGCCGTTAAAGAAAATAATTTATTTATTTATAATAGAAAACTTTAGTTTGCACTAATGTTAAGGTCATTTAAGAATAGATGGCATTAACAGTTGTTTTATTTGATTAAAATATATAACATATGCTTTGATAAGAAAGCAAGTTCAGTTTTAATTTTGAATTTGATGGAGTAACTACAAAGATTAATATGCTGTGTATTTTGTTCATTGATGTGAAATAAAAATTGTGCTTTACACCCAGATCCTTTTCCATTTCCATCCTAACGACTGGGTATGTCAATAATTAACTACATGCATTGCTGGGTAAAGTTTATTCCTTAAGATTGACAGTCCGCTTTGATATTATCATTGATTAGAAATATACATGTAAATTTGTATAATCCAGCATTTATGAGACAAAATAACCAATGGTCGCATTCGAGCAAGGATCCTTATCATAAAGTAATAATTTAATTGGCCACAAGCCCAATCTTTGTAGTTACTTATATTAGTTGGTTAAAATAATTAATAATTAGCTATTTAATACACATTCAATGTTGAGTTTAATAATTAGTTATATTTATTGGAACATAGCAGATGTATAGTTTTTTAATATATTAACAATTACTAGAAATTTGAAGCTAGGTAATAAGTTTGTTTGGTTGGTTTTGAACAGGTCAAGTGACCTTTGAAATATTTTTAAATCACATTAGATTATTTGGAATCGTAATTATTATTGATTTGGGTGATTGTAAAATTTCTTATAGGTACACATTTGTTACAGTTTGGTTTGATTTGTAAACATTTGCTATACCCACACATATATAAGGTGAAATTGGTTAGTTAATTATTAACAGATTATTTTTTGAATTTAAATTGCTTACAATTTGAAATGATTGAAAGTAAAACACAATTAAAAATGCATTTCAAAACATGATTTCTCGAAAGGAAATGTACTTTCAAAGAATTCAGCGGATGTTTAATGATAGTACAGACTTAAATAATCCTGTTGCAATAAAAAATGTTGTTACTAGATTAAAATTTTTAGAAAAACAAAAATTGAATTTGAAAAGGTTGTATTATCAATAAATGAAACTGAGTTAATGTCTATGAAGATTATAAACCTAATTTTCAGAGTGTTGAAGCATTTGATGAATTATATTGTAATATTTTAATGGCAGCGGAGGACACGAGTAATATCAAATAATTCTAACATTAAAATATTAGCTAATGATTTGTACGCTAGTGTTCCCCCCTTACCAAAATTATCCTTACCGAAATTTTTGGGTAATGTATCTGGTTGTTCTATTTTCTATGAGTGTTTTAAAAGCCTTATTCACGATAATCCAAAATTGACTAACGTTGATAAGGTTAATTATATGTTAGGGCAGCTGTCGAGAAAGGTTTTAAATATTTGTGCAGGCTTACCGCCTGTGGGTTCCAATTATGAAATTATTTGGCAATCGCTCATCGAAAGGTATCAAAACTCACGAGTTTTAGCTTACGCTTATTTTAATCAGATCTTAGAATACAAACCCGCAACGGTAGCATCAGCAAATCATTTGAATAACATTTTAGTGAAATGTGATTCAGCTTATAGAGCCTTGTAAAGATTGGAAATTAGTGATTTGTTAGATTTTACATATGCTTATTTAATATGGAGTAAGTTAGATCCAGAGACTAGGAATCTTTTTGAAAATATTTGTTGAAAGTTAACAACGTTTACTTATCAGGAGGTTATCGATTTCATTAAAGAACAAGCTCACATTTGTTTTATGGCCCCAATTTTAAGAGATGCTGTCACCGCATTTACTCATAATAAAACAAAGTCGTTTTTTATAAAAAATCAAAAAACGGATTTTGGTAAATGTTTTATTTGCCACTCTCAACATAATATAGTGCAGTGTCAGAAATTTATAGATAAATCGCCATCAGAAAGGTATATCGTCAGAAAAAAGTTTATGCATTCTTTGTTTTGATCCACATAAACTTACTTCATGTAAAAGTTCGTTTGCTTGTAGGGTTTGTAATTTTAAGCATAACACACTTTTACATTTTTATCAAAGTTGTCCGAACACAGTTAAGGGTATATCTAGCGCTCTTGGTGATTCCCAAAACCTAGATGTTAAGGTCGATACTAGCCAGGCAGTTTGCGATAATTCTGGAAATTCAGAAAAAACTACATCAGAATCGATGCAAAGTCATACAGCTGCATCTGCATTTTGTTCAACTTTAGTTACTACAGTGAATAACAGCACACGTACAGTGCTTCTTTTGATCGCAATAGTAAATATTTTTAATAAAAATGGTGTTACATTTAAAGCTAGATTTTTGTTGGATTTGGGAAGTCAAGCCCACTTTCTGACTTTGAAGTGTGCTAAGTTACCTCAATTGAATATTAATCCATGTGATTTTTTGGTAAAGGGAATTGGTGTTAGTGGTAACTTGGTAAAAGGTATAGCTACAAGCACGATATAATCTCGTTTCAATTCAACTATTAGTTATAAAATGAATTTTCTATTAGTTAACGATATTACAGATCGGTTACCAGATTGTAAAGACCGTCGTGATTTATTGAATTATTTAGTTAAGCTGTCTCTGGCAGATGATACATTTGACAGTCCATGTCCAATTGACGGAATAATTACTGCAGAATTATTTCCGCTTTTATTGGGTTCACAAAAGGTGTGTGGTACCTTACATTTGCCTATAGCAATTGAAACCAAATTAGGTTATGTTTTAATGGGATCTGCTCCAACTGCTAATCTTCATAATGGCAATATTCAAATGTTTCATACAGTAGTTGAAATCCCATTAAATGAGTTAGTTAATAAATTTTGGGATGTGGAAGATTTTCCCAAACAAACTTTTGAAAATCTTGAAGATTTAGAATATGAAAAAATTTATGCATCATCAGTGCAAAGAGATTCGACCGGACGTTATGTGGTCATGTTACCATTTAAGGACAATCCTTGTCTTTTAGGTGATTCGTATTTGATGGCGCTTAGGCGCCTTTATTCGTTAGAAAAGAAATTTGATAAATATCCACACTTTAAAGACCAATATTCTGCAGTTATTCACAGTTACTTAAAGGAAGGATATTTGGAATTAAATAAAAATGTGGATTTATCAACTTCACATTACTTTCTACCTCACCATGGTATTTTTAAGTAGAGCGCTTCTACTCCTTTAAGATCTGTTTTTGATGGAAGTGCTAAGACTTCTACCAATTTATCACTAAATGATGTTGTACACTGGACAAAAATTACAGTCTAATGTGTTAAGTATATTTTTAAATTTTCGTTTGTTTGATATTGCATTTACAGCTGATATTCGTCAGATGTACTTGAGGATTCGGGTACATGAAAATCATAGAAAGTTTCAACAAATATTATGGAGATTTTCAAAAACTTATGCAGTTAATGTGTATAATTTGAATACAGTTGTTTTTTGTTTAAGGCTTTCACCATTCCTATCATTAAGGGCAGTAAAGCAGTTGGCTATGGATGAAGGGAGTAAGTATCCATTAGCATCTAGGGCTATACAACAACATTTTTACATGGATGATTTGTTATCCAGTTGTAATGATTTAGAAAAAAGTAAAGCCACGTACTGGCAGTTCACTAAAATATTTGAACTTGGTCATTTTCAGCTGACAAAATGGGCTACTAATTTAAAGGAGTTATTGCAAGAAATTCCTAAAATTGATTGCTTGCCTGAAGGAATCATCTTTAATAACGATGGTCTGAAGGTTTTGGGTTTAAAATGATATCCTAAGTTGGATATGTTTGCATTTAATATAAATGTGGAATTCGGAGATTGTACTAAGCGAAATGTATTATTGGTAGTTGCAAGGTGATTTGATCCCGTTATATTATTAATTAAGATTTTTATTAAAAAAGTGTGGGCTCTTAAAATAGATTGGGATGACGTTGCTACTGGTAAACTTCCTACTCAATGGCATGTGTAACACCCAAGAACCTTTTTAAATTAATCCAAATTTTAAATAATATTTTCGGCCAATCACAAATAATTCTATCTAAAATATAACCTATCTATAACCATGAATTAATACAGTTATCCAATCCTAGTTCGACTTTGGAGTGACAATTGACACTTTAAATTAACATAACCTATCAACTGAAATCTAACATCCCGTGAAATGTAGAAGATTTTTAATTAGGCGCAAAGGGAAATACTAATTTGTTCTAGAAAATTCCAAAACCGGAAATACGTAATAAAATGTTACTTTTCGTGATATCTATAAAAATATTAACAGGAAATAGTTCAGAATATTGCAGAATAACTTAAATTTAATTATAGGGCAGTTTCAATTAGCAATTGCAATAATAAAAATGGATTTAACAATTAACCTAAAAAGACGTGTAGGAATGATACACAATTGTGCAATATGTATGGTTTGTAATTGGCTAGAACAGTCACGTGATAAAAGGTATATAAATAGGGGAATGAAGAAATTAAAACACAACCAACACACAAAGACAAAAAGACAATACACAAAGGCAAAAGATGTACGAAATAAAATACAAAAAAAAGTAATTCGCCCATAGTTAGGGCTAGTTACGCTGCAATGGCGTGTAACTATCGTGGTTATTTGACCGCGTAAATTAAAGTGAAGTATAGGTAATAAATATAAGAAGTGAATATGTTTATTACGGGACGATTAGTGGATTTAAATAATGAATAAAGGACAGTATAATTAAACGACAAAAGGGTTAAGTTGTAGGACGGTTAATGGTTGGAGACGCCGGCTTGTTAACGGCATAGAAGATGATAACTCAACACACTTTTATGGCTTAATTTTGATTTATTGGTGGACGTTTGTATTTTGGAAGTTCGATTTCAAACCGTGAGTTGGTATAGAAGTAGCGAGATATCCAGAGTTCCAAGCACGAAAGTTATCAATAACCGTATTAACAGTTTCAACTCTGGTGAGAATAAATCACCTCAGGCCTTGTTTAGGATGAAGCAATAGTGGGTAATTCATACCCAACACAGGTATTGAGTGAATCTTTGCATACATGGTTCGAGACAACGGACGTCTATTTGCATCATACACGGGTGAGTTTCAATACGATATAATAATATATTATTAATTATATTACAATATTGATAATTACGATTAGTAATAGATAAAAAAATAGCATTTAATAACGCCAATGTCATTTCAAATCGACTCAGATTCTGAAAAAGTAAGCTTGACTGATTATCATCGATTTTGCGAACGTATAATCTGATTAGGCCGATTGCATTCAATTGATTTCATCGGTTAAATTGGTACAGTCATGTATAATAATTACTCCAAATCGTTTTACAACACATAAACCCAATTCTATACGTTAGATTATCACATAACTCAGTCAAATTACGTTTTCAATTATGAAATACAATATAGATCAGTTTACAAACGTTGATAATACTACGATTAACATGTATAATATACACGAACATAACACAGCATTAAATCATCAAGACAAATAACCAGACTATTAAGCCATGGACATTTGAACCGATGCCAGTTCCGAATGCTAAACACGGACATGAACGCATTGATCAAACTAACTTAATACCAGTCAAAATGTACTTAATTTTTATGTACCAATCAATCTAAGTCATATAAACCCAGATTAATTGAGTACTAATTCGCAAAGCAAATCTGAATTATCAAGTATTTTGTAACTGTAGTCAATACAAACTCAATGAATTAAACGCTGACTAAGTCAACTTAGAATCATACATACATTGCCATTCAAGTCATACACGCATTAAATTACAGATGATCACTCAATTTAAGCAATGATCATCATGACCATGATTGATGCGAAATGCTGACAGTTGATCACCGAAGCTGTTTCGAATTACCAAGTTGACGAGTCGATATTGAAAATTTAACGTATTAAGTCTAATCGATTGTCATATTAATACCAATTCAATCACGTTATTTGTCAATCATATTCTGAAATTAGTTTCGACTTATAGTCAGAGGCATCTGCGTCGATATAAGTCAAACATTAAGCAATGTTACAATCTACGTAATTGAATAGATATATGACAGATCAGATTTGATAAAGCCAATGATCAGATTGCAAATTGCATTTAACCTGAAAGTTAAGGCCTGGAAGAAAATCCCTCCAAGGCCTTATAATTTTCCTTCTTTCAATTACTAAAGCTCGATTTGAAATGATCATTTGGTTTACTTAAAAAGTCTAAGTTATTATTTATTTATTAATTTTTAATACAAGTATTTATCAACTTACCTTTTTTGTGTAAAAACTAATTATAATATTTATATATTAATATTTGGCTTATAGTCGTGATTTTGAGCGTGCTTCCTGTTCATATATCTGACATAAGTCAGAAACTTGACAATTTCAGATATGATTGACAAAAATGCTAAACGTAATTGAAAGTTAGGTTTATATTACTTGTACACGATTTAGATTTGTAAATTTTCCAATTATAGCCATCGGCCCGGTAGCGTAATTGACAACGCATACAGTTCCGGCAAAACTGAGATGCAGGTTCAAATTCCTGTCCAAGCATAGCCTTCAATACTTTTCCTTCTTTCAATCATACTGAAGCTCGAGTTTCGACAATGATCATTTGGCAGCTCATCACGCTAAAAATCATATAAGTTAGTTCACAGTTGATCAAATACTTACAATTAATTCAAATACGTAACCAGTACTTTTAAAGCCAACTGATCACCTATCGTAGTAAAAACTAATTATGATGATTTGATACTGCATTAATATTTGGCTTATAGTCGTGATTTTGAGACCGAGTGCCGTCGTATATCTGACATAATTCAGAAACTTGACAATCTTCAGATATGATATGACAACAATGCTAATACGTTTACATTGTCAACAGATTAGGTTTGACTATATGGTCACTTGTACACGATTATAGCCAATATATGTAAATTTTCAATTATAGCACATTGCAATCGGTAGCGTAATTGACAACGCACAGTTCCAGTGTCAAAATCTGAGATAGCAGGGTTCAAGATCCCTGTCCAAGGCCTTATATTTTCCTTCTTTCAATTACTAGCTCTGATTTGAAATGATCATTTGGGCTTTACTTAAAAGTCTAAGTTATTATTTCATCTTATTAATTTCAATACGTAAGTATTTATCAACTTACCTTGTGTAAAAACTAATTATAATATTTATATATTAATATTTGGCTTATAGTCGTGATTTTGAGCGGTGCTTCCTGTCTATATCTGACATAAGTCAGAAACTTGACAATTTCAGATATGATTGACAAAAATGCTAAACGTAATTGAAAGTTAGGTTTATATATGGTACTTGTAACGATTTAGATTTGTAAATTTTCCAATTATAGCCATCGGCCTCGGTAGCGTAATTGATAACGCACAGTTCCGGCAAAACTGAGATGCAGGTTCAAATCCTGTCCAAGGCCTTATATTTTCCTTCTTTCAATTACTAGCTCGATTTGAAATGATCATTTGGGCTTTACTTAAAAAGTCTAAGTTATTATTTCATCTTATTAATTTCAATACGTAAGTATTTATCAACTTACCTTGTGTAAAAAACTAATTATAATATTTATATATTAATATTTGGCTTATAGTCGTGATTTTGAGCGGTGCTTCCTGTCTATATCTGACATAAGTCAGAAACTTGACAATTTCAGATATGATTGACAAAAATGCTAAACGTAATTGAAAGTTAGGTTTATATGGTACTTGTACACGATTTAGATTTGTAAATTTTCCAATTATAGCCATCGGCCTCGGTAGCGTAATTGGATAACGCACAGTTCCGGCAAAACTGAGATGCAGGTTCAAATCCTGTCCAAGGCCTTATATTTTCCTTCTTTCAATTACTAGCTCGATTTGAAATGATCATTTGGGCTTTACTTAAAAAAAGTCTAAGTTATTATTTCATCTTATTAATTTCAATACGTAAGTATTTATCAACTTACCTTGTGTAAAAAACTAATTATAATATTTATATATTAATATTTGGCTTATAGTCGTGATTTTGAGCGGTGCTTCCTGTCTATATCTGACATAAGTCAGAAACTTGACAATTTCAGATATGATTGACAAAAATGCTAAACGTAATTGAAAGTTAGGTTTATATATGGTACTTGTACACGATTTAGATTTGTAAATTTTCCAATTATAGCCATCGGCCTCGGTAGCGTAATTGGATAACGCACAGTTCCGGCAAAACTGAGATGCAGGTTCAAATCCTGTCCAAGGCCTTATATTTTCCTTCTTTCAATTACTAGCTCGATTTGAAATGATCATTTGGGCTTTACTTAAAAAAAGTCTAAGTTATTATTTCATCTTATTAATTTCAATACGTAAGTATTTATCAACTTACCTTGTGTAAAAAACTAATTATAATATTTATATATTAATATTTGGCTTATAGTCGTGATTTTGAGCGGTGCTTCCTGTCTATATCTGACATAAGTCAGAAACTTGACAATTTCAGATATGATTGACAAAAATGCTAAACGTAATTGAAAGTTAGGTTTATATATGGTACTTGTACACGATTTAGATTTGTAAATTTTCCAATTATAGCCATCGGCCTCGGTAGCGTAATTGGATAACGCACAGTTCCGGCAAAACTGAGATGCAGGTTCAAATCCTGTCCAAGGCCTTATATTTTCCTTCTTTCAATTACTAGCTCGATTTGAAATGATCATTTGGGCTTTACTTAAAAAGTCTAAGTTATTATTTCATCTTATTAATTTCAATACGTAAGTATTTATCAACTTACCTTGTGTAAAAAACTAATTATAATATTTATATATTAATATTTGGCTTATAGTCGTGATTTTGAGCGGTGCTTCCTGTCTATATCTGACATAAGTCAGAAACTTGACAATTTCAGATATGATTGACAAAAATGCTAAACGTAATTGAAAGTTAGGTTTATATATGGTACTTGTACACGATTTAGATTTGTAAATTTTCCAATTATAGCCATCGGCCTCGGTAGCGTAATTGGATAACGCACAGTTCCGGCAAAACTGAGATGCAGGTTCAAATCCTGTCCAAGGCCTTATATTTTCCTTCTTTCAATTACTAGCTCGATTTGAAATGATCATTTGGGCTTTACTTAAAAAGTCTAAGTTATTATTTCATCTTATTAATTTCAATATATATATATATATATATGTGTGTGCTTTTAAATGAATATGTTGAGTTGCTAGATTAAGATTGAATTTCTTGGACTTTATTAACGTTACTACTTTTTGTTATGAGTTTTGTAGAGAATATTAAAAGTTATTGGCTATGTTTCAGTTGGAGGCCAATCTGTTTATATGTAAAATTTGCAATGTTTAGTAGAATGTAATTACCCGATTTAAGGGGGGCTTTAGTTAAATAAGAGATACTGATTTTATTGCATTCAAGTATGTCAATATAGTAAATGTATATAGTTATATCACCACATTAAAGGTTATTAAATTCATTACTTGATAATTTTGAGATCTATAATTTAAAGAGGTTTGTTGAAATACATTTAGGGTACATATACTTTGTAAACTTTTGGGTAAGTTAACTCACCAGTATCGGTTTCAGAATTCTAGGCCTATCCACTCGGGACATGTCCATGTATTCTCCGCTGTAGAGTAGCCGAGGCGTTTGAAGAAAGTAGAGTAAATACTATTGGAATAGGTAAGTGGACCCTTATATTGCAATTTTGAACCATAAAAAGTGATATAGAATTGGTATTCGATTATATATGTATTAGATAACTCGGTCCTTGTTTCTTTGACTGATACAAATAGGTCAGAACAGGGGGTGAAGTGTTACACATGCATTTCAAAACGAGTTAGAATTACTTGCTAACTTCAGGATTCGTCGTTCATTAGGTGCTTCGCTGAAAGCTAATATTATATTAATTGGATTTTGCCATGCCTATATAGACTCATATGGAGTGGTTGTTTATATGAAAGTTATTTTTCCAAATGGAGATATTTTTGTTAATTTAGTATGTGCTAAAACCAAAGTTGCTGCTTTAAAGGTTCAATCTATTCCTAGATTGGAACTTTGTGCCGCAAGTTTGTTAGCTAAATTATTGAATTTTGTACGTTATAATTTAGATTCACGAGTAGAGGTTACACAATTATTTGCATTGTCTGATTCTAGTGACTCCTAATTGGATAAGTTCGCCACTATATCGTTGGCAAATAGTTGTAGCTAACTGTGTAGCTCAAACACAAGGGTTAATTCCTCAAACCCATTGGTATCACATTAAAGGTGATAACTATGTATACATTTGTCAGAAAAATTCATATAATTGTGGGTATTATTAGGCGTTGATGAATTATTTTTTCCAAAAAGCATTGTATTAGGGATAGTGAGGAAGATAGCTGTTGTGAGCAAAGTGATAATAAGAATATGAGTATTTATTTATATTTATAATTATAATTATAATTATAAATTATAAATTTATTATATCTATAACTGAGGAAACGTAGAATAATATTAAGCCAAATACAAAAATTATAAAAACAGTAAATCAAGGCACAGGCATTTTTAATTATGTAATATGAAAAAAAACTTCTTGGCAATGCATATAGATTTTTAAAACCATAATGTACATTATATCAATTCTAATAGTTTATGTATGCAAAATTCATGGTTATTGCTAAGAATGCAAAGCACCTCTAGTTGTTTATAATGATGAGGACCATAGAGCGCTGCTCTGCGATGAGGACAATTAGTAAGAGTGGTTTACATGCTATATAGTAAAAGTCAGTTAATAGGAGAACATTCTAATAATCATAAAAGAAAATTGTGTGGTCCTAAAAGAAAAAATTTGGTGACAAATTTGCTACTGGACATTTAGCAATAAACTGAAGAAAAGACATGATAACAATAAAGTTTCGAGAATTTCTTGTGACATTGTAAACAAAGCGTAAGCGAAATGCCAAATATTCAAATGCTTAAAGGTAGTAAAGGTACAATGTTGTATAACAATGATAGAATCTAAGTAGTTTTCCATTAAAAGTATTAACGAAGGTTTGTTTAACATGTGTTCATTTTGAGAAAATAGCAGGTGGTCAAGGTTAGAAAGGTTCAAATATGTATAAGGATAAATAAAGAAAGGTATACGACCTGTTTTAGTTTTCGTTTTGAAATGATGGGTGGCGTTCCTAAGTCGTTTTCTCATTGGCTGATAATTATTACAAATATTATAGTGTACATTTCGATATTCGAAGGTATTTGTTAGTAGCTCAGTAACCACCTACAGGTTTTTGAACGCATTCCAGGATGTCAGAATTTAGAGTAGAAGGGGCGCATGCATATGGGTGATCAAGCTGAGTCGACAGGTTTGAAAGCACTTTGTCTTTAGTTTTCAAAATAGTAGGTCAAAAAAGCTTCCACTTGGCTGGTTTTATTGAAGGTATTGTTTTATAAATTGATAAAGTAGTGGTTATTTGGGGTAATCTGATAACATCTTTGTAATCAGAGCGTTGTTTTGAATGGATGTTGATATTTATTGTAAAGCCGTTAGTTATTTAATCATTGAAGGAAATATTTATATGTTACCTGTTGCATTGGCTTAGGATTTGATGTCAGTCACTCATTTATATATAAATAAGTGTAGTTTGGTTTAACAACTGAAAACTTATAATTATTTATTGGTTTAAATTGTTTATTCTAATAACTAAATCAGGGTAAAGTAATATTTATTTATTTGAAATAATATTTGTTTAGTCTTTAATACAGAGTTCGAACTTTCATTGCATTGCCTTTATTGCCGAACCAATAGTATAAATGTATCCTTACGAGAATATATGAAAGGTACCAATGCCATTTTCTTAGATATATTTAATCGAATTGTTAGGCAGGTTTGAATACAAACAGTATTATACTTCTATATTATATTTGTTTTGGGTTTTATTTGAATTAACCACAAAGTTGTGTATATTTTTGTTTGTAACTTGTAATGCCACATGTTAAATTTTTCAAAAGTTATGTTTTAATCGATGCAGTCATAATGAATAACTTTTAACGTTTGCTCACTAGATTTAATATATTTTAACTAACATGCTTTTGTATATAAACATTTAACGCCTGAATCTGGGGTTGCTTTTATACTGTAAACTTTTGATATGTTTTGCTGCCTACAAGTTTTATAATGTTTGATATTTGTGACGCATTTGACATTTTTATTTTATGTGAAATAGTTTTATTTCAGCAAATTAACCACATATTCCACTGCATCTCTCATATCGGTTTAAACGTAATTATATGTTGTTGTTTTGTTTATCCTATTATCTAGCCGATGTTCCAGTATAATTAACTAGAACCTAACGTTTGTGATAATTGTTGTGATGTAATTAACTTAAACCTCTGGTATGACCGACCTTCACGTGCCTTACGCGTTTGCATTTATGAGTATGTTGGAGATAGTCTATTCAATAATAAGCGCTTTTTTAACTATGCGCAATCATACCATAAGTTCATTTCAGCGATTCATGTTGTCTTGTCAATGTACTTGTAGTTTTACTCTGGCAAATAATCGTAAGTCGGCTAGCCTTTGTGAAATATTCTGTAACACGGGCTAGAAACTGTTAATGTATGTATGTGAGCGCGTGTGTTCGAGTCTTGTTGAATATTACTAACATTTTATGTCCGTGCGGGGACGAACATTGGTAGTCAAGGTGTAGGTCATCTTTCTGGTGTCCCCCCTCTTAAACTTTAGCTGGGCAGTATTGGCCTCGCCGGCCTCAGTACCTACCAGAAAAGACTAGCTGGTTTACACTAATGTCTCTTTAGTTGTCACGTGAGATATGTCTGGGTAACGGTTGACATCCCGTTAAATTCAATGTTGGTGATCTGGGTACTTGTACATGTGAATGACCTATTTAGTGGTTATTCTTTTGATTAAAAGTAAGTTAGGCAAATACTGTAGTTTGATTTCCAACCTTCCCGCCTTAACGCCATCTTATTCCCAGTGTGAATTTGGGATACATTATAACAACACAACGTAGGTGTCGTTGGGCCACTGCCACTAGATGTTAGATCATGGAGCCCGGTGTGCCGTTCATAGAGCGCGTTTGGTAAGCCTTCAAGTCGGTTACACTACAGTTTATGTGTTCCAGTTTACCAGATATATGTGATGGCTTTTGTCGACTTCATGGTAAGCATCACTTCGATATTTGGTTGTTTGTTTCGAATATTCGCATTGAAAGAATTGTAGCTAGCGGCCCAGCTGCACTAATGCTTGACTTGATATGTGCTTGATAAACTACATCGACTGCTTGACTGGATGATTGTAGCTCCGCTTTGTTAACAAAATGCCATGAATGCTGAAAAGAATTTTCTTAACGAACCTGTTGATTCGTTTTGATTAATTAGCGTGCTGTATTTCCGTAGCGGTTATCATATCGGTATTCGAATGGCCAAAACCTTGTAGATAGATTTGATTCAGAGAACATGAAAGAATAAACTTGGTAAACACAATTTATTTACAAGTATTGGGATAGGTATACCCTATTTTGCATAAATATGGGATGGCGTCACAATACAAATAAATGCTGTATTGTCATGCTTGACTTATTCTATGTCTATTTAATAATTAGACTTGTATAGTTTTTGTTTATTATTAAATAATTATTAAAAGTTGACATATTTTAAATTGTAAGGTTATTTTTAAAATATCCTCTTTCTATATGATAGTCAATTGTAGTAGCAATGTAACTCAAGATGCAGAAGTAAAATTTTTCAGGTAATAAAAGCAGTCTTAAAATTTGACTGTAAACAAATTTTGCGTCTAAGGATACAGAAGCAGAAAGTGTTACAACATCGCACAAAACTGCCAACTGTAACATACTAAATTGTAATATCATTAAAGCTGCGTTCATAGTTACGTCCACATTATACAATTACAACACTTTATTACTGTTTACGACGTCATCCCATATTTATCGTGAATAGAGTATATAAACATCACGTCCGGTGATTATCGCGATAGACAGAACCTAGCGCGGCAGTTTAAAAAGGAGGCGATGTAAACCTGTTGATGATAGAGGCGAAAGCGTCTACAAATTTAACAAATAGTACCTGTGCTAATCGATTTTTCTCTTTAATTATTAGCTCTATATGGTAATATAATTTAGTTAATGCTTAGATATAGTAATTGTACATATGTGAATTTCTTAATAGTTATTTTATATTCCTAAATGTATTGAAACAGTAAATATAAAAATACTAAAAGCATTTACGCTTGATATGTTTATAATTCATAAGACACTTAAAACAGGCAGTATATTAAAAAAATACACTTGTAATAGTACGTTTAACATTTCTTTCACAAGGTCCTTATCAAACAATATTTCAATTATTCGTAATGGCTGTCGTAAGGACAGAATTTAACAAAATCGCAACTATCTAAACCACTCGGTAACATTTACAACTGTACCTGTGCATAATAGTGGTGGTTATGCTTTATCGTAAAACTATTGTCAGTCGACCTTAAATATTTCAGATCGCATGCGATATTAGTACATGTCCGCGTGTTTCCTGCTAGAGGACATTTCACTTCCACACAGCATTTCTCACAAACGATACCATCGATGCTTACACCCATCCATGGAGCATCTGGTGAAATAATAATTCCACGTCGTTTAATTTTATAACCAGTTACTAATTCATACGTTTCCAAAATTGCAAATTCATATTGGTTGCCATGACAAGTAGCTGTATTTCCCTTAAAAATAGAATAATGAAGCTTCTGTATTTTTTAGGTGCAATTCGGATTTTTATTTTTAGCATAAGTAAAAAAACAATAACGGGTGCTACCTGTTATCCTTAGTGTTCTGGCATTGTTCCAAAACTCTCCTGATTGGGCAAGAGCTACTAAACATAGTTTTATGGAATCATCATATTTAATAATTACATTATTCGCGTAAAATTTTGCTACTTCTTCCGACAATTCAATATCAATTGAGAAAACATTGCTAAAATATGCTAACAGGTTGTTGTTGCTCGTAATACTACGACACAGCGATAATTGTAACGTATCATTATAATTAGCTGTTTCACGGGTTGATTGAGAACTGAACCACTTTTTAATGTTTGTTCTAATTCCGAGCCTTCTGCTCTAGCTAATAAAATGTTCAATATTTCATCTACTACTACTTCCCTTTTAGCTAGGCGACTTTTAAGGGCTGATTTTAAACTCTTTTTACCCAGATGACAAAAGCCACTAATCGGAGTAACACAATCATAAAGCTTGTTTTCTTTTTAAGCTTCCCCATTGTTATTTTTGATCCGTTGTGCTGAGGTTTTCTAAATTTTTTATGGTATGCCTAGAAACAACAATTCTTTATAAATATTTATAAACATTTTTCGCATATTAAAAGCTTACCGAAAAATATAAATTAGAAGTGTCAACTATGTGTTTACATTTACCAGAAGCACCCGCGCCTTGCATGTACATCGGCAAGATATTTTCTTCACTGCAAAAGACTGGTTTTCTATTTGTATTTGGTGGGGAATTTCTTTCAAATTGCTTGTTTGTAGGCATAAAGCTTCAAGTTTTTTAATATTAGTTGTAGAAGACACCACCCCACACATTATTATGTGTTTAGCATTTGTAATTGCTTGTCCTTTAATAAGTGGACGTTTAGAATCACCAACAATGTTTAGGATATCAACAAAATCAATACCCATTGTAGTAGCCATCTTAAACGACAGGTGCTGCCCAATATAGTTTGTTTAAAGCGCGAATAGGTAGTTAATTCCTAAAATTTAAAGGTCCTTAAAATATATTAACAAAAAAAAACAACCAAGAAACTACCATTATTATTTAAAAAACACATTATCTACAACGAATTATGTATTTCCTTCAACTATTTGTGTCGAAGCGACTATTGCCAAAGAACAGGAATGTGTGTGGGTTGTTCAACCATGACAATCTTATCTTATTCTATATTGAAATTGAACACTTTTCGATTAATCATTAGCACAAAAATACTACACGTAAGAATTCATCAAGATAAATTAATATCCATAGGACGAAAGTAATGTATTTATAATTAAAACGGTTTAAATTATTGTACAATTAATGTTTTCTATTTAGTCTTTTCAACGATCGGTAGCTGATTTTAAAGGAATAGTGTCTTGTAAAAAGGAATCGATTATTGACAGAAGAAGTATTGTTATCAATAGGAAATCCCCCTATGAACATTAAATCAAGTGTACACAAACGTAGAAGATTATTGAAATATGCTTTTTCTATAGATGAGCAATTAAAGTGATTCTGGTGCATAACTAATATTTGACCTCGTAGACCCATGTATTCTCGTTCCCAAACTATCCATTTTTGTAATATTTGCACAAAAGAAAAGTAATTTACAGATACATATACACACTCAGATTCACGGAACATCCGTTTGCACACACTTTAGTTAAATATGCTACATCCTGTAAAGGTTACATGAAATTCATATGGCGTCCATTTGCATGCAATTTATATGATTATTCTACATAAAAAAAATTGGTTTAAAACATATGAACATATACTAACGAACGTCCATTCCCATTAAATTTGTGTGATTATTCTGCGACACAAGAAAGTCGGCTAAAAAGACATATATTCATAGGTACGAATGTGCATCTACATGCAATTTGTATTATTCTACGTTAAAAAAAAGTAATTTAAAAAGACACACATAGGAGTAAACGTGTATTTGCACGAAATTTGTGCGATAAGCTGCATCACAAAAAAGTTATTTAAAAGCACATATACACGCATACTAACGAACGCCCATTTTTATACGTCTTATGTAACTACTTTGCACCACAAAGAATCATTTGAAGACAAATATACTGCATACTGCCGAACGTGCACTTCCGTACAATTTGTGTGATTATTCTGCGCTACGAAAAATTAATTAAAAAAGATATATACGAACACATACTTATCAACACTTGTTTGCATGTAATGCGTGTAATTATTCGGCATCACAAAAAGCCATTTAGGAACACATATACGAACGCATACAAACGAACGTCCGTTTTCATGCTATTTGTGTGATTATTCTGGGAAAAACTTCCGTACTCCTCCTGAGCGATTTTTGGACGAAATATTTTTTACTAGACTAAATCGATGATGGAGAGTCCGAATCCAAAAACCGTTTTGGGCCAAAATGTAGGGTTCACGAGATACAAGAGGTCAAAGGTCAGATTTTAACATGGGGTCTTATGGGAGAAAAAAGGTTTTGTATTCGACTTAAATCCATTCAATATTTTTAAAAATTACAAAATTTGACAAGAAAAATATTAAATTACTCTAATTAGATTGGATTTGCTGCAGTAATAACAAAATGTGCATTTTACATTAATCATCCTCTTAAAGGGATTATAGTATCTTTAAAGGAAATACATTGTAAAATATATACTTTATATTACAAAATTCGACAAGAACAAATTTAAATTTCATATGACAAGTATAAATATAAAATATAAAATTGACAAGAAAAACAATACCACTAAACTAACCTAACAGTAACAATTTTACAAACATAACCTACCTGAAACAATCTCATAAACATAATCTAAACAACGTAAATTTTTTTGATTGCATGAATGAATGCCAAAAACTTGTCTTCTTCTCGGTTCAATTTATGCCAAAGATATTCACAAAGATGGTCAGCAATGTTGTCCTTTCCTCCGACGCCTCCGCGTTCCAATCGATTTTTTAAAGGTCTCCAATTTGACTCGATGGTATTCGTGTGGACACCTGTCTCCGAATTAACAAATTCCAAGGAATGATTCACTGTAAAGTGATAAAATCCTTCCTAAAATGTAACGCAAATTAATTAATCGATTTAAAATTTTTTAAAATGTATATTACCTGAGACAAACAATCATACGCTTTCCACATATCAGAATAAATGATGGTTCCCGGAAGGATATGCTTGTGGATAAGCGGTAAAAGCGTATCCTTATCCCTCTTATTATTTGGGCAAATCTCGAGCCTGAAGTTATCGCTGTTGCCCTTTCAATCATCCCAATGATCCAATTACCCTCCACCATTCGTCCTTTATTATATTTGCGTTTTCCAATCTGTAATAAAATTAAAATTCAACAACATTAGCAAAAAATATATTAGTGAAATAAATAATACCTTTGATTCGTCAATTTCCACAATTTTCCCCGCTCCTCCGATTTTCCCCATATTCTCATAATCCTTGTCCAAATCGATCATCATAACTTCGCGACAATACGCAAACCAATCGGACACAGTTTCAGTCGATGTTTGAAAAGTATCATCCGAGGACTCGTGTATGGTATTTTCATAGGAAAAACTTCTTGTGAAACAGTATGTAACACACAAAGCCTTTTCCAATGAAAGATGGGATCCTAAATAAAATATGCAAATTACTGTTTTAACATGGGCATTACATTCGAAAATTAAGGAACATTCTAAGCAAATGGCCTCGACAATAAGGGTAAGTAATATATCATTCGAAAGAAAATTCAACGTTGATTGTATTGGTGTAATTGATCGGAAATGAATATTTAAAAGTTATTAATATTCAACTTATACCAATCGCAAACAAAGGAAGAACCCGCGAGCGAAGCGAGGTCGATAAAGATAATTTAATGATGATATAGATTAAATATAATAGCTAATTTAAGCCTACGAAGTCGACGTAGTCGACTGAGTTGGTTATTATATTTAATCTATATCATCATTAAATTATCTGTTATCGAGCCTGCGTTTTTATTTTATTGGCGAAACCATTTGCTTGGATCTTAAAGTACATTAGATATATATTATTCTAAGCGTGTAAAATGCTAACCATTTTATCGAATGATTAATTATTTATCTTAGATATCTGTTTTAGAATTTAAGAATATTAAGAATAAGTCAAAGAAAACGCAAAAGCGAATAAAATAAACGTGATAAAACTATTAAAAATTTAATAATTCGATTTAATTGCATTTTTAGAAATATTTATTTCATTATGCTAATCTAACCAAATTTAAATTTAAAATAATGATCTTACCTGAAAACCAAGAATTTTCTGCAATTGAAATGGAGTATTCTTTTCCATCCTTGTGATTTTTGTTTTTTTGACACCTAAATATGCCAAAACCACCTTCTCCTTCTTCGCGAAATGACATTTCCGTGACAATTTGTCGGCGTGCCCAACATTTGGGGCAATCCTTTTAACTGGAAGTAATCGAATAGATTGGCACCATTTTCTTGTAGAAATTGAATCGTTGCAAATAGAGTATAACTTCTTTAAATTAAACATACTACTCAAATTAAAAATGATGACAATTGAAATTGACTTTAATTGACAAATACAAAAATATTTTGTCTGAAATATTGAGATATCACATGTTCAATATTATTATATTAAAGAATATATTTTTTAAAAATATTGTATGGATTTAAGTCGAATAAAAACTTTTTTCTCCCATAAGATACCATGTTAAAATCTTACCTTTGACCTCTTGTATCTCGTGAACACTACATTTTGGCCCAAAACGGTTTTTGGATTCGGACTCTCCATCATCAATTTAGTCTAGTAAAAAATATTTCGTCCAAAAATCGCTCAGGAGGAGTACGGAAGTGTAGCCTTATTCTGCACTACGAAAAAGTTATTTAAAGAGATATACAAATGCATACTAACGTTCGTCGATTTCCATGCAATTTGTGTAATTATTCTGCATCACAAAAAGGTAATTTAGAAACACATATTCGAACGCATACTAACGAACGCCCGTTTCCGTGCAATTTGTGTGAGTATTCTGCATCACGAAAAAGTCATTTAGAAATACATATCCGAACGCATACTAACGAACGTCCATATCGGTGCGAGTTATGTGAGTATTCTGCATCACGAAAATATGATTTAAAAAGACACATGTTAACACATTTTAACGAACGTGCGTTTCCATGCAATTTATGTAATTATTCTGCATCTCAAGAAAGATATTTAAAAAACCATATACAAATACATACTAACGAACATACATTTCCATGCAATTTGTGTGATTACTCTGCATCACGAAAAAGTAATTTAAAAAGACATGTACAACTACATGTTAACGAATGTGCAAGTGCATGTAATTTGTGTGATTATTCTGCATCACGAATAAGTAGTTTAAAAACATATATAGCAATGTATACTAATGAACGTCGATTTCCTTGTAATTTGTGTAATTATTCTGCATCACAAAGAAGTGATTTAAATAGACATATACGAACGCATACAAACGAACGTCCGTTCTCATGCTATTTGTGTGATTATTCTGCATCGCAAAGAAATGATTTAAATAGACACATACGAACGCATACTAACCAACGTCCATTTTCATGCAATTTCTGTAACTTTTCTGCATCACAAAAAAGTCGTTTAAGAACACATATACGAACGCATACTAATGAAGGTCCATTTTCAAGTAATTTCTGCGGTTATGGTGCATCATGAAAAACTAATTTGAAAATACACATACGAAAGCATACTAACAAACGCCCATTTCTATGCAATTTGGTAATTATTCTGCATCACAAAAAAGTCATCTAAATATACGTTTACAAACGCATACTAACGAACGTTCATTTCCGTGCAGTTTGTGAGATTAATCTGCATCACCAAAAAGTTATTTAAAAATACATATACAAATACATACTAGCAACCGTTTTTTTCGCATGCAATTAATGTGTCTACACTATCCCACGATAACATTATTTACAAATACATATACAGTGGCCCCCAACAAACACAAAATTGATTTCATTATGTGGATATTTCGCGTCTAAATGCACACGTGTGGTTCCGCAGTAACAAGCGCTTATTTGCATACAATTTTTTTGTGAGTATTACGCAACAAGAACTAATACTGTACAAGTATATTTAGAGGTATTTCATTTTATTAGAACCCACCGTCAATTGGAGTAGGCAAAAATGAAATGGCAGCGGTGTAGTTAACTTATTATGGTGACGTTTTATAAATATTTTTATATACTAAGCTGCGATTTTTTTAGTAGTTAGAAAGCACAGTAGAGTAATTAAGATTTATTGAAAAGATATGGAGATATCGTATGCTGATAATATAAACGAATGTGTGCATGATGTTTTGTACTTTCTTAAAGTTTTATCACTTTCAACTTTTATTCATTTCTTATTTATTTTAATAGATTCAATCCCTTTTATTCATTTATGTGTATGTAAACTTACTTTTATCTATGTTATTACCTCATTTGCTTAAAATATGATAAAATGGCGAGGGTTTTAACCCAAGATTGTAAAAAATGTGAACTGGTTTTAAATGAAGTTTTCTCTAAAAAAAAATGCAATACATTAACGGGAAAAGTAAGTATAATATTTAAATGTATTGTTACACTTTGGTAACCCACAGTACAAAGTGTTAATTACTTATCAGAAACAGCAAGCAATTCTATTTCAAATTAAATTTCAATTCTTTATATAATACAAGAAGTAGTACTGTACAAGTATATTTAGAGGGATTTCATTCTAAAGTAGAACCCAGCGTCAATTGGATTGCGCAGAAATGAAATAGCAGCGGTGTAGTTGACTTATTATGGTAACGGTTAGGAGGTTACGTTTTATAAATATTCAGCGGAGTAATTAAAATTTAGTGAAAAGATATGGAGATATCGTATGCTGATAGTATAAACGAATGTGCGTGCGCATGATGTTGTACCATTTTAAAGTGAAATACTTCTACGATCGGCATTTGCCTGCGATTAGTAAAATTATGCTATAACATATTATATGGTACTTTAAACCGATTTAAAATAGCTCCTGCGTATTCTAGCTGCTTTACTGTATTTATTTCAAACACTTTTTTTAAGTATTAATTTTTATTTAGCTACTCACCTTAACCACATTTTTTTTTAAATAACTTTACTTATTTTGTTTATTTCATTTTCTATATATTTATTGGTTCAATATATTTATTTTATCACTATTGCAAATCCGTTTGCAGATTCGAATTCTGCGTAAAATTCTAGACTAATTTGATGTGTCGCATGACTAAAAAATTATAAGGACGGTCAGAAATCGCTGCTGGTAAAAAATCTTAAAATGAGGGTAGCTCCCTGGAGGATGATGCTATCTAAAAAATTCCTAGAAATTGAGGTAGCTGAGAAAATTTTAACATTAATTGATACCAAACAAGATAGGTTTATCTCGAAAGATGCAATGGCTAATCGAAGAAAACTATTTGGTTCAGAATGTTAGCCGTAAAAAAATCTTAAAACTGGGGTAACTCTCTGGGGGTGATACTATCTAAAATTTTAAAGAGATTTGGGTAGCTGAGAATATTCTAATATTAATTGATACCAAACAATATAGGTTTATCTCGAAAGATGAAAATGGATAGTCGAAGAAAACTATTTGGTCCATATGTGGGAGCAAATGAGGATGCTAAGATGAAGATGCAAGATATATTTATCTCGAAAGATGCTATCTCGAAAGATGAAAATGGTTAGTCGAAGAAAACTATTTGGTCCAGATGTGCGACGAAATTGTGGAAGCTGGAGGAAAATGTGGCGGCAGAATGCCTGTATTTACCCTACTTGTCGTCGTTCGCTTCATCAACATCTGGTGTGTTTTATTTGATACCCTACAAGCAAATGAATTGAGTAATTATTATATGTATTTGAAACTTACCTGTGGCAAAATATGAAGGAGTAGAATCTATTCCGTCTTGGGTATAGATGGGCCGATTTCCTATCAAGGTGCTCATTTCTTCATAATACATAAAATCATTTCGTCGATTATCGCCACCACTTGTATTAAGAATTTTTTCTGATATCATTGAATTGGCCTGAAACGTACATTGTACACACACTTTACAAATGATAAGCAACTACTCACGTCTTATAGTTTTCAAACGAATTTGCATTTGTTTAATGGTTTTAAAATATCCTCTTTCCTGCATTGAATTAATTAAATGCGAAAATATCTCTTCGGATCTAAATTTTTTCGTCGACAGATTTTAATATCTGACGCTCCCTAATGAGGCGTAAAAAATATCTAGTTTTGTCGACATCTCATGAAATGCGTTTTTGATACATAACTGTACAGATAAACTAATTTTTTATTAATTTGAAGCAGTAAACGTTTATCTTCAATTAATAATTAATATGAAGTTAGGCGTATGTTATTTAGGGACATTTATTTCAAACATATTAGGTTGGTCAACTGGGTATTAGCGCCAAAGAACCGAATACATGGTATTTTAATACGGTAGTTATAAGTCTAATGCGCATGAAAAACAGTAGTAGACTTATAAATCCAGTATACTAAATCCGGGTGTGATGAGGTGTATACACGGAGCTTAATACCGTGATTTATTACTACCGTAGTTATTACTACGGTAGTTATCGTTCGTGTATACGTACTCACTGCCGTACGTGCATCCTCGCGCAGTTTCTGTTATTATTCTATGTTACAAGAAGTAATTTAAAAGACATAACAAACACATAGCGCTAAACGTCTATTTGCACGAAATTTGTACGATAAGCTGCATCAAAAAAAAATTTTTTTAAAAGCACATATAAACGCAAACTAACGAACGCACATTTCCATACGTCTTATGTAATTACTTTGCACCACAAAGAATCATTTGAAGACACATATACTGCGTACTAGCGAACATGCACTTCAGTGCAATTTGTGTGATTATTCTGTATTACGAAAAATTAATTAAAAAAGATATACACGAACACATACCCATCAACACTTGTTTGCATGTAATGCGTGTAATTATTCTGCACCACGAAAAAGTGATTCAAAAACACATGCGAATGTATAGTAACGAACGTCGATTTCCATGCAATTTGTGTAATTATTCTGCGTCAGAAAAAAGTCATTTAGAAACACATATATGAACGCATACAAACGAACGTCCGTTTTCATGCTATTTGTGTGATTATTCTGAATCACAAAAGAGTTATTTAGAAAGACATAAATAAATGCATACTAACGTACGCCGATTTCCATGCAATTTGTGTAATTATTCTACATCGCAGAAAGGTAATTTACAAACATATATTCGAACGCATACTAACGAACGTCCGTTTTCGTGCAATTTGTGTGAGTATTCTGCATCATAAAAAAGTAATTTAAAAAGACATGTACGACTACATGTCAACGATTGTGCATTTGCATGTAACTTGTGTGTTTATTCTACATCACGAAAAAGTACTTTAAAAACACATGTAGCAATGCATACTAAGGAACGTCGATTTCCTTGCAATTTGTGTAATTATTCTGCATCACAAAAGATTGATTTAAATAGACATATACGAACGCATACTAACGAACGCCCATTTCCATGTAATTTGTGTAATTATTCTGCATCGCAAAAAAGTCATTTAAATACACATCTACAAACGCATACTAACGAACGCTTATTTGCATGTAATTTTTGCGGTTATGCTGCATCACGAAAAACTAATTTGAAAACACACATACGAAAGCATACTAACGAACGCCCATTTCTATGCAATTTGTGTGATTATTCTGCGTCACGAAAAAGTAATTTAAAAAGACATGTACAACTACATGTTAACGAATGTGCAAGTGCATGTAATTTGTGTGATTATTCTGCATCACGAATAAGTAGTTTAAAAACATATATAGCAATGTATACTAATGAACGTCGATTTCCTTGTAATTTGTGTAATTATTCTGCATCACAAAGAAGTGATTTAAATAGACATATACGAACGCATACAAACGAACGTCCGTTCTCATGCTATTTGTGTGATTATTCTGCATCGCAAAGAAATGATTTAAATAGACACATACGAACGCATACTAACCAACGTCCATTTACATGCAATTTCTGTAACTTTTCTGTATCACAAAAAAGTCGTTTAAGAACACATATACGAACGCATACTAATGAAGGTCCATTTTCAAGTAATTTCTGCGGTTATGGTGCATCATGAAAAACTAATTTGAAAATACACATACGAAAGCATACTAACAAACGCCCATTTCTATGCAATTTGGTAATTATTCTGCATCACAAAAAAGTCATCTAAATATACGTTTACAAACGCATACTAACGAACGTTCATTTCCGTGCAGTTTGTGAGATTAATCTGCATCACCAAAAAGTTATTTAAAAATACATATACAAATACATACTAGCAACCGTTTTTTTCGCATGCAATTAATGTGTCTACACTATCCCACGATAACATTATTTACAAATACATATACAGTGGCCCCCAACAAACACAAAATTGATTTCATTATGTGGATATTTCGCGTCTAAATGCACACGTGTGGTTCCGCAATAACAAGCGCTTATTTGCATACAATTTTTTTGTGAGTATTACGCAACAAGAACTAATACTGTACAAGTATATTTAGAGGTATTTCATTTTATTAGAACCCACCGTCAATTGGAGTAGGCAAAAATGAAATGGCAGCGGTGTAGTTAACTTATTATGGTGACGTTTTATAAATATTTTTATATACTAAGCTGCGATTTTTTTAGTAGTTAGAAAGCACAGTAGAGTAATTAAGATTTATTGAAAAGATATGGAGATATCGTATGCTGATAATATAAACGAATGTGTGCATGATGTTTTGTACTTTCTTAAAGTTTTTATCACTTTCAACTTTTATTCATTTCTTATTTATTTTAATAGATTCAATCCCTTTTATTCATTTATGTGTATGTAAACTTACTTTTATCTATGTTATTACCTCATTTGCTTAAAATATGATAAAATGGCGAGGGTTTTTAACCCAAGATTGTAAAAAAATGTGAACTGGTTTTAAATGAAGTTTTTCTCTAAAAAGAAAATGCAATACATTAACGGGAAAAGTAAGTATAATATTTAAATGTATTGTTACACTTTGGTAACCCACAGTACAAAGTGTTAATTACTTATCAGAAACAGCAAGCAATTCTATTTCAAATTAAATTTCAATTCTTTATATAATACAAGAAGTAGTACTGTACAAGTATATTTAGAGGGATTTCATTCTAAAGTAGAACCCAGCGTCAATTGGATTGCGCAGAAATGAAATAGCAGCGGTGTAGTTGACTTATTATGGTAACGGTTAGGAGGTTACGTTTTATAAATATTCAGCGGAGTAATTAAAATTTAGTGAAAAGATATGGAGATATCGTATGCTGATAGTATAAACGAATGTGCGTGCGCATGATGTTGTACCATTTTAAAGTGAAATACTTCTACGATCGGCATTTGCCTGCGATTAGTAAAATTATGCTATAACATATTATATGGTACTTTAAACCGATTTAAAATAGCTCCTGCGTATTCTAGCTGCTTTACTGTATTTATTTCAAACACTTTTTTTAAGTATTAATTTTATTTAGCTACTCACCTTAACCACATTTTTTTAAATAACTTTACTTATTTTGTTTATTTCATTTTCTATATATTTATTGGTTCAATATATTTATTTTATCACTATTGCAAATCCGTTTGCAGATTCGAATTCTGCGTAAAATTCTAGACTAATTTGATGTGTCGCATGACTAAAAAATTATAAGGACGGTCAGAAATCGCTGCTGGTAAAAAATCTTAAAATGAGGGTAGCTCCCTGGAGGATGATGCTATCTAAAAAATTCCTAGAAATTGAGGTAGCTGAGAAAATTTTAACATTAATTGATACCAAACAAGATAGGTTTATCTCGAAAGATGCAATGGCTAATCGAAGAAAACTATTTGGTTCAGAATGTTAGCCGTAAAAAAATCTTAAAACTGGGGTAACTCTCTGGGGGTGATACTGTCTAAAAATTTTAAAGAGATTTGGGTAGCTGAGAATATTCTAATATTAATTGATACCAAACAATATAGGTTTATCTCGAAAGATGAAAATGGATAGTCGAAGAAAACTATTTGGTCCATATGTGGGAGCAAATGAGGATGCTAAGATGAAGATGCAAGATATATTTATCTCGAAAGATGCTATCTCGAAAGATGAAAAATGGTTAGTCGAAGAAAACTATTTGGTCCAGATGTGTGACGAAATTGTGGAAGCTGGAGGAAAATGTGGCGGCAGAATGCCTGTATTTACCCTACTTGTCGTCGTTCGCTTCATCAACATCTGGTGTGTTTTTATTTGATACCCCTACAAGCAAATGAATTGAGTAATTATTATATGTATTTGAAACTTACCTGTGGCAAAATATGAAGGAGTAGAATCTATTCCGTCTTGGGTATAGATGGGCCGATTTCCTATCAAGGTGCTCATTTCTTCATAATACATAAAATCATTTCGTCGATTATCGCCACCACTTGTATTAAGAATTTTTTCTGATATCATTGAATTGGCCTGAAACGTACATTGTACACACACTTTACAAATGATAAGCAACTACTCACGTCTTAAAGTTTTCAAACGAATTTGCATTTGTTTAATGGTTTTAAAATATCCTCTTTCCTGCATTGAATTAATTAAATGCGAAAATATCTCTTCGGATCTAAATTTTTTCGTCGACAGATTTTAATATCTGACGCTCCCTAATGAGGCGTAAAAAATATCTAGTTTTGTCGACATCTCATGAAATGCGTTTTTGATACATAACTGTACAGATAAACTAATTTTTTATTAATTTGAAGCAGTAAACGTTTATCTTCAATTAATAATTAATATGAAGTTAGGCGTATGTTATTTAAGGACATTTATTTCAAACATATTAGGTTGGTCAACTGGGTATTAGCGCCAAAGAACCGAATACATGGTATTTTAATACGGTAGTTATAAGTCTAATGCGCTTGAAAAACAGTAGTAGACTTATAAATCCAGTATACTAAATCCGGGTGTGATGAGGTGTATACACGGAGCTTAATACCGTGATTTATTACTACCGTAGTTATTACTTACGAGTAGTAATTTAAAAAGACATAACAAACACATAGCGCTAAACGTCTATTTGCACGAAATTTGTACGATAAGCTGCATCAAAAAAAATTTTTTTTAAAAGCACATATAAACGCAAACTAACGAACGCACATTTCCATACGTCTTATGTAATTACTTTGCACCACAAAGAATCATTTGAAGACACATATACTGTGTACTAGCGAACATGCACTTCAGTGCAATTTGTGTGATTATTCTGTATTACGAAAAATGAATTAAAAAAGATATACACGAACACATACCCATCAACACTTGTTTGCATGTAATGCGTGTAATTATTCTGCACCACGAAAAAGTGATTCAAAAACACATGCGAATGTATAGTAACGAACGTCGATATCCATGCAATTTGTGTAATTATTCTGCGTCAGAAAAAAGTCATTTAGAAACACATATATGAACGCATACAAACGAACGTCCGTTTTCATGCTATTTGTGTGATTATTCTGAATCACAAAAAAGTTATTTAGAAAGACATAAATAAATGCATACTAACGTAACACGATTTCCATGCAATTTGTGTAATTATTCTACATCGCAGAAAGGTAATTTACAAACATATATTCGAACGCATACTAACGAACGTCCGTTTTCGTGCAATTTGTGTGAGTATTCTGCATCACAAAAAAGTGATTTAAAAAGACATATCCAAACGCATGCTAACGAACGTCCGTTTCTGTGCAATTTGTGTGAGCATTTTGCATTACGAAAAAATGATTTAAAAAGACATATGCTAACACATTCTAACGAACGTGCGTTTCAATGCCATTTATGTGATTATTCTGCATCTCAAGAAAGTTATTTAAAAAACATTTACAAATACATACTAAGGAACATACATTTCCATGCAATTTGTGTGATTATTCTGCATCACGAAAAAGTAATTTAAAAAGACATGTACGACTACATGTCAACGATTGTGCATTTGCATGTAATTTGTGTGTTTATTCTACATCACGAAAAAGTACTTTAAAAACATATGTAGCAATGCATACTAAGGAACGTCGATTTCCTTGCAATTTGTGTAATTATTCTGCATCACAAAAGATTGATTTAAATAGACATATACGAACGCATACTAACGAACGCCCATTTCCATGTAATTTGTGTAATTATTTTGCATCGCAAAAAAGTCATTTAAATACACATCTACAAACGCATACTAACGAACGCTTATTTGCATGTAATTTTTGCGGTTATGCTGCATCACGAAAAACTAATTTGAAAACACACATACGAAAGCATACTAACGAACGCCCATTTCTATGCAATTTGTGTGATCATTCTGCGTCACGAAAAAGTAGTTTAAAAACATATATAGCAATGTATACTAATGAACGTCGATTTCCTTGTAATTTGTGTAATTATTCTGCATCACAAAGAAGTGATCTAAATAGACATATATGAACGCATACAAACGAACGTCCGTTCTCATGCTATTTGTGTGATTATTCTGCATCGCAAAGAAATGATTTAAATAGACATATACGAACGCATACTAACCAACGTCCATTTACATGCAATTTCTGTAACTTTTCTGTATCACAAAAAAGTCGTTTAAGAACACATATACGAACGCATACTAATGAAGGTCCATTTTCATATAATTTCTGCGGTTATGCTGCATCATGAAAAACTAATTTGAAAATACACATACGAAAGCATACTAACGAACGCCCATTTCTATGCAATTTGTGTAATTATTCTGCATCACAAAAAAGTCATCTAAATATACGTTTACAAACGCATACTAACGAACGTTCATTTCCCTGCAGTTTGTGAGATTATTCTGCATCACCAAAAAGTTATTTAAAAATACATATACAAATACATACTAGCAGCCGTTTTTTTCGCATGCAATTAATGTGTCTACACTATCCCACGATAACATTATTTACAAATACATATACAGTGGCCCCCAACAAACACAAAATTGATTTCATTATGTGGATATTTCGCTTCTAAATGCACACGTGTGGTTCCGCAATAACAAACGCTTATTTGCATACAATTTTTTTGTGAGTATTACGCAACAAGAACTAATACTGTACAAGTAGATTTAGAGGTATTTCATTTTATTAGAACCCAACGTCAATTGGAGCAGGCAAAAATGAAATGGCAGCGGTGTAGCTAACTTATTATGGTGACGTTTTATAAATATTCTTATATACTAAGCTGCGATTTTTTTAGTAGTTAGAAAGCACAGTAGAGTAATTAAGATTTATTGAAAAGATATGGTGATATCGTATGCTGATAATATAAACGAATGTGTGCATGATGTTTTGTACTTTCTTAAAGTTTTTATCACTTTCAACTTTTATTCATTTCTTATTTATTTTAATAGATTCCATCCCTTTTATTCATTTATGTGTATGTAAACTTACTTTTATCTATGTTATTACCTCATTTGCTTAAAATATGATAAAGTGGCGAGGGTTTTTAACCCAAGGTTGTAAAAAAATGTGAACTGGTTTTAAATGAAGTTTTTCTCTAAAAAAAAAATCAATACATTAACGGGAAAAGTAAGTATAATATTTAAATGTATTGTTACACTTTGGTAACCCACAGTACAAGTGTTAATTACTTATCAGAAACAGCAAGCAATTCTATTTCAAAATAAATTTCAATTCTTTATATAATTTGTTAAATATATTTAGACATGCTTGTAGTTTTATGAATTATAGAAACGCTTTTAGACGAAAAATACAAATTGTAATCATCAAAGACAAAGACATGTAGTAAACAAGTTCTAGAGTGCCTTTGATAAAAATAATTCGTCAACATCGCTGGTTCAGTGTTTGCTCAGACAAGTTTCCCATTGTATTTTATTATTAACTTGAACATGAATTAACTCAATTAAATTGAAGAAACAAATTATTTTCTTTATTTTATTTTCATTACTTTCTTATTCACTCCACTCTTTTCGGGTTTTTATTTTGTTCAAGCTACTATTTTTATTAATTTTATTCATACATTTATGTATCGATAATATTCGTTTTATTAATTAACATGATTTCATTCATTTCTTATCTATTGGTATATTTGATATATTTAATTTGTATACGAGCACTAGTTTCTCTGTATATTTATATCTACATTATGCTTAAGCAGATATATTATTTTATGTTTCTGCAGTAATGTATCTGTGAGAATTCTATATCTGTGCGTTTGACAAGTATGAGACATCTCTTATTGTTAGGACAATAGCAAAAATAGCCTACCTCCATACACATTAATGCGAAGAAAAAACGTGCATAATGAACCAGTTTAACAATTCCAACACCATTTATAATTTAACATTTGACCCGGAAGAAGGTGGTATAACGCATATTTTGGAAATGACAAGTTATTTGACGACAAGTCTAAAACAGGCGGTAAATTTGAATTCACATGCATGTGAATTCAAATTTACCGCCTGAATTTTAAACATTTTTATGTATAAGCAATAATAATGTGATAGAAGGAGATTAATTTATAGTGAAAACCGAATTTTTGTGTACAAATTCATAACATTAGTATGTGTACTTTGCCATAAACATGTTTCATTCGCCGTTCTTTTGTTGTACCTTTTATAAGGTTTGTCAACATCCTTCTAGAAAAAGAATTATTAAAAGAAATGATTGTATTGCGCCACTTGTTATATATTTTTTTCCTCCTTGTAGTACGGTAATACTCTTAAAACAAATAACATTATATTGTTTTGCTAATATGGTTTTTGTACTTCCATTACCAACTTTACGTTTGGGAATCAATAATCTCCTTTTTCAAACGATAACTGGTTCTTAGAGTCATTACTGTATCCTTTCTTTCATAATATCGTGCAATAAGTTCCAATAAAGCATTTCGTTGCTCATTTTGAAACTTTGACATCTTGTGATATTGTTTAACAAGTAAAATAGTCTGAGATGATTCGTTTAAAATAGCGCACACAGTGATATTGCTTCCTGGGTCTACGGACGTCAAACCCCAGCTACTTGGAGTAGTGATAGTGAAGAAACAGTATCTGGTGCAAATGAGTGGGATTCAGAAGAAACTGATTGCGCAGTGTCTGAAGTTAATTTGTCTTTAAGTAATGGGAAACCAATCTCTTCTCTCTATTCTTCTAGGTTATGCTCGAATAATATCTGGGTTCCTAAGTTGAAGTCCTTTAGCAAAATTTCAATATGAGATCTTTTTATAACACGCAAAATGTTAAGAAATACTTGCTGATATACACATAAAGTTAGCTATTAAGAGATATGCATGCAATTAAAGTAATCTTTGCACTTATAAAATTATTATTTTTTAAAAGTCTAAATATAAAATTCACATTACAAAAATAACTTACTTAGAAGATGGTTAAATAAGTGTTTCATATTCTAGTGTGCCAATAAAGATTGAAGCTGTTCAACTTCAGAACAACGTTTATATGACTTTCTCTTTTGTGAGATATCTAAAAGTTGTCTGTCACTTTCTGATTGATTTTGTAAAACTAGTGAAGGCATCTGAGCCATAAATGGATTTTCCAGATATGAATCAATACTGATACATTGTGATTCTTCATCAGATGCAAGAAAGGTATTTATTTTTGTTTATTTGACTGCGTTTTGAATAACATATTGTTGCGAGCTACTATTAGGCAACCCGTCAACCACACAATCGTTGTAGGGTCTGCATAGTCTCCAGGATTCGAGAATCCTTCTAGCAATCAAACACAAAACGCCGCTTATTCTCAATGGACCGGGAAGATTCTGGTAATTACTAGAGGATGAGTCATATCTTTAACTCAGAGTATATATAAGGCCGCTAATAAATGCAAGAGTCAGTCTATACTAGAATGTCTAATATAAATTATATCGTTGTAAAGTAATAGTAGTTGGGCTTTTAGAAGTTCAAGAGTACACATAAATGTTATATGCTGTGTCTAATGTACATGCAGCCTGTAGTATACATAAATAGACAAAGTGTAAAATAAATAGTTGTGTTAGTGTTGTTAATGGACCTATGGTAAAGAAGTTAGTTAAGTAGATATTAGTGCTTGTAAATTCATTAGTGTAATAGTGCTTCATTGTTAAGTGGACTGAAAACATCTATAAATAAGGCATATACTGTTAATTAGACTTGTGAACCGTGAGTAATAAAGACTATTGTTATTACTTGTTTTTAAATTAGAGAGACGGTAGTAGTAGCTCGTTACACTGGTGCCAGGTGTGGGGTGATTAATTAAGTCTAAAGACATTTGAGTAGTTTGTATATGCCAGTTACAAGAAGTCAAAGTAAAATGGAGGCAGAAACTTTAATGAATTTCCTCAAGGATTTTAAATCCGGTATGGGGGTGAGGTCGGTTAAACTAGAATTGACACAGTGAAAATGCTGAGAAAATGGAGGAGAGGTCGGCTAAACTAGAAGTGACACTCGGTGAAAACTTAGTGAAGTCAGTTGAACTGGAATAGACCCTTAAAGAGTTTAAAGACGGTATAGAAATAACACTGGGTGAAAATACCGAAAAAATAGATGAAAAGTTGAGTGAAAATGCTGCGAAAATGGAAGAAAAGTTAAGTGAAAATACGGCCACGTTAGAACGAAGATTAATGGAAAGCTCCATTGCATTGAAAGAAGATTTCACTCAACAGGTAAAAACAGTTGAACAAAAGTTGGACAGTAAATTGGTAAAAATGGAAGAAGATGTGATGAGGCTGCAAGAACAAATGATTTCACTAACAACGCGTCCACTTGAATTAGTAAATCAAGTGGTAAATCAGAACATTCCAGAAATAAGAAGCACGGAAAGAAGCGAGTCGATACCGTCTAAATTTAAAGTGAAACCACCCACATTCGATGGTAAAACACCTTGGCCTACATATTTGAAACAGTTTGAAGCTGCTGCAATAGCCAACGGTTGGTGCAACAAAGAGAAGGCTATCTCTTTAATAGTGGCCCTGCGGGGGGAAGCTCTTAACATCTTGCGAACCATTCCCAATCACCAACAGAATGATTACGGCCTCTTAACATCGAAGCTTGAGATAAGATATGGAGACGCTCACCTTCAACAGGTTTACAACGCACAAGTGTGTTTGAAAAGCGAAAGGCTGAAAAGACAACGACCGCGGAGATGGCGTCTACGATGCTGGAGCTGCGGTGAAGTTGATCATATGCAGAGACGCTGTACTCAACCAAAGAAACAACCGGTTGCGCCAAAGCAGGTCAATGTAAGGGGGCGAACTTCGACAGCACAGCGTAGTGCCTCGGAGATTATCATCCGTGTGTAGTGTTCTTTTGGGGTATTTAGTAGAGGTGATTAGAAACAAAGTCGAAGACTATTTCACATTTAATTTAATTAACACTTTAAGCTGCAGTACAACCGTTACATCTTAGGGTTAGACTTTTTATCCTTATTCTATATTAGTTCTTAACTGCTAACAATAATTATGCAATTATGCTTACTTAATAATTCCAATTACACCTAGCCTAGTGTTGACGCCATTAAAGGTAATTTTATTAAAAGTAGAAATGCTAACATTTGTATATAGTTTATTTAGCTAGTTGATAACTCGCAGATGTTGAAAGTCAGGGTACATATTTAGTTGCTATTCGGACTTTGCTTTGAAAGGTGTTGTTTCCAATATATAATATAAAACTTGTGTCGCCGTTCCAATATCAGCAGCCGTCTGTCGAATTCGTCCGCCGCCACCAATAGCTATATTGATGAAGGGTGCCCTTTTTGAATCTAGTAGAAGAGTGGTTTCCTGTTGATCTTCTGCAGTCGATGCTGAATTGGTAAGTACTTTTGTCTTGCACTTGCTTTATTTATGTAGTTGGAACTTCCGCTAAAATTATTTATTAAAATCAGTTTGTACTACCGCTTCACGCTCACCATTGGTCCTTCGAGCCGGATGTTCAGTTTTTATTTGTCATAAAAATAATTATTCTATGATAAAATACATGATACAATTTTGTTAAATTTCAACATCTGCAAGTCTTGTTGAGTTGTTGTGAAAACGCCTTAAATTTGCGATAAGTAAACTATTGAGATTAGACGTAATCTTTAAACTAATTTGTTTAGGTTTTGATATTTAATTAATAAAAGATTATACAATGAGTCATTTAGAGCTTAGTACTTGGGTAACTAAAAGAGAAAAATATTTTGCTAGAATTCAAGCACTTTACGACGTAGGAAATAGATGTATCTTGTTATTAGAAAAGGAACAATCATACGCACCAGAATTAGATAGTTTCATTTCGCGTTTCAATAGAATGGAAGATGATTTAGATGCATTTGAACGCATAAATGATAAAATAGGAATTTTAAATTTTAAGATAGAAGAAAGGGAACGCATGGACGTTAATCAACCTTCAGTAGCCTATGATGAACTTTACTTTAGTATAAAAACGCAAGCTCGTAAATTAAACGTTCAAATGCGATCGACAATTGAAGGGCAAACGTCCGCCGCCTCTTCGTCTAATTTAGTAAATATTGAATCTCAATCGGCAAAATTACCGAAAATAGAAATTGAACCGTTTGATGGGGTAAAAATAAGCGATTGGCCGAACTTCTACTCTCTCTTTACGTCACTGATTCATAAAAATAAATCACTTTCAAAGGTGGAAAAATTAACGTATTTAAGAAGCTTATTAAAACAACACGCATTATCACTTATTGAATCCTTATCAATATCAGATCAGAATTACGATATTGCAATGCAAACTTTAATAAAACGCTTTCAAAATAAACGTTTACTAGCTTCAAATTATTTAGATAAAATATTTTCATTTCGTACCCTGTTCGAAGACTCCTCGAGATCATTAAATTCGTTTGTTGAAGTATTTAGTACGAATGTAAACGCTTTAAAGGCACTTCAAATCCCTGATTTATTTGACTTTACTATTTTATACGCTGGTTTACGATCACTGTCGCCTACCTCACGCAAAGAATTTGATTTCAAATGTTCTGATATGGATATTCCTAAATGTAACGACTTGATCAAATTTGTAGAAGATAGAATTAAAGTTGTTGAATTAACGCATTCAAACGCCAGGTCCGCGCCTCCGCAATCATGTAAGCCTGTTCTTGCAATTACTAAATCAAATAAGGGACATTTTAGCAATCCACGCAATTCATTGTCGTCTATCGCTTCCAATAAATCTGACATTACAAGAGGACATCCTGGATGCCCCTTATGCAATTAATCACATAAAATTTACGCATGTGAAAAGTTTAAAGAGTTTCCCATTTCTCAACGTTATGATGTTGTAAAGAAATTTGCATTATGTTTTAATTGTTTAGGTTTTCATAGATTGTCTGTATGTAGATCTCAGTCAAAATGTGTACATTGTGGAAATCCCAGGCATCATAGTTTATTGCACATGATTAATGATAATAAAAATCGTTCCTCATTAAATACTATACGAGATTGCCAAAATAGTGTTTCACTGAAAGATGAGAATAATATAGTAGTGGCTGAATCAAATTCTGCACTGCAAACATTGTCCTGCTCTGTTACCGAAAATGTTTCGATGAACAATTGTTCAATATTGTTAAGTACCGCTATTATTGGGATGTATGATGCAAGTGGTTATGTAATTCCTATTCGTGCCGTAATTGATAGTGGTTCTCAAGTTAGTCTGATTACCAATGCTTGTGTACAAAAACTAGGTTTGGTACGATACAGCAATCATATCGCGTTGAAGGGGGTGTCTAATATCGCTATTGAGAAAAATAGAGGTTTTGTTAATTGTTCGATTACACCATTAAATAATTCAAATATCCAACTTTATACAAATGCTTTAATAGTTGATCAAATTTGTAGCGACCAACCTAATGTACCCATAGTTTCAGATGTAAGGAATCGCTTTTCTGATATTAGTCTAGCTGATCCTTATTTCGATAAAAGGGCTCCTATTGATTGTTTATTGGGCGCTGATTTATATACTGAAATTATGACAGACTCTCATTCTATTATTAAGGGACAACCAAGTGCTATTTCTACAATTTTTGGATGGGTTCTGTGTGGCAAAGTGCCTCAACCCCTCTCACTGTCACTCAGTAACAAATCTGATCATACTTCGCTTTTTTTATGTTGTGAATCATTAGACCCTTCTCTTCGCAAATTTTGGGAAGTTGAAGAGGTCAACCGGCCTCTGCCGGTTAATCCTGAAGATTCTATAATTGAATCGCAGTTTATAAAGAATCGTTCACGTGATCCTTCAGGACGATATACTGTTAGTCTTCCTTTTCTTGAGCAAAATCCCATTCTACCTGATACTAGGTTGTACGCTCAGAAACGCTTAATTAATTTGGAGAAACGCTTACAACGCCAACCCTCACTTTATATTGAATATCGCAATTTTATGGATCAATACATAAACTTAGGTCATATGAATATCGCTTCCTCACATTCTAATTATATTATTCCACATCACTGCGTAGAAAAGCAGGCTAGTAGTACCACCAAAATTAGAACGGTTTTCGACGCGTCGTTTCGCCCCACCTTAAACAGTAAATCTCTTAATGATTTTCTTTTACCAGGTCCTAAATTGCAACGTGATATAACAGACATCATTTGCAATTTTCGACTTCACGCTGTAGTCGTTTGTTGTGATGTTCAACAAATGTACCGCCAAATATTAATCAACAAAGATCAACGTAAATTTCAACACATTTACTACCGCACTGAACCCGACGGTGACATTCAAGAATACGAATTAAATACGGTCACTTTCGGCGTGTCAACCGCACCCTATTTAGCGCAAAGGGTGCTTCATCAATTGGTTGAAGATGAAGGTCAACAATTTCCTTTAGCTTCAAAAGCAATAATGCAACAAACTTATGTGGATGATATCTGCGAAAGTGTAGATACCATTCAAGAAGCATTACAATTACAAACGCAGTTAATAGACATTTTTAAACTAGGAGGTTTTAGTTTACGAAAATGGATTAGCAATCATCAATCTGTTCTTGAGGGTGTACCCATTGATTATCGCAATCACGCTTTAATTTTAAATACAGAAGATAATTCTGTTAAGATCCTCGGTGTTCAATATGAACCACGCGAAGATTGTTTTTCGTATCGTATAAATTCGAATTCGAGTGTTATGACTAAAAGAAGTATGCTATCTGAAATTGCAAAATTTTATGACCCTTTAGGGTGGCTTACGCCAGTTACCTTTTACGCAAAATCACTAATTCAAAGGGTATGGTTATTAGGATTAAACTGGGATGAGCCGCTTCCAACTAAAATTCAAGAAGAATGGAAACATTTCGTTATTGATTTACCCTTGTTAACTGAAATTAGAATTTCTCGTCATATCGATTTTAAGTTAGCACTTTCTCGTCAAGTGATCGGATTTTGTGATGGTTCGTCAAAGGGATATGGAGCGGTCATATATATCCGCTGCGAATTTCAAAATTATATTAATATTTGTTTGCTTAAAGCAAAAAGTCGTATAGCCCCGCTTAAAACTTTAAGTATTCCTCGCTGCAGTTCTTTTAAGTCGTCTATTAAACTCCGTCGAATGTTTTATAAAACAAATCGAACCATGCTCCGTTCATTTATTTACAGATTCGTCAGTTGTACTTGCTTGGTTACGTACACCTCCTCATACCTTAAAAACTTTTGTGTCTAATAGAATTGTTGAAATTTTAGAAACTTCTCTGCCTACTTATTGGCATCATGTTTCAACACAAGACAATCCTAGTGATTGTGCAAGTAGGGGTTTACAACCCAAATTCTTATCGCAATTTACCCTCTGGTAGAAGTGCCCTCGCTTTTTATATACGCCCTTTAGTACCTGGAACTTAAATTCTTGCAGTCCTCTACAGGATAATTAAGTACCAGAATTAAAGTCTGAAACGCTTATTGCCACCACCGCTAAAATATTGCCTCTATTAGAATTAATAAATAAATGTTCAAGTTTTAGTAAATTGCAAAGAAGTATTGCTTTTGTATTGAGATTTTGTTTTAATTCACGATGTAAAAGATTACAACTACCACGACGTACTGGTCCGCTTTCTCCGATTGAATTACAAAATGCTAGGTATCTATCCATAAAAGAAGTACAGGCATTCTAATGAAATACACCAAGTAAAAACGAATCAGTTGTGTTCTCCTTCGTTACAAAAGTTAACTCCGTTTCTAGATAATCAAAACTTGCTCAGGGTGGGCGGTCGTCTTGTGAATACGACTCTCCCCTATGACGCCCAGCATCCCATATTAATTCCCAGAGATTCCCATCTGGCGGTCTTAATATGCGATTATACACATAAAATAACGTTGCACGGAGGTCCGCGTCTAATGCAATCTCTCATTCAATGTCAATATTGGATTCCCGGAATTCGTCAATTCATACGTCATCGTATTTATAAATGCATGCGCTGTTATAGATTAAAGGCTCAAACATGTGAACCGCAAATGGCAAATTTGCCAAAAGCTAGAGTTCAGCAATCGCGTCCGTTCTGGAAACGGGGATTGATTTTGCTGGACCTTGGACAATCAAAGAAAGTCACAGAAGAAATGCTCCGCAATCAAAAGGTTATTTGGCCATATTCGTTTGTCTAGCTACCAAGGCGGTACATCTAGAATTCGTATCGGGTCTATCCACCCCCGCATTTCTTGCAGCCTAAGATAGATTTGTTGCTCGTAGAGGTTTGTGCCACGAAATATTTTGTGATTGTGGCACTAATTTTAAGGGCGCGTCCAATTATTTCGCCGATGTTTATAAAATGTTAAAGGACTCTAATACCGCTATCGCTGATCACGTTTCTACTATCAGAATTAAATGGAACTTTAACCCACCATCTGCTCCGCATTTTGGGGGGTTATGGGAATCGGGTGTCAAATCCGCTAAGCATCATTTGCACAGTGTCTTAGATCCTAGGATCCTTACTTTTGAAGAAATGACTACTATTATTACCCGCGTAGAGGCATTAATGAACAGTTGTCCGCTAGGTTCTATTTTATCAGATCCAAATGAAGGTACGGATTACCTCACTCCGGGTCACTTTTTAATTGGATCCCCTTTGTTAGCACCCCCAGAAATGGATTTTGCAAGGCTTAAATTAAGCGGTGTGGATCGCTACCATTTACTTCAACAAGCTACCCAGTCATTCTGGAGCAAATGGTCAAGCGAGTATTTACACACGCTAATGCCGCGACTAAAATGGTATGCAAATCAACTAAATATAAAAGTTGGTGATATTGTTCTATTAAAGGTTAGTGACACGCCCCCGTTGTCCTGGCCACTTGGCAAAATTCTTGAGATTTATCCTAGCAAGGATGGCAGAGTTAGAGTGGCCAAAATTAAAACTAGCACAGGAGTTTATGTCAGACCTCTATGTAAAATGGCAACCCTACCGCTGTTAGATTCTGAATAACAATTTTTTTATTCTTTACTCAAAGTTAGTTTACATATTTGTTTGGAGTCATTATATTATAGTTAAGTTAATTTGTGTTTTTTGCTTTTGTATTTTTTATCAAAACATTGTTTTGGGTGGGCGGTATGTTGACGCCATTAAAGGTAATTTTATTAAAAGTAGAAATGCTAACATTTGTATATACTTTATTTATCTAGTTGATAACTCGCAGATGTTGAAAGTCAAGGTACATATTTAGTTGCTATTCGGACTTTGCTTTGAAAGGTGTTGTTTCCAATATATAATATAAAACTTGTGTCGCCGTTCCAATATCAGCAGCCGTCTGTCGAATTCGTCCGCCGCCACCAATAGCTATATTGATGAAGGGTGCCCTTTTTGAATCTAGTAGAAGAGTGGTTTCCTGTTGATCTTCTGCAGTCGATGCTGAATTGGTAAGTACTTTTGTCTTGCACTTGCTTTATTTATGTAGTTGGAACTTCCGCTAAAATTATTTATTAAAATCAGTTTGTACTACCGCTTCACGCTCACCACCTAGAGTTCGTTGCACATGTACTTCCTATTGATTGTCCTACTGTATAATTCCGCACTTTGCACTTCCTATAATAAGTCACTCACCTTTTAAAGGCATAAAACTTAATTCAATATAATAACTATAAATTATTAGGATATTCGGCTATTACACCATCACACCTCCACGGGGTGCACTAAAAAAATTTTTGTTTTTCAAATAAAATTTTTTCTAAATTAGTAGTACATGTCTCATACTGCTCCTTGCAATTGTGTTACAATACGTTATACAATTTTGTCCTATTCTTATGGATTTCTACTAACTTATTATCTATCTTAACTATAACATTAAGATTCTTATCTAAAACTACTTCGTATGGGCCTACAAATATTGGATCTCTTTTATCAAGAGATGTATTCTTAACCAACAACTTATCTCCTAATTTATAATTCACATGCTTAGTTTTGATATCAAACTTATGCTTTCGTTTACTTTTGGATTGTAATAAATTATATCTCGCTTCATTTCCAGCGACTTGCAATCTATACTTAAGTTCTGCTGGATAATTATCAAAATTATATAGTGGGTCTAATGAGTTTGCCATGTTTGACGGTATTTGATTAATTTTCCCAAACACTAATTCGTGCGGGGTATATTTAGTTTCCGTATGCACTGAATTATTGTATGTTCGATGGTAGGTTTAAAATTTCGTAACTTAATTTTGGTGTCGTTCGTATTCAATAACTTTACTGGAATAAAATTTTTAACTGGCTTTACAACTACGTTTGCTAGAAATACACCTTCGCATAGTTCTTGTGATTTTACTACGCATTCCTCCTTGTAATTTACTGTGAAATATTTGATAACTTCGCATCGTGGTGGGATTATTGTATATCTTCGTTTGCTAATAATGGAATTGACGTTGATACATTATTACTAACGAAAGTAAATTTATAATTTTTATAATCGATATTTGATTTGTACTTATTAAAAAAATCTGATCCTATTACTCCATTTACGTCTGATTCGAAATCGTTCATTACAACAAAAGTATGATTAATTGAAATATTCCCTATTGTAATTGGTAGATTTACTGTTCCAATTGCTTTTGTTTTACCCGATACTCCTTGAATAAAAATTTGCTTATTTGTATCAATATTTATCTTAGTCGTTAAACTAGAAATGAAAATAACACTTACTGATGCTCCTGTATCTAAAATTAATTTAATTGTATTGTTATTGTATCCTACTTCTATGAAATTTATACTATTAATATTTAAAATGTTGTGAACATTTCCTAAATTATTCCGGGGAGTCTCGAAAAAATGTTTTCGGTTCCCTAGTTTGGTCTGATGTATTTTCTGTGGAGTTTTTCTCTGACTAATTGATGTAAAAATTGCGATGGTTTCCCCTATTATAAAACTGATTACTTCTTACAGTTTTACTTACATATGCATTTCCTAGACCTCTAGTGTTCATGAACGTGCATGAATTATTTCCTTGACCTTGATACCTGGTGTGTGAGGTACGTTTACTTCCATTTGTATTATGGTTATGATATTTTATGCGTCTAGTAAATTGACGACCTTTTCCGGTTGCGTAATACATTTGCTGAGGTTTATTTGCAATTTCCTCTTCTTTCGCGGCTATTATGGCGTCTTTTAATTTATCGTAATTTCGAGCTTCTATAATTGTTTTTAAATTTTCGTCCCTTATTCCGTTTGTAAATGCGTTTAATGCAATTTTTTCGTTAGCGGCTGTCAAAATTTTTAATGATTGTTTGTTACCCTCTGCTTGAGCTATTGTTAAATTGACCATTAATTCCTCGATCGTTTTACCAAAATTTTCAATTGATTTATTATTTTGTCTGGAGTTACGTAATTCGGCAGACAATCCTGATGCTGATTTTTTAGTTAAAAGATGATGTTTGATATCGTTCACAAGCGCTTCTACATTCTCATACTTACTGTCTAATCGCATTTTAGCATTTTGACTTAACTTAATTTTTATGACAAAATTTACTAACAATCTCTTACCTTCATCATCTAACAAGCTATCATATAGTTCAATTGCGTCGACCATTTGCTTGGTGGTATTTTCTGAACCGTCCATGGCTGGAATCATGGAGGCTGCTACTTTTAATTCAAATTTTTCACCCATGCTGTCTTGATTTTTCCTACTTAAAATACGTAACTTCCTACTTTTTAAAACTTCAGTAATATCTCCTATACACTTATCTATTATGGCTATGTGCTGCTTAACTTTATCGATAATTTCAGAACTATAAAATTTTGCGACTTTAATCTTATCTTTCTCTAACCTATACTCCTCGCATAACCTATTCAAATAATCAAATTTCCTATTAGTAACATCTAAATCGTTTCGTCTTTCTTGACCATCTTTATTTAAATTTTTAATAAAAATCTTAAATTCCTCTAAAATTCCTTCAAGTGTTCCGTCATTAATTTTAACTCGTACTTAATTTTTATAGCTTAAAATAAAATAATCTTTACTATACAATCTGCTGGCTTCTACTGACCTCTCTCCTAATCTTCTTGTCCAACATTTTCCCGAACATTTTATAAAGTAAGAAAATAACCAACAACGCTATAATTCTACCTGACGTAATGCCTATTACCTCAGAATTTGAATATCCATTTATCGAACCATTATTAATTCCAGTTTGTGCAATAACTACTTCTTCTTTAGAATTGCTGGTGCCCATTTCAAATTTCGGTAATATATTTTTATAATTTAATCTGTAGAACTGGTAGTACCGGCAGGACTCGCAGAATTAGCAGGATCAGCAGGACTGGCAGAATTAGCAGGACTGGCAGGATCGCCATGTAGTGTTCTCTTGGGGTCTTTAGTAGAGGTGATTAGAAACAAAGTCGAAGACCATTTCACATTTAATTTAATTAACACTTTAAGGTGCAGTACAACCGTTACATCTTAGGGTTAGACTTTTTATCCTTTTTCTATATTAGTTCTTAACTGCTAACAATAATTATGCAATTATGCTTACTTAATAATTCCAATTACACCTAGCCAAGAGTTCGTTGCACATGTACTTCCTATTGATTGTCTTACTGTACAATTCCGCACTTTGCACTTCCTATAATAAGTCACTCACCTTTTAAAGGCATAAAACTTAATTCAATATAATAACTATAAATTATTAGGATATTCGGCTATTACACCATCACACGTGCTGCATCGTCGGTGGAAAGTCTGGACAGCATTTATATCGATGGTAGAATTAATGGTAGGGTTGTCCGATTACTTGTAGATACAGGAGCGACAAAAACTATTATGAGACCAGGTTTGGTTGGTCGTGGAAAAGTGCTACCTGTATCGGTGTGCCTCCGAACGGCAAGTGGTGAGAAGATTTGTACTCACGGAGAGACTGCCGTTATGTTGACAATTGGGGACAAATTAATTAATCATCGAGTGTTGGTAGCTGAAATTACAGAAGAAGTGATCTTGGGAATGAATCTCATGAGAGAATATGGGTTTCATGTAAACATGAAAGAAAATGTGCTTCGGATAGATGATGATGAGATTCCATTTCAAGGTAGGAGTAACCAAACGATGCAAGTTCGAATGATTTGCTATATCAAAATACGCGAGAAGGCGGAAATGATAGTAATGGGACGCCCGGATGGTACGCTCCAAGAAGGACATGATGGAAGCAACTGAATCGGGAATGGGTCAGGAAAGATTACTGATTGGAAGAACGCTGGTAAAGTTTCGAAGCATGATACCAGTAAGGGTGCTAAACATTAATCCCCATACGGTGACCCTGAAGAAAGATATGATTGAAGGAAAGTTGCATTCCAGTATGTCATATTAAACGTTGTGTGGACGACACGAAAAATAAACCAGCCAGCAGTTTCTCACAGAAATTGCTGGATATGTTGATACCCTCGTGTCAAGGATTAAACGGCGACCAACTGGGCAAGGTAAAAGAACTGGTCGGACGATATCGAGGTGTGTTTGCACTGGATGATAGTGAAAAAGGAAGGACGAATGTTGTGCAACACAAGATCAATACTGGAGATGCGCAACCGATAAGACAACACCCCAGGCGGCTTCCTTTGGCAAAACGTAAAAAAGCCGAGCAAATTATCACCGATATGGAAGAACAGGGAGTGATTGAACCCTCGAATAGTCCATGGGCATCCCCGGTAGTGCTTGTCAAGAAAAAGGACGGGTCGACAAGGTTTTGTGTAGACTACCGGCGGCTTACAATGTGACAAAAAAAGACAGCTATCCTTTGCCCAGAATTGATAACACCTTGGATACTCTATCCGAATCTAAATGGTTTTCGACCTTGGACTTGAAAAGCGGATACTGGCAGGCAGGCTTGGAGTCAAACGATAAAGAAAAGACTGCGTTTACAATTCGAACTGGATTATGGCAATTCAAGGTCATGCCATTTGGATTATGCAATGCCCCTGCTACTTTTGAACGATTGATGGAGTCAATACTGCGTGGACTGTCTTGGAAGACTTGTCTGGTGTACCTAGACGACGTGATAGTGTTAGGCCGGTCTTTTGAAGAACACCTTAAGGGAGAGGAGATATTCCAAAGGTTACGGGGGGCAAACCTTACATTGAGCCCCAAGAAGTGTCACCTGTTTGGAAAAGAGGTGAAATACCTAGGACATGTCGTTTCCGAGACCGGAATAAGAGCTGACCCTGACAAAATAAAAACGGTACAAGAGTGGCCTACACCAGCAGATATACACCAACTACGCAGTTTTCTAGGATTGTGCACATATTACCGACGTTTTATACTTGGATTTGCAAACATTGCCAAATTAACCGAAGATGGACAAGAATATGATTGGAATGACGACTGCCACAGTTCATTTGAACAACTGAAACGGCTACTAGTTACAGCACCAATTTTGAGTTATCCACGGATGGAGGGGAAATTTGTGTTAGATACCGATGCCAGTAACACAGCTATAGGAGGCGTTCTTTCTCAAGTGCAGGACGGACAAGAAAAAGTTATTGGGTAATTCAGCAAGGTCTTGTCGCGGCCAGAAAGGAACTATTGTGTGACAAGAAGGGAGCTGTTGGCCGTTGTTAAATCCGTAGAGCACTTTTATAAGTACTTATACGGCCGTAAATTCCCGTTGAGAACAGACCATGCTGCACTGAAATGGTTACTGCAGTTTCGAAATCTTGAAGGGCAAGTTGCAAGGTGGATAGAGCGGCTGCAAGAATATGACTTTGACACAGAACATCGGGTAGGAACTAGCCATCGGAATGCAGACGCTTTATCAAGGAGACCTCGTCCGGTGGACTGCAATCATTGCTCCAAGATAGAAGAGAAAATAAGTGTCATCCATAGAATGACGGTAACCGATGATACTTGGCAACTCGAAAAAATACCAGAAGACCAGGAGAATGACGCCGAAATGGGACGTATTATTGAGTGGAAAAATAGAGGACAACGACCAGCTTGGGAAGAAATTAGTATTTCAAGTACGAGCCTGAAGGCATATTGGGCACAGTGGGACTCCTTGGTGATTAAAAATAGAATCTTGAAACGACGCCTGGAATTTGAAGATGGCACTGAGAGACTTCAAGTGATAGTGCCGAGAAGCAGAGTGCCGGAAGTGTTGCAGCACTTGCACGATGGTATTTCCGGAGGGCACTTTGGCGTAAAAAAAACTTTCGAAAGAGTGAGAGAAAAATTCTATTGGGTGAACTGCAAAGATGATGTAAAGGAGTGGTGCCGGAAATGTGAATTGTGTGCTTCTGCAAATGGCCCGGCCACAAAACAGTATAACGTGGGGAATCCTTTTGAGTGGGTAGCCATTGATATAGCTGGTTCGTTTCCTGAATCAGAGAAAGGAAATAAATACATCTTGGTCGCAATGGATTATTTTACCAAATGGCCGGAGGCATATGCTATACCTAACCAAGAAGCCGAGACGGTTGCAGAGGTACTAGTGAAGGAGTTGTTTTGTCGCTTTGGAGTTCCGCTGGAATTACACACCGCTCAAGGTCGGAACTTCGAATCAGCATTGTTTCAAAATGTCTGCAAGCATCTTGGAATCAGGAAGACTAGAACCACGCCACTTCATCCCCAATCGGATGGAATGGTTGAAAAAATGAACAGGACGTTAGGGAAGTACCTGGCCAAAGTTGTCTCTGAACATCAACAAGACTGGGACCAATATTTACATTTGTTCCTACTGGCGTACCGATCTTCGGTACATGACAGCACAGGGTACTCGCTAGGACGTGAATTGCGGCTACCATGTGATCTTCAGTTTGGATTTAAACCTGGAGAAGAAATCGCAGTTGAAGATTACGTTAGTAAGCTTCGTGAAAGATCAAATAGCATTCACGAAAACGTCCGAAAGAATATCCAGGCAGCAAGCGATCGAATGAAATCACAATATGACACGAGAGCACAAGAAGATTTGGTGTGATTGTATAATCGACAGAGAAAACGTAGGTTGTCGCCAAAATTACAAAGACAATGGGAAGGCCCGTACGAAGTGATGAAAAAGATTAATGATGTAGTGTACCGGATCAGAAGATCTCCCCGTGGTAAACCGAAAGTGGTACACTTTGACCGTTTAACATCCTACGCTGGCAACAACCAAGAAAGCTCGAATGATGAGAATGGTGTTTGACAAGTTATTAATCATGAGCCAAATGTAGATTTTGAGAGCTTTATGGCGGCGTATGGTGGTTCCGCTAAGGCGAGATTTGGCGTTGTTGTTGAAAAACAGCAAGATCTGTTTAGAGCCCCAGAAGAGTATTCCCTTGCACATTGCGTAGCTCAAGATTTGGCAATGTCAAGAGGAATAGCTGTTGTTTTCAAGAAAAGGTTTGGATGTGTGGATGAATTAGTACAACAGCAGCCAATTGTAGGAAAAGCTTTGGTACTTCAGATAAAAATCGTTATGTTTACTATCTGGTCACCAAAAACTCTTCATGGCAGAGACCTAGTTATGGACATCTATGGGAGACTGCTAAATCTTAAAGCGCACATGATGGAAAATGGAGTAACGAGACTAGCGGTGCCCAAGCTAGGCTGTGGACTGGATCGCTTAGATTGGAGGATAGTCCGAAATATGCTAGAAGTAGTTTTCCAGAAAACCAACGTCCAGGTCCTTGTTTGTTGTTATCAACCCGTTGCCTACCAAGACCAAGAAAAGAGTGTTGACTGTTACTTCCAACGACGCGGTGGATGCACCAGAGGAGATAGCTGCCGATACCGTCATCATTTATCGAATTGGCGTCAAAATGTATTTACAGTTACGCGACGTAACGGTTTTAAAGAGGGGGTAGTGTTGCGAGCTACTATTAGGCAACCCGTCAAACACGCAAGCGTTAAACTCTATAATGTAAGTACAAAGACAGAAATAAACATTAACAGTATATTATATATATGTAAACATGGAACATAGAAAACTTGTACAAATGTAGTGCACAACACAGCAATTTAAGCAAACTAGCGCACTAAACCCACACACAAGAAGTTTCTACTGGTAGTGAACACACTTTTGGGAAGGAACGTCGCACTATGCCTGTTGAGGTCTATACGGACGCAACTAGACTAATGTTGTCAGCACCAGGATGCACTATAAGACTCTACCGAGCTTCCATTTCATTGGAGATAGATTCTCTTCTTTAATTAGAACTAACGTTCCTGGCTTCAGCTCAGAATGATGAAGCTGCCACCTTTGGCGTACTTGCAACTCTGAAATATACTCATAACTCCATCGTTTCCACAAATGTTGATGAAATTGTTGAACACGTTGAAAAATTGATAATCTGAAATCTGCTATTCCAGTTTCATCAGGATCGAAAGCAGTGCTCAATGGTCTTGCAACCAAGAAATGGGCAGGAGTGAGGAGTTGCAAATCGTTAGAATCGGATGAGATAGGATACAAAGGTCTGGAATTCAGGGTTGCTTCCACCTGCGAAAGCAATGTGCAAAGCTCTTTGTAAGTCAAAACGCAAGTACCAACTATTCCTTTTTATTGAAATTTGCCGGATTTGATACTTGTCTCCCACAATTTTTCAAAGTGATGACTGTATGTTGGTACAAAGTGCCAAGTAGTTCCCTCACTCGAAACTGCCTCGAGAATTGTGTTATGTTGAGTTTGAAAAAATTACCAAGTTCTTGTAGCTCGGAGTTAGCACCAATGAAATTTGTTTCATTGTCAGAATAGACATGAAGCGGTTTGCCAAGCCGAGCTGCAAATCTGCGAAATGAAAGGTTTGGCCGACAGGTCTGTCACCAATTCAATATGAACGGCTTTTGTATAGCAAAGCACACACACACACACACACACACACACACACACACACACACACACACACACATATATATATATTTAATGAAATTAATGTGTTGGGATGTTTTTGGTCATAAAAAAAAACATGCCAACACATTAATTTCATCTTCATATTAAACATAGATTCCTGGTCAATAAAATAGAGTTTTATAATATATATATATATATATATATATATATATATATATATTACTCATATTTAGACCAGGGTAGAAAATTAAATAATCACATCAAATAATTTTAATCACCGTGTAGAAGCTTTGGGAAAAGGTACGCGAGTTATAGTAACCCCCATCTATTATATATATAATACTAATATCCATATTAGGAAATATTAGGAAACTAAGAAATGTTAGGACAGTGCAACAATGTCGTTGCAACATTTTATTACATTAGATTATGATTATTTCAGTTCCCACGAGTGGAAACGCTACAAAGTAGCCCAAGGATAAGTGACACTGCAAAAGTCAGGTCACAGACGGTCGACGGATGTCACGTACCGTGATTACGCAGAATAAGCCTGCAACAATGTAATTTATGAATAGTTCTTAAGATAGCAACTAAGTATTACAAAGTGTAAGCGGACATTACGTCCGCAGGTTCCCACAGTATTGTGAGGGGGAGAAAGTTATATAAGGACTGGGAGCTCCACTCCTAGTCAGTTCATCAGACGTTCAGCTTTAACCTTGCAGTTCACTGGTAACTCACTGTACAATTAATTAAAGTATTTCGACTTAGACTTATAAATCAAGTTTGTTCAAATTCAATAATTAAATTCTGTATTAAACTAAATAAATGTGTTAAAGTTCAAAGATGTCTTTTTAAAAAAGGACCGCTCGAAGCCACGAACTCTAACTGGCGCAGTCGTAACGGATGTCAAAAGGGCACTAGCGAATCCAACTTCGAGGAACTGGTGGTCCGGGAATTTCAATTCCGATTTTGGCAGAACAAAACCAAAAACTGGAGAAGAAACACGCATCGTTCGAGTCCAGCCGTTGAAGGAGAAACAAGCATAGTTCAAATTCAACAAAAGAAAAATTGGAGGCGATACAAGAATAGATCAAATCCAAAAAGTCAAAAAGAAAAAACAGAAACAAAGAAAACAAATCAATGAAAGCAACCAAGCAACTAGTGTAAGTTCATTTTCCTAAACCAATTCAAATTTATTTTATTATTAACAAAGACAATTGATATTTGCTAGTTTATGATTTATGATTTATTTATGTATATGTTGACTATTGTTACAAATATTTTATGCCATTTTTTGAAAATAATCGACTTAGCAATTGCTAGAGATTATCTTCAAGCCTTTATTGAAATTTTATTATTATTTTACTTGTATATATGAAAAACTTATGAAAACTTGAGACAACAAAAAATTCTGAGACTAAGAACTGAGAAAAATTATTCTGAAACAAAAACTAGAGACAATTATTAAAAAAGTCGCAAAGCGCAAGAGACTAGATCACGTTTTAATTAACGTAAGAAATTTTTATAGAAACAAAATCAAACCTCTTAAGATTGCGGAATCATATCTTAACTGGCGCGAAAAAAATTTTCAAAAAACCTCTAACTCGACAACTTTAACTGACACAAAAATTTTTTAGAATTTTTGAATCAAAACCTAACTAACGCAAGAAATTTTTAGAATTTCTAATTCAATCTTAACTGGAGCAACAAATTTTAGAACTTCTAATCCCTCAACAAAAGAATTAACTGACGCACAGAAATAATTCAAATACACCAAGAAAAAACGCGAAAGCAAAACGAGCAATTAAAAAAATCAAAACCCTGTAACACCACGATTCAAACGCAAGTACCATCCATAAATAGAAAAATCGTATTCTATTAATTAAAAACCACATCTTAATACGAGAATTAACAAAGCGCGAATTCAAATTGAACGTAATATCTCATCATACTTCATCAAAGGGAATAGAAACTAACCTTGAATAAACACCCATAAAAATCTAATAATAAATCACATCAAAAGCTATTTAAATACATCGCGAAACCTTTCAGACTTCAAGCCTTATAAAATTACAATCGAAAACTTATTTAAGTATCAATCCAAAAACTACGCAGAACGAATAAATTATTACGGTACTAAAATTTAAATTACAACCTTATTCAAACGCGAAAACATTTCAGTAAATCTCACAAATTGTATTATAAAAAACACTGAGAGTAATAATTTACACCCACGCAAAAAATTAAATATAACTTATAATAGAGACGCAAATGCAACTAAGTGACTAAGAACATCCTGCAAACAGCAGATAACAACATTGTAAGCATTACAGACACCTTACAATTGCATAAACCAACGAGAGAATTAATACGCATCTAAATAAAATCGACATCATTAATAAAACATTAGCGAAGTAATAACTGATTCAAATAACGCAAAACATTCACACCCGATAAATTACCACAAAAATAACCCAGCCCACTGAAACTTCAGAAATTAAAATTAAAAATCGGCTAATCAAAAGTAAACTCAACCAAACTAATACCAAGCGTAAAACTCATTAAATAACATCCAAAAACTACGAAATAAAGCCAAATTTTTTCAAAAAAAAAAAAAAAATATTTTTTTTTACTTTTTAAAATTACCCAAATATTACCCCAGCCAAGATGACTAATGAAATGAAGCTGTATCTCGAAATGATCCCCAGCTTTGACGGAAATAATACTTGCTTACTCAGTAATTACATTTCGGCAAGCGAAATATTTTTAAAGACCTTTTATAAGCCAGGCGATAACGACAGAAACACTCTTCTTATCCGCCTCATAACCAGTAAACTAACCGGAAGGGCACTAACGTTAATAGCCAGTCGCAAAGACGTAGATGAGTGGGAAAGCTTTAAACGGATATTAATTTCATATTTCGGCGATCAACGTAACTTAAAATGTTTAATAAGAGACTTAACCGGACTGAGAATGGAACACAACCAGTCACCCTATCAATTTGGAATGAGATGCCAAGATGTAAGAAGTTTAATCTTGACAAAACTCAAAATCGAAGAGACCGACCCAAACGTAAGACTAATAAAAACTAAAATGTACGACGAGATGGCATTAGATACCTATCTAAATGCACTACCCGAAAGACTTTCAGACAAAATTAGATTTCAACACCCCCAAAACTTAGAACAAGCAATGAATATGATAATTGAAGAAGAAAATGTAATGTACTACAGAAACCGACTATATAACCCCAACGCGAATAAAAGCTATACGCCAATGAAAACGATACAACCCGCAAGACAAATAAATCCACAACAAAAATTTAATCAATTCAATGCACAAACAAACCAAACGCGAACAAATAATCCACAATTTAATAACTCAAACTTTAACAACCAATACAAACAATTTACAAAACCAACATTTTACCCGAACTTTACAAAACCCGCATTTCAACCGAGATTTAACCAAAGTATAAATTAACAAAGACCAGCATTTAACGCGAATCCTAACAGAAACTCACCGATGATAAACACTAATAATTCAAATAATTATTACAAACCTACACCAATGGATACCTCATCTGGTAACACCAGACCCAACACAAAAATAACGCACATAAGACCAAACCCTAATCAAAAACGCACTTTCACTTCAGAAGAGCTATTTCATCAGGAAGTAGAAGAGTATGAAGACGAACAGAATAATAATCAACCGTGTACGAATAACGAACAAAATCAATCAAACCATTATGAACGCGAAGAATCACAAGAAAATTACGAGAAAGACGACGAAGAGAACGCATGTTCAAAATTTCACATGGACCATTTTATAAACGACCTAACGTAATAGATCTAAATAATATGAATCACCTTGTATTACCCTATATCGAAATACCCCACGCTGAATTTAAATTACTAATCGATACCGGATCTTCTAAAACATTAATAAGCCCGCGAACAGTAAAGAAACATTATTTAAACTATGTAGAGAGAGAACCCTTTAAAATTAAAACCGCCCATCAAACAACCATACACCAATTCGTAGCAAACATACCTTTACCAAAAACCTTTAACGTAAAGATGAAACATAAATTCTGCATATTTGAATTCAATGACAAATATGACGGACTATTAGGAATGGACCTTCTAAGAAAACTAGGAGCCAACATAGATATCAAAAACCGATTATTAAGAACCAAGTATGGACGAATCCCCATTAAATTTCAAAATACCCAAATAGACGAAAAATATACATTAGAACCCCGAACGGAAAAAAAATAAAAATCCCCGTAGATTCAAATAAAAACTTAGGAATAATAAACCACATAACCTTTCAACAAGGAGTAGAAACCCCAACCGCATTAATAAAAATCAAAAATAATTACGCCACAACAACAATAATAAACTCAAATGATTACCCCGTAGAAATATCTTTAACAAACCCGATAAACGTAGAAGAATTAAACTTTGACGAAATGGAAATAGATGAATCCCCAAACGAAAATTATAACCCCGTAGAAAATGACGAAATGTTAAAACAAAATTTAAATAACATCCGATTTAACCGCGATTTAAATCACGAAGAACAAAAAGCAATACAAAAATTATGTTATGAATACCGCGATATATTCCACTGCGAAGGAATACCCCTAACGTTTACAAACACAGTTAAACACAACATTGAGCTAACGGATAACAAACTCCTATTCACCAAAGCATACAGATTACCCCAGGCAAGTCAGGAAGAAGCTTATAACCTTCTCGAAAATTTTAAACTTAGTTTAAAGAGAATTTCCGATAATTAAAAAGGAGCCCACGGCAAGTTCGGATGGAAGGTGGCTCTATGTTGAGGAAATCTCGAAGGTATAGCGGCTAGTCGAACTATATGCTCTGGGTAGAGAATGAGCTGTGGGTCGGGGTGTAATTGCGACCACTAGTAATAAGAATAAGGCGCCACCGTATTTTTTTATACTGGGGAGACCTAATACAAGTCCCTTGTACAAGGCTAATGCGGAAACCTTTCTCCTATAACCGCTATATAATTTTAAAGACCACCTAATCTTTGAAGTATCTTACCTTATGGCTCGACTTTGACCTTAGCAATCCTCCATTGCACCTGTGAACAAATTAAACAAAGAAAAGCACTGTTTGTGCATTCAAACTCAAAAATAATTAAATACAATCAGAATCGACTTTCATTCCTCTTAAATAAAAGATAGTCTTTAGTTCGAAAATAAGAATCTATTCTTTTGGTATCCAATAAAGTAATTTTCTACAAAAATATGTCTTCCTTTATAAGTTAATTTAAATTAGAAAGAGTTAATTACAATGGTACTGAATATATCCGTACCAATTACTATTTAATGAGGTTTATATAACAAATTGACAAAGCATAAAATTGCTTATTTATAGAAAGAGTTAATTATGGTAGATCTACCTTAATTTTACAGTAGATAATTACAGATAATTGTTCATAAAATATCAAATGTAGAAATTTAATTTCTAAAGGTTCAAAGTTATAAGAATTTACTTTATCTAATTAGTAGTGACATCTTCTGATGTTTCATTGAGTTAATAAAAGAATTATGTAGGAACAAATTACAGATTCATATCGTATAACAACGAAAAATATAATTGAGGTCTGTCCTTGACCTGTTCAAAGTTAACACAAGTCGGTTAAAGTTAAATTTATCTCGTTTCTACGTCGACAGTTCAAACAACATACGAACATAATTTTTTGTACATACCAGAACTCCAAATTGCACCTAAATACCTGCTTGAAAGCTGACGTATGTATTGACAACGGAATATTCCATTTTAAACAAATAGTTGTGCTGCATTCTGAAAAACACGTCACTTGGCCTCCATTATCTGCGTTTCAATTTACAGATGTTCCAAGAGTAATTCACACCACAAGAAAGCAAATGTTGTTTGTAATTAACTTGAATAAATTATATATGTGATTCCATATTATACAAGAATAGAATTGTTTTCATCAATCGTAGAATTTAATTTTTAACATGAACTAAATACTAGTTCTTTATTGGACAATAGATTATATTAAATTAAGTGGATTAGATAACATTATAATGTATTATATTATTTAATATTTAATAAAAGGATTGATTATACGGATATATATTAGGTGGAAAATAAAATTGCTACACTGCCTCTTTCTAAGAGAAAAAATTCTGGAATAGATGCGAAGAATTTTTTTTTGAATTTTATTGTTACATATTCACAACTTATTATTATTAATTTTTACAAACTAAAACAAAAATTACCACTTAAGATACAACATAATTGAAAATGAGTGACGAGTAGCTACGCGTACTATACGCCACAAGGGGACAAATTCGGGAAGTCTTAATCGGTAGGGTTTCATTTTTATTTAATACATATTCGGGGTTATTATATCACTCATTTATACTCGAAACTTAAGCAACAAAATATATAATACTGCCGTATTATGATTCTTTAATAAAAATATCAAATTATCATGACAAACATATTTTTACTTTATTAACCTTAATTTACATATTTACAAAAGACGAAAAGGACTCTCACTATCTTTGAGATCCACTCCAAACATAACTTCAAAACAGCAAACATGTCTTGAAATCACTAACGTTCAACAATCTACCGCATGTATATGCAACCAAAATGTAGAAACATCTCTATCTCTGAAGAGACAAGTAAAACGCCACCACGTCTTACTCCTCAAAAATCTCACTCACGCATGAATGAACAAAATAGAACATTGCTATCTCACGCAATATTCATACTAAACATAGAACATTGCTACCTTACACAATATTCATACTAAACATAGAACATTGTCAGCTTACACAATATTCATACTAAACATAGAACATTGTCAGCTTACACAATATTCATACTAAACATAACTATCATAGTTACTAACAATATTGACCTCCAACCAATATTTAATATGGACTCAAACTACTTGATTCCCAATATAATTATCAAACACTTTAATCATAAATCCAAAAGAAAATAATAACCAAATATATACAACTTTATTTATCAAACACTTTAATCATAAGAATACCTATATATTCCTTTATAACCTTGAACTAGAGAATCATACGACAAATGAAATCATTTGACAAACGGAAACATGTAACTTTTTATCTTGACTCAAATGAATAACTTGCAACTAACAATATCAGCACAGTCTAGTATCAACCTTACTGCACTACAAAAATTCCTTTTATACTTCTTATCCAACGTCTAAATTTTAGACTACCACACAGTATTCCAATACAATAATTAAATCCTTTACTAAAAGATAAGACAGAAATAATTCCTACTATCAACCATTAAATATATCAACAACACTAATTAATGTTCAGAAACGTTCTCTTTTTCAATATCACCACTGAACTCTGAATAAGGTTTTAAGTCCTTAACATGCCATCTGCCTGCCCTTGAACCATTTTCATTAATCAATTCATAAATTAAATTCGAAACCTTCTTTTTAACAATACTCAAAACATATTTTGGCGCACGCTTAGCTGTGAACTTATCACTTGCTTTCGAAAGAACTTTATTTGACCTCCAAACTTTGTCACCTACTTCGAAAGAAATGTTACGTCTCCTTAAATTATATGAATTACTAGACTGCATGTAAGCTAAATGTAACCTTTTCTGAACGTCTATAAAAATATCAAATAGTCCTTGATGATCTGACACATACGAAGGTCTATCACTAGAAATAAAATCAATATCAACTGAGGGTTCTACATCAAGACCATAAAATCTTCCAGACACAGGAACATGTCTACCAAAAACTAAGAAATTTGGCGAATAACCAGTGGCATGATGTTTTGCAGAATTAATCGCATACTGAATTTGGGGTAACTCTATGTCCCAAGTATCATGTTCTTTAATATACGAACGTATAGCTGTTCCGACTGTTCTATTTATCCTCTCTACAAAATTACATTGGGGAGAGTAAACTGCATTAAACCAAATTTTTTGAACGTCATATTTTTTACATACTGCCTTGAAATTTCTACCACTAAATTGTGAGCCATTGTCACAAATAATATATTTGGGAACGCCATAAACTAAAAAAACTTTTTCCTCCAATACACGTTCTATTATATGCGCTTTTGCACTACGTAACGGAAACATTAACGTGAATTTTGAGAACCAATCACCAATAACTAATAACCATTTGTGTCCAACCTTGGACCGTGGAAATGGGCCCATAAGGTCTATAGCGATAATCTGAAAGGGGAACTTCACTTCTTTTTCCTTTCCCATTAAACCAAGGGGTCCTCTATTCGATGCCTTCTGTGCACCACACGTTAAACAATTTTTACAAAATTTCAACACATCAATACGCATTTTTGGCCAATAAAAACTCTCTTGTATGCGTGCCAATGTTTTAAAAAAACCAAAATGACCGGCCACTGAAGGGTCATGATTTATCCGAATAACCTCTTCTTTCTGTGATCTAGGGACTAAATATTTCCATTCCCTTACATTCGACGAGAGTGGTAAATTTGATGAAAGAAATTTAAATACATAATTATCTTCTACCTTCCATTGTGGGTAATCATCAGGTGAAGCTAAAATTTTCTCTCGAAGAGACACATACCAGGGATCCACATTATCTAACTTGATTTCAACTAAATTATCAACATGACTCACGACTGGAACTGCGCGACTAAGACAATCTGGAACTACATTAAACTTTCCTTTTCGATGAACCAACTCAAAAGTATGCTGTCGTAAACGGACAGCCCATCTAGCTAATTTTCCGGTTGGGTTTTGTATATTATTAAGCCATAACAGAGAAAAGTGATCTGTGATAACAGTAAAACGGGTACCTTCTACCCAAGGTCGAAATTTTTCTATAGCGAAAATTACAGCGAGACATTCTTTCTCCGTGACTGAATAGTTTCGCTCAGTTCGGGTAAGTGATTTACTGGCATAAGAGATAACGTGCTCTACATCATCGATTTTTTGAACTAAAACTGCTACGAGTCCTGTATCACTAGCATCGCATTCGACAATAAATGGAACTGAATAGTCCGGTTGCGATAACAATGGAGCGGAAACTAAAGCCTGTTTAATCTGTACAAATGAGTTCTCAGCCTCAGATGTCCAAACAATAGATTGACCCTTTTTTCTTCCTTTTACCAAATCACTGATCGGTGACACTAAAGATGAAAAGTTTTTTATAAAACGACGATACCAACTACACATTCCTAAAAACGTTTGACCTCAGTAGTTGTCTTAGGTCTGGGAAATTTACCATCGCAGAAACCTTTTCGGGGTCTGTACGAAGAGAGTTCGATCCAACAATATAACCAAGAAATTTTAACGATTTCTTAAAGAATTCACACTTTTTCAAATTAATCGTAAGGTTTGCTTCCTTAAGACGTTCCTTCACCGTTTCTAATAACTTCAGATGTTCCTCAAAAGATGATGAACACAAAATAATGTCATCTAAATAACAAAAACATGTGGCTCAAACTTCGGTCCAAAATTGAATCAACCAAACGCTGTTGCGTCTGAGCAGCATTCTTTAATCCGAATGGCATGGTGACAAACCTATATTGTCCTCTCGAAATAACACTAAACGCTGTTTTATCCTTAGATGTTTCGGAAAGTGGGATTTGCCAAAACTCTTTCTAAGGTCTAAACTAGAAATGTAATTTGCACCTCTAAGTAAATTTATAATCCTATCGATATTTGGCAATGGGTAGCTATCATGTTTAGTAATATCATTGAGCGCTCTTCCGTCAAAACAAAATCTGTACTCACTGTCTTGTTTTTTAACCAACAGTACAGGGGATGACCATGGACTCTGACATTCTTCCACTACTCCCAATCTCAGCATCTCATCTAATTCTTTATCTAACATCCTGCTCATAAAGGGGGACATGACATATGGTTTTTTGCGAAATGGTTTTGCATCACCAGTATCAATATCTAAAACAATTTTATCGGTAAGCCCTAGTCTCTCTTCACTGCTAATTTCATTGAAAGATTCTATTGCTATTCGTGCTTTTTCTTGTTGTGTTTCTAACAAATCATCCAAACTAAGTAATTGATTACTACAACTTAAGGGTACTGACGAATGACCAATATACGAAATACTATTGTTATCATAATCTTGAATGTGCCATGTATTGTTTTTGAAATCTGCTATTAAATCAAAGGATTTTGCGAAATCGCTACCAAAAATAAATGTGTGAGGAAGAGATGGTACAACCAAAGCGTTAACAATACGATATTGTCTTCCAATTCTAATAGGTAAATCAACTGAACCAATAACTTCCTGAATAGTACCATCAGCAGTGGAAACTATTCTCTTCTCAGTTTTAAAAAACCTTCAATTTTAATTCTTCAAGAACAGAAAACGCTAATGAACCAACAACGGTAGTAGTACAACCAGAGTCAAACAAACCTGTGACGTCTCTATCTAACAATTTTACCATAATGTACGGACGATTGTCCTGAGGTTTCCTTAAAAATAACGCGTCAGCTTTTGGCTTGACGTTCCCTTGACAAAAATCTTTAACGATGCCTAGCCATTTTGACCAATCATCTATATCAAAAAAATTTTCCTGCTTACACAACATAACCGTAGCCTTTTGCATAAAAGCATGATGCCGGCCACTCTGCATCTGCCTACCTACTCGTTTTTTGAACATGACGGACAATTTATCGACTTAACTCCACTATATCCGCAGTTATAACAAAATATTTTACGAGGAATCTTACACCTCCAAAAAGTATGACCTTCATCCAAACAATTCCAACATGTAAGTTTATTTAATTTATATTTATTTACGGGGACTCTACTAGAAGGATTATTATTATTACTATTACTGTTGCCAAGAGATTGTATTTGAGGGGGAAATGATTGATTATAAAAACTACGATCAGTTCGCGCTGAAAAGTTTTTTACAGGAGCTGACCACTTATTTTCAACTTGAAATTTTGAATTTCCTAATGCTTTCGGAACATATTTTACTGGACTTTGTACTAATTTATGCTTGGATGCATAAGCTTCTTCCAATTTCTTACACAACTTTATTAATGTAGACATACTATCAATTTCAGTTAGAGCTAATTGACAAATAAAATCAGGTAATAGATTCTTTTTTACCATTCTAACTTTTGTACATTCCGCAGGTGATTGTGGTAACCTACTAAACAAATTCTCCATATGAGCTATATAAATGACTACAGACTCTCCTTTTTGTTGATGACGCGACCTAATCTTTTCCCAAATCTCGTCCTCTGAGTGTGATGGTAAGAAATCTTCCTTCAATCGAATAACTAATGAATTCCAGTTTGTTAAAGAATTTCGAACACAACGATACCATTCTAAACCGTTACCTGTAAACAATTCTACAGAAGCATTAAATAAATCTTCTTCAGATACTTTACGCGAGTGTGCCAACTCAGCTACTCTATCTAAAAATTGATGAACCTGTTTTGGATCTCCAGAAAATTTTACTGACCACGAACCAATTGGAATAGGGGGTACTAAATATGAAACAGTATGAATAGGAGCACTGACAACAGCTGGAATGGTTTCTCTCATAGAAAATTCACCATATGCGTTTACATCTTTATTCTTTCTTCATTCTTCTTAAGCTTTTCATGTAGCTCTGCCTCCATGGTAAGAATAGTTGCTAACGATTCATTCTTAAATAAAGTTACTTCATCTGAATTATCTAAAGGGATTTTTATTCTCCTAACTCGACCATCAAGATGTATTAATCTCGACTGTATCCTCTTAAATGTAGGGTCTGCTAATTCACCTTCAAATTCTAATAAAACATTTCTTACTGACTCTATCGAAGCCTCAATTTCATCTCGTTCATCTGAATAATCTACGACATATGAGGAAGGATCAATTAAACGACCAGGTAATGTTGTTTCTTTGGCTAATAATCGGCCTAACATTTTCCTCTTATCCTGCATCGGTCTGCTGCTAACAACTCCACGAATTCTCAATTTATAATCCAACTCATCTTTATGCAAATAAACTACTTGATACGTCTCAGCCATCATGGGATAGACTAACTAACTAATTACAAATTAAACTGAATTAAACAACAACATCAATAGACTAAACCAATCTGAGGGTAAATGAGTTACGAATCACAAGTGTAAACAACCAAAGTCAATCGAAGCCTATACTTTATGTGCTTATACAATTGGTACAGCAATCGAGGCCTACACGCTGGGCGCTATTTATAACCTTCTCGAAAATTTTAAACTTAGTTTAAAGAGAATTTCCGATAATTAAAAAGGAGCCCACGGCAAGTTCGGATGGAAGGTGGCTCTATGTTGAGGAAATCTCGAAGGTATAGCGGCTAGTCGAACTATATGCTCTGGGTAGAGAATGAGCTGTGGGTCGGGGTGTAATTGCGACCACTAGTAATAAGAATAAGGCGCCACCGTATTTTTTTATACTGGGGAGACCTAATACAAGTCCCTTGTACAAGGCTAATGCGGAAACCTTTCTCCTATAACCGCTATATAATTTTTAATGACCACCTAATCTTTGAAGTATCTTACCTTATGGCTCGACTTTGACCTTAGCAATCCTCCATTGCACCTGTGAACAAATTAAACAAAGAAAAGCACTGTTTGTGCATTCAAACTCAAAAATAATTAAATACAATCAGAATCGACTTTCATTCCTCTTAAATAAAAGATAGTCTTTAGTCCGAAAATAAGAATCTATTCTTTTGGTATCCAATAAAGTAATTTTCTACAAAAATATGTCTTCCTTTATAAGTTAATTTAAATTAGAAAGAGTTAATTACAATGGTACTGAATATATCCGTACCAATTACTATTTAATGAGGTTTATATAACAAATTGACAAAGCATAAAATTGCTTATTTATAGAAAGAGTTAATTATGGTAGATCTACCTTAATTTTACAGTAGATAATTACAGATAATTGTTCATAAAATATCAAATGTAGAAATTTAATTTCTAAAGGTTCAAAGTTATAAGAATTTACTTTATCTAATTAGTAGTGACATCTTCTGATGTTTCATTGAGTTAATAAAAGAATTATGTAGGAACAAATTACAGATTCATATCGTATAACAACGAAAAATATAATTGAGGTCTGTCCTTGACCTGTTCAAAGTTAACACAAGTCGGTTAAAGTAAAATTTATCTCGTTTCTACGTCGACAGTTCAAACAACATACGAACATAATTTTTTGTACATACCAGAACTCCAAATTGCACCTAAATACCTGCTTGAAAGCTGACGTATGTATTGACAACGGAATATTCCATTTTAAACAAATAGTTGTGCTGCATTCTGAAAAACACGTCACTTGGCCTCCATTATCTGCGTTTCAATTTACAGATGTTCCAGGAGTAATTCACACCACAAGAAAGCAAATGTTGTTTGTAATTAACTTGAATAAATTATATATGTGATTCCATATTATACAAGAATAGAATTGTTTTCATCAATCGTAGAATTTAATTTTTAACATGAACTAAATACTAGTTCTTTATTGGACAATAGATTATATTAAATTAAGTGGATTAGATAACATTATAATGTATTATATTATTTAATATTTAATAAAAGGATTGATTATACGGATATATATTAGGTGGAAAATAAAATTGCTACAAGCTGACAGACAAGTAACCGATCTATTAGATCAAGATATAATACAACACTCCAATTCACCATGGAGCAGCCCCGTACTAATAGTACCAAAGAAACTAGACGCATCAGGAAAACGGAAATACCGAATGGTAATAGATTACCGCAAATTAAACGAAAAAACGGTAGACGATAAATACCCGTTACCGAATATCACAGAAATATTAGACAAGTTAGGCAAATGCCAATATTTTTCGACGCTAGACTTAGCATCAGGATACCATCAAGTAGAAATGGAAGAAGGAGATACACAGAAAACAGCCTTTAGCACACCTAGAGGACACTACGAATACAAACGGATGCCATTTGGACTGAAGAACGCACCCGCAACTTTTCAACGAGTAATGGATAATATACTACGAGGGATACACAACGAAAAATGCCTTGTGTACCTAGACGATATAATAGTGTATTCAACATCATTAGTGGAGCACATAGAAAGATTAAGAGAAGTGTTCGAAAGATTAAGAACCGCAAAATTCAAAGTACAAATAGACAAAAGCGAATTTCTACAGAAAGAAGTAACCTTTTTAGGACACGTAATAACACCCCAAGGAGTAATGCCAATCCCCGATAAAACAAACGCTGTATTAAATTACCCCATACCCAAAACGAATAAAGAGATTAAAGGATTTTTAGGCCTTAGCGGATATTACCGAAAATTTATAAAAGGTTATGCTCAAATAACAAAGCCCCTAACCAATTGTTTAAAGAAGGGAAACAAAATTGTACATACCCCAGAATTCATAAAAGCAGTAGATAAAATTAAAAGCATTTTAACAAATCACCCCGTATTAGAATACCCAGACTTTTCGAAACCATTCATTTTAACAACAGACGCATCAAATGTAGCCTTAGGCGCAGTATTAAGCCAAGGAACAGTAGGTAACGACAAACCTATCAGTTACGCATCAAGAACCCTCAACGAAACGGAACAACGATACAGTACGATAGAGAAAGAATTGTTAGCCATAATTTGGGCAACAAAGTATTTCAGACCGTACTTATACGGACGGAAATTCTATATATATACCGATCATAGACCATTAGTTTGGCTATGCAAACTCAAAGAACCTAACTCGAAATTACAAAGATGGAGAATTAGACTAGAAGAATATGATTATGAGATCATATACAAAAAGGGAATTTACAACAATAATGCAGACGCCTTAAGTAGAATCCAACTTAACGCACTTGAGACAGAATCATTAGCAGGAAACGTAGACGAAACCGAAGTCAGAGAAGACCCAGAAGAAATGGAAACTATACATTCAACACAAAATGACGAACCGGAAACCGCAATAAAAATCTTAAACGAAGCTATTGACATGAAACCCAATCAATTTATAATCACAGAAGTTTTAAACAACCCCAACCCTGTTAAATACACGAAAGTGGACAATAAGGAAATTTACCAAGTTCAAATAACTAAAGACGACAATGAATCACAGATAATTAAAATATTAAAGGAATACACCCCCGAGAAAAAACGATTTTACTTTTATTTTAACACAGAAAACTTGTACAAACGATTTTCAGAAATATATGTAAAACTATTTAACAATTCTGGCCCCGAACTTATAAGATGCACGAGAAAATTAATAACATTAGACGACCCTGACGAAATAAATGACGTAATAAGAAACCAACACGAAGGAAAGACCAACCATCGAGGAATAAACGAGACCCTAAAACAAATTATGAGACGCTACTATTTCAAGGACATGAAAGAACTAACGACCGACTTTATCAATCAATGCGAATTATGTGATAAAGCCAAATATGACAGAAAACCCCCAAAGATACCCTTAATGTTAACTAAAACACCAGACAAACCTTTCCAGAAATTACATGCAGATACTCTAGTAGTAGAAGCACAAAGTTACCTAACAATCGTGGACGCATTTACGAAAATAGGACAAGCAATACCAATTACTTCTAAAAATAGTATAGACGTAACCCAAGGATTTCTACACTATTTTACATTTTACGGAACACCCGAAACAATAACATTAGATAACGGAAGCGAATTTAAAAACGAAACAATTCAAAACACTTTAGAATTACACAAAATAAAAATACCCTTTATAACGGAAAATCACCCTGAATCAAACGGACTAATTGAGAGACTACATTCAACCCTATTAGAACAGATCAGACTATTAAGATTAAACTACAAGAAAGAACACATAAGCAACTTAATGTCATACGCATTAATCGCGTATAATAACACGATTCATTCAACTACAAATTTTACACCCTTAGAACTAACCTTAGGACATTCAGATTCACGCAACCTCTACGATATACATTATAACAAAGAAATCTACCAGCAATACGCTAAAGACCACAAGGAGAAACTAAAAATAACCTATGACAAAGTAAAGGACAAATTAGATAATGATAAAGAGCGAATTACCGCGACCCGTAATAAAAACTCAGACATAAACAAATTTTCCATAGGACAAACCGTATTCGAGAAAAATTACCAAAGTAAAAGACACAAAACGGCACCGAGAAATTTAGGACCCTTTAAAATAAAACGAATATCCGACAAAAACGTAGCCGCGATAGACGACGGCAAGATAACAAAATATGTTCACCTCAAAAATTTAAGACACCCTGTACTTTCAGATGGACAATCGTCACCCTTACCGTCAACCTCCACCCAGGTAGAACGGACACAGAAATTATAATTGAAGACATAAAGAACAACCCCGGTATACTACCAATTAAATTAGGCAGTATGCAAAACACTATAGATCATTGGACCTTTGCACAAAAATTCGATTTAACCGAGCTAAAACAAGAATTTCAAATAATCAAAAACAATTATTTTCGACTAAAACAATCAATGGACACAACAAAATTCGGAAAAGAATACGCAATAGAAATGATGAACTACGACAGTATAACAGAAAGTATTTTGAAAAATATCGAAGACAAATTTAATCGACTAATATCTACAGAACAAACGACGAGAAGAAAACGAGGACTAATCAACGGATTAGGAAACGTAATTAAAGCAATTACCGGAAATTTAGATAACCAAGACGCAGAACACTATGATAACGCAATACAACAATTGATAGAAAATCAAAACGACATTAAAACTATAATTAGTAATCAAATATCGTTAACACAATCAACGATCATCAAATTTAATGAAACCCTTAGAAAATTAATTAGAAATCAAGATAGTATAGCCAATCGAATAGAAACCTTAGAAAATAACATGCGAACTACTATGTTAGGCATGCGAGATTTAATAAGATTCAATACGATATATAACCAGATAATATCAACCCTAACTTTAATTCAACAAATCCTAGCAACATTAGAAAACGCAGTAACCTTTGCAAAATTAAATACCCTACATTCAAGTATCATAGAACCAATAGATTTATTAAAAGAATTATTGAGAATAAAATCTTTTATAACTAACAGTAAATTACCTTTCGAAGTATTAGAATCAAACATTTTAATATTTGAAAAAATAGCCATAGTTAAAGGCTATGTAAAAAACAACGATATAACATTTTTAATAGAAATACCAATAGTAGAGATTAGCAGTTACAATTATTATCATTTATTTGCTTTTCCAATGAAAATGACTAGCACATACCAAGTTATTATTCCAAAAACCAAATTCCTATCCTTAAATGAACAAAGATATGGTTATACGAACGACAAATGTAATGAAGTCACACCCAATCAATACTTATGCCAATCATTAACAACCACAACAATTCAAGAAGACAGCCCTTGCGAAGTACAACTACTAAAATTTACCAATCACTATGAAAATTGTGAAGCCAAACCTGTATCAATCAACAACATGAAAATTCAGAAAATAACGGAAAATAAATGGATAGCCATTTTTCCCACCGAAGTAATCGCAACAATGTATTGCAATCAAGACGAAAGTAATTTAACATTAACCGGAAGTAAATTAATCACCCTTAAGGAAAATTGTTATTTAAAATTAAAAAATGAAATAATTAGAGTTTACCAAGATCCAGTACAAAGCAAGAAATTAGCAAATCTACCCGATCTGCAAATCAAGATTACCCAAGAAGAAGATGAAGCAACCCTTCAAAAACCAATGCAATTAGAACACCTGGAATTAGACAACTTAAACCACGCCATGAAACTCATGGAAGATTACAAAGAAAAATTAAACAAGATCAAGACGCCCAAAGTGCACTATGATAATATTAGTGTATGGACAATTATATTGATTTTATTAACTATTTTATTGATCATTTATGTAACTTACAGAATATGTATTAGATTTAAGAATAATAAAGAAAACAGTTTTAGATTTAAGAAACCCAAACAAACAAATGTACCACTAGAAAATATGAATTTTAAATGAGATTAAACGAAAACGAAAATGATTTAATTAAAAATCAAGAAAAAGGTTAAAACCCTTAATTTTTAATGTACGTTGGGAGGAGTTATAGTAACCCCCATCTATTATATATATAATACTAATATCCATATTAAGAAATATTAGGAAACTAAGAAATGTTAGGACAGTGCAACAATGTCGTTGCAACATTTTATTACATTAGATTATGATTATTTCAGTTCCCACGAGTGGAAACGCTACAAAGTAGCCCAAGGATAAGTGACACTGCAAAAGTCAGGTCACAGACGGTCGACGGATGTCACGTACCGTGATTACGCAGAATAAGCCTGCAACAATGTAATTTATGAATAGTTCTTAAGATGGCAACTAAGTATTACAAAGTGTAAGCGGACATTACGTCCGCAGGTTCCCACAGTATTGTGAGGGGGAGAAAGTTATATAAGGACTGGGAGCTCCACTCCTAGTCAGTTCATCAGACGTTCAGCTTTAACCTCGCAGTTCACTGGTAACTCACTGTACAATTAATTAAAGTATTTCGACTTAGACTTATAAATCAAGTTTGTTCAAATTCAATAATTAAATTCTGTATTAAACTAAATAAATGTGTTAAAGTTCAAAGATGTCTTTTTAAAAAAGGACCGCTCGAAGCCACGAACTCTAACTCGCGTTATTAAAAAACCGTGGAGAATAAAAATTCATTCGTTTCATTAAAAATAAGAGATTTAAATCATGTACAAGACGCTTTATATCAAAGGAAGCAGTATTAGAAAGCTCTACGTGTAATTTAATTATTCCTAGTAAAGAAACAAATAGAAATTACGTGCAAAATTTATATTAATTAACTCAATTTTAAGTAACCGGTATTAAACAAAATGTACAGATAATAATTAATATTTGATTAGGAGTCACTAAAAATTAAAGGGTATTATTTTTAATTGAAGTTAATTGAACCATTAGTAACATATAATATCTATAAAAACTTGTAAAAACCCAATAAAATGCAAATCGTAGAAGGGCATTTAAAATGTTACGTTTGAACACACCTGCGTATTTTTAAAAGGCAATTTCAGTTTAATTTGTTTAGATAAACATGTCGATTCTACGGATATTGGAAAAGGTCGGATGCTTTAGCACGAAATACAGAACACCTGCGTATTTTTAAAAAAGCTTGTTCCGCGTAAAATTTGCAGATAACAAATGGTTTCAGAGAATGTTGGAGAAACCGTCGCTTATATTAACGGGAAGACTAGATACGGGGTTATTTAACCCAGATAACAGTCCATGTGGACTGAAAATAATCCATAATAAAGAATATCAATTTGCACCAATAAGAACAGGTTAGATAGAGACAGATAATATGCGCAAGACCGAGACACATATAGTAAAAGGCGTGAGTAGAGCAACGTCACTGGGTTGCGATTGGGTGAAAATAAAAGGCAAAATTGAGAGGTAGAAACAACATTTCTGTATAAAATTCAATTAGTTATTTCCAGACGTTGCGAGCCGTGTCGAAATTTCTGAGATTTAAATGGTGGGAGTGCAAATTTCGTAACAATCGCATGCCGGGCTGCGGAATGGGAACCTAGCATGCGAAATTCTGAAGAATTGTCTGTTTTGGGGACTAGACCGACAGACAGGCTAACCTCTATATATACCCAGGTTAATATGAACAAGCTCTCTTACATCTGCGACTTGATTCAATGCGTTAAACAGTGCTTTTTAGTTTTCCGAGTTTGATAGAATAATTTAAAGTTTGCTCGTATATTTGGTGATTTAAAACAGTTTGTTCTTTACGTGCTACAATGAATGTACTTTAGTGCACTTAGAAAAGAAGATACAAGGTAATAAAGTTTAGTATCACTGTACCAATTAGTAAAATTTACAACGACAAATGAATACACAAAAGTAGGCAGTTTTGGCGTATATTGGTGAAAGAAGTATGAATTTCTTTGCTATTTTTCGGGGTATTAATAATGAAATGATTCGTAAACGTGTCTGGATCCACAAAACAAGCTTCAGATATACACAAATGAGTTCCGGAAAAGCACTGAAACTACTTTAAATGAATGGTGATGTAGAAAATTTTAAAGGCGACCAGCAATACAAAAAAGTTAAACATAACCCAGTTGGATTGGTGTGATTAACAGAGGCCGATGTACATTGAAGCCACTAGTGCAGTAACCTTCAGGTAACTTATGCTTTGTTGTTGGATTTTGATATTTTGGTGTGTGTTGAATAACTTTATAATTGATTTACTTAAAATGGACAGTAGTGAAATTGTACTAACAATAAAATTTTAACTTTAAGGTGAAATTTGCTTGTTTAAGTAGAAAGGGGTATTTAGTATTGATGTTCTGGATTATGATGAAAATTTGGGTATGTCTTTGAGCTCAATTAGACGAACCTGGTTAATTAACGTAAAAGGGGTGGTAGATGCTCCCTTTGTACTCAGACTCAGGTCTGCATATATTGTTATAGTAATTAGTAGGCATCCTACAAGGACTTTAATTCTGGATGCACATTAAAATGATGACAAATTTAATCTTGAAATTTTCTGATACTGAAATTTATGCTGAATTTTAATTTTGAAATTTTAATGTATTGTGAATATTGATGTAAATAGAGTTAACGTTGATGTTTGTGGTAGGAATGTGTTTGTTTTTTTTTATGAATGAGGATGAAGTTATCTAGAGGAGCAGCCGAGGCGATTAACAGAAGAAAGTCAATGGACCAACACAGTTAAGGTAATGAATAGCTTTTTGTAGGATTCACAGCATTCTTGACGCCCAATTCGTGAGGCTCGATTCTAATACAGGGAAACACAGCATTCTTTATATATATATATATATATATATATATATATATATATATATATATATATATATGCCTTCGAGGTCTTGGAGCCTCGACCTTTTCTATCTTTGATCAATAAGGGTCCACCAAAGTCGACGCCAGTTATGTGAAATGGATAGAAAACCGGTTACATCGAACGCAACAATGAGCAATTTGTTTCGTAAAATTTCGGCCTGAAGTGATCTAAAATCTATCACGTAATGAAGAAAGCAAATGCTGAGTACCAGCGTGCAACAATCGGATATGTTCACGCTCCACAATTAATTTCGATAAGTAATGTTTTCCTGATAGTTGTATAGGATGGTTCTTACTATAAAGAAATTGAGAATTTCGCAGACGTCCTCCGACGCGAATAATGGCTTTAGTATCTAAAAACAGATTTAGACTTCTCAATGACGAACTCTAAGGATTTGCATTGATTGAGTTGCTTGAACTCTTCTGCAAAAGATTCAGTTTGAGCAATTTTCACTAGCAACAGTAGTGAATTCTGAATTTCAGTAGGGTTAAGAGGGTTTGTAAGGCACTCATCTTTGGGATAACGACAATTGTGAAGGAATCTTAAACAATAAGCAGTGACCCTTTCAAGTCGAGTGAGACTTGAAAAGTTTACGAATGGAAACCATTGCTCCGTAGTTAAAAGACAATGAGATTGACCTCTTAACGCTGGATTCTTGACAATATTTGCATTTGAAACGGGTCAGGAAGGCTGATGCTGCAATAGCCATGAAGGACCGTGCCACCACAAATTAGAGTTTTTTAAATTTTAAGGAGTAGTTCTTCTTGACACTAAAGCCACAGGATTGAACTTAGTGGGAACATGTCGCCAGACCACATCTGTGGCCAAATTTTGAATCTCTGCTACTCTATTAGCAACAAACGTCATTAGCAAATTGGGAGTGGTTTTCAGCCACCCAAGAACAATTGTTGAATCTGTCCAAAAGATAAAACTTGAAATTGAAATATCTAACGCTTTTAGAGTCTGATCTGCCACCTTAGCAAGAAGTAATGCGCCGCAGAGCTCCAGTTTGGGTATTGTAATTGTTTTGAGGGGAGCAACTCTCGCCTTAGCACAAAGTAAATGAACTTGAACACGATTGTTCACATCAGTAGAAAGAAGGTAAATACACGAACCATAACAATAAAGTGAAGCGTCCGAGAACCCATAAAGCTGTACATGAACATGGTTTAGACATAGCACATGACGTGGTATCTTAAGATTGATGAGACCAACAAGATCTTTACGATAAACGATCCATCTTGTTTGGATACTAGTTGGAATTGGGTTATCAAAAAACAGCTTTTCCAGCCACAGCTGCTGTAAAATACTCTTTGCACTACTAGTACAGGGCGAAAGAAGTGCTAGAGGGTCAAAGAACTGAAAAATCTCTAATAAGATAATCCTTTTCGTAATGATTTGAGTTTGTAGTATTTGAACCCGAAATCGAATACATCAAGTGATAGGTTGAAAAGAAGCAAATGAAACCTAACGTTTTAGTATGCCCTTGAAAATCAAACTCAAGAACACCTGGATGAAGATGAGTCCGAGAGGACAGCTGGATCGTTGGAGAGCCACTGTCGAAGTTTAAAATACCCTGCTTCTAGGACTGTTGAAAGTTTTAAACAAACCTCACGAGCTCCATTGAGACTGTCTGCGCCAGTAAAAGTCATCGACGTAGAAGTCGCGTTTGATTATTTTAGAAATCTCAGGTAAAGAAATTTCTAAATCAATACCTAACTGAAATAGGCAACGAATGGCTAAGAACGAAACACTGGCTGTGCCGTAGGTGACTGTGTTCAAATCGTAAGATTGAATCTGATCTGTAGGTAAAAACCGCCACAGAATGCGCTGCAGAGGTCTCTGAGAAGGATCCACCTTAATCTGTCTATACATCTTCTCTATATCTGAAGCTATGGCATAAAAATATTTTCTGAAACGAACTAAGATCGAGAAGAGATCCTGTTGAATAGTTTGCCCTATCACTTGTATACTGTCGTGGTTACTTGTGAACCGTTGAATACCACTCTAAGTTTAGTGGTGAGGCTGTCTTCCTTTAAGACACCATGATGAGGTAAATAGTAGAACCAGCTGGTATTTGGATAAGACACCGACATGTAACCCAAACGCCCTCTATAAACGGTACACCGGGCTCCATGATCTAGTATCTAGTGGCAGTGGCTCGGCGAGACCTACGTTGTGTTGTTATAATGTAACCCAAATTCACACTGGGAATATGGCGTTAAGGCGGCAAGGTTTGAAATAAAACTACAGCATTTATCTAACTTGACTTTTAATCAAAACAATAACCACTAAATAGGTCATTGGCATTAAAGCATAGAAAAATAACATTTAAAGAAAACAATGGCATACTCAACCTGGGCGATTGGGGAAAGAGCACGACAGAGAAAACCCCAAACTGCCCTCACACTTCCAAATACATTTGGTACATCTTGATAAGTACAGGTGACGTACAAACATCCCCAGATCACCAACATTGAATTTGACGGGATGTCAACTGTTATCCAGACATACCACACATGACAACTGAAGAAACGTTAGTGTAAACCAGCTAGTCTTTTTTGATAGGTACTGGGGTCGGCTAGGCCAATACCACCTACCTAAAGTTGAAGAGGGGGACACCAGGAAGATGACCTGCACCTTGACTATCAATGTTCCTCCCCGCACGGACATAAAATACTAGTAATGTTCAACAAGCCTCAACACACGCGCCCACATACATACATTAACAGTTTCCAACCCGTGTTACAAAATATTTCCCAGATGCTAGCCTTCTATTATTTGCAAAAGAGTACCATTACAAGTTCCTTGACAAGATGACATAAATCGTTGAAATAAACTTATGGTATGATTGCACATGATTAAAAATGCGCTTATTATTGAATAGGCTCCAACATAGTCATAAATGCTAACGCAAAAGGCACGAGACGGTCGATCATACCAGAAGTTCAATTTAATTACATCTCAACAATTATCGCAAACGTTAAATAATAATTAATTATATAGGAACATCGGCTAGATAATAGGATAAACAAAACAACAAAGATATAATTACGTTTAAACCAAGATATGACCGCTGCAGTTGTAAATGTGATTGATATGCTGAAATAGAACAATTACACATGATAAAAATGTCAAATAAAACATTAATATATCAAACATTATTAAATATGTTGGCAGCAAATACATGCCCCAAAATTCTATAACACAAATACAAGCCCAGATTCAGGCGCTAAATGTTTATACAAATGCATGTTAGTTAAATATATTAAATCTAGTATGGAAACATTAAAAATTATTCATTATGATTGCATCGGTTAAAACGTACTCTTTAAAAATTAAACCCATCGTGGCATTACAAGTTACAATCAAAAATATACACAACTTTAGGTATATTTCGATTACTAGCTTAGAACCAAGACAAATATAACATACAAATATAATACTGTTCATATTCAAACCTGCCTAATAATTTGATTTAATATATTTAAGGAATGATGTGTTGGTACTAATTGCTCGTAAAGTCACAGTAAGGGTACATTCACTATTGGTTCTGCAACAAGCGCAATGCAATTGAAGTTCGAACTCTGTATTAAATACAAAATAAACATTATTTCCAATAAACAAATCTCAGTTTTACTCTGATTAGATACTAAATAAACAATTCAGATAAATAAATATTAGTTTTCAGTTGTTAAACGAAACCATACTTATTTATACATAAAGCGTTCAATAAAATCGTAAATAATTCATCTACATTAAACATCATAAGTAAAACAACAGGTATCCGATTCTAAGACAAAAGTAACAGGCAACACATAAAATTTCCTTCAATGATTAAATAACTAACGGTTTTACAATAAGTACCAACATCACTCTCAAAACAACGCTCTGATTACAAGATGTAATCAGATTATTTTAAATAATCGCTATATTATAAACTTAAAAACATTACCTTTAATAAGAAACCGCTAAGTAAAATGCTTCCACCATCCATCTTGAAAACAAAAACAAAGTCAGTTAACTCTTGTCGACTAGATCGATCGTCTCTACACATGCGCCCCTTTTATAATAAATTCTGACATTACGGAAGGCGTTTGGAAACCTGCAAGTGGTTACTGAGCTATTTTAACAAGTACCTTCGAATATCGAAATATACACTATAATATTTGTAATAATCATCAACTAATAAGAAATAGACTTAGAAACACTACGGATCACTACAAAATTAATAAGAAATTTCTAGACAGGATCGTCCGTCGGTAATAATTGGGAAATAAAGTGAAAAGGTCAGCATCTGTCTTGCTGACATTTTAAATTTCATATTTTGAAGGTGTTTCAATTTAATAATATCGTAATTTACATTGGCCATTTCTGTTGGTCCATATTCAAAATTATTTTTACTAAAGATAAAGGTATTTTAGTCAAAGTACTTTAATTCTTTAGTGAAATAAAGTAATCATCATCAATAGGTCTTCAGTCCTGGAACTGGTTAGACGCGTACCCTCATTGTTTCCTATTCTCAACTAACCTACACATTTCCCTGTAATTTTCTACATCTACCTCCTTTTTCCTATCTCTGCTTGTAATATATCCCATGCTATTCCTCAAAAATGCCTTAGAACGTATTCTTCCCTTTTATTTCTCCTATTTTTTTCCACAGATATTTTTATTCCTCTAGTATTTCTATAACCTATTTGTTATTAACTTTGTCTGTCTATGCTATCAACCTCATACATCTGAAGCACAACATTCCAAAAGACTGCTACCGCTTTTTGTTTGTTTTCGTACTGCCCGTATTTCATAGACATACTGTACTGTGCTACACACCTATGTTTTCAGCAATTATCTTCTTGTATCTAAGTTTGTTGTCTTTAATCATAGGTGATGTTCTTTCTTGTTAGATGCATTTTGGTCCCCTTCTATTGTTTTACAATTATATACCATATTTCTCTAACATTCAGTGGCTGTGAAGAAGGGTAAGCAGCCTGTCGCTGCCAAGTTCCCCCCCAGCACTTGAACATTTGCGGATTTAATATTTTTTCCAATATATCTTTTCGCACAGTCAACATTAGTTGCAGATATTTCACAGCCAACACCTGTAGTTGTTTATAATAATCATCAGATTTATCTGCGCTTATTTTTTCGTCATCAGGTTTTCCGTCTCAGAAATGGTTGGACACGCACCTCTACTTATTTATAATCTGAGCTAGCCTACACAGTTCCCTGAAATTTCCACACGGCCTATATACAGCTCGGTTCCCCTTCTATTGTTTTCTAATTATATGCCCTATTTCACCGATATTAACTAGTATGTGAAGGGGGTTAAGCAGCCTGTGGCTGCCAAGATCCCTCATCACTGAGACATTTGCCGTATTAATAGTTTCCCAGTAAATCATTTTCCCCAATTAATATTATTCGAGAATATTGTCTAACAACTACATGTAGTTGCTTATAATAATCATCATATTTAAGTACAGTTATTTTTTCGTCATTAGTTTATCCATCTTGGGACTGGTTGGATGCGTACCTCCATTGATTTCTATTCTGAGCTAACCTACACATTTCCCTGAAATTCCTACAGCTTACATCTTTCACTATCTGTGTGCAGTAGTCTAGCCTAGGTCTGCTTCTCCTTCTCTTTTTTCCAATCTCTGCTTCTATTATATTCCACACTATTCCCTCATGCCGTTGTATGTGGCCTATAATTCTATCTCTCCTATGTTTTACCGTTTCTACATATTTCTTTTCTCCCCTACCATTTTAAGTACCTCTTTGTTCTTAACTTTGTTTGTTCATAATATCTTTATTTCAATGGCTTTTACCTTTTTCTTGTCCGCTTCTCCTACTGTCCAGGCTTCACAGCCGTACAGCGCTGTGCTCCATACATATGTTTTAAGCAATATCTTCCTTGTTTCTATGGTTGCTGTCTTTGAACACAGTAGTTGATTTTTCTTGTTAAATGTAGCATGATCTTGTGCTAATCTTTTGTTTTATATCTTTTGTGCTTTTCCCATCTTGCATTATTTGGCTTTTTAGGCTTCTTGTTTTTGATTTATCTTCTCCTCCTTTGTATACTAGTACATTAGTTCTATTTTTGTTAATTTTCATGCCGTATCTCTCTGTTCGAACCGTTTCCATTCCATTAAGAGCAGCTTCTAACTCTTCCTTGCTAGATACTAATGCCACTATATCATCTGAAAATCTAAGCATATTAATTAATATTAATTAATTTTTCAAACATTTTTTTCCATTTAACACTGTCGAATGATTTTTCCAGATTTGCAAACCCTTTATACACGTTTTCTCCTTTTTCTATTGTTTATCACTCTCGAAGCTAAAATAGCCTCACGTGTTCCCCTGTTTCGCCTAAACCCAAACTGACCTTCTCCTAGTATTTTTTCAGTTCGTTTTTCCATTCGTCTTTGTACAATTCTAGTTAAAATTTTGTACACGTGTGCTGTCAAACTTAATGTTCAAAAATTTTCACATCTATCCGTCCTTTCTTTTTTGTATAGTTACTATAATGTTACGTTTGAAATCTTTGGGTATCTTCTTCTGTTACTGCTTGTCCAGCGGCTTTTAGGGCTTTTTGCTTGCACCTTATCTGTACCCGGCGCCTTACCATTTTTCAGACCCTTTAATACTAATTAACACTCATTTTGAAGTATAGGCATTTATTTCCCTTAAAATTAGAATAATGGAGTTTTTGTATTTTTGAGGTGCAGTTCGGATTTTTATTTTTAGCATATGTAAAAAAACAATAACAGGTGCTACCTGTTAACCTTATTTTTTTGGCATTGTTGCAAAACCCTCTAATTAAGTTTTATGGAATCATCATATTTAATAATGACATTATTCGCGTAAAATTTTGCTACTTCTTCCGACAATTCAATATCAATTGAGAAAACGTTGCTAAAATATGCTAACAGGTTGTTGTTGTTCATAATACTATGACACAGCGATAATTATAACTCAACCGCTTTTTAATGTTTGCTCTAATTCCGAGCCTTCTGTTCCAACTAATAAAATGTTCAATATTTTATCTCCTACTACATCGCTTTTAGTTAGGCGCTTTCAAGGGCTGATTTTAAACTCTTTTCACCCAGATGACAAACGCCACTAATAGGAGTAACATAATCATAAAGCTTGTTATCTTTTTAAGCTTTCCCCATTGTTATTTTTGATCTGTTGTACTGAGGTTTTCTAATTTTTCTAAGGTATGCCTAGAAACAATAATTTTTTAGAAATATTTATAATCATTTTTCGCATATTAAGAGCTTACCGAAAAATATAAATTAAAGTGCCAATTATGTGTTTATATTTACCAGAAGCACACGCCCTGCATGTGCATGTGCAGCGGCAAGATATTTTCTTCACTGCAGAAGACTGGTTTTCTTCTTGTATTTGGTGGGGTATTTCTTTCAAAATAGCTTGTTTGTAGTCATAAAGCTCAAGTTTTTTATTTTTAGTTGTAGAATACACCACCTCACACATTATTATGTGTTTAGCATTTGTAATTGCGTGTCCTTCAATAAGTGGAAATTTAGAATCACCAACAATGTTTAGGATATCAACAAAATCAATACCCTTTGTAGTAGCCATCTTGAACGTCAGGTGCTGCCCACTATAGTTAGTTTAGATTGCGAATAGGTAATTAATCACTAAGGTTTAAAGGTCCATAAAATATATTAACAAAAAAAATAGCAACAAACTACCATTATTATTTAAAAACACATTTTCTACAACGAATTATGTATTTGTGCCGAAACGACTATTGCCAAAGAACAGGAATGTGTGGGGGTTGTTCAACCATTACAATCTTATCTTATTCTATATTGAACACTTTTTCGATTAATCGTTAGCACAAAAATATTACACGTAAGCATACAAGTTAAATTAATATCCATAGGATGAAAGTAAGGTATTTATAATTCAAACGGTTTAAATTATTGTACAATTAACTTTTTTTATTTAGTCATTTCAATTTGACGACACGATCGGTAGCTGATTTTAAAGGAATAGTGTCTTGTAAAAAGGAATCTATTATTGATAGAAGAAATATTGTTAACAATAGAAATGCCCCTATCAACATTCAATCAAGTGTACACAAAGGTAGAAGATTATTGAAATATGTTTTTTCCATAGATGAGCAATTAATATGATTGATGCGTGCAGCACAGAATGGAAATTCTCACTGCAGCTTTGGCTGATTGATAAATAATATAAACAACAAGTGTAAGAACTTATTTATAATTGTAGTGGACTGTATCGTATAATAATGAGTTACAGTTATTACTACGCAGCAGCGTGCTTGAAGGTCTAAATGCAACTGAACTGTTCAAGCAAAGCCTTACAACACATGCATGCGCACAAGGTGCCACAAGGGCAACCAACATCCAGGAACCGTGAAGGTTGTAACATGCTCCTGCCCTTGAAATAACTAAGTATTTCAACTTAATGCTAGCGAACGCAACAAATTAATAAACAATGCTAAGTATAGCCATTTAAGTAATATAAAGCCAAAAAGCAACTAATAAAAGGATAACTTGAGTATACGTAATGAATTAAATAAGCAATAAAAAGACTTAAGCTATTCATTCTCACTGAATGGTAAAACACACAGTTTTATAGCGGGTCTCTTAAAAATGCCCCTTGACGTTTTGACTGTAGCCGCACGAACGACGTTATCACTTCCAGGGTGAACCTCGATGATGCGACCCACTGACCAATGGTTTGAAGGTACGTTGTCTTCTGAGATTAACACAAGTTGATCAACTATCAGTTGAGAGCCAGTGCAAGATTTCCACTTATTTCTACGCTGTAAATTTGTTAAGTATTCATGCCGCCATCTTTTCCAAAAATGTTGGCACAATTGCTGAATACGTTGCCATTTGGTAAGCCGATTTGTAGAAATATCTCCTAAGTTATGCTCGAGGCTAGTGTCCATCCTGTTAGTTATTGGGAAGTGACTAGGCGTTAAAAAGGAATAATCATTTGGATCGCTGGATAAAGGTAGTAAGGGACGTGAGTTTAAAATCGACTCAATTTGTGCGAGAACTGTAGTCATTTGTTCGAAATTTAAATGAACATTAGAAAGGATTTGATTAAGATGCCTTTTTGCAGATTTCACCGCAGACTCCTAAAGTCCTCCGAAATGAGGTGCGCGAGGCGGAATAAAAATCCACTGAACTTGAAATTTAGTTAAGTTATCTGATATAAAAGCGTTATTTGAATTATCGTTAAAGAAATTGAATACTTCACGCAATTCCTTGCTTACGCCTACGAAATTAGTGGCATTATCACTATAAATATTTTTGACACAACCCCTTCTCGCAATAAAACGTTTAAAAGTAGCTAGAAACGCGTCCGAAGAAAGACTACTAACTAATTCGATGTGCACCGCTTTCGTAGCCATACAAACAAAAATTACACCGTATGCCTTAACAAGACGACGTTTTGTCGTTTCCTTTACATACAGGGGTCCAAAATAATCAACACCTGTATTGTAGAAAGGTCTAGTTGTTTCGGTACGTACTTTAGGTAATTGACCCATAAGGGGCTCAGGCCTAATAGGATTAGACTTGAAACAAGAAATGCATTGAAGCAATATTTTGCGGACGGAACTTCTACCGTTTATCAACCAGTAGCCTTCGCGTATCCTTGCTAATGTAATTTGAGTACCCCCGTGTAATGTAAGTAAGTGTTCACGTTTAATCATAACGTCTGTAAAATGACAGCTGTTTGGCAGCAAGATGGGAAACTTAGTTTCGTATTTTAGATTAGAGTTTTTTAAACGACCCCCAACTCTCAGAATGCATTGTTCATCCAAAAACGGATTTAAGCACAATAACTTGTTATTTTTAGGTAAAGTTAAAGATTTTTTAAGAATGCTTATTTCTCCCGAAAAATATTGATTCTGCAAAATTTTTATTATAATTAATTCTGCGTCCCTTAGTTCTTGTACAGACAAAGGTCCGATTAACTTAGCCTCGAGCTTTTTAGAATTGTAAATAAACCGCCTCATAAAAGCTGTAACCCTTATGAGTGTTGTTAAATTAGAATACATTTCGTGCCAAGAGAAATCTGGTGGGTTGATTGCTACCAACAACGCCTTTGATTCAGGTAGTTCCTCCTGAATTACTGGTTCAGGTAAAATTATATTTTGATTAGTTAACCAATTGGGACCGTGCCACCACAAGCGGGAGTTGCATAATCTTGTAAGCGTCGAACCGCGTGAAACAAGATCGACTGGATTATCAGCGCTAATGACATGATACCAATTATTTAAATCGGAATGTTTTGGAATGCTTCCAACACGATGTGAAACAAAGGTTTTCCAGCGTGTAGGATAAGATTTTATCCATGACAGTGTGATAGTAGAATCACTATAATAAAATACGCTTCTGAATTTTATACGTAGACATTCTTTTACGCGAGTAATTAATTCCGCAAGTAGAACTGCAGCGCACAATTCTAGCCTGGGTAAGGTTATTGTTTTTAATGGTGCCACTCTAGATTTGAAGCACAAAAAATTACAACTAATATTGCCGTTACTGGCGATGGATTTTAAATAAACGCAAGCGCCGTAAGCGACAGTGCTAGCGTCGCAAAAGCCGTGAATTTCATATGTAGCATTTGAGCTACAAGAAAGATTACGATTTGTTCTAATTTCAGGAAGTTTTTTCAACTCGCCTAAAAATTTTTTCCGATGCGTTTGGATTTTTTGAGGAACTGGCTCGTCCCAGGAAAGATTTAATTGCCATAGAGATTGCATTATAAGTAGGGCTGGGTCGGCGTATCGATATATCGATACGTATCGATACGACCCCCGTATCGACCCCCCCGATACAGCGAAAAATAAATATCGATATATCGATACTCGATATGTATAGATACGTATCGATATGTATCGATACGCATCGATACATATCGATACGCATCAGTACGTATCGATACGTTTCGATACATATCGATACGTATCGATACGTATCGATATTCGATATAGATTATGTATCGATATTCGATACGCAAAATCCCGTATCGCCCACCCTATATATTGGATCATAGATCTTAGCTATAGTTGAAAGAATTAATCGCTTAGTTATGCAACCTTGTGTAGTTGTTAATGACGTATAATAGCGAATCTCGTCAGAGCTTGGAATCCAATAGATTCCTAAAGTTTTTACGTGCGAATCTGAATCAAAATGTAAAACAAAGTTACTATCAGAAGTATTGCCTAACTCCGATAAAAATGTTTCGCTGTTTGTAGCTCATTTTCTGAGCTTAAAACCGCCTTGCTTGAGTAGTTCCGAAACCCTGTTCTGAATCTCGTGTAACTCGTTTAAGTTGTTTGACCCTGTAAGAAGATCATCCATATAAAAATCGTGAGTAATTATCTCGGCGATTTTCGGCTCCGTTTGTTTGATTTCATTGGCAATTTCCTGTAGGCATCGCGTTTCTAAAAAGGATGCGGAACATGTGCCGTATGTTACTGTTTGCAATTCAAAAATATCGATGGGATCTGTTTTATTAAATCGCCATAATATCCTTTGATATTTCGCGTCTGAAGGACTAACTTGTACCTGGCGATACATTTTAGCGATATCGCCAGTTATTACGTACTGATATTTACGGAAACGTAATAAGATTGAGAAAATGTCGTCTTGCAATTTCGGACCGGTCATGAGAAAATCATTTAAAGATTTACCTGACGTGGTTTTTGATGACGCATCAAAAACCACACGCAATTTTGTTGTTAGGCTATCTTTTAGCACAGCGTAGTGAGGTAAAAAAATAACCCGCATCGGTAAAATTTACGGTATCTGTAATGCATTTCATGTGATTTAATTTGATGTATTCTGAAATGAATGAGTTATAATCATTTCTGAGTTCGAAATTTTTATTAAGCTTCCTTTCTAAAGCGAGAAATCTGCGTTTAGCGCTGTTATACGAATCACCCAGTAACAATGGGTCACCCTTCCAGGGTAATGACACGACGAAACGGCCATCGGTATCACGCCGGGAAATTTGTTGAAAATGTGTTTCACAGTCCTGTTCTTCAGTAGAGCAGATGTGTTTATGGGGCGAATTGAATTGTTCAACTTCCCAGAAACTGCGTATTAAACTATCTAAGTCTGCCTGTATTGCTAAGTTACAATTTATAGCACCCTTGTGAGACGCTTGTAATCTTCCAGTAACTAACCACTCAAATAAGCTATTTTGAAACACTATACCTGACTGACTGGGTCGCATTTGACCATCACACAAAAGATCGTAAAATATTTCAGCACCGACCAATGCTTGTATTTTTCTTGCCTTAAAATATGTAGGATCTGCTAATTCCAGATTGTCCGGAATTATAACGGGATCTACATTCCTCTGAGGTATACGATTAGTGATGTCGTTTAAAATATAGAAAGCCAGTTTGACCTTAAAGTTATTTACCCTAGAGGCTAATGTCGCATAAGCATAATTCCGTGCCACACTTCCCTTGTTGTTAATACCTGCTATGGGTAAAATGACTTCCTTTGTAGGTAACGATAAGGCGCTAATCGCTTGTTCTGTAATAAGATTTATTTGAGAACCGCAGTCGAGCATGATGCGTATTGCGTGGTAATTGCCAGCAACGTCTTGTATGTTTACCAGACAGGTAGTTAAAAATCCTAAGAAAGGTGGCTTATTTATAATTGACTGGCGGCACCTGCTGGACCGTCATCAGTAACATTTGAATGAAGCGTTGAGTGATGGGTTTTATTACAATGCCTACATTTAGAAGACCTGCAGTTTGTAGAGGAATGACCTACGCGTAGACTATTTATACAAACCCTTTTTGTTGAACGCCTTAAGTCTATCTATAACATTTAGTTTAAGAAATGCTCAGCATCCATAAATTAAATGTGATTTATTGCAATATACGCATGATTTAGTGGGTGTTGACCTATCGACGGCGCTACAGACCACTTGTTTACGAAACCCTTCTTTACTGGAAGAAGCAGTTTCCTTTGTTAAACTAAATTCGAGTGCATGGCACTTGTTATTTAAAAATATTTTTAAATCGCTTAAGGATGGGTTATCCTTGGATTGTATTTTTTCTGCCCACTCGCAACGAATGCCGTGTGGGAGCTTTGAAATCATTAAGTATATTATCATATCGTCCCATTGATCGACGGGTCGGTCAAGAGACGATAAAGCACGGAGATGTTGCGTAAAAACATCCAGTAGTTTTCGAATAGCGTAATGAGACTCTTTTGTAATATTCGGAAATTCAAATAACGCCTTTAAATGAGATTCAGTAATTATACGTTTCTTTTCAAATCTTTCATGAAGTAAGTTTAGAGCAACTTCGTAATTCGATTCCGTTACTTCAAGGAATTTTAAAACATCATATGCATTACCTGAGATTGATGACATCAAGTATTCTAATTTTTGAATTTTGGGAATTATAGGATTGGAATCAATTAAAGCATAGAATTTATCACAAAAGCTTAAAAATTCGTCGTACCGACCACTAAAATTGGGTAGTGAAACCGGCGGCAATTTTATAAATGCATGACATTTTGAACTGTCAGCTGATGTATTTACCTGTCCCTTTGAAATTATTTTCATTGAATCTATTTTTAATTTTGAAAACAATTTAGATATACTATCTTCTAAAAAACATTCATCGAATTGATCTGCAAAATCGTCATCAAAATTTTGTTCTAAAAATGTATTATAATTGTTTATAGATCGTTCACAAATCGCAAATTGAAGCTTAATTTTATCGATGTCTTCAGGCGAATCGGTAAAATCTGCAAGTTGTTTTTGTAAAATTGTTAAACTACGCTTCAAATATGCGCGTGTGTTTTTAAGACGTTTGAGAATTTCACTAATCGAGTCTGGAGTTATAGACATGTTTTGTGATTGCAGTGAAAATAAGGAAAAAAATCAAAGCAACTAACCTTGTTTACTGCTGTCAAAGTAAGCTCGCAAGAGTTGTCGCTGAGCACGGCCGCTGGACTCTCGCTATGGAGCTGCTTAACTTCGTGCTTTGTTTACAGGCTAATAATATAGCTGCTGGTAGGACACCTGAAGCACGGCTTCTTGGATGGCCTCGAGCTCGTATTAGCTGCAACACGTATCGAATAAGGTCGCGAACACCACACGTTACTGTAAATGTCCGGGTTGCTGTTAAAATCAGAATGCGACGGCAAACCGATTTGTTTAATAACGTATATTATTCACTTTGCAATCACGGAACTTTGCAATCACGGATTGCGCGGTAAGATTTCGATGAAAGTCGTGCACTTATAGAGAGCTTGGATGTTATGTAACCCAATTCTCTGAAATAATTGCTCGTTTACGAACAAAATGATGCAATTTTCTGGAACATTCACTGGATTAAGACCGAAGTGGTGCAATTTTCTGGAACATTCGCTCGAAGTAACCAAAATGATGCGTGCAGCACAGAATGGAAATTCTCACTGCAGCTTTGGCTGATTGATAAATAATATAAACAACAAGTGTAAGAACTTATTTATTTATAATTGTAGTGGACTGTATCGTATAATAATGAGTTACAGTTATAACTACGCAGCAGCGTGCTTAAAGGTCTACATGCAACTGAACTGTTCAAGCAAGGGCTTATAACACAGGCGTGCGCACAAGGTGCCACAAGGGCAACCAACATACAGGAACCGTGAAGGTTGTAACAATGATTGTGGTGCATCACTAATATTTGACTCGTAAGACCCGTGTATTCTCGTCCACAAACTATCCATTTTTGTAATATTTGCACAAAAGAAAAGTAATTTACAGATATATACACACACTCAGATACTATGGAACATCCGTTTGCACACAATTTAGCTAGTTATGCTACATTCTGTAAAGGTTGCATGAAATTCATATGGCGTCCAATTGCATGCAATTCATATGATTATTCTACATCACAAAAAAATGGTTAAAAACATTCTGCGACACAAGAAAGTGATCTAAAAAGAAATATTCATACTGATCACGTATACACGAACGATAATTACCGTAGTTATAACTACGGTAGTAATAACTAACAATTGTTCACGGGCCGTATACACATACGGGGTTTCTAAGTTCCCCACTTATAAACCAGAGTAGTAACTCCCGTCTGAAGTTGTATCTACTCATGTCGCCAACACAAGATTAAAAAAATACCCTGAAATTGATAGCAAAATAGTTATTGTTAACTCTTTTAAATATTTGAAGGTTATGTTGAATTTCTTATGAGATGATTCTACCATGAGAAATTGTTTTCGTATTGGCCTCTTGACATATTGCACTAAATTTAATAAATGCTAGCACAATACATTTCTGGAGAATAATTTCTTCGAGTCTGAAACGTTTAAGCCAAAATATACTCGAATATTTGATAGCAACAACACTAAAGAGCATTTGGACGAAAGAAGATTGGATCGAAAATTTCCGTATGAGAAAGTCAACATTTTTGTGGTTGTGTGATCAACTACGAACGGCTTTGGAACTCCGTGCAGATCATCCCAAAACCCGGATACTATTATCTGTGGAAACAAAAGTGTCCGTAACATTATTATATTTGGAGAGTTGTTGCGAATATAGAACAGTTGGTAATTGTTTTGGCATCCATAAAACCACAGTTGGACAGTGTGTTCACGAAGTTGTTACGTGCATTAATAAAGAATTAATGCAGGCGTGTTTAAATATGTCGAATGAAGTCGAATGTGTAGATATTGCATTTAATTTTGAAAAAAGAACGAACATACTCAACTGATAGGAGCAATATATGGTACACACATACCTATTCTGCCCCCGGCTGATGATTATAGAGATTTTGTCAATAGAAAGAGGTGGCCATCATTGATATTGCAAGCGGTAGTGGATTACTCATACAGGTAAAAAGAAAATTCACTTTGTAGAAGTATTTATTATTAAAGCTATTATAATAATTACAGATTTAGAAACATAAACTGACAAGCACCAGGTTCATCTCACGATGCTGCTATATTGAAAGGTTCTGGTTTATTTAAAAACTGGGAATGCATAATACCGAAGGTAATGTTCTAATGGTTAAATCAAAATTTCATTATTTGGGTTAGTTTTTTAGAACACAAGCGTAGTAAATGGTACAAATATACCATATATGATTATATGAGATCCAGCATATCCACTGTTACTATGGCTTATTAAAGGTTTTACTAAAACAACACAATTATCTCTTGCAGAGGAATCCTTTAATGTCTATTTAAATAATAGCCGGGTATGTGTGGAAATAGCTTTTGGTAAACTTAAAAGCCCGCTGGAGATATCAATTAAAACACATTGATATACATTATACATTTGCACCACATGTAGTATCAGCATGCTGCATTTTAACCAATCTGGCGGAGACGAAAAAGTAGATGTTTCTAAATGCATGGTTAGAGAATGTAAATGAAGCAGATATAGAATATGAACTATCACGTTCAGTAATAGAACGAGTTGTGAACGTTGCCGTGAACAGACGTGCAAACGATGTAGTCCGTAAGCTAATTAATCTTATTAGCTAAGTTTCTTAAAATAAGTTTAATTATAAAGTGCAAACCACAAACAAAAACAAAAATCACCAAGAAAAAATACCGTAGGACAAAACGATTTCGAATTTTTTCTGAATTTTTACCACGCGAAGAAGGACTATTGTACAACTGTGTTCTGGACATTTTGATGCACGTGCGATTATACATGAAGCTATGTTTTTGGAGGACTTTTGTTGTGAATTTTAAACTGTAGTAAACTGTTTTGAGAGACTATTTTGGGAAGTGGGTCCGGGTTAAGTGGTTCAACTTACGTGTTTTTCTAATACCATAGTTATTTCCGCGTATCACAACATATTCTAAACAGGAAAAGTTTACGTTCCATTTTAAACCCGGTAGTGTTCTGATTCTCTATTGATAACAATCGTAATAGCTATCACAATCACAATTATTTATAACATTCAACAAGGAATTAACACCAAGCGCATTCCATTGAACGTCATGCTGTTATGATAAATATGTAAACTTACTTGAACTTGAACTAGTATAAGTGACACCGTTTAATTTTTTCGTATTTGCGTAGAGATTTATGACTGTCATATTGAACATTTTGCTTTACTATTTACTATTTATTGATTATTATTTATCTATTTAATTATAGATTTTTTAATAATTTTGTACAAAATTAAGAACTAGGAAAGGTTTAAGATGCATTCACCTCGTTCCCCCCCCCATTGGGGGGAAGTACGCAAAACACTAATACCACCCTTAGCCAGACCTTTCAAAGCCAGGTTAATGTTAATTTGACACCCTCTACGTCCACACCAGAAACCAGAAATAGTCCAAATATTAACACAGAATCTGATCCAGTAAACATTCCAGACAAAATTGGGTTCATGTACCTAGACTTAATGAAATACATTGACGAAGAATTGAACACGTCTAATCGACTACGCGTAGGGGCCAAAAAAGAACTTAAAGATAAAATACAAAAACTTTTATACATCCAGGCAGAACTTGCAGGTGAACATAAGTTCATTAAAAACCAAAACGGAAACCTACACCACCAAATAATTGAGGCAAAACTCGAGTTACAAACAGCCAAACAGAATGCCAATGCTCCAAATTTTATAATTCCAACACAGACGTACGCCAGTGCTGTGGCACAAAAACCGAAAGTCCCAAAACAAGACGCAATATCAAAAGCAATCTCGAACCAAAATACAACGGTGTTCATAACGTCAAAACGTGGTGAATCACCTAAATTCAAGAAATTTTTTCAAAAACAGTAAATCCACTGAAAGATAAAATTAAAATTAAAAACATCCGAACAACCAACAAAGCAGTAATTATAGATACTGATAACGAAACCGAGGCAAATAAAATTTTAAACCATGAAACCCTAAAACAATCCCTAAATTGCGAAAAACCACGCAAGAAAAAACCCTTAGTTATTATATACGACATACCAACGTACCTAAAAGATCAAGAAGTGACAGATTTAATTTATACTCAAAACCTTGAAAACCTAATTAACAGAGAGGATTTTAATAAGGACTTTCAACTTAGTTTCAAAACAGGACCGAAAAACAAACCGACTCAAACATCATGTTGCGACGGTAAGCGGCAAAGTGAGGAACATATTAATAAATCTGGGGAAACTCTATATCGAATATCGCTGTGTTACAGCGAAAGACTTTTTAGTAGTACCCAAATGCCTACGATGTCTCGATTTAGGACACGTCACGAAACATTGCACACGCACCACCGATACATGTGGACACTGTGGGGAAGAGGACTCCAAGCACAAAAGGGCAGACTGCCCCAAACACGGACAACCTTCAGTTTGCATACCATGCTTAAAACGTAACAAAAAGTGCGCTTCTATCCCTAAAGATTGCCCAACCCTCAAAATGTTAATGGGCAGACTCATACAAAAGACCGACTATGGACAGTAAACCTAACCAACCTAAACACAAACCACCCTCACAAATTCAAAGGGACAAAGCAAGGGCAATCACATATCGACAACATCTTCAACAAACACTACAAGAGAACATGCACACTAACAAAATCGAAACCCACCCACAAACGGAATACGAACCTACACTCACACACAACACTCTCACACAAACACAAGCCACAACCAGAATGCAGCATACACGCCTATTACCCCTAATGGACGACGGAAAGATCAGAATTGGTCAAATAAATGCCATGCACTGTGCAACTGTAATGAAAGAGCTTAGACAACTAGCTGAAACCTTAAGATTACATGCACTTTTTATACAGGAACCCTATCTGGCGCATGGGAAGATTCCAAATATGCCAGTCAGGGCAAGACAAATACATACAGGTAGGAATCCACAAACGGCAGTTGTCATTTTTGACCCTACATTGACAATCACGACAATCCAACGAAATAGCGGAGAACACTGTACATGTCTGGAGGTCTCAAACGATCGGATTGAAAAGTGGATCTTGGTAACAAGCTACTTCCAATACAGACTGGAACCCCAGCCGTACATAAACAACATACGCAACATATTGCACACTTACAACAACAAACCAATAGTTATTATGGCAGACGTAAATGAAAAATCCCCAATGTGGCACAGTTTCCTCACAGACGAACGCGGAGAACAAGTCGAAAACTTGATTAACGAACTACAACTCGAAGTAATCAACCTTCCTAATAACCCATCCACATACAACACCCATGCAGGAACAGGAACAAACATAGACGTTACACTGACAAATGGGCTGGCGTACAACTACATACAAGACTGGCAGGTATTAGAACACCAAACCGTTAGCGACCACAACCTAATCACGTTCAACATTGACATGACAACCAGGCCATTTGACACACCACAAAACTTCACCAAAGTACAACGATACAAAATACAAAACGCAAATTGGAACAAACTGAGGAACACATTTGTACCCCCCACAAGACATAAGATCAGACGAAAACGTCCACGAGTATACAAAATTACTCACCAACACAATTAGACGGACAATGGAGCAGGTGCTCCCAAAACAACAGAAAACACGACACACAAAGACAATTCAATGGACAAGACGCTTACAAAACCTAAAAAAGGAAACACAGCGAGCGAGAAAGAGCTACCAAAACTCTTTAACACCGGCCGAGAGAGCATACCACTTAACAAATTACCGACAATTAAAAGACATATACCAAAAAGAACTGACTGACATGAAGAGGAGGTCATGGGAATTATTCGTGGAAAGACACTTACAAACGGACGCCTGGGGGATACCCTACAAAATCACTCAAGGTAAAATCAAACCACCGATGACTTATTCGACTTTAATAAAACAAGACGGTACATACACCGAAGACTGGGGTGAAACTGTGGCACTACTATTACATACACTTTTGCCTGATGACAACGAACAACGACTCAGACGACAAGCAGTCATCGACAGGAACCACGTAGGTAACCGACCATGGAACAGACAAGATGACAACTTAGATCCTTTCACAGAAGACGAAGTGAGATACGCACTATGCCAATCGAAGAGCAGGAAAGCACCCGGACCGGATGGAATTCTTGCGGAGATTTGCATAGCGCTACAAGATAAATTAACACCGACGTTAACAGCACTGTACAATGAATGCATACGACAAGCTGTTTTTCCTAACATCTGGAAACAGGCGAATGTCGTGATAATCCCCAAAAGAAAGGTAAAGACCCCAAACAACCAGGCTCTTACCGACCCATATGTCTTTTGAACACGCTAGGGAAAACGTATGAAAAACTACTATGTAAACGAATGCAGGATCACAGACAAACCACAGGAGTACATCCAAGACAATACGGTTTTACAGAAAACAAATCGACCGAAGACGCAATAAACCAAGCAATACAAACCATCAAGCAATCACACGAAAAATACGTCCTATTAATATTAGTGGACATAGAAGGTGCATTCAATAACCTTTGGTGGCCTTCACTTTTTACAAGACTTACGACCATAAACTGTCCATCACAACTATACCATTCTTTCAGGAGCTACTGCAGGGACAGGTACGTGACGCTACAAGGCACGGAGAGCATTACCAAACATATAAAAAAAGGTTGCCCGCAGGGGTCTATATGCGGGCCCCTATTTTGGAATATTGTAATGGATGAACTCTTGGAAAAGCTGGACACCGTTGACGAAGTGTTGTCGACGATTGCATACGCCGACGACATCTTGCTGGTGGTTGAAGGCAATTCCAGAAGGGAAATCGAACGTAAAGCCAACATCGCCCTTACCCATACACAAAGTTGGTGCAAAACCAACAAAATGACCATAACACCACAAAAAACTACATACCTTGTGATGAAGGGAACCCTGGCAAGAGACCCCACCATCAAACTAGATGGTGTAAATATAAGTAGAACACAAAACACAAAATATCTGGGCTTAACATTAGACGAAAAACAAAATTACTCAGCACATATAAACACCGTCTGTGCAAGTGCAACTTCTGCAATGCAGAACATTGCAACGCTGGCCCAAAGGACTTATAAGATACCACTTAATTACGTATCTCAACAGTGTGCTCGGGGCTATGGTATCATACGCCGCGAGCGCGTGGGGACATCGCCTTAACACAATCAAACCTAGACAAAAAATTAACAGTACACAACGATGTGTTTTACTGCGACTGACGGGGGCTTATGGGACTACCGCACATGATGCACTTCATATACTGGTGGGAACTATGCCCTTGGACCTAGTAGTGAAACAGCGAGCTGCAATATACAATCTTACACACAATGACAACCAACAACTACAACGGATCTTAAAAACAAACCAACTGCCCACGACAAAGACGGAAATAAAGAACTACATACTTGCAGAATGGCAGACAAGATGGGATCAAAGCACAACCGGTAGAAGGGTATACGCAATGATCCCAAATATTAAAGACCGCCTAAAAGCCAAATACCTGGTGCCCAGTCGGGGATTTATTCATTACCTAACTGGCCACGGACCCTATCCAACATTCAGAGAACGCATGAACTTAGTTGACAACAACATATGCACGTGCGGAGAAATAGGAACACCGGAACATATAGTATTCGAGTGTAATGACTTACAACCGTACCTCTACGCACATAGACAAACATTGTTAAACAAGACCCTACACCTGATGATTTGAAACGAAAACCTCTTTCCACACTTAAATGCACTCACGCAAAAAACCACGGCACTCATCCACCAACGTTATCTTGACGGATAAAACACATACAAAACTCAAGGACAGAGACATAAAAGTACCACCTCTCCTTGGACCGAGGCTCTGCCCCGGAGACCGGAGACCAATCTCCTGGAATTCCAAGAGCTCCGCTCTTGACGTCCAGAAGCCACCAGATCAAAACATTAACCCGACTTTGAAACAATCCAACTACCTGATATGTAGAATTTGCATGCTTCTACATATTAGCAACCCCGCCTCTATCAAATAATAACTAACAGTAGTAGTATAAGTTAATTTTAAGTATTCGTATAAGTTAATCTTAAGTAGTAGAATAGGGAATTTCATTTCTTTTTACTAACGCTAAATTTTAAGAACCAAACTTACACATACCTGAGGCAAATAATACAGTAAACAAATCCTTTCCTCAGAAGGAACCAATTATTTATGTAATAGTATAAGTTCAAACATGTACAAAATTATACCAATTCAATCCAACCTTTTGGTAACCTGGGCAAACATAAACATAAATTAACATTTCAAACAGACTTCACACAAACGCACACGCACACACACACACACGCACACACATAAACACGCAAAACACCTCTCAAACAATGCACAAACACAAAACAGCATTCACATACTTACATTGCCTTATCAACACCTGGATTTCCGGCTGCCGATGGTCCGGGTTGATAAGGCAAATCCATTAGCGTTCTTCCTTGACGACTAGGATATCCGGCTGCTGATGGTCCTGGTTCTAGAGGGGAAACGTGACACGGACACAGACATCAACATCACAAACACAACATACACACATACACACACACACATACATACATACACACACACACACACACACACACACACACACACTAAACACACGCCCCCAAGCCCGCGCACAAATACAATACAATTCCGATGGTCCTGGTCCTAAAGGGGGATACCATCATCACATACACAACACACATACACACAAGCCTCACACACACATACACACACACACACACACACACATAAACACACAAAACACCTCTCAAACAATGCACAAACACAAAACACCATTCACACACTTACATTGCCTTTTCAACATCTGGATTTCCGGTTGCCGATGGTCCAGGCTGATAAGGCAAATCCGTTAGCGTTTTCCCTTGACGACTAGGATATCCGGATGTCGATGGTCCTGGTTCTAGAGGGGAAACGTAACACGGACCTCAACATCACAACACACACACACACACACACACACACACACACACACACACACACACACACACACACACACACACACACATAACACATGCTCTCAAACGCGCGCGCACACACACACACACGCACACACACACACGCCCTACAGACGGTTACTTTCTGTGGGAAAGCCAGGTCTGCTTAAATTTCAGGTAGCAGACTACTAAAACGTTGGAACAAATAAATAAATAAATAAATAGAACGAGTACGAGATAGTTACAGTGCAACAAATGTTAGAAACTGTTTGAAACATTATCTATATGATCATTTTCCCTTAAGAAAAACATTTCATTAGGCGTTTTATGTATTTAAAGTGTAAACAACATCATTTAAACACAACATAAATTTTGTTTTTAACGAGTGTAACTAAGCGTCATGAGCACAGGTTTGACTTAAATGCTCGACTTGGTAAAGTGCCACTTAAGTTGTCAAATTTGCACTGTTTAAATACCATTAACCTCTCTTATATTATAATGTAAATTTGACAACCTAAGTGACACTTTACTAAGCGGTGCAAACGGCCATAAAAGTACTGCAACTGAATACTTGTTACGTGTAATATTATTTCTACGAAAATAGTACCACTTTTAATCTCATTACACAACATACTACTACAAATTAGAAAGTCCAGCTCCATACGAAAAGAATGAATGCGGTGCATACGCAGGTTCCGGCAATATACTGTTTAATCCTGTTAACAACTGATTAGTCGTTTGAAGTAATAATTGTTTTTGCCCTTCTAATATCTGTTGTAACATCAAACTTTCAAATTGCTGCTGTTTCTCATCGAGTTTGTTAATAAAGTGTTCCCGACGTTTTTGCAACTGTGTTGCATTTTCCTTAATGCGATCTGCCTATTCTTGTAAAAGCTGTTCTTGTGTTTTTCATACTCCGAAAACATTTTCTAGGTGTAGTCTCATTTGAACATGGCAATTCATATTGGGCAGTATCATAGGTTGAAATAGTTTTGTCTGAATTTTTATTTTCTACAACTTGTTCCAAGTCAGAATTTAAACATTCCTCCATGTCGTCACTCGTTTCATCAACGTCTAGAGTGTTTTTATTAGATACCCCTACAAGCAAATGAATTGAGTAATTCTTATATGTATTTGAAACTTACCTGTGGCAAAATAAGAAGGAGTAGAATCTATTTCGTCTTGGGTATAGATGGGCCGATTTCCTATCAAGGTGCTCATTTCTTCATAATACATAAAATCATTTCGTCGATTATTACCACCACTTGTATTAAGAATTTTTTAATATCATTGAATTGGCCTGAAACGTACATTGTAGAGTAGTATTATTATCTCATGGCGGGCGACGCCACATGCGCAATAGGTTCAATTTAAACTTAAACCTCAAGATTCACAACGCTACAGTACAACCCACAAACATCTTGCTAGCAACGTTGTCACGAATATCCCAATTATTACGTTAAGTAAAATATTGTTTGTAAGGACCCCGTTTATGCTGGCGGTATCTAAAAATTTATAAATATATGAAATAAATCCATACCTCCATATAATATCGGAGCTTTTACTTGTTTTTACTTATAAACAATTCTAGGTTTGTAGTTTCTTTATCCGTAAATATTTGCTGTGGCAACAGTGCGCATACTTAGCGGATCCCAATACTGTATATACCGAATGTGAACCGTAACTGTCATTGTCATTCTCGCTCTTATCAAGGTCTTATTGTTTTCAGTTTTCCGTTTTAATATTTGTATCAAGTAATAGTCATCAAAACAGTTTTTTCAAAACTAACTGATAGTTAATTTCTTCAGCAATGTTAGTATTTAAAAAGAATGTTCGTTCACCGATTAATTATGATGTTTTTTAGAGTAATATTATGAATAAGAAGGAGGTGATTCATAGTCAAGGATGACAGATTGTTTTTAATGTGTTTCAATATTTGAAACGCATAAAAGATTCGGGCGCCTCCAACCTGAACAATTTGCAAGGTTGCGTGGCTGAAGCAACAGGTGTGTCATTGCGGACGGTGCAAAGAATTGTAAAGGAAGGTACAAACAAACCACTCTGCAGCAAGTTCAGTTCACCAAAGAAAACCGTAAATAAACCAAGCCCTAAGTCAACAGTGAGTGGATTTGACGAAGAAATTCTAAGAACCGTTATGTATCGGTTTGCAGCAATACATAAACGTAGACCGACTTTGAAGTTAGTGTTTGACGAATTAAAAAATGATTGCCCTTATTACACGGGAAAATTAGGTTCGTTCAGAAAAATTGTTGTAAGAGCAGGGTTTCGTTGGAAGAGAACTGTAGATACCAGGAAAATTCTTGTTGAACAAAGCAATATAAAGGCAAAACGCACCATATTTTTGAAAAATCTTAGTAAGTATAAAGAAGAGGGCAGAAGCATTGTGTATAACGATGAAACATATCTGCACAGTTCTCACAGTGTAACAAAGTGTTGAGATGACGGCACCACCAAGGGTTTGAAATCGCCAGTTTCAAAAAGGAAGTGTTTGATAATTGTTCATGCAGGTGGAAAAAATGTGTTCGTTCTAAATGCAGAATTGATATTTAAGTCTGGTTTGAAAACTGGGGATTATCACGATGACATGAATCATCGCAATTTTAAAAAGTGGCTGCAAGAAAAGTTAATACTAAATTTGGAACCAAATTCAGTGTTTGTGATAGACAATGCGTCATATCATAATGTTCTTGTGCATCCTATTCCTACTTCAAGTTGAAAGAAAACAGATATGCAGAAATGGTTGAAGGAACGAAGTATCCTCTTTGAATGTAAGGAAACCAAGCCTGAATTATGTTCCAAAATTAAGGCACATAAACCTGTTCATCAGCTGTTTGTAATTGACCAGCTACTGGCAGAACATGGCCATGTAGTATTGCGTTTACCTCCATATCACCCAGAACTAAATCCTATCGAGATGATTTGGGCGTTACTTAAAAACCGTGTCGCTGCATGTAATGTAACCTTCAAAATAGATGATGAATGGAAGTTGGCAGAAGAACATATAAAAAATATTAGAATCAACGAGTATGTCTGCACGTAGAAAAGATTGAAAAGGATTATATGGAACGAGAAACTTTAATAGACGAGGTTCAAGACCTAATTATACGGGTTGATGATAATAGCGATAATTCAGATGGATACTTATCCTCAGGCGATGAGTCTGATGATGGGGATGAAAGTTTAGGACGTGAACCCATTTAAAATATAATTTATGTAAAATAGTTGAATGATGGTCTTTATTTGGCGTTGTACAAAATATGAGTCATAAATACATTTGTTGGTACATTATTGTTTATTACTGAGAAGTTGAAATTAAAACTTGCTTAAAGAGGGAAGCAGTCTTTATATCAAAATATGTTCAGTAGTGCTGTGACAATCGATCACTTTTTAAGCTGAAACAATCAATGATTGGCTTTCAAAGTGATTGAATCATTTTACATTTTAATCCAATCATAATCAATTCTGTTAAGCATGTCCAGTCTTTGTCTCCAAAAGGGATTCTTATTGACTGTATTTATCTCGGCGCTTCTATCCGCTCGTGTTAAGGTTAAGATTATTAATTATTCAAGGAATTATTTTATAGCTAGATTATCGATGAAGTGCGTAAGAAATATACTAATTTAGCAAATATTTCTAAACTATAAATGAGGTTATGTAAAAAATATATAACCTGACAAGATGCAAACCTTAATTACCTTTCTTTTCATACTATAACTGTTCCTCTTCCTTCAATTCTACAGCACTGAATTGTTGATTCTATGATCCATTAAAATGAAGCACGAGATATATGCAATTTATAATAATATTAATATAACAAATGATATAAAATCCTTTTGATTAATTAAAAATTGTTTTTGTTTCGTTTTATTTTGTTTTTGTTCTACTAGTGACTATAACTGATAAAAAATCTTGTGTACACTGATCCAATCAATCAATAATCTGGGGTATCACATCTAACAATAAGCTCAGATCATTTTTATAGAAGAGCAAAAATCAACATAAAACTATTTAAAACACATTTCTTGGTTGTTCGACAATTTTTGCTCTGGCAACACTTTGTTCGACAATTTTTGCTCTGTCAACACTGGACGTGCAAGCAGTCGATGTTTTCTAGTCTCACTTTTTTATTTTGATTATTAATATAGCTCTTCCTCGCGCAGGTTTTTTCAAGGTCACTCGCCATGAGATAATAATACTGCTATACACACACTTTACAAATCATAAGCAACTACTCACGTCTTAAAGTTTTCAAACGAATTTGCATTTGTTTAATGGTTTTAAAATATCCCCTTTCTTGCATTGAATTAATTAAATGCGAAAATATCTCTTCGGATCTAAATTTTTTTCCGTCGAGAGATTTTAATATCTGACACTCCCTAATGAGGCGTAAAAATATCTAGTTTCGTCGACATTTCAGGAAATGCGTTTTTGAGACATAACTGTATAGATAAACTAATTTTTTTATTAATTTGAAGCAGTAAACTATTATCTTCAATTAATAATTAATATGAAGTTAGGCGTATATTATTTAGGGACATTTATTTCAAATATATTAGGTTGGTCAACTGGGTATTAGCGCCAAAGAACCGTATACTTGGTATTTTAGTACGCTAGTTATAAGTCTAATGCTGTTGAAGAAGAGTAGTAGACTTATGAATCCGGTATACTAAATCCGGGTGTGATGAGGTGTATACACGGAGCTTATTACCGTGATTTATTACTACCTTAGTTATAACTACGGTAGTTATCGTTCATGTATACGTACTCACTGACGTACGTGCATCCCCACGTAATTTGTAATATTATTATATGTTACAAGAAGTAATTTAGAAAGCCATAACAAACATATAGGGATAAACTCTATTTGCACGAAATTTGTGCGATAAGCTACACGACAAAAAAAGAGTTATTTAAAAGCACAATGCAACGCATACTAATGAACGCCCATTTGCTTATGTTTATGTAATTATTTTTCACCACAAAGAATCATTTAAAGACACATATACTGCGTACTAGCGAACATGCACTTCCGTGCAGTTTGTGTGATTACTATGTGTTACGAAAAATTAATTAAAAAAGATAAATACGAACACATACCCATCAACACTTGTTTGCATGTAAATGCGTGTAATTATTCTGCACCACGAAAAAGTGATTTAAAAACACATGCGAATGCATAGTAAGGAACGTCGATTTCCGTGCAATGTGTCATTATTCTGTATCAGAAAAAAGTTATTTAGAAACACCTATATGAACGCATACAAAAGAACGTCCGTTTTCATGTTATTTGTGTGATTATTCTGCATCACGAAAAAGTTATTTAGAAAGACATAAACAAATGCATACTAACGTACTCCGCCGACTTCCATGCAATTTGTGTAATTATTCTACATCGCAAAAAAGTCATTTAGAAACACATATCCGAACGCATACTAACGAACGTCCGTTTCGGTGTAATTTGTGTAAGTATTCTGCATCACGAAAATGTGATTTAAAAAGACATATGTTAACACATTCTAGCGAACGTGCGTTTCAATGCAATTTATGTAATTATTCTGCATCTCAGGAAAGTTATGTAAAAAACCATTTACAAATACATACTAAAGATCATACATTTCCATGCAATTTGTGTGATTATTCTGCGTCACGAAAAAGTAGTTTAAAAAGACATGTACAACTACATGTCAACGAATGTGCATTTGCATGTCATTTGTGTGATTATTCTACATCACGAAAAAGTACTTTAAAAATACATATAGCAAAGCATGCTAAGGAACGTCGATTTCCTTGCAATTTGTGTAATTACTTTGCATCGCAAAGGAGTGATTTACATAGACATATACGAACGCATACTAACGAACGCCCATTTGCATGTAATTTCTGCGGTTATGCTGCATCACGAAAAACTGATTTGAAAACACACATACGAAGGCATACTAACGAACGCCCATTTCCATGCAATTTGTGTAATTATTCTGCATCACAAAAATGTCATTTAAATACACATCTACAAACGCATACCAACGAACGGTCTTTTCCGTGCAATTTATGTGATTATTCTGCATCACGAAAAAGTTATTTAAAAAAACATGTTCAACTACATGTCAACAAATGTACATTTGCATGTAATTTGTGTGATTATTCTACATCACAAAAAGGTATTTTAAAAACACATATAGCAATGCATACTAAGGAACGTTGATTTCCTTGCAATTTGTGTAATTATTCTGCATCACAAATGAGTGATTTAAATAGACATATACGAACGCATACTAACGAACGCCCATTTGCATGTAATTTCTGCGTTTATGCTGCATCACTAAAAACTAATTTGAAAACACACATACGAAAGCATACTAACGAACGCCCATTTCCATGTAATTTGTGTAATTATTCTGCATCACAAAAAAGTCATTTAAATACACATCTACAATCGCATACTAACGAACGTTCTTTTCCTTGCAATTTGTGTGATTATTCTGCATCACAAAAAAGTAATTTAAAAAACATATACGAATACATACTAACAACCGTCCTTTTGCACGCAATTAATGTGTATTCTGTCCCACGATAACGTTATTTACAAATACATATACAGTGGCCCCAACAACCACAAAATTGATTTTGTAATGTGAATATTTCGCATCTAAATGCACACATTTGGTTTCGCAATAACAAGCGCTTATTTGCATGCATTCTTTTTGTGATTATTCCGCAACAAGAGGTAGTACTGTACAAGAATATTTAGAGGGATTTCATTCTAAAGTAGAACCCAGCGTCAATTGGATTGCGCAGGAATGTAATAGCAGCGGTGTAGTTGACTTATTATGGTGATGGTTAGGAGGGTACGTTTTATAAATATTCAGCAGAGTAATTAAAATTTAGTGAAAAGATATGGAGATATCGTATGCTGATAGTATAAACGAATGTGCGCATGATGTTGTTGTACCTTTTTAAAGTGAAATACTTCTACGATCGGCATTTGCCTGCGATTTGTAAAATTATGCTATAACATATTATATGGTATTTTAAACCGATTTAAATTAGCTCTTGCGTATTCTAGTTGCTTTACTGTTTTTATTTCAAACATTTTATTTTTATTATTAATTTTTATTTAGCTACTCACCTTAACCACATTTTTTTTAATTAACTTTACTTATTTTGTTTATTTCATTTTCTATATATCTATTGGTTCAATATATTTATTTTATCACTTTCAACTTTTATTTATTTCTTATTTATTTTAATAGGTCCAATCCGTTTTATTCATTTATGTGTATGTAAATTTACTTTGGAATTTTTAAAGACACATAGTTTGCTTAAACTCTATAATGTAAATACAAAGACAGAAATAAATATTAACAGTATATTCTATGTATGTAAACATGGAACATAAAAAACTTGTACAAAGATATTGCACAACAAAGCAATTTGAGCAAACTAGCGCACTAAACCCGTACACAAGAAGTTTCCACTGGTAGTGAACACACTTTTGGGAAGGAACGTCGCACTATGCCTGTTGAGGTCTATACGGACGCAACTCGACTAATGTTGTCAGCACCAGGATGCACTTGTAAAACTCTACCGAGCTTCCATTTCATTGGAGATAGATTCTCTTCTTTAATTAGAACTAACGTTCCTGGCTTCAACTCAGAATGATGAAGCTGCCACCTTTATAGCGTATTGCAACTCTGAAATATACTCGCAACTCCACAAATGTTGATGAAATTGTTGAACACGTTGAAAAATTGATAATTTGGAATCTGCTATCCCAGTTACATCAGGATCAGAAGCAGTGCTCAATGGTCTTGCAACCAAGAAATGGGCATGAGTGAGGAGTTGCAAATCTTTAGAATCGGATGAGATAGGATACAAAGGTCTGGAATTTAGGGTTGCTTCCACCAGCGAAAGCAATGTGCAAAGCTCTTTGTAGGTCAAAACGCAAGTACCAACTATGCGTTTTAAGTGAAATTTCCAGGATTTGATACTTGCCTCCCACAATTTTTCAAAGTGAGGACTGTATGTTGGCACAAAGTGCCAAGTAATTGCCTCATTCGAAACGGCCTCGGGAATTGTGTTATGTTGAGTTTGAAAAACTTACCAAGTTCTTGTAGCTCGGAGTTGGCACCAATGAAATTTGTTCCATTGTCAGAATAGACACGGAGCGGTTTGCCACGCCGGGCTACAAATTTGCAAAATGATAATAAGAAAGATTCGGTCGACAGGTCTGTCACCAATTCAATACGAACGGCTTTTGTTGCAAAGCACACATACAGTGAAAAATATGCCTTCGAGGTCTTGGAACCTCGACCTTTTCTATCTTTGATAAATAAAGGTCCACCGAAGTCGATGCCAGTTATCTGAACGAATAGAAGGGACCTACACGATAAGCATGTAGATCTGCCATAATAAGTTGGTATTACTCGGAGAAAACCTGTAATTTCGAACACAATGATGAACAATTTGTTTCGTAAAATTTCGACCTGAAGTGATCCAAAATCTATCACGTAATAAAGAAAGCAAATGCTGATCACCAGCGTGCAGCAATTGCATATGTTCACTCTACACAATTAGCTTCGATAAGTAATGTTTTCCTGATAGTTGTGTAAGATGTTTCTTACTATAAGAAAATTGAGAATTTCGCAGTTGTCCTCCGACGCGAATAATGGCTTTAGTATCTAAAAACGGATTTAGACTCCTCAATGACGAACTCTAAAGATTTACATTGATTGAGTTGCTTGAACTCTTCTGCAAAAGATTTAGTTTGAGCAACTTTCACTAGCAGCAGTAGTGAATTCCGAATTTTAGAAGGTTAAGAGTGCCTGTAAGGCGATCACCCTTGAGATAACGACAATTGTGAAGGAACGTTAAACAATAAGCAATGACCCTTTTAAGTCGAGCGAGACTTGAAAAGTTTACGCGTGGAAACAATTGTTCCGTGGTTAAAAGACAACGAGATTGCCCTTTTAACTCTGGAAGCTTGAAAATATTTGCATTTGAAACGGGCCAGGAAGGCTAATGCTGCGATAGCCATGAAGGATCGTGCCGCCACAAATTAGAGATTTTCAAATTTTGAAGAGTAGTTCCTCTTGTCACTAAATCCGCAGGATTGAATTTAGTGGGAACATGCCGCCAGACCACATCTGGGGCCAAACTTTGAATCTCTGCTACTTTATTAGCAACAAACGTCTTTAGCAAATTGGGTATGGTTTTCAGTCACCTAAGAACAATCGTCGAATCTGTCCAAAAGATAGAACTTAAAATTAAAATATCTAACGCTTTTAGAGCCTGATCTGCAAGCTTAGCTAAAAATAATGCTCCACAAAGCTCCAGTTTGGGTTTTGCAATTGTTTTGAGAAGAGCAACCCTCGCCTTAGCACGAAGTAAATGAATTTGAACACGATTGTTCACATCAGTAGAACGATGGTAAATACATGAACCATAACAATAAAGTGAAGCGTCCGAGAACACATGGAGCCGAACATCAACATGGTTTGGACATAGCACATGACGTGATATTTTAAGATCATTGAGATCCACCTTGATTGGATACTAGTTGGAATTGGGTCATTCTAACACAGCTCTCCCAGCCACAGCTGTTGTAAAATAATCTTTGACTACTAGTACATGGCGAAAGAAGCCCTAGTTACTCAGAGATCTGAGAAATCTCTGATAAGATAATAGTTTCGTGATGATTTGGGTTGTAGTATTTGAACTCGAAATCGAATACTTAAGTGATCGGTTGAAAAGGACCAAATGAGACCAACGTTTTAATATGCTCTTGAGAAGCAAACTCAAAAGCACCTGGATCAAGATAAGTCTGAGGAATGTCCGAGAAGACAGCTAGATCGTTGGAGATCCGCTTTCGAAGTTTAAAACACCCTGCTTCTAGGATTGTTGAAAGTTGTGAGCAAATCTTACGGGCTCTATTGAGACTGTATGCACCTGTAAGCAAGTCATCGATGTAGAAGTCGCGTTTGATTATTTTAAAAATCTCAGGCAAAGAAATTTCTAAATCAATACCTAACGAGGTAACGAATGGATAAGAAAGAAGCACTGACTGTGCCGTAAGTGACTGTGTTCTAATCGTAAGATTGAATCTGATCTGTACGTGAAAACCGCCACAGAATGCGCTGTAGAGATCTCTGAGAAGAATCCACCTGAACCTGCCGATACATCTCCTCTATATCTGAAGCTATGGCATAAAAATATTTTCTGAAACGAACTAAGATCGATAAGAGATCTTGTTGAATAGTTGCCCCCGGCTGTTGGTTATAGGGATTTTGTCAATAGAAAGGGGTGGCCATCATTGATATTGCAAGCGGCAGTGGATTACTCATACAAGTAAAAAGAAAATTCACATTGTAGAAGTATTTATTATTAAAGCTATTATAATAATTACAGATTTAGAAGCATAAACTGACAAGCACCAGGTTCATCTCACGATGCTGCTGTATTGAAAGGTTCTGGTTTATTTAAAAACTGGGAATGTATAATACCGAAGGTAATGTTCTGATGGTTAAATCAAAATTTCATTAATTGCGTTGATTTTTTAGAATACAAGCGTAGTAAATGGTACAAATATACTATATATGACTATAGGAGATCAACCATATCCACTGTTACTAAGGCTTATTAAAAGTTTTACTAAAACAACACAATTATCAGCTGCAGAGGAATCCTTTAATGCAAATTTAAATAATGGCCGGGTAAGTGTGGAAATAGCCTTTGGTAGACTTAAAAGCCCGCTGGAGATATCTTTAAAACGCATTGATATACATTATACATTTGTACCACATGTAATATTAGCATACTGCATTTTAACCAATCTGGTAAAGACGAAGAAGGAGATATTTATAAATGCATGGTTAGAGGCTGTAAATGAAGCAGATATAGAATATGAACAACCACGTTCAGTAATGAAACGAGTACGAAATAGTTACAGTGCAACAAATGTTAGAAACTGTTTGAAACATTGTCTTTATGATCATTTTCCCTTCATCATCATTTTGTTATCGACCTTACTTAAGGTCGGTTTGACGCAGCTCTAACTTCTTTTCTATTCTGTGCTAATCTAAAAAGCTCTACATACCCTTCACAACCTAAATTTCTAATAATTTGACTAATATAGTTTGGTCTAGGTCTTCCTATATCCTTCTATCTTTTTCTTATCCAGCTGGCTCTACATAGATATTAGCAACCCGATGGTTGTTAAAGAACTCTAACATGTTTACATGATTACCATTTATAAGGAAATGAAATATAACCTGGTTATCCGCTTCAAAAAGGAAAAGTGTTAAATTATATGTTATGGTAAGGCTTAAGCAACGAATCGCTGCCAACATGCCAGACCGCTACCTAATTGTGAGTTATGCCATGGTGACGTTTATTAAATTATATGTTATGGTAAGGCTTAAGCAACGAAACGCTACCAACATGCCAGACCGCTAACCAATTGTGAGTCATGTCCTGGTGACATTTAGTTAACTGATTTTATTTTTCTTTTTGTATTGTTTTCGAACTTACTTAAAGTCGGTTTGACGCAGCTCTAAATTCTTTTCTTTCTGAGCTAGTCTAAAAAGGTCTACATACCCTTCACAACCTATATCTCTAATAATTTGACTAATATAGCTTTGTCTAGGCCTTCCTACTCTATTTTTATTTGGTAGTCTATAATCTAAGACTTTACTAAATAGTCCCTCATGTCTTAACTGGTGCCCTATCATTCTATCTCTCCTGACCTTCAATTGTTTCCATATACAGGGATCCTCACCTATCCTTCTATAAACTTCCTCGTTTGTTACTTTATCTGTCCAACTAATCTTTAACATTCTCCTATAACACCAAGTTTCAAAAGCTTCTATCTTTTTCTTATCTACTTCTTTAATTGTCCAAGTCTCACTACCGTATAGTAGAACGCTCCATACGTACGACTTTAAGAAACTTTTCTATTATCTAAACTAATACTATTAGCTATTAGTAAGTTTTTCTTTTTTAAAAACATTTTTCTAGCTTGAGCTATTCTAGCTACTATATCCCTTCTGCTACGTCCATCTTTTGTAATTATACTACCTAAATAGCAAAATTCATCCACCTCCTCTAACTCGGTATTACCTATTTTAATTTTGGTTTAGAACTAGGCTGTAACTCACTTGTCATTATCTTTGTCTTTACTGAGTTAATTCTCATACTATAGTTACTCCGTAGTATCTCATCTAAAATATTTAAAACTCTCCTAACTCTTTTCTAGACTCTGCTATAATGGCTATATCATCTGCAAAACGTAACATGTCTATTTTCTGTCCCTGTACACTAATACCTATCTCTTTTCTCTCTCTAGCTAAGTTTAAAGCTTCCTCAATATAAACATTAAAAATCAAGGAGACAGTATACAACCCTGTCTAACACCATTTCTAATCTTAGCTTCCTTTTCTATTTCATGAAATCTAATTACTACGCTTTGGTTTTATATAGACTGTAAATAATTTTTCTATCCCTATGAGAGATTCCTATTTTTGCAAAACCCTGAACATAACAATCGAGTTAACCCTATCAAATGCTTTTCTAAATCTACAAACGCGAAATGAGTCTTTTATTTTTTGTAACCTTTTTCGATAATTACCCTAATCATTAGTATCGGTTCTCTAGTCCCTCTGTCTTTACGAAAACCATATTGGTCTTCGCCTAAATAATTCTCAGTCAAAGCTTCTACTCTATTTTTAATTATTATTGTTAGTACTTTGGAAGCATGAGAAGTTAAACTAACCGTTCTAAAATTCTCACACCTATCAGCTCCTGACTTTTTTGGGATTGGGATAATAATATTTTTTTCGAAATCTATTGGAACCTCACCTGTGTCATAAATTACTTTTACTAATTCATATAATCTATCTAAAGTTTTCTGACTTGCATATTTTATTAATTCTGCGGGAATATCGTCTATCCCTGGCGCTTTATTTATTTTAAGATTCCGAACAGCTCTATCAAATTCCCCTCTTAATATTGAGAACCCTATTTCTACATCCTCTTCTTGGTCGTTCTCTAACTCATCCATATCGTCTCCCTTATATAAATCTTCTAAATATCTTTTCCATCTATCTGCTACCTCAACTTTATTTATTAGAAGCTCATTATTCTCGTCTTTAATACCATTATATTTTTTCCTATCTTCCCCAAAAAACTTTTTAACTGCCCTGTAAGCCCTGTCTTTTCCCTTAAGAAAAACATTTCATTAGGCTTTTTATGTATTTAAAGTGTAAACCACATCATTTAAACACAACATAAATTTCGTTTTTAATGAGTGTAACTAAGCGTCATGAGCATCGGTTTGGCTTAAATGCTCGAGTTGGTAAAGTGCCACTTAAATTTGCACAGTTTAAATGCCATTAACCTGTCCTATAATATAATGTAAATTTGATAACCTAAGTGACACTTTACCAAGTCAAACATTTAAGCCGAAGCCGTGCGAACGGCCATAAAAGTACTGCAACTAAATACTTATTACATGTAATATTATTTCTACGAAAATAGTACCACTTTTAAACTCATCACACAATATACTACTAGAAATTAGAAAGTCCTGCTCTATACGAAAAGAATAAATGAGGTGCATACGCAGGTTCCGGCAATATACTTTTTAATCCTGTTAACAACTGATTAGTTCTTTCTTGTAATAATTGTTTTTGCCCTTATAACATGTGTTGTAACATCGAACTTTCAAATTGCTGCTGTTTCTCATCGAGTTTGTTCATAAAGTGTACCTGACGTTCTTGTAACTGTGTTGCATTTTTCTTAATGCGATCTGCCTGTTCTTGTAAAAGCTGTTGTTGTTTTTTTCATACTCCGAAAACATTTTCTAGGTGCAGTCTCACTTGAACATGGCAATTAATATTGCGCAGTATCATCGGTTGAAATGGTTTTGTCTGAATTTTTATTTCCCACAACCTGTTCCAACTCAGAATTTACACATTCCTCCATGTCGTCATTCGTTTCATCAACATCCGGTGTGTTTTCATTTGATACCCCTACAAGCAAATAAATTGAGTAATTCTTATATGTATTTAAAACTTGCCTGTGGCAAAATATAAAGGAGTAGAATCTATTCCGTTTTGGATATAGAGGAACCGATTTATGTATACTTCTAAAAGCTCAAACTACTATTACTTTACAACGTTATAATTTATATTAGACATTCTAGTATAGACTGACCCTTGCATTTCTTAGCGGTTTTATATATACTCAGATTTAAAGATATGACTCATCTTCTGGTAATTACGAGAACCTTCCCGGTCTGGCGAGAATGAACAGTGCTGGCGGCGTTATGTGTGTTTGATTGCTAGAAGCATTCTAGAATCCTGGAGACTATGCAGACCCTACAACGCTTGTGTGTTTGACGGGTTGCCTAATAGCAGCTCGCAACACTACCCCCTCTTTAAAACCGTTACGTCTCGCAACTGTAAATACATTTTGGCGCCAATTCGATGAATGATGACGGTATCGGCAGCTATCTCCTCTGGTGCATCCACCGCGACGTTAGAAATAACAGTCAACACGCTTTTCTTGGTCTTGGTAGGCAACCGGCTGATAACAACAAACAAGAACCTGGAGGTTGGTTTCCTGGAAAACTACTTCTAGCATATTTCGGACTATCCTCCAATCTAAGCGATCCAATCCACAACCTAGCTTGGGCACCGCTAGTCTCGTTACTCCATTTTCCATCATCTGAGCTTTAAGATTCAGCAAAGCCTCCCATAGATGTCCATAACTAGGTCTCTGCCATGAAGAGTTTTTGGTGACCAGATAGTAAACATAACGATTTTTATCCTGAAGAACCAAAGCTTTTCCTACAGTTGGCTGCTGTTGTACTAATTCATCCACACATCCAAACTTTTTCTTGAAAACAACAGCTATTCCCCTTGACATTTCCAGATCTTTAGCTACGCAATGTACAAGGGAATACTCTTCTGGTGCTATAAACAGGTCTTGCTGTTTTTCAACAACAACGCCAAATCTCGCCTTAGCGGAACCACCATACGCCGCCATAAAACTCTCGAAATCTACATTTGGCTCATGATTAATAACTTGTCGAATGCCATTCTCTTTATTCGAGCCTTTCTGGTTGTTACCAGCGAAGGATGTTAAACGGTCAAACTGTACCACTTTCGGTTTACCACGGGGAGATCTTCTGATCCGGTACACTATATCATTAATCCTTTTCATCACTTCGTACGGGCCTTCCCATTGTCTTTGTAATTTTGGCGACAACCCCCGTTTTCTTTGTGGATTATACAACCACACCAAATCTCCAGGTTGATAACAACCTTGTTGTGCTCTCGTGTTATATTGTGATTTCATTCGATCGCTTGCTGCCTGGATATTCTTTCGAACGTTTTCGTGAATGCTATTTGATCTTTCACGAAGCTTACTAACGTAATCTTCACCTGCGATCTCTTCTCCAGGTTTAAATCCAAACTGAAGATCACATGGTAGCCGCAATTCACGTTCTAGAATTACGCAAGCGGGCGAGTATCCTGTGCTGTCATGTACCGAAGATCGGTACGCCAGTAGGAACAAATGTAAATATTGGTCCCAGTCTCGTTGATGTTCAGAGACAACTTTGGTCAGGTACTTTCCTAACGTCCTGTTCATTCTTTCAACCATTTCATCCGATTGAGGATGAAGTGGCGTGGTTCTAGTCTTCCTGATTCCAAGATGCTTGCAGACGTTTTGAAACAACGCCGATTTGAAGTTTCGACCTTGATCGGAGTGTAATTCCAACGGAACTCCAAAACGACAAAACAACTCCCTGACTAGTAGATCTGCAACCGTCTCGGCTTCTTGGTTAGGTATAGCATATGCCTCCGGCCATTTGGTAAAATAATCCATTTCAACCAAGATGTATTTATTTCCTTTCTCTGATTCAGGAAACGGACCAGCTATATCAATGGCTACCCTCTCAAAAGGATTCCCCACGTTATACTGTCTCATTGGGACTTTCCGTTTTGAGACCGGGCCATTTGCAGAAGCACACAATTTACATTTCCGGCACCACTCCTTCACATCATCTTTGTAGTTAGCCAATAGAATCTTTCTCTTACTCTCTCGAGATTTCTTTTCACGCCAAAGTGCCCTCCGGAAATACCATCGTGCAAGTGCTGCAACACTCTGCACTCTGCTTCTCGGCACTATCACTTGAAGTCTCTCAGTGCCATCTTCAAATTCCAGGCGTCGTTTCAAGATTCTATTTTCCATCATCAAGGAGTCCCACTGTGCCCAGTATGCCTTAAGCCTCCTACTTAAAACACTAATTTCTTCCCAAGCTGGTGGTTGTCCTCTATTTTTCCACTCAATAATACGTCCCAATTCGGCGTCATTCTCCTGGTCTTCTCGTATTCTTTCGAGTTGCCAAGTATCATCGGTTACCGCCAATCTATGGATGACACTTATTTTCTCTTCCATCTTGGAGCAATGATTGCAGTTTACTGGACAAGGTCTCCTTGACAAAGCGTCTGCATTCCGATGGCTAGTTCCTATCCGATGTTCTGTGTCAAAGTCATATTCCTGCAGCCGATCTATTCACCTTGCAACTTGCCCTTCAGGATTTCGAAACTGCAGTTACCATTTCAGTGCAGCATGGTCTGTTCTCAACAGGAATTTACGGCCGTATATGTACTTATAAAAGTGCTCTACGGATTTGACGACGGCCAACAGTTCCCTTCTTGTCACACAATAGTTCCTTTCTGGCCGTGACAAGACCTTGCTGAAATACCCAATAACTTTTTCTTGTCCGTCCTGCACTTGAGAAAGAACGCCTCCTATAGCTGTGTTACTGGCATCGGTATTCAACACAAATTTCCCCTCCATCCGTGGATAACTCAAAATTGGTGCTGTAACTTGTAGCCGTTTCAGTTGTTCAAATGCTCAGTGGCAGTCGTCATTCCAATCATATTCTTGTCCATCTTCAGTTAATTTTGTTAACGGTTTGGCAATGTTCGCAAACCCAAGTATAAAACGTCGGTAATATGTGCACAATCCTAGAAAACTGCGTAGTTGGTGTATATCTGCTGGTGTAGGCCACTCTTGTACCGTTTTTATTTTGTCAGGGTCAGCTCTTATTCCGGTCTCCGAAACGACATGTCCTAGGTATTTCACCTCTTTTCCAAATAGGCGGCACTTCTTGGGGCTTAATGTAAGGTTTGCCCCGCGTAATCTTTGGAATATCTCCTCTAGGTTCTTAAGATGTTCTTTAAAAGACCGGCCTAACACTATCACGTCGTCCAGGTACACCAGACATGTCTTCCAGGACAGTCCACGCAGTACCGACTCCATCAATCGTTCAAAAGTAGCAGGAGCATTGCATAATCCAAATGGCATGACCTTGAACTGCCATAATCCAGTTCCAATTGTAAACGCAGTCTTTTCTTTATCGTTTGGCTCTAAGCCTACCTGCCAGTATCCGCTTTTCAAGTCCAAGGTCGAAAACCATTTAGATCCGGATAGAGTATCTAAGGTGTCATCAATTCTGGGCAAAGGATAGCTGTCTTTCTTTGTCACATTGTTAAGCCGACGGTAGTCTACACAAAACCTTGTCGACCCGTCCTTTTTCTTGACAAGCACTACCGGGGATGCCCATGGACTATTCGATGGTTTAATCACTCCCTGTTCTTCCATATCGGTGATAATTTGCTCAGCTTCCTTACGTTTTGCCAAAGGAAGCCGCCTGGGGTGTTGTCTTATCGGTTGCGCATCTCGAGTATTGATCTTGTGTTGCACAACATTCGTCCTTCCTTTCTCACTATCATCCAGTGCAAACACGTCTCGATATCGTCCGACCAGTTCTTTTACCTTGCCCAGTTGGTCGCCATTTAATCCTTGACACGAAGGTATCAACATATCCAGCAATTTCTGTGAGCAACCGTTGGCTGGTTTATTTTTCGTGTCGTCCACATAACGTTTAATATGACATACTGGAATGCAACTTTCCACAATCATGCCTTTCTTCAGGGTCACTGTATGAGGATTAATGTTCAGCACCCTTACTGGTACCATATTTCGAGACTTTACCAGCGTTCTTCCAATCAGAAGTCCCTCCTGACCCATTCCCGATTCAGTTGCTTCCATCATGCATACTTGTCCTTCCCGGAGCGTAACATCCGGGCGTCCCATTACTATCATTTCCGCCTTCTCGGGTATTTTCATATCGCAAATCATTCGAACTTGCATCGTCTGGTTACTCCTACCTTGAAATGGAATCTCATCATCATCTATCCGAAGCACATTTTCTTACATGTTTACATGAAACCCATATTCTCTCATGAGATCCATTCCCAAGATCACTTCTTCTGTAATTTTAGCTACCAACACTCGATGATTAATTAATTTGTCCCCAATGGTCAACATAACGGCAGTCTCTCCGTGAGTACAAATTTTCTCACCACTTGCCGTTCGAAGACACACCGATACAGGTAGCACTTTTCCACAACCAACCAAATCTGGTCTCACAATAATTTTTGTTGCTCCTGTATCCACGAGTAATTGGACAATCCTACCATTAATTCTACCATCGATATAAATGCTGTCCAGACTTCCCATTGACGATGCAGCACGGATGATAATCTCCGGGGCACTACGTTGTGCTGTCGACGTTCGCCCCCTTACGTCGACTTGCTTTAGTTTTTCTGCTGCTCAACCGGTTGTTTTGTTGGTTGAGTACAGCGTCTCTGTATGTGACCTACTTCACCGCAGTTCCAGCATTGCAGACGCCATCTCCGCGGTCATTGTAGTTCCAGCCTTTCCGCCAGACGGTTGACTATTTCATCTATGCTGTTCTGCGCTTGACCAGGTTCCTTTAAGGCAGACCGAACTTTGTGACTCACCCTATGTGATGTCTGCTTAGCTGCTTCAAATTCAAGCGCATGGTGCATCATCTAACATTTTTGGCCGTGCTAATCTTAGCGCTTGCTGTATTTCGCCATCTTTAACGCCATCCACAAATGTTTGTACAGCCAGTTGTTCGAGGAAACTCTCTGGTGTCGTTGGATATGCCAATCTAACTAATCTGGCGATGTCAGCTTCAAATTCTTGCAGGCTTTCACTTGTCTTTTGCGAGCGGTTCTTAACTTGTGCATGGTAAACCTGTTGAAGGTGAGCATCTCCATATCTCATCTCGAGCTTCGATGTTAAGAGGCCGTAATCATGCTACTGGTGATCGCGAATTGTTTGCAAGATGTTAAGAGCTCCTCCCCCTCGTAGGGACACTATTAGGGAGATAGCCTTCTCTTTGTTGCACCAACCGTTGGCTATTGCAGCAGCTTCAAATTGTTTCAAATATGTGGGCCAAGGTGTTTTACCATCGAATGTAGGTGGTTTTACTTTAAATTTAGACGGAATTGACTCGCTTCTTTCTATGGTTCTTATTTCTGGAATGTTCTAATTAACAAATTGGTTTGGTAATTCAAGTGGCCGCGTTGTTAGTGAAATCACTTGTTCTTGCAGCTTCACCACATCTTCTTTCATTTTTATCAATTTACTGTCCAACTTTTGCTCAACTGTTTTTACCTGTTCAGTGAAATCTCCTTTCAATGCAATGGAACTTTCCATTAATCTTTGTTCTAACGTGGCTGTACTTTCATTCAACTTTTCTTCCATTTTGGCAGCATTTCCACTTAACCTTCCCATTTTCTCAGCGTTTTCAGTAAACTTTTCATCCATACCGGATTTAAAATCCTTAAGGAAATTCATTAAAGCTTCTGCGTCCATCTTACTTTGACTTCTTGTAACTGGCATATGCAAACTACTTAAATGTCTTTAGACTTGTGTTTTAAATTAATCACTATATACCCCACAAATGCCTTACACCAGTGTAGCGGGCTACTACTACCGCGTTTCTTTAATTTAAAACAAGTAATAATAAAGGTCTTTATTACTCACTGTTCACAAGTCTAATTAACAGTATATGCCTTATTTATAGATGTTTTCAGTTCACTTAACAATAAAGCACTATTACACTAATGAATTTACAAGCACTAATTTCTTCTTAAACTAACTTCTTTACCATAGGTCCATTAACAACACTAACACAACTATTTGTTTATACACTTCTATTTATTTATGTATACTACAAGCTGCATGTACATTAGACACAGCATATAGCATTTATGTATACTTCTAAAAGCTCAAACTACTATTACTTTACAACGTTATAATTTATATTAGACATTCTAGTATAGACTGACCCTTGCATTTCTCAGCGGTCTTATATATACTTAGATTTAAAGATATGACTCATCTTCTGGTAATTACGAGAACCTTCCCGGTCTGGCGAGAATGAACAGTGCTGGCGGCGTTTTGTGTGTTTGATTGCTAGAAGCATTCTAGAATCCTGGAGACTATGCAGACCCTACAACGCTTATGTGTTTGACGGGTTGCCTAATAGTAGCTCGCAACAATACGTTGGGACAAAATAATTATATCCCAACAATTGATTCAGTTGTTGTTTACAACATTTAATTTATATTCTTAAGTGATTTAATAAAAATTTATTATTACATTTATGATGTAGATAAAATAAATACATTCCTAAAGTACATCTTTATGAAATATTTGGTAATATGTACAGCCATCTACCGTAAATATACGAAGACGAAGGTGTCGAGTAAATGTCAACTTGTTCCTAATCGAAAGAGGGTCTAAGATCGCCTCTCATCAAACCAACATGGCTCGTTTAGCGTCCTCGGACTTGCGGATTGCGATAGTTAAGGAGAAGCGCGTAAAGCGTCGAAAATGATCAACGTGATGTTTCTTTAGGGAGTGAACAATGCAAAGAAATTTTTCGGTACGTGAGTTCAACATCTAATATTACAATTCGTTTAAGATGCACACTCAAGATTGTTAGTTTTGGTTTTTGAAGAATCGCCGTGCTATTTACTTACGTCTATCTATGATGCTCGTAATTTCAAAGCACTACAATTGCTTGGTACAAGATTGTAAGATTTTACCTTATTTAAATTAAATAAATGGTTTAATTATCTGCAAAAAGGCCTGGTCAAAGTTCGATCAGCAATAATTCGTTACGTAAGCAGCACGACATCAAAACATATATCTGGTTGGTATAACAGGTGTTGAACTAAATATTCAAGGTGCATACTATTTATAATTTTATTTGACAGATGCCATTTGTCAACTACGTTTGCTTACATTATAACAATAGTATTATGAAACCTAATTTGGCTATAAATATTTCATAAAATTAAAGTGAATTTAAAACTTAGGAACAGGGCGTATTTCGCATTGATTAAGTAATTAGATAATATTGATCAATACATTTAAACCTAACCCTAGTTCTATCTTAATTAATCATAAATTGCTATAACAGCTATCAAGTAAATTTTAATATTGTCCACCTCTTATTATGATTAAAGAGAGACATTTTAATACTCTTATGAGTTTATATGAAAGTTCTTTTTTGCTTATCAACATTCTATACTTTAACTTATTTAGATATGTAACTTGTATAAATCATACAACTGATTTAATTTTTTTTTAATAAGTATATTTTTGCTTCTTTTATCTTCTGATTAGTAAACGTTGTTCAATTTACTTACTATATTAATGAATTTAAAATCTATATCTTCCAAATGTAAGTAGTTAATGGATCAGATTTCTACATGATATGATAATTGTTGCATTTTTATTAGAATCAAACGTTAAGGTTTAGTAATAACGTGAAATTTATAATCAAGGGAGTTATATTTTTATTTTATATATATATATATATATATATATATATATATATATATATATATATATTTGAAGAAAGCTAAGTTACTATTACACAAACATTTTTTTTAATACCTGAATAATAAATACGTTCCATTTTTGTTATAACATATAAATTTGTTAAAGGATATTATGCTACATTATACTTTTCTAAGAATCCTAGAACATTTTTATTTAAACACAAAGGTATACAATTTTTGAGTATATAAAATACTTTCATAAAGGTTAATACTACTAGATATAAAAATTCTTACGATATCATGTTATTTTGAAATATATCGGAGGAGCAAACTGTTGCCTCATATGCTATATTTTTAATCTTGTAATTTATTTCAGGTATCTCATCGTTGTAGTTAACTTATGGGTTCTACATTCCCCTTTCTTTCTGAATGTAGTGACGCTCAATATTTTGTTTATTTTTTTTAATATCTATTCCCACCCCTGAACCATTGCTTTCTACCGCTTAGAGTAAAGTCTAGAGCATAGCACCGGTAACATCCAATTACCTATATAAGGTTTGGATTCTGTGAGAATTCTACATATGTGCGTTTGACAAGTATGTGACGTCTCTTATTGTTAGGACAATAGCAAAAATAGCCTACCTCTATAGATTAATGAGAAGAAAAAACGTGCATAATGAACCAGTTTAACAATTCCAACACCTTTTATAATTTAACATTTGACCCGGAAGAAGGTGATATAACGCATATTTTGGAAATGACAAGTTATTTGACAAGTTTAAAACATGCGGTAAATTTGAATTCACATGCATGTGAATTCAAATTTACCGCCTGAATTTTAAACATTTTTATGTATAAGCAATAATAACGTGATAGAAAGAGATTAATTTATAGTGAAAACCTAATTTTTGTGTACAAATTCATAACACTATTATGTGTACTTTGTCATAAACACGTTTCACTCGCCGTTCTTTTGTTGTATCTTTTATAGGGTTTGTCAACATCCTTCCAGGAAGAGAATTTTTAAAAGATATGCTTGTATTGCGCCACTTGTTATATATTTTTTCCCTCCTTGTAGTACGGTAATACTCTTATAACAAATAACATTATATTGTTTTGCTAATATGGTTTTTGTTCTTCCATTACCAACTTTACATTTGGGAATCAATTACCTCCCTTTCCAAACGATAACTGGTTCTTAGAGTCATTACTGTATCCTTTCTTTCAAAATATCGTGCAATAAGTTCCAATAAAAAGCATTTCGTTGCTCATTTTGAAACTTTGACATCTTGTGATAAGTTCAACAAGTAAAATAGCCTGAGATGATTCGTTTAAGATGGCGCACACAGTGATGTAGCTTCCTGTGATCTCATCTAACACAAGGCATGAGAGTTTGATTTTGTAAGAAGAATGGTGAGCATTAAGTTTCACATCACAACGTGAACGAATGTGGGAGAGAGATCCACTCAGTCTCGAAACTGATATATCCGCTTGTTTTGTAGACAGACCTAACTTGCTACACAAGTCAGACCGCAAAAAGTTTGACTGACGGTCCGAGTCAAGCAAAATACGAATGGAATGAGCATTTCCATAAGAATCGAAGATCTTACAGTTAGCTGTTGAAAGTAGAACCTTCACTGTGTTTGAACAGAAGACTGAGACAGTGGGTGAAGAAGTATTTCAAAATAGTTTTCAATTGCATTTACTCGCAATTATCAATTCAAGTTGAAACAAGAAGTTATGAGTGGATGCACAATATTCGTCTGGTCCAAATTCATAAATCGTAAGTAGCAATCCAGTATTTCAAACATACACATCGTAAAAGGTTGCTGAAATTAATAGTACAAGGGTGAAAGCAGTAGCATCCGATAGTTTAAGCGTGAGCAAGTAGGATAACTATAGATGCAACCTACCTTGCTTGCAACGTTCAATTTCTGGTTTGACCTAAGGTAGGTATATCGTTCACCGATGCGATTGATATTTTCGCTAAAAGCAGTGGGTTCCAAACCAAGAAATAATTCCATCACTCCATTTGAATTATAAAGCATCTGAATGCTCTGAGGGTTATTCATGATATAAATCAGGCGGTTTCAGAAACACAGTTGACATCTCGTCGATTTCAGTGTTGGTGATTTGGGTACTTGTACGTGACCCCTCCTTGTCGAGATGTGCCAAATGCAGTTGGAAGTGTGAAGGCAGTTTGAGGTTTTTTCTGCCGTGCTCTTTCCCCAATCGCCTAGGCTAAGTATGGTACTGTTTGCTTTAAGTGTTATTTTTTTATGCTTTCATGCGAATGACCTATTTAGTGATTATTATTTTGATTAAAGGTCAAGTTAGGTAAATTCTGTAGTTTTATTTCAAACCTTCCCGCCTTAACGCCATCTTTCCAGTGTGAATTCGGGTTACATCATAACAAAACAACGTAGGTATCGTCAAGCCACTGCTACTAGATGTTAGATCATGGAGCCCGGTGTGCCGTTTATAGAGGGCGTATGGGTCAGTCTTCAGGTCGGTTACACTACAGATTTTGATGCCGTGACCAAGGTACATTGTTGATGGCATTGTGGAGGATTAGAAATTCTCTTTGTTTTATTTTTATATTGTTTCTTGTTAGAACATGCTTCTGCTGTTTGTTTAATGCTGTAGGTTAATCTCAGTGTGACAATACCGAGTCATCCACTGTTGGTGCCAATTTACTCCAACTCAAACAGTTTTAATAACAACAACATCTAGATGTGTCGAGTTTCATGGAACCCCAGCAATATGTTAATTAGGTTATACTGGAATCCATAATAGGAAGTTTCTAATGGGGACAACACCTTTCCCGCAAGGAAGTTCATTGTTACAGGTACTGCTGCGGATGCTGGGGTCTTTAACTAGTAACGTAAGTTTTGTCGCATTATACCGTGCATTTATATTTCCAATGCTCCACCAGAAGGTACTACATTGGCCAAGAGGCGAGTTTTTTTTTTGTTGCCCGAAAATTTAGAGTTTTGCCGAACCCTTGCCGTTCAATGCAAGGTAGGGATCTTTAACGTGCGTGACAACACACACACGGGACCTCCATTTAACCTCTCATCCGAACGAGGGCGTAATTTTTGTGAAAATTGCTCACCTGTCATTTTTCAAGCAGTCGGCCGTGTCGGGATTTGAACCCAGGACCTTGGGATCTGTAGTCTTACGCTTACTACATTGATCCACGGCGACGCCTGTCGCATTATACCGCAGAACCCTCAAGTTCTGTAGTTAACATTAGTAATACTTCTGTTTTAGATCTGAACCAACGTCTCAACCAATGTTTACTATAAGGAAACCATCTTTTTGTGACGATCGACACAATCTAATTATTTTTTTAAATCACTTTTATAAAGCAGTAGGATTTTGGCATGTAAGATAAATCTGAAGTCGTCTAAAGCTGTCTAATTACATGTAATTCTGTTTGGATTGACATTGAGGGTTTTTTGTTAAATTTTTATGATTTTTAGTCTGATTTTTTTGACCATTTTTGTTCGCAGGATAAGCTGCATTCTATATCGAGTTGTTTTCTTTGAAAATTATAGAGTATTCCCAACTTACCTACTCGGAATGTATGAAAGTTTATGGTTTGGGTGTCCATTTGATTACATAACTAGATTAGAGTATAGGACAGGTTACTAGGTACATTGGTAGTTGCCCGAGGGCAACTTTAGATTTTTGTAATCGTTCGAGTTTTGTTACCTTAGCTCACAAACCATTAATGTCGCTGACGATACCACAAATCACTGTTTTTGACAATTATCTGACAACCACTCGTCCTGAAACTGCTTTTCGTTTAATACCACACATTATTATAACGTGTGGGTATATTGAATTTCTGATATGTATTGATTCTGGTTCCGAGGTTTCTTGTATCAATCCAGGGGATTTCAAGAGGTTAGCAGATACATATACATCAATGCTACCGGTGGCTAGATTTAAGGGGCGCCATTGGGGCAGCGAAGTTCTTGTATTAAATTTCAATGCTGGCTGGAATTTCAACTTTATAACTAATCACTAAAATTTTATCATTCTTTTCTTGTTGTTGAAGGGTTAGTTTGGCCAAATCTTTTGGGTATAGATTGCAGGTATCCAGTGAACCCTGCTAAAAGTTATTTGTAAATTTTGCCGTTTATTTTCGGGAACGTTGCATCACTGAGGATTCTTACCATAATGTATATACCTAGTGCTCCAAGTGCGGGATAGCGCAGGAGCAAGTATAAGTAATCTCTAATATCATTTTAGGGACCCATGGTATGACATCATTTTCATTGCAGTTGGGTATAGAAAGGGATTTTGAATTGTCATGGGGTATAACTCATGTTGATTGGACAGTTTATGTTTGTAGTTATCTTTGCAGAATATTTACTCCGTTATTTTAGTTGAGTTCTTAGCAAATGGGGTTGTACCTGGTATGCTCATTGATTGTATTCATGGGTATATTTATAGGACTGATACTGGTCACCTGTAGGTTACCGGGGTTTTAGAATATTTTGAAGGGTTGATCGATGGAATGGCATTTACTTTCATCCTTCTTGTAGAAGTTTCTAAAATCATTACAAAGTTTCTTTTGCATTTCTTTATATTGGTGATAACCTATAGCATCCGAATTTCATGACGATTGTTATGAAAACCTATAGTCGTGTTGGTTTGATTACCAGTGCATTTATGCTTGAGTAAACTATTAGGAAAACCAGGTGTAGAGTATACATGCCTACTTCTTGTTCTTTTCTACCGAAGCACGATTGAGATGAAGTATCCTAGCATCTTTTGCAGGTTGCTCATTTATTTCAATATTTGAACCTTTTACCATTATTGACATTTAGTGAAATGTACTGTAGCCATCATACCAACTCTCAGTTGTTTCGATATAGGAAACCTGCTTACCAAAGATCTTGGTGTTTCAATTCTGATATGCTTACTTGGTCAGTTATAACTTCGTTAAAGTCCTGGATATTTATAAGCGAATCCCAGTTAGCTGTAAGTTAGTTTGATGGTAAGGGACGTGCTAATATAATTCTAATTAAAGGGGTGATAAAGATGATATCGGGCCTCATGATTTTCGTTCGAAACTTCTTCAAAGGGGCGAATGTAGTGATACGTGGTGTTTCTAAGTTAATTTCTCATTGGTTGATAATTATTGAAAATATTATAGTGTACATTTCGATATTTGAAGGTATTTGTTAGAATAGCTCGGTAACCACTTGCAGGTTTCTGAACGCATTCCGTTATGTCAGAATTTATTTTATAAGGGCGCATGTGTAGAAACGATCGATCGAGTCGACAAGGGTTAAAGGACTTTGTTTTAGATTTTCAACCAGAAACACTTTACTTGGTGTTTTTATTAAAGGTAATGTGTTTAAGTTTATAATGAAGTGGTTATTTAAGGTAATCTGATTACAATTTGTAATTAAAGCGTTGGTTTGAATGTGATGTTGGTACTTATTGTAAAACCGGTAGTTATTTAACCATTGAAGAAAATATTTTTATAATTATCTGTTGCTTTTGTCTCTGAATTAGCCAGTTCTTTTATTTATCAGGTGTAATATGTAATTATCAGGTAAATTTACGATTTTATTTAACATGTTAATGTATAAATGAGCGTTGTTTGGTTTATCGACCGAAAACTAATATTTGTTTATTTGAAATAATGTTTAATTAGTATTTAATAGGGAGTTGTAACTCCAATTGCATTGTTACCGAATCAATAGTAAATATGCCCCTACTGTGATATTGCGAGCAATTTGTACCACCATCTCTTGGATGTATTGAATCAAATTATTAGGTAAGTTTGAATATGAACAGTAATGTATTTCAATGTTGTATCTAATTTGGGTTTGATTGAATTAACCAAAAAGTTGTGTATATTTTTTGTTTGTAATTCGTAATGCCAGGATGTGTTTAATTTTTAAAAGTACGTTTTAACCGATGTAATCATAATGAATAATCTTTACCATTTACTTACTAGAGTTAATATATTTAATTAACATGCATTTATATAAAGATTTAGCGTTTGAATCTGGGCATGTAATTATGATGTAAAATTTTCATATATATTTGCTGCCTACATGTTTTATAATGTTTGATATTTGTGATGCATTTGACATTTTTATTTTATGTGTAATTGATTTATTTCAGCATATTAGTCACATTTACAACTGCACCGCTCATATCTTGGTTTAAACGTAATTTGTTGTTTTGTTTATCCTATTATCTAACCGATTTTCCTATATAATTAACTACTATGTAACGTTTGAGATTATTGTTGTTATGTTAATTAAATTGAACCTTGGTATGACCGATCATCTTCGTGCTTTTTGCGTTTGCATTTATGACTATGTTGGGGATAGTCTATTAAATAAAAGCGCCTTTTTAACCATGCGCAATCATACCATAAGTTTATTTCAACGATTCAGGTCATCTTGTCAATGTACTTGTAGTTGTAGTCTTGCAAATAATAGGAAGTCAGCTAGCCTTTGTAAAATATTTTGTAACACCGGCTGGAAACTGTTAATGCATGTATGTGGGCGCGTGTAATTGAGCTTTGTTGAATATTACTAATATTTTATGTCCGAGCGGGGAAGAACATTGCTAGTCAAGGTGCAGGTCATCTTTATGGTGTCCCCCCTCTTCACCTTTAGCTAGGTAACATTGGCTTAGCCGACCTCGGTACCTACCAGAAAAGACTAGCTGGTTTACACTAACGTTTCTTCAGTTGTCATGTGTCTTATTTCTGGGTAACGGTTGACATCCCGTCAAATTCAATGTTGGTGATCTGGGTACTTGAACGTTACCCGTTCTTGTCGAGATGTGCCAAATGCAGTTGGAAGTGTGAGGGCAGTTTGGGGTTTTTTCTGCCGTGTTCTTTCCCCAATCGCCCAGGTAGAGTACGGCAATGTTTGCTTTGAATGTCATTTCTCTATGCTTTCATGCCAATGACATATTTAGTGGTTTTTGTTTTGATTAAAAGTCAAGTAAGGTAAATGCTGTAGTTTTATTTCAAACCTTCCCGCTTTAATGCCATCTTCCCAGTGTGAATTTGGGTTACATTATAACAACACAACGTAGGAGTCGTCGAGCCACTGCTACTAGATGTTAGATTACAGAGGCCGGTGTGCCGTTCATAGATGGCGTTTGGATCAGCCTTCAGGTCGGTTACACTACAACTCATAACTTTTTGTTTCAACTAGAATTGATAATTGCTAGTAAATGCAATTGAAAACTATCTTGAAATATTTTACGAATTGCAAGCTGCAGCTTTGTAAACCATCTTACCATTAGGTCATCGGACCAATTTATGTTTAGGTGTACAACTTTAACGCGTTTGTTGAAGGTGATGTATATTTCCCTGGAAGAATGCGTTGGATTTTTTTGATTTTCAAAGAACTGTATTTTGAAATAATGTAACTTCTTTTTTTAAGTGTATATTAAACATTTTACATACATGTTGGCTTGAGATGTCAAACGTACGAAGAACACAAAACGTCTATCTGTCGAATAGACCTTTTGTAGTAATAGGTGGGGTGCAAGATCAGCGAATATCAAACTTTTCTACATAATGTCCAACAGTCTTGATTGTCAAATTATTGTTGGGTAAGGAACTAAATTATGACACTTTGGTTTTAAATTATCTCTAAAAAGATGATAAAACTTTTATCGTGCTTTCTTATCTTGCATTCCAGTAGTTCCAGAGATGCTTTATTAGTTTCAAAACAAAGCAGAATATCTATTATTTCAATAAAATTAATAAGAAATTTCCAGACAGGACCGTCCGTCGGTACAAAATCGCCAATCATAACTGGGAAATAAAGTGAAAAGGTCATCATCTGTCTTGCTGACATTTTAAATTTCTTATTTTGAAGGTGGTTCAATTTAATCACACCGTAGCCGACATTGACAATTTCTGTTGGTCCATATTCAAAATTATTTTTTCTAAGGTTAAAGCTATTTCAATCAAAGTACTTTATTTCTTTGGTGATATGAAGTATTCATCATTATTAGGTCTTCAGTCCTGGAACTGGTTAGACGCGTACCATCATTGTTTCCTATTCTGAACTAACCTACACATCTCCCTTAAATTTTCTACATCTACCTCCTATTTCGTATCTCTGCTTGTAATGTATTTCATACTATTTCCCAAAAATGCCTTAGAACGTCTTCTGCCCTTTTATTTCTCCTATTTTTTCAACAGATATCTTTATTCCCCTAGTATTTCTATAACCTATTTGTTATTAACTTTGTCTGTCCATGCTATCGTCCTGTTACATCTGAAGCACAACATTCCAAAAGGCTGTTAGCGTTTTTCTATTTGCTTTTCCTACTGCCCGTATTTCATAGGCATACTGTGCCGTGCTCCACACCTATGATTACAACAATTTTCTTGTTTCTATGTTTGTTGTCTTTGATCATGGGCGCTGCCTTTATTATTAGATGCAGTTCGGTCCCCTTCTATTGTTTTACAATTATATAACCTATTTATCCGACATTCAGTGGTTGTAAAAGAGGGTAAACAGCCTGTGGCTGCCAAGTTCCCCAAGAACTTGAACATTTGCCGATTTAATATTTTTTCCAATATATCTTTTTGCACAGTCAACATTAGTTGCAGATATTTTACAGCCAACACCTGTAGTTGTTTATAATAATCATAAGATTTATCTGCGCTTATTGTTTCGTCACTAGGTTTCCGTCTCAAAACTGGTTGCACATGTAACTCCACTTATTTATATTCTGAGCTAGCCTACACAGTTCCCTGAAATTCCCACACAACATATATACAGCTCGGTTCCCCTTCTATTGTTTTCCAATTATATGCCCTATTTCACCGAGATTTGGTGGTATGTGAAGGGGGTTAAGCAGCCTGTGGCTGCTAAACTCCCCCAACACTTCGACATTTGCCGAATTAATAGTTTTTCAGTAAACCCTTTCACACAATTAACATTATTCGAGAATATTGCCCAGCAAATGCATGTAGTTGCTTATAATAATCATCATGTTTAAGTACAGTTATTTTTTCGTCATTAGTTTGCCCATTTTGGGACTGGTTAGATGCGTACTTCCACTGATTTCTATTCTGAGCTAGTCTACACATTTCCCTGAAATTCCTACAGCCTACATCTTCCACTATCTGTGTGCAGTAGTCTAACCTAGGTCTACCTCTACTTCACTTTTTTCTTATCTCTGCTTCTATATATTTCGCGCTATACCCTCATGCCATGGTATGTAGCCTATCATTCTATCTCTCTTATTTTTATCGTTCTCCACATATTTCTTTCTTCCCCTACCATTTTTAGTACCTCTTTGTTCTTAACTTTGGCCGTTCATGATATCTTCACCATACGTCTGTAGCACCCCACTTCAAAGGCTTTTATCTATTTCTTGTCCGTTTCTCCTACTTTCCAGGCTTCAGAGCCGTACAATGCTGTGCTCCACACATATGTTTTAAGCAATCTTTCCTTTGTTTCTATGTTTGTTGTCTTTGAACACAGTAGTTGCTTTTTCTTGTTAAATGTAGTATGGCCTTGTGCTAATCTTTGTTTCATATCTTTTCTGCTTTTCTCATCTTGCGTTATTTGGCTTCCTAGGTAGCAAAAATCCTTAACCTCTTGTGAGTTCGGGTTATCTATTTGTATTCTTGAATTTTCTTCTCCTTTGCATACTAGTACCTTAGTTTTATTTTTGTTAATTTTCATACCGTATCTCTCTGTTAGAACCGTTTCCATTTTATTAAGAGCAGCTTCTAACTTTTCCTTGGTAGATGCTAGTACCGCTATATCATCTGCAAATCTAAGCATATCAATGTTTTGTCCCTGCATAGTAATTCCAAATGTTTTCCTGAATTTGACAGTATTCATTGCCTCTTCAATGTATAAGTTAGAAATTAATGGGGGTTGGGCACATCCCTGTCTCGCCCCTTACCTAATGTTTACTTGTCTACGATCCTACTCTAATTCTATTACTGTTGCTTGCTCTTTGTATAAGCTATGTACAATTCGTCTATTCCTATAACTCATTCCAATCTTTTTGAGTATTTCAAACATTTTTTTCTATTTTACACTGTCGAATGCTTTTTACAGATCTACAAACTTTATACACGTTTTCCCCTTTTTCTATTGTTTTCTCCATTATCACTCTCAGAGCTAAGATATCTTCCCCTGTTTCGCCTAAACCCAAATTAATCTTCTCCTAGTATTTCTTTAGCTCGTTTTTCCATTCGTCTTTGTACAACTCTAGTTAATATTTTTGACACGTGTACTGTTAAACTTATGATTCGAAAATTTTCACGTCCATTCGCGTCTTTCTTTTTGATATAGTTACTATGATGCTACGTTTGAAATCTTTGGGTATCTCGCCCGTCTCATACACATAGCTTACAAGTTGGAAGAGACGTTCTGTTACTGCTTGTCCAGCGGCTTTTAGAGTTTCTGCTTGCACCTTATCTGTACCCTTTAATGCTAATTCAAACTCATCTCTAATATAGGATATCACAAGTCATAATTTTCAATGTCTGATTCCTGTTCTAATGCTGTTAGTTCCTTTCCTGCATATAATTTCCCATATATTGTAGAATCTAACCACTTTCTCAACATTTTCTATAATGACGTTTCCTCCCGCGTCACTTATATTTTTGCTATATGGTTTAATATTTCTAAAATGCATTCTAATTAGTTTGTATACTACGCCTGTCTTTCCTATTTCCATCTTACTCTGTACCTCTTGGCACTTTTCATCAATCCATTTTTCTTTAGCTTTCCTGCATTTACGAATAATTTCCCATTTTATGGCTTTGTATCTCTGTTTTCCTGCTTCGTCTGTTTTATTTTTGTATTTTCGTCTTTCTTCTATTAGATTAAGGACATCCTTTGTAATCCATCGATGCTTACGCCCAGCCATGGAGCATCTGGTGAAATTACAATTCCAAGTCGTTCAATATTATATCCGATTACTAATTCATACATTTCCAAAGCTGCAAATTCATATTTTTTGCCATGACGACCACAGGTTGATTGAGAACTGAACCACTCTTTAATGTTTGCTCTAATTCCGAGCCTTCTGCTCCAGCTAATAAAATGTTCAATATTTCATCTGCTACTGCATCTCTTCTAGCTAGGCAACTTTCAAGGGCTGATTTTAAACTCTTTTTAGAAACAAGAATTCTTTAGAAATATTTATAAACATTTTTCGCATATTAGAGTTTATCGAAAAATATAAATTAGAGTGCCAACTATGTGTTTACATTTACCAGAAGCACCCGCCTTGCATGTGCAGCGGCAAGATATTTTCTACACTGCAGAAGACTGGTTTTCTATTTGTATTATGTGGGGTATTTCTTTCAAACTGCTTGTTTGTAGACATATAGCTTCAATTTTTTTATTTTAAGTTGTAGAAGACACCACCCCACACATTATTATGTGTTTAGCATTTGTAATTGCGTGTCCTTCAATAAGTGGACCTTTAGAATCACCAACAAAGTTTAGGAAATCAACAAAATCAATACCTATTGCAGTAGCCATCTTGAACGACAGGTGCTGCCCACTATAGTTAGTTTAGAACGCGAATATGTAATTAATCACTAAAGTTTAAAGTTTCTAAAATATATTAACAAAAAAAAATAACAAGAAACTTCCATCATTATTTAAAAATGAATTATGTATTTCCTGGAACTATTTATGCCGAAACGACTATTGCCAAAGAACAGGAATGTGTGTGGGTTGTTCAACTATTACAATCTTATCTTATTCTATATCGAACACCTTTTTTCGGTTAATCATTAACACAAATATACTACACGTAAGAATACACAAAGATAAATTAATTTCCATAGGACGAATGTAACGTACTTATTTATAATTAAAACGGTTTAAATTATTATACAATTAATTTTTTGTATTTACTCATTTCAACGTGCTCATGTGTACTACATGATCGGTAGATGATTTTAAAGGAATAGTGTCTTGTAAAAAGGACTCTATTATTGACAGAAGAAGTTTTGTGATCAATAGGAAATGCCCCTTTGAACATTCAATCAAGTGTACACAAAGGTAAAAGATTAGTGAAATATGCTTTTTCCATAGATGAGCAAATAATGTGATTCTGGTGCATCACTAATATTTGACCTCGTAAGACCCGTTTATTCTCGTCGCCAAACTACCCATTTTTGTAATATTTGCACAAAAGAAAGGTAATTTACAGATACATAAACACACTCAGATACTACGTACCATCCGTTTGCACGCAATTTAGCTAATTATGCTACATCCTGTAAAGGTTGCATGAAATTCATATGGCGTCCATTTGCATGCAATTTATATGAATATTCTACATCACAAAAAATTGGTTTAAAACAACACATACTAACGAATGTCCATTCCTATTAAATATGTGTGATTATTCCGCGACACAAGAAAGTTATCTAAAAAGACTGACGAACGTGCATCCACATGCAATTTGTGTTATTATTCTACGTTACAAGAAGTAATTTAATAAGACATATACAAACACATAGGAGTAAAGGACTATTTGCACAAAATTTGTGCGATAAGCTGCATCACGAAAAGAAAGTTATTTAAAAGCACATAGACAACGCATACTAACGAACGCCCATTTCCATATGTTTTATGTAATTATTTTACACTACAAAGAATCATTTAAAGACACATATACTGCGTACTAGCGAACGTGCACTTCCGTGCAATTTGTGTGATTATTCTGTGTTACGAAAAATTAATTAAAAAAGATATATAGGAACACATACTCATCAACACTTGATTGCATGTAATGTGTGTAATTATTCTGCATCACGAAAAAGTGATTAAAAACACATGCGAATGCATAGTATTATAACGAACGTCGATTTCCATGCAATTTGCGTAATTATTCTGCATCACAAAAAAAACATTTAGAAACACATATATGAACGCATACAAATGAACATCTGTTTTCATGCTATTTGTGTGATTACTCTGCATTACGAATAAATTATTTAAAAAGACATAAATAAATGCATTCTAACGTACGGCGATTTCCATGCAATTTGTGTAATTACTCTGCATCACGAAAAAGTCATTTAGAAACACATATCCGAACGCATACTAACGAACGTCCGTTTAGGTGCAATTTGTGTGAATATTCTGCTTCACGAAAAGGTGATTTAAAAAGACATATGCTAACACATTCTAACGAACGTACGTTTCCATGCAATTTATGTAACTATTCTGCCTCTCAAGAAAGTTATTTAAAAAACCATCTACAAGTACATACTAACGAACGTACATTTCCGTGCAATTTGTGTGATTATTCTGCATCACGAAAAAGTAATTTAAAAAGACATATACGAATACATATCAACGAATATGCATTTGCATGTAATTTGTGTAATTATTCTGCATCACGAAAAAGTAGTTTAGAAACACATGCAGCAATGCATACCAACGAACGTCGATATCTTTGCAATTTGTGTAATTATTGTGCATCACAAAAAAGTGATTTAAATAGACATATGCGAACGCATACTAAGGAACGCCCATTTGAATGCAGTTTATGTAACTATTCTGCATCACAAAGAAGTCATTTAAGAACACATATACGAACGCATACTAACGAACGTCCATTTTCATGTAATTTCTGCGGTTATGCTGCATCACGAAAAATTGATTTGAAAACACACATACGAAAGCATACTAACGAACGCCCATTTCCATGCAATTTGTGTAATTATTCTGCATCACAAAAACGTCATTTAAATACACATCTACAAACGCATTCTAACCAACGTTCATTTGCGTGCAATTTGTGTGATTATTGTGCTTCACAAAGAAGTTATTTAAAAAGACATATACGAAGACATACTAACAACCGTCCTTTCCGCACGCAATTAATATGACTATGCTGTCCCACAATAATGTTATTTACAAATACATATACAGTGGCCCCCAACAAACACAAAATTGATTTCATTATGTGAATATTTCGCTCTAAATGCACACGTGTGGTTCCGCAATAACAAGCGCTTATTAGCATGTAATTTTTTGTGATTATTCCGCAACAAGAAGTAGTACTGTAGAAGTATATTTGAGGGATTTTATTTTAAGTGTAACACAGCGTCAATTGGATTGCGCAGAAATGAAATAGCAGCGTTGTAGTTGACTTATTATGGTGTCGGTTAGGAGGGTACATTTTATAAATATTCAGCAGAGTAATTAAAATTTACTGAAAAGATATGGAGATATCGTATGGTGAAGGTATAAACGAATGTGCGCATGATGTTGTATCTTTTTAAAGTGAAATACTTCTACGATGGGAATTTGCCTGCAATTTATAAAACTATGCTATAACATATATGGTATTCTAAACCGATTTAAATTAGCTCCTGCGTATTCTAGCTGCTTTACTGTATTTATTTCAAACATTTTATTTTTATTTTTAATTTTTATTTAGCTACTCACCTTAACCACATTTTTTTAAATAACTTTACTTATTTTGTTTATTCCATTATCTATATATCTATTGGTTCAATATATTTATTTTATCACTTTCAATCCGTTTTATTCATTTATGTGTATGTAAACTTACATTTATCTATGTTATTACCTCATTTGCTTAAAGTATGATAAAATGGAGATGGTGTTTAATCTACGGTTGTAAAATAATGGAAATGGTTTTAAATGGCCTTTCTCTAAAAAAAAATGCACTACATTGTTACGTTCAACTTCTGTCCCTTACAAAATACGCTTAATTATAATACACTAGCCCGTCAACACGGTTTACATATCTTCTAAAGCCGTGATAAGCGCAACTAAGTAAATCATATTAATTAATGTATGCTGAAAACCCGTGATTACTTGAATCCAAGCAACTGGTTATCATTAGTTGTGTAGTTTGGAAAAAGGTTGTCAAAATTTTTATTTTTGGGGTCAATTTTTCTGAATTTTACTGTTTACTTCCGTTTGTATTTGGCTAGTAAACGCAAATACAATATCCTTCGTAACAAGACTAAAGATTTTTATATGAGTAATCCTGGATTATAGATGGATTCCGTTGCTTATGAGACGTGAACCTCCAATTCTGCTGATAAAGCTCCTATTGTTGTTGTTCCCTGATCTACGCTATGCTGACCGTGCTATTCCTGTACCCGTACTGGAGGATGTTTTGCTTATTTTCTGTTTATTTTAGATAAATAGATATCTAACAAGAAATGAGTCGATAAAGATTGTATGAGCCTCGTGCAAACGAATCGATATTTGCCTAACATACACACCTCGTGACGACGAGTATCTACACCTATTATACTAATAAATGTAAGAGTTTCTTAAATAGAATAGTTATTTCGTAGATAGCTGGGTGTTCCTAGCCAGGTCACGATCGTTGTGATAGACACTTTTGTGATACCTAACGCTTACTTTAATTGTTTTTCTTTTTCTTATATCGTAGCATATGATGCATAGAAACACCACGATTTATTACTAATTGTTTTTTCCCTATTCAACCCGTACTGTATATATACCATAAGTTGAGTATAAAATAATTGTACAGCGGATTCACGAGCTCGTCAAACTTTAGTTAGCAATGATAAAGTTATGTAAATATGTACGCCATACTGGCGGTCTTTCCTGTAAACTTGCCTTGATGATATTTAAAACTTCTGATTGCTTGTCACAGTGAAATATAATGTGGCTGAAGTTACATTCAGATTCATATTCACATTTATTTTTAATCCCGCCCAGTTCCAGCGGACCAAATCAATACCTATATGGAAAAAACTTAAAATTAAAATCAAGTTCTTCTACCATCGATACAATGTTAAAAAACACCAAAACTAATACAAAGCTGCCGCATTAAATCAATCCACACGAAAACAAAAACGCAGGGTACATTAATCTCCAAATATAGCAAAGAAAATCAAATTCCAAACCAGGGGTTGCATCAAGATGGGAACAGGAAAATCATTCTTCAGCCAAACGGTGCGTGGTATCAACTAGCCATAAATTGCAAAATAATCCTTGAACAAATAGGAACTTTAAATAAAAATATTAGACGATTTGAAAAGGGTCCAAGGGTGGTAGTGAAATACCCATCATAATAAAAAAATGAATTTCTCCTAAACGGTGCGTTGTATCAACTAGCGGTAAATTGCAGAATAATCCTTAGGCCCATAGGTACCTTCCACAAAAATATCAGGCGATTGGAACGGGTAAGAGGGGGTAGTTGAATACCCCGTCATAAGAAAAATGAATATCTCCTAAACGGAACGTTGTATCAACTAGCGGTAAAGGTAAATTGCAGAATAATCCTTAGGCCCATAGGTACCTTCCACAAAAATTACAGGCGATTTGAAAGGGGAAGAGGGGGGGGGGTAGTTGAATACCCCGTCATAATAAAAAAGAATATCTCCTAAACGGTGCGTTGTATCAACTACCGGTAAATTACAGAATAATCCTTAGGCCCAGAGGTACCTTCCACCAAAATTATAGGCGAATTGAAAAGGGAAGAGGGGGGTAGTTGAATACCCCGTCATAATAAAAAAAGAATATCTCCTAAACGGTGCGTTGTATCAACTAGCGGTAAATTGCAGAATAATCCTTAGGCCCATAGGTACCTTCCACAAAAATATCAGGCGATTTGAAAGGGGAAGAGGGGGGGTAGTTAAATACCCCGTCATAATAAAAAATGAATAACTCCTAAACGGTGCGTTGTATCAACTAGCGGTAAATTGCAGAATAATCCTTAGGCCCATAGGTACCTTCCACAAAAATTAAAGGCGATTTGAAAGGGGAAGAAGGGGGGTAGTTGAATACCCCGTCATAATAAAAAATGAATATCTCCTAAACGGTGCGTTGTATCAACTAGCGGTAAATTGCAGAATAATCCTTAGGCCCATAGGTACCTTCCACAAAAATATCAGGCGATTTGAAAGGGAAGAGGGGTAGTTAAATACCCCGTCATAATAAAAATGAATATCTCCTAAACGGTGCGTTGTATCAACTAGCGGTAAATTGCAGAATAATCCTTAGGCCCATAGGTACCTTCCACAAAAATATCAAGGCGATTTGAAAGGGGAAGAGGGGGGTAGCTAAATACCCCGTCATAATAAAAAATGAATATCTCCTAAACGGTGCGTTGTATCAACTAGCGGTAAATTGCAGAATAATCCTTAGGCCCATAGGTACCTTCCACAAAAATTACAGGCAATTTGAAAGGGGTAGAGGGGGGGGGGGTAGTTGAATACCCCGTCATAATAAAAAATGAATATCTCCTAAACGGTGCGTTGTATCAACTAGCGGTAAATTGCAGAATAATTCTTAGGCCCATAGGTACCTTTCACAAAAATATCAAGCGATTTGAAAGGGGAAGAGGGGGGTAGTTAAATACCCCGTCATAATAAAAATGAATATCTCCTAAACGGTGCGTTGTATCAACTAGCGGTAAATTGCAGAATAATCCTTAGGCCCATAGGTACCTTCCACAAAAATATCAGGCAATTTGAAAAGGGAAGAGGGGGGTAGTTAAATACCCCATCATAATAAAAAATGAATACCTCCTAAACGGTGCGTTGTATCAACTAGCGGTAAATTGCAGAATAATCCTTAGGCCCATAGGTACCTTCCACATAAATATCAGGCGATATGAAAGGGGAAGAGGGGGGTAGTTGAATACCCCGTCATAATAAAAAATGAATATCTCCTAAACGGTGCGTTGCATCAACTAGCGGTAAATTGCAGAATAATCCTTAGGCCCATAGGTACCTTCCACAAAAATATCAGGCGATTTGAAAGGGAAGAGGGGTAGTTAAATACCCCGTCATAATAAAAATGAATATCTCCTAAACGGTGCGTTGTATCAACTAGCGGTAAATTGCAGAATAATCCTTAGGCCCATAGGTACCTTCCACAAAAATATCAGGCGATTTGAAAGGGAAAGAGGGGGTAGTTAAATACCCCGTCATAATAAAAAATGAATATCTCCTAAACGGTGCGTTGTATCAACTAGCGGTAAATTGCAGAATAATCCTTAGGCCCATAGGTACCTTCCACAAAATTACAGGCGATTTGAAAGGGAAGAGGGGGTAGTTGAATACCCCGTCATAATAAAAATGAATATCTCCTAAACGGTGCGTTGTATCAACTAGCGGTAAATTGCAGAATAATCCTTAGGCCCATAGGTACCTTCCACAAAAATATCAGGCGATTTGAAAGGGGAAGAGGGGTAGTTAAATACCCCGTCATAATAAAAATGAATATCTCCTAAACGGTGCGTTGTATCAACTAGCGGTAAATTGCAGAATAATCCTTAGGCCCATAGGTACCTTCCACAAAAATATCAGGCGATTTGAAAGGGAAGAGGGGTAGTTAAATACCCCGTCATAATAAAAATGAATATCTCCTAAACGGTGCGTTGTATCAACTAGCGGTAAATTGCAGAATAATCCTTAGGCCCATAGGTACCTTCCACAAAATATCAGGCGATTTGAAAGGGAAGAGGGGGTAGTTAAATACCCCGTCATAATAAAAATGAATATCTCCTAAACGGTGCGTTGATCAACTAGCGGTAAATTGCAGAATAATCCTTAGGCCCATAGGTACCTTCCACAAAAATATCAGGCGATTTGAAAGGGAAGAGGGGTAGTTAAATACCCCGTCATAATAAAAATGAATATCTCCTAAACGGTGCGTTGATCAACTAGCGGTAAATTGCAGAATAATCCTTAGGCCCATAGGTACCTTCCACAAAAATACAGGCGATTTGAAAGGGAAGAGGGGGTAGTTAAATACCCCTCATAATAAAAATGAATACTCCTAAACGGTGCGTTGTATCAACTAGCGGTAAATTGCAGAATAATCCTTAGGCCCATAGGTACCTTCCACAAAAATTCAGGCGATTTGAAAGGGGAAGAGGGGTAGTTAATACCCCGTCATAATAAAAATGAATATCTCTAAACGGTGCGTTGTATCAACTAGCGGTAAATTGCAGAATAATCCTTAGGCCATAGGTACCTTCCACAAAAATTCAGGGATTTGAAAGGGAAGAGGGGGTAGTTAAATACCCCGTCATAATAAAAATGAATATCTCTAAACGGTCGTTGTATCAACTAGCGGTAAATTGCAGAATAATCCTTAGGCCCATAGGTACCTTCCACATAAATATCAGGCGATATGAAAGGGGAAGAGGGGTAGTTGAATACCCGTCATAATAAAAATGAATATCTCTAAACGGTGCGTTGCATCAACTAGCGGTAAATTGCAGAATAATCCTTAGGCCCATAGGTACCTTCCACAAAAATATCAGGCGATTTGAAAGGGAAAGAGGGGGGTAGTTAAATACCCCGTCATAATAAAAAATGAATATCTCCTAAACGGTGCGTTGTATCAACTAGCGGTAAATTGCAGAATAATCCTTAGGCCTATAGGTACCTTCCACAAAAATATCAGGCGATTTGAAAGGGGAAGAGGGGGGTAGTTAAATACCCCGTCATAATAAAAATGAATATCTCTAAACGGTGCGTTGTATCAACTAGCGGTAAATTGCAGAATAATCCTTAGGCCTATAGGTACCTTCCACAAAAATATCAGGCGATTTGAAAGGGGAAGAGGGGGGTAGTTAAATACCCCGTCATAATAAAAAATGAATATCTCCTAAACGGTGCGTTGTATCAACTAGCGGTAAATTGCAGAATAATCCTTAGGCACATAGGTACCTTCCACAAAAATATCAGGCGATTTGAAAGGGGAAGAGGGGGGTAGTTAAATACCCCGTCATAATAAAAAATAAATATCTCCTAAACGGTGCGTTGTATCAACTAGCGGTAAATTGCAGAATAATCCTTAGGCCCATAGGTACCTTCCACAAAAATATCAGGCGATTTGATATCATGAATAACAATTAAAGATTCATTCATTCAAGGTGAAAACTTGTACAAATCTTTGATTAATGTGTTTGCTGTAATTTACGCTGCCGGTAAAATCTAACCTCTCCATACCGTTTTGGAAGCCGATGGCAGTGGATATAGGTGTGATTTTCAGAATGCACGATTCTGTAGACTCTATGTGCTAACAGAAGTTTTCTTTCAGTTTTACCTAACACGTATACATCAATTAACTTATTTAAAGAATAATCCATAAACAAAAGAAAAATAACGAAATGAACAGGAAAAATGCAAGATTAATTTTGACACATGACTTTTATCTTCGCAATTGGTTGACATAGATACCGCATATTTGATTTCTCCAATGCTCTACCCAAAGGTACCACATTCGTCAGGAGGTGAGTTCTATTTCCCTGGGAATTTGAATTTTGCCGAACCCTTGCTGTTCCAAGCAAGGTAGGGATCTTTAACGTGAGTGACAACACACATCTGACCTACAATTTACCTCTCAACCGAGAGAGGACGTATTTTTGTGAAGTGCTCGCTTAACATTTTTCAAACGGTCCGTGTAGGTATCTTTGGATTAGTAGTCATTCGCGAACCAACTATAATTTACGGAGTCGTATATATTATGTTTACATAGATACCGCGATCCATACAATGTTCTGGTTACGAAAATAACGTATCTAGGGGAAGTATCGAAATTTTTCAAAACGATTAGAGACAGGTATAGGACATAACAAAAATGAGAAGTTTTTTAATCCTAAATAAAGCAAAAGATAAATATGCAGAGTGTGCTATTAAAAAAAAATAAAAAACTTAATTTGAAGGTTTCCTAATTTAGGCGGTTATAATAAACTGTTGAAAAAATGATGAATATTTCTTGTGCTAGACATAAATATAATAGCAGTTCTTCCTTCTAACAAGTATCAAAACATCAAAGGCTTAAATTTCAAAATTTCGAGGAAAAAGCTGCTCATTTACCAATTCCATGAAAATACCAATTATATTCTTTAAATGCGAATATCTTAAACACTATCATCTTTTTGATACATCTTGTATAACTTCCAATATTTTTAAAATATGGACGTTCCTTAGCTCTAGCCTATGAGCGATACAGTGTTTACACAATTAATATTAATTAGGCGAAAACCTACTTTATCGTTGGGACACCCTGTATATTGCTTATGCATAGAATATTTTAATACTTGCTTTAAATTTTCGATACATAATCTAAAAGTATTATTGTGCTCTGTGGGAATATGGATTGTTTTGATTGTATTTTGCTCGGGGCGTCTCGTAATTTCTGTTAACATTTGTGAAAACCAGCAAAGTACAATAGCTATCTACTTAAAGTTATGAAGCGTTTAGAAAAAGTCTTTGGTCGTTTTCTTACAAATACTACCAAATTAGACCTAAACTGTAAACTTATTGTTTGTTGAAACCCTAAATTATTTTACTATCAATGAACAGAGTACCTATTTGTATAGAGGGTTGGGTCAACAAGTACTTACCTGCAACTCTAATTAAAATTTACCTGTTGGAAGGTCAGTGATTCATATTATGGGTTTTGTCTCATGTTCCCGAATGTCTTAAAAATAAATGTTTCAGTCTTCTCAGTTAACTTGCTCTTTGCTGTAGTTTATCTGTATCGTATAAATTATTTTAAATTTTGAGTCGAAAATAGTTTTTTAAATTGCCTGATTGTATTTGTAAAAGCTCTCGTATAGTTTGGTCAATATACCATTGTATTATTGAGTATTTGATGTGACTAAACCTCAAAGAGATCTATTTAAACCAAAACCTTATAGTGACTTTTGATCCAAGTAGCGACATTCTAAAAACTTTTTAGTGATAGTTTCGTATTTACTTTATATTTCTAAGTTGAATTACCGTTAGATTTAAAATTTTTAAACTTTTTAAACAAACAGCTTGTGTGCGTGTGAACGTTTGTTAGTGTGGGACTTCCGCTAGAATATCAAGAATGCCACGAGTAAATAAAGGTAAGAAATTAAGTCTGCATGCCTTGGTAGCTTCACTTGTATCTACTAATACTTCTATAAGTGATAAGGAAATTTCAAGATACAGAAATTCTGGTGTGGTTTACCGTGCTCTATGTGGTGCCTTGAAAATAAAGGATAATATAAAAAACCGCATGCAAATTTATGTAATTATCAAAAGACAATTTAATTTATTAACGGAATTAATTAAAACAGTTCAGTTGCCAGCGAAATCTACCCGCTCAAACGATGCCAACGACAATGATAACAGAACAAGATTTTCTAGTAGTCGTATACAAATAGTGAGTGCGCCAAAGCGAACAACTGCCTTAGTATGTGGCAATGGTCTTGTAGATCTTTATACCGAGTCACAGACATTTTCCAATAGTGCCATCTGTGACAACCAACATCATGAAAACGCATCAGCGACAAAGTCAGATGCTTTCATGTTAGCGGTTAATAAACATTTTAATCAAGTGCCAATAGTGGAGAAAAAATTGAGCTCTACATACCCGAACCAAATCGAGGTTAGTATTGCACGGGATATAATAATATCTTTGCAGGAGTTAAAAACGCACCTCAAGAAATATTTACCGTCGGTAGGAATACACTGTGTGATAACCTTTCAAGGTGGGCATCAGCTACTTAAAAGAACTGGACCCATTCACACTTTATATTGTAAGTGTAAACATTCCAATTGCCGTAAATTCAAAATCAGCATTTATGGGACTGACACTCAATGGCGGATTTTAGTTCAATTTGACAAATTGCAGGACAATCATACAGGTGAGGAGTATTCTTATCAAGTTAGGGGTGCTGAACGCGACAAAATGAAGGAAGCGCTTTTGCAGAATATGTCTAACAAAGTACGCAAAGATGCCATTAAAATGCTTAAGCGTGAAACTTTCTTAGAAGGAAACTGGCAACAACTTAGATCCTTATCACTTTATCAGAAAGTAAAATCTGAAGCTAGGCTAAACTTGGATTTAAACCAGAGTACTTATTTAGACGTCATTCTAAAAGCACATCAAGAAACAAATAAGTATATTCAACAACCAGACGGTAACTTAGTTGTTTATTTATATTCGCGCCAGCAAATTGATTGCCTAATTCCCAGAGCGAAGAAAATTGATATTTATTTCGATGCCACGGGTTCTGTTGTACGATCTCCAGAATTAGTTTCGAGAAAGCGGGTTCTTTATTACGCTGCTGTAGTGAACATAGATGGAAAAATTGTTCCCGTAGCAGAATTAATTTCATCCAAACATGACTCTGCAACTATATCAGCGTTTTTCATTAACTTTAAGCATTTCGTAACATGGCCTCTCTTTAGTGTTGTTGTTGTTGATTTTAGCTTTGCATTGATAAATTCTATTTGTCTTGGTTTCAACGAAATGACTCTATATTCATATTTAAATATTACGCACAAATTTGTTACTAATTCTTTAGATCGAAAGGATTTACTACAAATAATACCGATAAGATCTTGTTGTGCCCATTTTGTGAAAATGATCAAAGATAAACTGTCCAAAATTAAAATAGGTAAGCAAGAAAAAAATATAATTACAGATTGTGTGGCCATTTTAATGCAGTGCAATGAGTTTGAAGAGTTATCTCGGTGTTTCAAAGCATTTATAAAAATTTTAATCTCTCCTTTTGAGACTGATTTATTTTCAAAATCTTATAAACTTTTGCTGCTCCAAAAAGTAAAACTATTATCATCCAAGGATTTATTAAACTTAAACGTGCAAGTTGATCACGTGTCAATTTCTGAATGTGAATCTGATGATAGTGAATATGTCCGGGGTAGGTATACAACTTCACCGTTTTATAAACATTTTCAAAAATTATATAGTGAAATAGAAGAGGAGATAAAACTTGATGCCAATTGTAAATCACAAGTAAAGAATTCTCTGAGGTGTGAGGCATTTGCGGATTATTTTTTATACTACACTGCCTTCGTTCCAATGTGGTCAGAAATTTTATCACCATTTCCTTTGGAAACCCGCTACAGTAATGCCAACGTTGAATGTTGGTTCAAAATCGTTAAAAAAGAAATTGTGGAAAGTCAAAGTAATTTAAAAGTTGGTCGCTTTATAGATAAATTGAAAGACTATTTGGATGTTCAATTAAAGTCTGTTGAAATGAATATCAAACCAACGCCAAAAAAAAGGAAAACCCCCCAAAACGACTGTAAAGCCTTTTGCCGAAGAAGTTTGGCGACCAAAAACTAAATCGCAAAACCACTTTGTTTTTCCATCATTAGTAGCTATAGAGAAAAAAGCATGTAGTATGAATCCAAATACTAACAACTCCAAAAAGAAGAGTCCACTAATATTAGAATCGAATATTTCGAAAAAATCAGAATTAGCGTGTAGTGTGCCTGGATCTCATGAAAACCTCATAGAACTACCGGTTCATGATATTCCCGATGATATGGCGCTAACGAATTCTTTATTTTTAAACACTAATTATTATATAAACGCCGCAATAAAAAATGTCAATTTTATTGTATGCGAAATGGTAAATAAGGAGAGATATACATTTTTAGTATCAAGTACAGATTATAGAACACTTGTATCTAGATATAATCATGATTACAACTTCGAAGCTCCAGATACATCTCGATGGTTGACCGATTACTGCATTGATGCAGCGGCGATTGCATTACTTAGGACTAACGATTCTATTTACTATATCGATTGCATATCGTCACATATTGCGTTCCACTCTCAAGAGAAACGATTTGTCAGCAGCATACCAGCCTATACCGCTTTGTTTATGGGGATAAACATACTTTTGCTTCCTATTAATATCAACCAATGCCATTGGGCGTTGATTGTATTAGATCTGTACGCAAAAGAATATTATTGTTTAGATCCATCTTCAGCGAATGAAATTGATCCGAGTGAAACTGCAAAATTGATTAAAAGTTTATGACGACACGCAATAGATATCACACACAAAATACCCAAGAATTTCTTAATTTCAGAGAGTGGTCACCAGTACAAATAAAAAAATATGCTAAGCAAACGGATTCCTTAAACTGTGGTATATACATAATATATTACATTGAAGTGATTGCCTCACTTAACAATCTTAAGAGGTTTGAAAATTTACCACGCCACTTATCGTTTGATCCAGAAAAATATAGAATGTTCGTTCAACGTTGCCTCATACTTTATTCAGAAGACATGTTTTACAAATGTTTTATATGTGGTATTCAGTCACGTGAAAATTATATTCAATGCCAAATTTGCCGAAGGTGGGTTCATTTCGAAAACTGTGCTAGACCATTAATTGCTAAAGCTGTTACTTTTGAAGAAGCAAGTAAAGATGAATTCATTTATGAATGCCCTAGGTGCATTGCTAACAACTTTGTATTATGTTCGCCTCCGGAAAACCTGTCCCCTAGATTTAAACTATCTGATTTTCGGCAAATAAAAAACACGGCGCGTATATCAGAAAATTTTCCGCTAACTATTCTACCTCATCTGACACTAACAAATTTAGAAATACGCAAACTTTTAATATTGCATAGAAAAGACTTACAGAAAACCTATAATAAATCAATTGAATCTACTCTATCTGCAATATATGATGAAGATTCAAAAAATATATTAAAATTTCTGCAAGAAGACATATGTAGACTAATTACTAGTGAACTGATGAATGAATTTGATTCTTTGGAAGTAAAACATAGAGAACACTGTTTTATAGCCATGTGTAAACTTCAGTAAAACACTGATTAAATATTTTTATGGGGACGTTGACTTTATAAAAAAAAATAAAGATCAACTTCCAATAGGAGATCCATCATGGATTTGTAAATCATTTTGAAAGAAATAAATGATTATTATTGAGCGTGGCATATGTATACACTAACACTAATATGAATTATTCTGCAGTATATAAATGAATCTGTTGTTATATCGCTAGGATATTTGAATGTTCTATCGACTTATAATTATAAGGAGTAAAAAATAATAGTATTGTATATACGTTCACACTTGTGAATAATAAGTTCAGTAAAACCTATATTATAATATAATTACACCTATTGAAGTCATCAACTAATTTAAAGTTGTATTATGTAGAATAAGTGCGGAGAGTGCTCTACATTTAATAGATTTCTACAATTAAATAAAATATATGTGTACAATGCCAAAAAGTATGGACTACTAATAATTTCCTTATCTTTGAAAGCATTTAATTTTATAATTTAGAAAAGAACAGTAAATTAGAAAACATGTAGAACTCAGGTCAACCTGCTTTAGAAGTTTTTGTATAACTGAAGAAGTAACAACGAATTAGAGATCAGGTTGAGCAGGTAAGTTGATTCCTACAGATACAGCAGGGGTTTAAAAAATAACCGAGATAAATGATAATATGTATTATGTAAACTTCTAATAAAAGAATTCAGTTACAACTTCTTGAAAAGGAATGAACCAGATGTATTCAGTATTGTTTACTGGATACGAAAACTTTAAAACCACAAGTTTCAATTCTAACTAACGCCTGCAAGGCATTTCTCTTATCTCTAATAACTGATAATTATATAATAAACAGTATTTATACTACCACAATTGTTTTCTAGCGGTGCGACTTTAAATATAAGGACTTAAAAGCAGCACTTTTGGTGATTTTTCTAATTATGGTTAAGCGATTCTAACTAAATTTATAAACAGTTAAGTATGATAGTTGAGCAAAATACAAAAGTTTGACCAACTAAAACATACTTGGAGGAATTCACCATATCAGTTCTGTAATTCTATAACGGGAGTTGATTACCGCTAATGATACAACGCACCGTTTGAGATATTCATCGTTTAACTACCCTCTACCTTTCAAAGTCGCCTGATATTTTGTGGAAGGTACCTATGGGCCTAAGGATTATTCTGCAATTTACCGCTAGTTGATACAACGCACCGTTTAGGAGATATTCATTTTTTATTATGACGGGGTATTTAACTACCCCCTCTTCCCCTTTCAAATCGCCTGATATTTTTGTGGAAGGTACCTATGGGCCTAAGGATTATTCTGCAATTTACCGCTAGTTGATACAACGCACCGTTTAGGAGATATTCATTTTTTATTATGACGGGGTATTTAACTACCCCCCTCTTCCCCTTTTAAATCGCCTGATATTTTTGTGGAAGGTACCTATGGGCCTAAGGATTATTCTGCAATTTACCGCTAGTTGATACTACGCACCGTTTAGGAGATATTCATTTTTTATTATGACGGGGTATTCAACTACCCCCCTCTTCCCCTTTTAAATCGCCTGTAATTTTTGTGGAAGGTACCTATGGGCATAAGGATTATTCTGCAATTTACCGCTAGTTGATACAACGCACCGTTTAGGAGATATTCATTTTCTATTATGACGGGGTATTTAACTACCCCCTCTTCCCCTTTCAAATCGCCTGATATTTTTGTGGAAGGTACCTATGGGCCTAAGGATTATTCTGCAATTTACCGCTAGTTGATACAACGTACCGTTTAGGAGATATTCTTTTTTTATTATGACGGGGTATTCAACTACCCCCCTCTTCCCCTTTCAAATCGCCTGTAATTTTTGTGGAAGGTACCTATGGGCATAAGGATTATTCTGCAATTTACCGCTAGTTGATACAACGCACCGTTTAGGAGATATTCATTTTCTATTATGACGGGGTATTTAACTACCCCCCTCTTCCCCTTTCAAATCGCCTGATATTTTTGTGGATGGTACCTATGGGCCTAAGGATTATTCTGCAATTTAAAAAAAAAAAAAAAAAATTTTTTTTTTTTTTTTTTTTTTTTTTGATATTTTTGTGGAAGGTACCTATGGGCCTAAGGATTATTCTGCAATTTACCGCTAGTTGATACAACGCACCGTTTAGGAGATATTCATTTTTATTATGACGGGGTATTCAACTACCCCTCTTCCCCTTTTAAATCGCCTGTAATTTTGTGGAAGGTACCATGGGCATAAGGATTATTCTGCAATTTACCGCTAGTTGATACAACGCACCGTTTAGGAGATATTCATTTTTTATTATGACGGGGTATTTAACTACCCCCCTCTTTCCCTTTCAAATCGCCTGATATTTTTGTGGAAGGTACCTATGGGCCTAAGGATTATTCTGCAATTTACCGCTAGTTGATACAACGTACCGTTTAGGAGATATTCTTTTTTTATTATGACGGGGTATTCAACAACCCCCCCTCTTTCCCTTTCAAATCGCCTGTAATTTTTGTGGAAGGTACCTATGGGCCTAAGGATTATTCTGCAATTTACCGCTGGTTGATACGACGTACCGTTTAGGAGATATTCATTTTTTATTATGACGGGGTATTTAACTACCCCCCTCTTCCCCTTTCAAATCGCCTGATATTTTTGTGGAAGGTACCTATAGGCCTAAGGATTATTCTGCAATTTACCGCTAGTTGATACAACGCACCGTTTAGGAGATATTCATTTTTTATTATGACGGGGTATTTAACTACTCCCCCTCTTCCCCTTTCAAATTGCCTGATATTTTTGTGGAAGGTACCTATGGGCATAAGGATTATTCTGCAATTTACCGCTAGTTGATACAACGCACCGTTTAGGAGATATTCATTTTTTATTATGACGGGGTATTTAACTACCCCCCTTCTTCACCTTTCAAATCGCCTGATATTTTTGTGAAAGGTACCTATGGGCCTAAGAATTATTCTGCAATTTACCGCTAGTTGATACAACGTACCGTTTAGGAGATATTCACTTTTTATTATGACGGGGTATTTAACTACCCCCCTCTTCCCCTTTCTAATCGCCTGATATTTTTGTGGAAGGTTCCTATGGACCTAAGGATTATTCTGCAATTTACCGCTAGTTGATACAACGCACCGTTTAGGAGATATTCATTTTTTATTATGACGGGGTATTTAACTACCCCCCCTCTTCCCCTTTCAAATCGCCTGATATTTTTGTGGAAGGTACCTATGGGCATAAGGATTATTCTGCAATTTACCGCTAGTTGATACAACGCACCGTTTAGGAGATATTCATTTTCTATTATGACGGGGTATTTAACTACCCCCTCTTCCCCTTTTAAAGCGCCTGATATTTTTGTGGAAGGTACCAATGGGCCTAAGGATTATTCTGCAATTTACCGCTAGTTGATACAACGTACCGTTTAGGAGATATTCTTTTTTTATTATGACGGGGTATTCAACTACCCCCCTCTTCCCCTTTTAAATCGCCTGTAATTTTTGTGGAAGGTACCTATGGGCATAAGGATTATTCTGCAATTTACCGCTAGTTGATACAACGCACCGTTTAGGAGATATTCATTTTCTATTATGACGGGGTATTTAACTACCCCCTCTTCCCCTTTCAAATCGCCTGATATTTTTGTGGAAGGTACCTATGGGCCTAAGGATTATTCTGCAATTTACCGCTAGTTGATACAACGTACCGTTTAGGAGATATTCTTTTTTTATTATGACGGGGTATTCAACTACCCCTCTTCCCCTTTAAATCGCCTGTAATTTTTGTGGAAGGTACCTATGGGCATAAGGATTATTCTGCAATTTACCGCTAGTTGATACAACGCACCGTTTAGGAGATATTCATTTTCTATTATGACGGGGTATTTAACTACCCCTCTTCCCTTTCAAATCGCTTGATATTTTTGTGGAAGGTACCTATGGGCCTAAGAATTATTCTGCAATTTACCGCTAGTTGATACAACGTACCGTTTAGGAGATATTCTTTTTTATTATGACGGGGTATTCAACTACCCCCCTCTTCCCCTTTCAAATCGCCTGTAATTTTTGTGGAAGGTACCTATGGGCATAAGGATTATTCTGCAATTTACCGCTAGTTGATACAACGCACCGTTTAGGAGATATTCATTTTCTATTATGACGGGGTATTTAACTACCCCTCTTCCCCTTTCAAATCGCCTGATATTTTTGTGGATGGTACCTATGGGCCTAAGGATTATTCTGCAATTTACCGCTAGTTGATACAACGTACCGTTTAGGAGATATTCATTTTTTATTATGACGGGGTATTTAACTACCCCCCTCTTCACCTTTCAAATCGCCTGATATTATTGTGGAAGGTAGCTATGGGCATAAGGATTATTCTGCAATTTACCGCTAGTTGATACAACGTACCGTTTAGGAGATATTCTTTTTTTATTATGACGGGGTACTCAACTACCCCCCTCTTCCCCTTTCAAATCGCCTGTAATTTTTGTGGAAGGTACCTATGGGCCTAAGGATTATTCAGCAATTTACCGCTAGTTGATACAACGCACCGTTTAGGAGATATTCATTTTTATTATGACGGGGTATTTAACTACCCCCTCTTCCCTTTCAAATCGCCTGATATTTTTGTGGAAGGTACCTATGGGCCTAAGGATTATTCTGCAATTTACCGCTAGTTGATACAACGCACCGTTTAGGAGATATTCATTTTTTATTATGACGGGGTATTTAACTACCCCCCTCTTCCCCTTTCAAATCGCCTGATATTTTTGTGGAAGGTACCTATGGGCCTAAGGATTATTCTGTAATTTACCGCTAGTTGATACAACGCACCGTTTAGGAGATATTCATTTTTATTATAACGGGGTATTTAACTACCCCTCTTCCCTTTCAAATCGCCTGATATTTTTGTGGAAGGTACCTATGGGCCTAAGGATTATTCTGCAATTTACCGCTAGTTGATACAACGTACCGTTTAGGAGATATTCATTTTTTATTATGACGGGGTATTTAACTACCCCCTCTTCCCTTTCAAATCGCCTGTAATTTTTGTGGAAGGTACCTATGGGCCTAAGGATTATTCTGCAATTTACCGCTAGTTGATACAACGCACCGTTTAGGAGATATTCATTTTTATTATACGGGGTATTTAACTACCCCCTCTTCCCTTTCAAATCGCTGATATTTTTGTGGAAGGTACCTATGGGCCTAAGGATTATTCTGCAATTTACCGCTAGTTGATACAACGCACCGTTTAAAAAAAAAAAAAGGGGGGGGGAAGGTACCTATGGGCTAAGGATTATTCTGCAATTTACCGCTAGTTGATACAACGCACCGTTTAGGAGATATTCATTTTTATTATGACGGGGTATTTAACTACCCCCTCTTCCCTTTCAAATCGCCTGATATTTTTGTGGAAGGTACCTATGGGCTAAGGATTATTCTGCAATTTACCGCTAGTTGATACAACGTACCGTTTAGGAGATATTCTTTTTTATTATGACGGGGTATTCAACTACCCCTCTTCCCCTTTCAAATCGCCTGTAATTTTTGTGGAAGGTACCTATGGGCCTAAGGATTATTCTGCAATTTACCGCTAGTTGATACAACGTACCGTTTAGGAGATATTCATTTTATTATGACGGGGTATTTAACTACCCCCTCTTCCCCTTTCAAATCGCCTGATATTTTTGTGGAAGGTACCTATGGGCCAAGGATTATTCTGCAATTTACCGCTAGTTGATACAACGACCGTTTAGGAGATATTCATTTTTATTATGACGGGGTATTTAACTACCCCCTCTTCCCTTTCAAATCGCCTGATATTTTTGTGGAAGGTACCTATGGGCCTAAGGATTATTCTGCAATTTACCGCTAGTTGATACAACGACCGTTTAGGAGATATTCATTTTTATTATGACGGGGTATTTAACTACCCCCTCTTCCCTTTCAAATCGCCTGATATTTTTGTGGAAGGTACCTATGGGCCTAAGGATTATTCTGCAATTTACCGCTAGTTGATACAACGACCGTTTAGGAGATATTCATTTTTATTATGACGGGGTATTTAACTACCCCCTCTTCCCTTTCAAATGCCTGATATTTTTGTGGAAGGTACCTATGGGCCTAAGGATTATTCTGCAATTTACCGCTAGTTGATACAACGACCGTTTAGGAGATATTCATTTTTATTATACGGGGTATTTAACTACCCCCTCTTCCCTTTCAAATCGCCTGATATTTTTGTGGAAGGTACCTATGGGCCTAAGGATTATTCTGCAATTTACCGCTAGTTGATACAACGACCGTTTAGGAGATATTCATTTTTATTATGACGGGGTATTTAACTACCCCTCTTCCCTTTCAAATCGCCTGATATTTTTGTGGAAGGTACCTATGGGCTAAGGATTATTCTGCAATTTACCGCTAGTTGATACAACGCACCGTTTAGGAGATATTCATTTTTATTATGACGGGGTATTTAACTACCCCCTCTTCCCTTTCAAATCGCCTGATATTTTTGTGGAAGGTACTATGGGCTAAGGATTATTCTGCAATTTACCGCTAGTTGATAAACGCACCGTTTAGGAGATATTCATTTTTATTATGACGGGGTATTTAACTACCCCCTCTTCCCTTTCAAATCGCCTGATATTTTTGTGGAAGGTACCTATGGGCATAAGATTATTCTGCAATTTACCGCTAGTTGATACAACGCCGTTTAGGAGATATTCTTTTTATTATGACGGGGTATTAACTACCCCTCTTCCCCTTTCAAATCGCCGAATTTTTGTGGAAGGTACCTATGGGCCTAAGGATTATTCTGCAATTTACCGCTAGTTGATACAACGCACCGTTAGGAGATATTCATTTTATTATGACGGGGTATTTAACTACCCCTCTTCCCCTTCAAATCGCCTGATATTTTTGTGGAAGGTACCTATGGCCCAAGGATTATTCTGCAATTTACCGCTAGTTGATACAACGCACCGTTTAGAGATATTCATTTTCTATTATGACGGGGTATTTAACTACCCCCCTCTTCCCCTTTCAAATCGCCTGATATTTTTGTGGAAGGTACCTATGGGCCTAAGGATTATTCTGCAATTTACCGCTAGTTGATACAACGACCGTTTAGGAGATATTCATTTTTATTATGACGGGGTATTTAACTACCCCCTCTTCCCTTTCAAATCGCCTGATATTTTTGTGGAAGGTACCTATGGGCATAAGGATTATTCTGCAATTTACCGCTAGTTGATACAACGCACCGTTTAGGAGATATTCATTTTTTATTATGACGGGGTATTTAACTACCCCCCCTCTTCCCCTTTCAAATCGCCTGATATTTTTGTGGAAGGTACCTATGGGCATAAGCATTATTCTGCAATTTACCGCTAGTTGATACAACGTGCCGTTTAGGAGATATTCATTTTTATTATGACGGGGTATTTAACTACCCCCTCTTCCCTTTCAAATCGCCTGATATTTTTGTGGAAGGTACCTATGGGCCTAAGGATTATTCTGCAATTTACCGCTAGTTGATACAACGCACCGTTTAGGAGATATTCATTTTTATTATGACGGGGTATTTAACTACCCCTCTTCCCTTTCAAATCGCCTGATATTTTTGTGGAAGGTACCTATGGGCATAAGGATTATTCTGCAATTTACCGCTAGTTGATACAACGCACCGTTTAGGAGATATTCATTTTTATTATGACGGGGTATTTAACTACCCCTCTTCCCTTTCAAATCGCCATTAATTTTTGTGGAAGGTACCTATGGGCCTAAGGATTATTCTGCAATTTACCGCTAGTTGATACAACGCACCGTATAGGAGATATTCATTTTTATTATGACGGGGTATTTAACTACCCCCCTCTTCCCCTCTCAAATCGCCTGATATTTTTGTGGAAGGTACCTATAGGCCCAAGGATTATTCTGCAATTTACCGCTAGTTGATACAACGTACCGTTTAGGAGATATTCATTTTTTATTATGACGGGGTATTCAACTACCCCCCTCTTCCCCTTTCAAATCGCCTGTAATTTTTGTGGAAGGTACCTATGGGCCTAAGGATTATTCTGCAATTTACCGCTAGTTGATACAACGCACCGTTTGGGAGATATTCAGTTTTTATTATGACGGGGTATTTAACTACCCCACTTTTCCCCTTTCAAATCGCCTGATATTTTTGTGGAAGGTACCTATAGGCCTAAGGATTATTCTGCAATTTACCGCTAGTTGATACAACGTACCGTTTAGGAGATATTCATTTTTTATTATGACGTGGTATTCAACTACCCCCCCCCCCTCTTCCCCTTCCAAATCGCCTGATATTTTTGTGGAATGTACCTATGGGCCTAAGGATTATTCTGCAATTTACCGCTAGTTGATACAACGCACCGTTTAGGAGAAATTCATTTTTTTATTATGATGGGGTATTTCACTACCACCCTTGGACCCCTTTCAAATCGTCTAATATTTTTATTTAAAGTTCCTATTTGTTCAAGGATTATTTTGCAATTTATGGCTAGTTGATACCACGCACCGTTTGGCTGAAGAATGATTTTCCTGTTCCCATCTTGATGCAACCCCTGGTTTGGAATTTGATTTTCTTTGCTATATTTGGAGATTAATGTACCCTGCGTTTTTGTTTTCGTGTGGATTGATTTAATGCGGCAGCTTTGTAGTAGTTTTGGCGTTTTTTAACATTGTATCGATGGTAGAAGAACTTGATTTTAATTTTAAGTTTTTTCCATATAGGTATTGATTTGGTCCGCTGGAACTGGGCGGGATTAAAAATAAATGTGAATATGAATCTGAATGTAACTTCAGCCACATTGAAATATAGCATGAACCTTTTTGTTTAAAGAAAACAATAGACTTAACTATTTGTGTTTACGTTTTTGTATTACTAATAGACTTCTTGAAGTGACTTGTTAGACCCATCTATTATGCGTTGATCTGACAGATTACTATCCTATCGTAGTTACTTTTATTTGTATGTTTACTATATCATTTTTCTTCTAGTGTTATATGTGACTCTAGTTTACTGTTATAACAATAACGAAAAGTAAGTATTGTTACACTTTAGTAACCCACAGTACAAAATGTTAATTACTTATCAGGAACAGCAAGCATTTCTATTTCAAATGCACTTCAGTTCTTTATATAATTCGTTAAATTTATTTAAACATGCTTGTAGTTTTATGAATTATAGCAGACACCTTAAGAGACGCTTTTAGACGAAAAATTCAAATTGTAATCATCAAAGACGAAGACATGTAGTAAACAAGTTCTAGAGTGCCTATGATAAAAATAGTTCGTCAATATCCCTGGTTCAATGTTTGCTCATACAAGTTTCCCATTGTATTTTATTATTAACTTGAACTTGCATTAACTCAATTAAATTGAAGAAATACAAATTATTTTCGTAATTTTATTTTCATTACTTTCTTATTCACTTCACTCTTTTCGGGTTTTTATTTTGTTCAAACTATTATCTTTATTAATTTTATTCATATCATACATTCATGTGTCGATTATATTCGTCTTATTAATACGAATAACGTAAACTGTGTTGCTTCACTAGTTAGGGGTTATTTTTATATCCCCAAAAGTGACCAGTTATCTTTAAGGAAGGATTTTCTTCGAATGATGGAACGCAAATATCTTCCGACTATGCTAGGGGTCTATTCCTTGGGCAGAGCTTATGAGGATTGGTCGTGGTTCTTTTTACAAAGCATTATTTTCCCACTAGGGCTTGATTCTTAACAAAACAGGGGTTTAAGTAGGGCGCCACCAAGTCATTAATTTTTAAACACAGGGTTTCCCTAAGGGGGACTTGGGAGTCCTTAGAGAAGAATCTCGTATTAACTGCTAACGCAGAAGCTGTAAAGAAAATTTAGGCGGCTCCGTGGCGTAGTGGTATGTGTGTGACTACTACGCCCAAGGTCCCGGGTTCGAATCCCGACACGGTCCGCTTGAAAAAATGTTAGGCGAGCATTTTTTCACAAAAATACACCCTCGTTCGGATGAGAGGTAAAATGGAGGTCCCGTGTGTGAGTGTTGTCACGCACGTTAAAGATCCCTACCTTGCTTGGAACAGCAAGGGTTCGGCAAAATTCCAAATTTTCCAGGTAAAAAAAACTCGCTTCCTGGCCAATGTAGTACCTTCGGGTGGAGCATTGGAAAATCAAATGTAATGTAAAGAAAATTTAATTAAATTAACAAAGGTGAGGACACAAGGGGTACTCTCTTGTTACCTCATATAAAAAAACAGAAAAGATTAATCAGGCAAACAATGCTATGAACACAGATTTTATGCTTCAAATTTTGAAAAGGCTATTAAAGCTTCTTGTTAAATAGGGGTTACCACTTTATGCTATTTGTTCATATACCTGGTTACTGTATTACTGAACTTAATTGTTCAGAATAAAACAATTAATTAAGAAAATTAAATGTTGATTCTTTAATTAAAGTTGTTCCATCATAAAAAATTGTAAGTATAAAATTTATGTTTAAGAAAAGATAATACAAATCTCATCTACCCTGAGGTAGGATTATGAATTCAAAAGAAATATCAAAAACTTTCGTTGCAAAATTTAACTTGAATTTATACCAAAAATATCAAATCTGTTATTCGGTTTACACACATATATATAAAAAAATATCTAAATTGTCTATTAATTCAACGTTCAGAAACTGTAAGTGAAATCATGCATAAGTGAAACTTTAATAAGAACTCTTTAAGTTTGCTTAATTTTATTATAATAGTAACTGTGATTACACTACAATTATATTGGCAATAAAAATTTATCAAAGTCTATTTTAGTTTGTTAAACAGATTAACGATAATAAGTCATCACAAAGTTATTTTCTGAAGCAGCCTTGTATCGAAGATCGCCAATTGTAGACGTGATGTAAGATTAATATTAATCTCTTACCTCGATTCAACAGATGTTGTTTACGTGAAGATGTTACAGCATGTTAGAACAGGTGTTAATACATACGTTCCTCGGCAAACAATTGACGTAGACTCCACATGTTGTACAGCACACAATTAGCTGCGTGATCCTTGGACCGGACCATATGAACTTAAAGCGTTTTTTCTGATACCCACAAACGGGACCACCAAAATCCAATACACAACTTAGACGTTTCTCTATGTGTAGATCGTTACCAAAATAATTACCATCATGTACTTGTCCTCCTAATAACTTGTAATTTTACACTTGCGACTTCAAAAAGACCATTTCAATTAATTATCGGACTTTAGTTCCAAACCATAAAAATTTCTACGTACTTTGTAGAACGTTTCTTTAAAATCAAAACATATTGTTTTCTTGCAGAACATTACATTAAATCCAACGCTTCTAATAAGGTTGAAGGACGGTCATACTAGATCGATATTTTCTTATCGCAACGTTGACCTGAATGAACTATAATTTGGTACTCATAGATGCAAAAATAGAATTAATATCATCTTGAAACACAACATTTAGACGGCCTTATTTTTATAAAACCAGATAAGCAGGAGTCATTTTAACAAATGAATATACGAAGAAGCCTTACAATTGATATACTAAACGATTTCTTAAAAGTTCTTCATCTACATTTGTAGGACAATTATAAAATAAATATTTAATGAAAGATTAGGCGGAGCATTTTAAGAAGTATTTAATTGACAATTTTTAACGAAGTGTTGTAAGAAATTGTTCGGTCTTTTTTATTATTTTATTAAATTTAATTTGAAGACGACTCGCTCCTATATCCTATTAATGTAGACATTGGAAATATGCATCCTGAATATATCACCCCTTTTATCACGAAGGTTACGCGTGATCAGTTTTGAACAGGTAGAAACTTGTTTCGATCTGCCTGCACCCCTAAATAGAGTGTAAGAACAAGAGTCGTAGTTAATCGTTCGAAACGGTAAGACGTTGTTAAAGCAACATACAATTCGGTATGTTTTCGAAGCTTGTTTTATGGTTCGTTATATAAAACACTAATAATCGTGTAGTGTTTGGAATAAAAGGTTGTAATTACACAAGTGTTATTTATGGCCATAATAGTGCGAACTTTGTGAGTGACAATAAACTGGTCGTTTAATGGATATTTCGTCTCGGCTTGCAGAGGAAGCACTACCACATAATTAATGGAAGAGGTATTTTAAGAAATATTTTAAGAACTATTGTAAGAGATATCGAAAGAAATATCTTAAGAAATATCGAAAGAGCGCATTATTAAAAACACTGAGCCTAGTGTTCACTACACCAGGGCTCCACTACGACACAAAGCCACACGCAAATTACTTGCTAGAACCCTTTGAATTTCCATGTTGATTCTTGACGAGAGTTCTAGCTAAAGTGGGCGTTGATGCAATATGCATAAAACAGGAAAGCTGTTTGGCGTTGATAATATTCATATTAACATTTAACGCCTGATGTTAGCAACCAAACTAGCATTTCTGTATGGCGATCAGACCTTATGGTACCAATACAGATTTTTATTTACTTAAAAATTGTTTACGTGATATAATGGACTAGACAAAAGGTTTGTGAAACTAAAAATTTATTGACGTTCTGCACTGGTCAAAAAAACTGTTACATTATTAATTAACATTATATCATTCATTTCTTATCTTTTAGTATATTTCATTGATTTCTTATCTATTAGTATATTTGATATATTTAATTTGTATTCGTGCACTAGTTTTTCTGTATATTTATTTCTACATTATGCTTAAGTAATGATATTATTTTATGCTTATGTTATAAATATTTAAAGAATGATCTTCTGCAGTAATGTATCTGTGAGAATTCTATACCTGTGCGTTAGACAAGTATCAGACGTATCTTATTGTTAGGACAATAGCAAAAATAGCCTACCTCCATAGATTAATGAAAACCTAATTTTTGTGTACAAATTCATAACAACATTAGTATGTGTACTTTGCCATAAACACGTTTTATTCGTCGTTCTCTTGTTGTAATTTTTATAGGGTTGTAGTGTAACCGACCTGAAGGCTAACCCAAACGTCCTCTATATACGGCACACCGGGTTCCATGATCGAACATCTAGTGATAGTGGTTTGACGATACCTACGTTGTTTTGTTATGATGTAACCCAAATTCACACTGGGAAGATGGCATTAAAGCGGTAAGGTTTGAAATAAAACTACAGAATTTACCTAACTTGACTTTTAATCAAAATAATTACCACTAAATAGGTCATTCCCACGAAAGCATAAAAAAATGACATTTAAAGCAAACAATCGCTGAAATAAACTTATGGTATAATTGCGCATAGTTAAAAAAAGCGCTTGGTATTGAATAGACTTTCTCTAAGATAGTCATAATGCAAACGCGAAAGGCACGATGATGGTCGGTCATACCATAGGTTCAATTTAATTAAATCACAATAATTATCACAAACGCTAAATACTAGTTAATTATATAGGAACATCGGCTAGATTATATGGTAAACAAACAACAAACATATTGTTCCGAGCTACTATTAGGCAACCCGTCTGGTAGCGACGAGCAACCATCCTTACATTGTTGAAAGAAGAAGGGGTTGCTTGCGCGATGAACCAGTAGTTGCGGTTTGACCATGCTTAGATTAGCACGTTCGTTATGATAACGGCGGGTCGTGGTTGTATTGCTCTCACATTGAAATTTGTATTATAGTTTTATTTATCGATGCACAAGTGTTATGTTGCACGGTAATGTTTATATTCAGTTTATTCAATCTTTTTAATAAATACACAGTCCACTATAATCGATTTATTTTTCATGCTTTTTATTTAATTAAGCACAACTCAAATATGGTGAATATGAGCCTATGGAGTCGCTAAATTGAGTGATAAGAATTCGTAATGGACGGTAATGGAGATATTGTTCAACCTGAGTTATTTGACATTTTGCTTTTATTCCGTACTTATAGATACGTCTGTATGGCTGATATACAACAGATGTATTTGCAAATTTCGATAGAACCCGCACACAGAAAACTTTTAAATTTTTCTTTGGAGAGAGAGTAGAAATCAACCGCTGCAGGTTATGCAGTTTAAACGGTTGTCTTTCGGCTTGAAATCTAGTCCTCATTTAGCAACGAGATGTTTATTACAATTAGCTATTGAGGGAGAAACAGAATTTCCCTTAGCTTCGTTTATTTTGCGTTTTAATACTTATGTTGATGACTGCCTTTTTGGTGCAGATCATAAGGAAAGTTTGTTGCAAGCTCAAGCTGAACTTATAAAATTACTGGGTTTAGCTAAATTTGAATTACATAATTGGTGTTCCAACCATGTGGAATTAGTACGAAATATTCCTCGACAACTTCAACATTTTGAAGAAACAAATATTACTAACGAAAAGGGGAGTATTTTGAAAACCCTAGGTCTATCGTTTGATGTAAATACGGATCAATTTATAATGAGTTGTGGAATGAAAACCGTTCCTGCAACATGCAACAAAAGATTTGTTTCGGGCTTTATTGCCAGGTTATTTGATCCTTTTGGCTTTTTAGCTCCAGTTATTACTGTGGCAAAATTATTGATGCAAAAAATATGGGCTGCAGGTCTGGATTGGGACACAAAATTACCTGATAAATTGAAAGAGGAATGGGAATCATTTTCACAGGGATTAAGGTGCATGCCAGCAATTAAAATTAATAGATATTTAAATTTTTCCGAGGCTGTTTCCATTGAACTTGTTGGATTTTGTGACGCTTCGCAAATTGCACAAGGTGCTTGTGTTTATGTACGAGTAGTTACGGTCAGTATTACAGTGGAAATAAAATTGTTAGCTTCCAAATCAAAAATAAATTCGTTGAAAAATAAAACAAGCATTCCGCGGTTAGAATTAAACGGGGCATTGATATGAGCAAGATTAATAAATCGAATTTTTGGTATGCTGAAGGATAAAATACAAAAGGTTTTTTTGTTTTGCGATTAAAAAATTGTGTTAGCATGGTTGAAAATGGAATATTGGAAACTTAATACTTATGTCGCCAATAGAATTAAATTGATTCAGGAATTAACGTCCGAATTTCTATGGTGTTATATCCGTTCTAATGAAAATCCTGCTGATCTTGTTTCGAGAGGAGTTTTACCACGCAATATAGAAAATTGTATCTTATGGTGGAAGGGTCCTGAATTTCTAGGGACACTTGATTGTACAGTTGACAAATACCTTCGGCCGTCCGAGTTTAGTGAAATGTTACCAGAAATAAAGCCCGTAGTGAATGTTGTAGTCCAGAGTAAAGATAAATTAGCATTATTCGAAAAATTTTCAAATTTTATGAAAATGAAAAGAGTTTTGGCATATTGCATGCGTTTTATTTACAATTGTAGAAATAAAACTAACAAAAAAACTAGTAATTTAACAATAGAAGAGATAAGATGAATCGCGTACGATTATATTAAAACAAGTACAAACGGAGTATTTTACAAAAGAGGTTGCAGAAATTAAAGCAAGTAAATCTTGTACTTCGAAATTATTATCACTGAATCCGTTTTTGGATTCGCAAGGATTGTTGCGTGTAGGAGGGTGGCTGCATAACAGTGCACTTCCGTTTCAACATAAATTTCCAATAATTCTACCTACTAAAAGTTTTATAACAAAAATTATTATAAATAACGAACATTTACGGTTGTTGCATGCCGGTGTAAAGTTAACATTGTCAGTTTTGAGACAGCAATATTGGATATTAAATGCTACTAGAGAAATTAAGAATGTTATTGCTAAATGTTTAATTTGTTGGAAGTTAAAGTCTGAAGCTTCTAAGCAGCTAATGGGCAGTTTGCCGTACGATCGAGTGAACATAGCTCGGCCGTTTGAGAAAGTTGGGGTGGATTTTGCTGGACACTTCTATATTAAGCAATCAAGTGTCAGAAGAGTGATTCTTACAAAGGGTTATGTAGCAGTTTTTGTTTGTTTTGTAACAAAAGCTATTCATTTAGAAGTAGTGTCAGATTTGAAAACTGAGACATTTATAAATGCTTTAAAAAGGTTTGTGAGTAGGAGAGGTGTACCGCGAATGATTTTTAGTGACAACGGGAGCACATTCAAAGGAGCTGATAACGAGTTTAGGAAATTATACAGTTGTTTAAAAACTAATCAGCAGTTTCAAAGTTATATAGGGGAATTTCGTATAAAGTGGTCTTTTATCCCACCATATAGCCCAAACTTTGGGGGGTTGTGGGAGAGTAACATAAAGGGGTTCAAATATCATTTAAAAAATAGCCCAAACTTTGGGGGGTTGTGGGAGAGTAACATAAAGGGGTTCAAATATCATTTAAAAAGTAATTGGACTGACTAATTTGACTTATGAGGAATTTAACACGGTCTGTATTCAAATAGAAGCCATGTTGAACTCAAGGCCATTGTGTGCCCTTACTGAAGATCCGTCAGACTTGTCTTGTTTAACGCCAAGCCATTTTTTAATTGGTGGATCTTTAGCTTGTATTCCAGAAGGTAGTGTTTCAGATGTGCCAATAAACAAACTTAAATTTTGGAAACTTTGTACGCAATTACAATATAGTTTTTGGAAGGCTTGGTCTAGGGACTATTTAGGCCAGTTGCAAAACAGACCAAAATAGAAAAAGGTTATGCCTAATGTAAAAGAAGGTATGTTAGTTCTTATTAAAAATGATAAGCTACCGCCATTAGAGTGGGCCATAGCACGTATAATTAAGGTTATACCAGGTAAAGACAATAAGGTTAGAGTTGTTCACTTAAAAACTAAAAATGGCACTTTTGTCACTTCAGTGTCTAAAATTGCGATTCTTCCTATTGAATCGGATACTTAGTAATTAGTTTGGTCTGAGTAGATATTTTTTATGTTAATAATTTTTTAAGGGTTATTACGAGGATTATTATCTTTAGTTTTATTTTTAAGATAATGTTGCATACGCTTTTGCTTGCATCTTTGACTTTATTAATTGAGTTATTGTGAAGTGAGCGATTTGGTGCTGGACATTGCCAGATTAGTTAGATTGGTATACCCAACAGCACCAGATAGCTTCCTCGAACAACTGGCTGTTCAAATATTTGTGGATGGCGTTAAAGACAGCGAAATACATCAAGCGCTAAGATTAGCACCGCCAAAAATGTTAGTTGACGCACTGGCTCATGCGCTTGAATTTGAAGCAGGCAAACAGACATCACACAGGATGAGTCACAAAGTTCGGTCTGCCTTAGAAGAACCTGGTCAATAGCAGAACAGAATAATCAACCGTGTATTTGAAAAGCAAAAGGCGGAGATGGCGTCTGCGATACTGGAGCTGCGGCAAAGTTGGCCATATACAGAGACGTTGTACTCAACAAAAAAAACAACCAGTTGAGCTAAAGCGGCTTGATGTAAAGGGGCGAACGTCGGCAGTACAACGTAGTGCCCCGGAGATTATCATTCGAGCTGCATCGTCGATGGGAAGTCTGGACAGCATTTATATCGATGGTAGAATTAATGGTAGGGTTGTCCGATTACTCGTGGATACAGGAGCGACATTGGCTATTGTGAGACCAGATTTGATTGGTAGTGGAAAAGTGCTACCTGTATCGGTATGTCTTCGAACGGCAAGTGATGAAAAAATTTCTACTCTCGGAGAGACTGCCGTTACGTTGGCAATTGGAGCCAAACAATAAAGAGAAAACTGCGTTTACAATTAGAACTGGATTATGGTTGTTCAAGGTCATGCCATGTGGATTATGCAATGCCCCAGCTACTTTTGAACGTTTGATGGAGTTGATACTGTGTAGACTGTCCTGGAAGACATGTCTGGTGTACCTAGACGACTTGGTAGTGTTAAGCGAGTTTTTTGAAGAACATCTTAAGAACCTAGAGAAGATATTCCAAAGATTACGCGGTGCAAACTTTACCTTAAGCTTTAAGAAACATCACTTATTTGGAAAAGAGGTGAAATACCTAGGACATGTCGTTTCGGAGACCGGAACAAGAGCTGATCCTGACAAGATAAGAACGGTACAAGAGTGGCCTACACCAGCAGATATATACCAACTACGCAGTTTTCTAGGATTGTGCACATATTATCGACGTTTTATACTTGGGTTTGCAAACATTGCCAAACCGTTGACAAAATTAACCGAAGATGGAAAAGAATATAATTGCAATGACGACTGCCACAGCGCATTTGAACAACTGAAACGGCTACTAGTTACAGCACCAATTCTGAGTTATCCACGGATGGTGGGGAAATTTGTGTTAACCGTCGTCAAAACCGTAGAGCACTTTCATAGGTACTTATACGGCCGTACATTCATGTTAAGAACAGATCATGCTGCACTAAAATGGTTACATTACTAGTTAAAGACACCAACAGCCGCAGCAGTATCTACAATAATTAACTTCCTTGCAAGAAAGGCGTGTCCCCGTTAAAACTTGCTGTTATGGCTTCCCGTATAACCCAATTAACATATTGCTGCCGTTCCATGAAGATCAACACATTTAGATGTTGCTGTTATTAAAGCTGTTTAAGTTGGAGTTACTTGGCACGAACAGTGAATGGGTCAGCATCGTCACATTAAGACTAACATACCTACAGCATAAAACAAACAGCAGAAACGTGTTCTAACAAGAAATAATTTAAAAATAAAACAAAGAGAATTTCAAACCCACCACAACGCCATCAACAGTGAATCCCGGTCATGGCACTAAAAATCTGTAGTGTAATCGACCTGAAGGCTGACCCAAACGTCCTCTATAAACGGCACACAGGGCTCCATGATCTAACATCTAGTGGCAGTGGCTTGACGATACCTACGTTGTGTTGTTATGATGTAACCCAAATTCACACTGGGAAGATGGCGTTAAGGCGGGAAGATTTGAAATAAAACTATAGAATTTACCTAACTTGACTTTTAACCAAAACAATAAGCACTAAATAGGTTATTCGTATGAAAGCATAGGAAAATGATATTTAAAGTAAACAGTGCCGTAGTCGCCTTGGGCGATGAGGGAAAGAGCACGGCAGAGAAAACCCCAAACTGCCCTCACACTGCCAACTGCATTTGGCACATCTCGACAAGGACGGGTAACGTACAAGTACCCAGATTATCAACACTGAAATCGACGGAATGTCAACTGTTACCCAGACACATCACACATGACAACTGAAGAAACGTTAATGTAGACCAGCTAGTCTTTTCTGGTAGGTACTGAGGTCGGTTAGGCCAATACTACCCAGCTAAAGTTGAAAAGGAGGGGCACCAGGAAGGTGACCTGCACCTTGACTACCAATGTTCCTCCCCGCACGGACATAAAATGTTAGTAATATTCAAAAAGGCTCAAACACAGGATCCCACATACATACATTAACAGCTTCCAGCCCGTGTTACAAAATATTCACAGAGGCTAGCCGACTTCCCATTATTTGCAAAAGGGTACCATTACAAGTACCTTGACAAGATGACAGGAATCGTTGAAATGAACTTCGGGTATGATTGCGCATGATTAAAAAGGCGCTTATTATTGAATAGACTATATCCAACATAGTCATAAATGCAAGCGCGAAGGGCACGAGATGGTCGGTCATACCAGAGGTTCAATTTAATTACATCACAACAATGATCACAAACGGTAAGTACTAGTTAATTATGTAGGAACATCGGCTAGATAATAGGATAAACAAAACAGCAAAGATATAATTATGTTTAAAGCTAGATACGAGCGGTGCTCTTGTAAATGTGATTAATATGCTGAAAAAGAACAATTGCACATGATAAAAATGTCAAATGAAACATAGATATATCAACCATTATTAAATATGTTGGCAGCAAATACACACCCCAAAATTCTGTAGCACAAATACAAGTCCAGATTCTAGCGCTAAATGTTTATATAAAAGCATGTTAGTTAAATATATTAAACCTAGTAAGCTAACTTTAAAAATTATTCATCGGTTAAAACGTACTCTTTAAAAATTAAACACATCGTGGCATTACAAGTTACAAACAAAAATATACACAACTTTGGGTATATTTCGATTACTAGCTTAAAACCAAAACAAATATAATATATAAATATAGTACTGTTCATATTCAAACTTGCCTAATAATTTGATTTAATATATTTAAGGAAAAATGTTTTGGTACTAATTGCTCGTAAAATCACAGTAAGGGTACATTCACTATTAGTTCTGCAACAAATGCAATGCAATTGGAATTCGAACTCTGTATTAAATACTAAATAAACATTATTTCCAATAAACAAATCTCAGTTTTACTCTGATTAGATACAAAATAAACAATTTAGATACATAAATATTAGTTTTCAGTTGTTTAACCAAACCACCCTCATTTATACGTAAAGCGTTCAATAATATCGTAAATAATACATCTATATTAAACATAATAAGTAAACAACAGATATCCTATTCTAAGACCAAAGCAACAGGTAACACATAAATATTTCCCTCAATGATTAAATATCTAACGGTGTTACAATAAGTACCAACATCACATTCAAAATAACGCTCTGATTACAAGATGTATTCAGATTACTTTAAATAATCACTACATTATAAACTTAGAAACATTACCTTTAATAAAAAACCGCCAAGTGAAATGCTTCAACCATCCATCTTGAAATCCAAAACATAGTCTTTTAACCATTGTCGACTAGACCGATCGTCTCTACACATGCGCCCCTTATATCATAAATTCTGACATTTCGGGATGGGTTCAGAAATCTGCAAGTGGTTACTGAGCTATTCTAACAAATACTTTCGAATATCGAAATGTACACTATATTTGTAATAATCATCAACCAATAAGAAATCGACTTAGAAATACTACGGATCACTACAAAATTAATAAGAAGTTTCCAGACAGGATCGTCGGTCAGTAATAATCGGGAAATAAAGTGTAAAGGTCATCATCTCTCTTGCTGAGCTTTTAAATTTCTTATTTTAAAGGTGTTTCAATTTAATAACACCTTAATCTACATAGGCAATTTCTGTTAGTCCATATTCAAAATTATATTTCTAAAGATAAAAGTATTTTAGTCAAAGTATTTTTTTTTGGTGAAATAAAGTAATCATCATCATTAGGTCCTGGAACTGGTTAGACGCGTACCCTGATTGTTTCTATTTTTAATTAACCTACACATCACCTCCTTTTTTCTATCTCTGATTGTAATATATTCCATACTATTCCCCAAAAATGTTTTAGAACGTATTTTACCCTTCTATTTCTCCTATTTTTATCCACAGATATCTTTATTATTCTAATAGTTCTATAACCTATTTGTTATTAACCTTGTCTGTCCATGCTATCATCCTCATACATTTGAAGCACAACATTCCAAAAGGCTGCTATCGTTTTTCTGTTTATTTTTCCTACTGCCCGTATTTCATAGGCATTTTGTATTGTGCTCCACACCTATGCTTTCAACAACTTTTTTCTTATTTCTATGTTTATTGTCTTTGATCATAGGCGCTGTCCTTTATTGTTAGATACAGTTCGGTCTCCTCTATTACTTTACAATTATATACCCTATTTCTCCGGCATCAAGTGGTTGTGAAGAGGGGTAAGCAGCCTATAGCTGCCAAGTACCTGAACATTTATCGATTTAATATGTTTTCCAATATATCTTTTCGCACAGTCAACATTAGTTGCATATATTTCACAGCCAATACCTGTAAGTTGTTTATAATAATCATCAGATTTATCTGCGCTTATTTCTTCGTCATTAGGTTTTCCGTCTCAAAACTGGTTGGACACGTACTTCCACTTATTTATATTCTGATCTAACCTACACAGTTCACTGAAATTCCCACACAACCTATATACAGTTCGGTTGCCTTTTTATTGCTTTCTAATTATATGCCTTATTTCACCGAGATTCAGTGGTATGTGAAGGGGGTTAAGCAGCCTGTGTCTGTCAAGATCCCCCAACACTTAGACATTTGCCAAATTAATGGTTTTTCAGTAAATCCTATCACACGATTAACATTATTCGAGAAGATTGCCCAACCAATACTTGTAGTTGCTTATAATAATCAACATGCTTAAGTACAGTTACTTTTTTCGTCATTAGTTTATCCATTTTGGGACTGTTTGGATGCGTACCTCCATTGATCTCTATTCTGAGCTATCCTACACATTTCCCTGAAATTCCTACAGCCAACATTTTTCACTCTCTGTGTGCAGTAGTGTAACCTATGTCTACCTCTGATTCTCTTTTTTCTTATATCTGCTTCTTATATATTCCGCACTCTTCCCTCATGCCGTAGTATGTGGCCTATCATCCTTTCACTCCTACTTTTTACCGTTTTACACATATTTCTTTCTTCACCCACCATTTTTAGTACCTCTTTGTTCTTAACTTTGTCTGTCCATGATATCTTCATCATATGTGTGTAGCACCCCACTTCAAAGGATTTTACCTTTTTCTTGTCCTATTCTCCTACCGTCCAGGCTTCACAGCCGCACAGTGCTGTGCTCCACACATATGTTTTAGGCAATCTTTTCTTTGTTTCTGTTTGTTGTCTTTGAACACAGTAGTAGCTTTTTCTTGTTAAATGTAGCATGACCTTGTGCTAATCTTTGTTTCATATCTTTTGCGCTTTTCCCATCTTGCGTTATTTGGTTTCCTAGGTAGCAGAAGTCCTTAACCTCTTGTGAGTTCTGGTTATCTATTTGTAGTCTTGAATTTCCCCCTCCTATGCATACAAGAACTTTAGTTTTATTTATGTTAACTTTCATACCGTGTCTCTCTGTTAGAACTGTTTCCATTTTATTAAGAGCAGCTTCTAACTCTTCCTTGCTAGATGCTAGTACTGCTATATCATCTGCAAATCTAAGCATATCAATGGTTTGTCCAATAGTAATACCAAATGTTTTCCTGAATTTGACAGTATTCATTGCCTCTTCAAGTCAAAAATTAATAGGAATAGGGAACATCCCTGTCTCACCCCTTTCCTAATGTTTACTTGTCTACGTTCCTGCTCTAATTCTATTACTGCTGTTTGCTCTTTGTATAAGCTATGTACTAATCGTCTATTCCTATAAGTCATTCCAATCTTTTTAATTATTTAAACTTTTTTTTCCATTTTACACTGTCGAATCCTTTTTCCAGATCTATAAACTTTATACACGCTTTCCCCTTTTTCTATTGTTTTTTCCATTCGTCTTTGTACAATTCTAGTTAATTTCTAGTTAATATTTTTGTCAAACTTATTGTTTGAAAATTTTCACATCTATCCGCGCCTCTCTTTTTTGGTATAGTTACGATGATGATACGTTTGAAATCTTTGGGTATCTCGCCTGTCTGATACATATAGCTTACAAGTTGAAAGAGACGTTCTGTTATGCTTGTCCAAATAGCTTTTAGAGTTTCTGCTTGCACATTATCTGTAGCCAGCGCCTTACCATATTTCAGATTCTTTAATGCTAATTCAAACTTATCTGGAAGTATAGGATATCATAAGTCATTCTTTTCAATGTCTGATTCCTGTTCTAATGCTGTTAGTTTCTCTCCTGCATATAAATTCCCTATATATTCTTGCCATCTACCCACTTTCTATAAATTTTGTATAATGACGTTTCCTCCCGCGTCACTTAAATTTTTCCTATATGATTTTATATTCCTATAATGCATTCTAATTAGTTTATATAATTTGTCTGTCTTTCCTATTTCCATCTTACTTTGTACCCCTTTGCACTTTTCATCAATCCATTTTTCTTTAGCTTTCCTCCATTTGCGAATAATTTCCCATTTTATGGCTTTGTATCTCTGTTTTCCTGCTTCCTCTAATATATTTTTGTATTTTCGTCTTTCTTCTATTAGATTAAGGATATCTTTTGTTATCCATCGATGCTTACGCCTAGCCATAGAGCATCTGGTGAAATAATAATTCTAAATGGTCCAATGTTATATCCGGTTACTAATTCATACGTTTCCAAAGCTGCAAATTCATATTTTTTGCCACGACGACCACAGGTCGATTGAGAACTGAACCACTTATTAATGTTTGCTCTAATTCCACGCCTTTTGCTCAGCTAATAAAATGTTCAATATTTCATCTGCTATTACATCCCTTCTAGCTAGGCGCCTTTCAAGGGCTGATCTTAAACTCTTTTTACCTAGATGGCAAAAGCCACTAATAGGAGTAACACAATCATAAAGCTTGTTCTATTTTTTAAGCTTTCCCTATAGTTATTTTTGATCTGTTGTGCTATCTTCTAAATTTTCTATGGTATGCCTAGAAACAAGAATTCTTTAGAAATATTTATAAACATTTTTCGCATATTAAGAGCTAACCCAAAAATATAAATTAGAGTGCCAACTATGTGTTTACATTTACCAGAGGCATTCGTTTTGCATGCGCAGCGGCATGATATTTTCTGCACTGCAGAAGATTGGTTTTCTATTCCTTTCAAACTGCTTGGTTGTAGGCGTATAGCTTCAAGTTTTTTATTTTTAATTGTAGAAGACACCACCCCACCCATAATTATGTGTTTAGCATTTCTAATTGCTTGTCCTTCAATTAAGTGGACGTTTAGAATCACCAACAATGTTTAGAATATCAACAAAATCAATCCCCTTTGTATTAGCCATCATGAACGACTGGTGCTGCCTACTATAGTTAGTTTAGAATATGTAATTAATCACTAAAGTGTAAAGGTTCATTAGATATATTAACAAAAAAAAAGTAACAAGAAACTACGATAATTATTTAAAAAACAAATTTTTTACAACGAATTATGTATTTCCTGGTACTATTTGTGCCGAAACGACTATTGCCAAAGAACAGGAATGTGTGTGGGTTGGTCAACCATTACAATCTTATCTTATTCTATATTGAACACTTTTTCTGTTAATCATTAGCACAAAAAACTACACTTAAGAATACATCAAGTACAATTGTACAATTAATTTTTTCTATTTAGTCATTTCAATGTACTCATGTAGGTATATGACAGGATCGGTAGCTGATTTTAAAGGAATACTGTCTTGTCAAAAGGAATGTATTATTGACAGAAGAAGTATTGTTATCAATAGGAAATACCCCTATGAACATTCAATCAAGTGTACACAAAGGTAGAAGATTATTGAAATATGCTTTTTCCATAGATGAGCAATTAATTTGATTATGGTGTATCACCAATATTTAACCTCGTAAGACCCGTGTATTCTTGTTCCCAAACTATCCATTTTTGTAATATTTACACAAAAGAAAAGTAATTTACAGATATATAAACACACTCAAGTTTTATGGAACATCCGTTTGCAGGCAATTTAGCTAGTTATGCCACATCCTGCAAAGGTTGCATGAAATTCATATGGCGTCCAATTGCATGCAACTTATATGATTATTCCACATAACAAAAAATTGGTTAAACATATGAACACATACTAACGAAAGACCATTCCCATTAAAATTGTGTGATTATTCTGTGACACAAGAAAGTGATCTAAAAAGAAATATTATACTGACGTACGTGCATCCACATGCACTTTGTGTTGTTATTCTGTTACAAGAAGTAACTTAAAAAGACATATACAAACACATAGGAGTAAACGTCTATTTGCACGAAATTTGTGCGATAAGCTGCAGCACAAAAAAAGTTATTTAAAAGTACATATGCAAGCATACTAACGAACGCCCATTTCAATACGTATTATGTACTTATTTTGCACCACAAAGAATCATTTAAAGATACATATACTGCGTACTAGCGAACGTGCACCTCCGTGCAATTTGTGTGATTATTCTGTGTTACGAAAAATTAATTACAAGAGATATATACGAACACATACCCATCAACACTTGTTTGCATGTAATGTGTGTAATTATTCTGCACCACGAAAAAGTGATTTAAAAACACATGCGAATGCATAGTAACGAACGTCGATTTCCATGCAATTTGTGTAATTATTCTGCATTAGAAAAAAGTTATTTAGAAACACATATATGAACGCATACAAACGAACGTATGTTTTCATGCTATTTGTGTGATTATTCTGCATCACGAAAAAGTTATTTAGAAAGACATAAATAAATGCATACTAACGTACGCCGATTTCCATGCAATTTGTGTAATTATTCTACATCGCAGAAAGGTAATTTACAAACACATATTCGAACGCATACTAACGAACGTCCGTTTCCATGCAATTTGTGTGAGTATTCTGCATCGCGAAAAAGTCATTTAGAAACACATATCCGATCGCATACTAACGAACGTCCGTTTCGGTGCAATTTGTGTGAGCATTCTGCATCACGAAAAAGTGATTTAAAAAGACATATGCTAACACATTCTAACGAACGCGCGTTTCAATGCAATTTATGTAATTATTCTGCATCTCAAGAAAGTTATTTAAAAAACCATTTACGAATACATACTAACGAACATACATTTCCATGCAATTGGTGTGATTATTCTGCATCACGAAAAAGTAATTTAAAAAGACATGTACGATTACATACCAACGAATGTACATTTGCGTGTAATTTGTGTGATTATTCTACATCACAAAAAAGTATTCTAAAAACACATGTAGCAATGCATACTAAGGAACGTCGATTTCCTTGCAATTTGTGTAATTATTCTGCATCACAAAGGAGTGATTTAAATAGACATTTACGAACGCATACTAACGAACGCCCATTTTCATGCAGTTTATGTAACTTTTCTGCGTCACAAAGAAGTCATTTAAAAACACATATACGAACGCATACTAATGAACGTCCATTTTCATGTAATTTCTGCGGTTATGCTGCATCACGAAAAACTGATCTGAAAACACACATACGAAAGCATACTAACGAACGCCCATTTCCATGCAATTTGTGTAATTATTCTGCATCACAAAAAAGTCATTTAAATACACATCTACAAACGCATACAAACCAACGTTCATTTCCGTGCAATTTGTGTGATTATTCTGCATCACAAAGAAGTTATTTAAAAAGACATATACGAATACATACTAACAACCGTCTTTTCGCACGCAATTAATGTGACTATGCTGTGCCACGATAATGTTATTTACAAATACATATACAGTGGCCCCCAACAAACACAAAATTGATTTCATTATGTGAATATTTCGCATCTAAATGCACACGTGTGGTTCCGCAATAACAAGCGCTTATTTGCATGCAATTCTTTTGTGATTATTCCACAACAAGAAGTAGTACTGTACAAGTTATGTTTATAGGCATTTCATTTTAAGTAGAAATGAAATAACAGCGGTGTAGTTGACTTATTATGATGACGGTTAGGAGGGCACGTTTTATAAATATTCAGCAGAGTAATTAAAATTTAGTGAAAAGATATGGAGATATCGTATGCTGATAGTATAAACGAATGTGCGCATGATGTTGTTGTACCTTTTTAAAGTGAAATACTTCTACGATGGACATTTGCCTGCAATTTGTAAAATTATGCTATAACATATATATGGTATTCTAAACCGATTTAAATTAGCGCCTGCGTATTCTAGCTGCTTTACTGAATTTATTTCAAATATTTTATTTTTAATATTAATTTCTATTTAGCTATTCATTTCTTTTTTATTTTAATAGGTTCAATCCGTTTTATTTATTTATGTGTATGTAAACTTACTTTTATTACCTTATTACCGCATTTGCTTAAAATATGATAAAATAGAGGTGGTTTTTAATCCACGGTTGTAAAAAAATGTGAAATGGTTTTAAATGAAGTTTTTCTCTAAAAAAAAATTCAATACATTAACGGGAAAAGTAAGTATAATATTAAAATGTATTTTTACACATTAGTAACCCACAAATCAAAGAGTTTATTACTTATCAGGAACAGCAAGCATTTCTATTTCAAATGCAACTTCAATTCTTTATATAATTCGTTAAATATATTTAAACATGCTTGTAGTTTTATGAATTATAGCAGACACCTTAACACTCGCTTTTACACGAAAAATTCAAATTGTAATCATTCAAAGACGAAGACATGTAGTAAACAAGTTCTAGAGTGCCGATGATGAAAATAGTTCGTCAACATCCCTGGTTCAGTGTTTGCTCATACAAGTTTTCCATTGTATTCTATTATTAACTTGAACATGAATTAACTCAATTAAATTGTGGAAATACAAATTATTTTCTTTTTTAATTTTCATTACTTTCTCTTATTCACTCTATACACTCTTTTCGAGTTTTTATTTTGTTGAAGCTATTATCTTTATTAATTTTATGGATGTCAAATACAAGAAATGGCGTGAGGCTCTTATTAATCACAGGGTGATGGGTAAGCAAATAAACGAGCAACGGACTTATGACAATGTTTCAGCTATTTCTAATATGAATTGTAAAAAACGCGTCCAAACCGCACGTACAGATAAATAATATATAACAGGTTTTTTTAGTAATTTTTGCACGGTCAGGGTAATTAATTATAACTTCCTCAGCTGCTTGAATCGTCGGCGGACATTTGACAATCCAACCATAAATTTAAGGAATCAAAAAACACTTACGCTGTAACAAGTTAAGTTTAAACAGGATTACTTTATTTCTCAGAACCACTTATAAACATATTACACTGAAAGTGAAATCTGCTTTCCTAATATTTAACAGTAATAATTCCAATGCTTAATAAATCGCAAAATCATAGATTCACGTACGAGTATATTGCACTCGCATCCGCACTTTTTGCCTATTCAACATCCACTAACTGTCCGTACGCCGTTCGACCCTCGTCAACCCCCACAAAACTCCCACTCTATATCAAGACTAGTTTGCAAGTTTGAGTTTTGCATAAAAAAACCTTACAAATACAACTATAATGTTATGTTTACGTAAGCGGCGCGTTACATTACCCCCCTATTGCATTGGAATAACTACTCATGAGTATTCGATACAAACCTAAAAGCGTTACAGAAAATAATCCTAAACATATAAAGTGTACCCTTATACACTAACGGAAACTATCAACCAAAATGACCATTCTTCTTCTCCCAACTTACAAAACGTCAACTGGCGGCACATATTTCTTTAAGTTAAATACATTATGGTTCCCTAAATTGACGTTGACCACATTCAAACAAACTTCATACGCATTGTGTCCTTTTGTATTCACAATAGTGCAAGGACCTTTAAATAATAAAAAAAGCTTCTCAATTTCACTACTTCTAGACGCAGATTGAGGATGAGTCCGTACCCACACCTTTTCACCAACCTCAAATTTAATTTTGTTTTATGTTTACCATAATGGCGAATACGCCTTTTTTCAGCTCTTGATAATAGCCGCTTACGAGCCAGGACCACCATTTCTTCGCGATTAATTTCGAATTTCTCAGACTCAGGAATGTTTATAAATCTGGATAACCTACACACTCTCTGTCTTCCAAAATGTAACGTCTCCGGAGTATAGCCAGTACTACCATGGCATACCCTATTAAGCAGCCCCTCAATCTCTTTAATATAATTTGCCCATTTTGAATGACCGTTAAAACAGAAGGACCTCAACAATCTACCAATGTCACGGTTTACCCTCTCCGTCAAATTTCCTTGAGGATAATACAACGAGGTATGCGTCATCCGTATTCCCATTTCCGATAAAAATGTCCGCCACAACTTACTAGTAAATTGGGTGCCATTATCTGACAAAACTCCCACTGGTTTTCCCACTTCCTTGATTTACTTCCTTAAACTACTAACCATAGCCTTGGTAGTAATCTTTTTTAAAGGAAACAAAGTCACTAGTTTGCTGAACGCATCCACGCATACCAATTAATAGGTACGACCGGATCTCGATTTCGGTAGAGGATCCATGAGATGGACATACAGAACCTGATTAATCCCAGTGGCGATTATTACACTACCCACTTCTTTCGTAGAACGTGCAGATATTTTTGTCTGCTAACACAGCCCGCATCCTGCAATTTTCGAACGAATTCTGCACCGCATTTTTTGAAAATAATAAAATTCCTGCAACGCCCGAAAGTATTTTTCTGCTCCGGAATGACCATTGTCTTCATGTTTTTGTTTCACAAGGGGTACCACGTCTTCCTTAGGAATGTAAACCTTAAAACCCGGGTTATTTTTTCTATTCAACATTAAACTTTTTACCACTGCGACCACTATCTCTAAATTTTCAGGAATTTCTACCTCCCTTTTTTTTTCGTTGACGTGATACCTTGACAATGCGTCGGCAATCTTGTTATCCTTACATGTAATTTTCCAATGCTCCACCCGAAAGTACTACATTAGCCAGGAAGCGAGTTTTTTTTTACCTGGAAAATTTGGAACCCTTGCTGTTCCAAGCAAGATAGGGATCTTTAACGTGCGTGACAACACTCACACACGGGACCTCCATTTTACCTCTCATCCGAACGAGGGTGTATTTTTGTGAAAAATGCTAGCCTAACATTTTTCAAGGGAACCGTGTCGGGATTCGAACTCGGGAGCTTGGGCAATCTTGTTAGTCGCCCCTTTACAATACTCGTAACTAATATCATACTTCTGGATAAATAACATCCACCGCACGAGCCTCGCATTTAAAAGCCAACTAGACCTCATAAATGCAATGGATTTGTGATCACTGACCACCGTAACTTGTCTCCTTAAAACAAACACTCTCCACTTCTGTAACGCAAAGACAATAGCTAACGTCTCCTTTTCCGTCACCGAATATCTCAGTTTCGGCCCATGAAGCGACCTGCTAGCAAAATTAATGACGGCAGGAACCCCATACCACTTTTTGAAACAAACAGGCTTCGATGGCGTAGCCCAAAGCGTCAGTTTGTATAAAAAACCGTTCGTTCAAATTCGGGTGCTGCAGAAATATGGCATTTATAAAAGCATTTTGAATTTCACCAAACGCCCCTGCTTCTAGATCATCCCATTTCCATGATTGCCCTTTTTTTAAAAGCCGCGTAAGCGGAAAAGCCATTTCCGCAAATTTGAACAGAAACGTTTGTCAAAGTTTACCAATCTCAAGAAAGATTTAAGGTGTTTAATGTTTCTAGGACACAGAAACTCCAGAATCACCGTGACTCGCTTTGGATCAAATGGTAACTCCCATAGACGAAATAATATGTCGAAAAAAACGGACCGAATTTCTCGCAAAATGACATTTTTTTCAACTTAACGGTTGTGCCAGCTGCCTTGAACTTACTAAAAATAATAGTTAAGTGTTGAATATGGCGGTCAGGATTCGGTGAAAATACTAATATACCGTCCACATAGGGGATCGCGAACTCCATTACTTCCAGCCCCAGAACAGTATATAATGCCCTGATAAAACTGCCCACTGATGTTGACAGCCCGAACGGCAACACTAGAAATACATATGTGTACCTCAAACGAGAAACTCGTATATTTCTGATGTTCGACAGCAATGGCCACTTACCAGTATGAAGACGTCAAGTCCAGCGTAGTCAGACACTGACCTGGGCTAAATTCATATAATAACTCACTAGGACTGGGTGGAGTCACCCGGTCCTTTTCCATTCTTTTATTTAGATAACTAGCGTTCAGACACACCCAAATGGTGCCATCCCTTTTCTTACCCGTCACGAGTGTGCTGACGTACTTGGTTCGCCGCATTTCCACTACCTCCACGCCTCCATCTCTTTAATTTGTATCCTAGCTTCTTCGCGAATAGCATAGGGAATGGGATACTGCTTATAAGCAAAAGGAAAACAATCAGTTAAATGAATTTCATGAACGTAACCTTTAATTAACCCCGGTTGATTAGAAAATATATCCGCATACTCAATCAACAATTTTTCTAAGACCCTTTTTCTCCGACCGTAAATGACTCCGCTCTGTTGGTAACTTCTGCAATTTCTTGCGTAGAGTACAACAGGTAGCCTTTTTCCTATTGCAATGCCTCATACGACCCTCATGTATTTCACAGAGTAGGATGTGGACCCCAGAATTTGGTTCGTCCACAAACATCAACTTCTGTACTTTACTACCAAATTTACCTCTAATTGAATCACTTGAAAAATCAATAATTACCTCGTAATCTTGCATCCAGTCGCACCCGAGAATCACATCCCTCACTAAACCCGGGATCACCAAAAATGGGTAATCCAATACTATCTCCCCTATTTTAAGCGTTAAGCAAATCTGCTCGACAACTTTAACACGTTAATTCCCCTATGCTCCTGTTAAAGGAGCGTTCCTACAGGGCACCCGCGGTATTTTAGAACCATTCTGCACTATCGTTTCCAAAAACTTTTCCGAAAAACTTTTTAACTGCCCTGTAAGCCCTGTCTGTCTGACCTACTCTAAAATCATCTTGTATTCCCTTACAATTTTCCACCATCCATTTATTTCTAGCTTTTCTACACTCATGTACTATCTTATTTCTAACTCTATTATATTTTTGCTTACTTTCACTATCCAATTCTCTGAAAGGTTTAAGCATTCTTCTATTCTATATTAACTCCAATATCTCCTTTGTTACCCAGGGTTTTCTTGCTTCTACTTTTTTCTTACATATAGTCTGTGTTGCTGTATGATGTACAGCCCTTTTTATTTCTTTTCATCTATTTTCAACGTTTCCTCCTATAATTATCTCTTTGCTCTTATTATCTAATACTTGTTTATATTCCTCTTTTTACCTTACTATCATTAAGCTACCTAGATACCATCCCTCTCTTTTAGCCTTTCTCAATATTTTGAATTTTAGATTACACTTCATTTTAAATAAATTATGATCGCTATCTATGTCAGCCCCTGGATACCTACGACAGTTTTTAGCTTGGTTTCTAAATCTTTGTTTAATTAAAATATAATCTATTTGGTATATAGCCCTATCACCTGGCGCTTTCCAGGTATATCTTCTTCTAACATGTTGTTCGAATAGGGTGTTTACAGTTACTAATCTGTGTTCCTGGCAAAACTCAACTAATCTTTCCTACCATTTTTCCCTCACTACCTTCCCCCCAAAAATGCCTTAGAACGTGTTCTGCCTTTCTATTTCTACTATTTATTTTCCACAGATATCTTTATTCCCCTAATATTTGTATAACCTATTTGTTATTAACTTTGTCAGTCCATACTGTCATGCTCATGCATCTGAAGCACAACATTCCAAAACGCTGCTACCGTTTTTCTGTCTGCTTCTCCTACTGCCCGTATTTCATAGGCATACTGTGCTGTGCTCCACGCATATGCTTTCAACAATTTTCTTCTTGTATCTATGTTTGTTGTCTATGATTAGATGCAGTTCGGTCCCCTTCTATTGTTTTACAATTATATACCCTATTTCTCCGACATTCAGTGGTTGTAAAGGGGGTTAAGCAGCCTCTGGCTGCCAAGTTTCCCCAACACTTAAACATTTGCCGATTTAATATTTTTCCAATATATCTTTTCGCACAGTCAACATTAGTTGCAGATATTTCACAATCAACACCTGTAGTTGTTTATAATAATCATAAGATTTATCTGCTAATGTACTTAAAAAGGATACCCTTTCCATAGGGTAAATATGTATCATACTTAAGGTTGATAATAATAAATGTTACAAATTACGTATAATTTTAAATGCGCTAGGTCAAATTGTCAACGATCAGCAGGCACCATAGTGTCATCGAAGGTTATATCTGCTATCAAGAGATAAGTACGAATTGTATCTACATATTTATTATAAATTTTAGTTCATAAAATGGGCATTGTTGTTTTACACCTACTCTAAGTACTAGTACATCCAATCTTACTTATCAATTTGTTTTATTTGTATAAATATGTAATATTCAATATTTTTAGGTTACCATTCATCAAAGTAGTACTTGTAATTATGTTTTAGTGAAATGAATACTTACCAAGGTGCATATTAATCCGATTATTATTTGTATTCAAGTATGCAGCTTTGTTAAGGCTATAAAAACTTTTGTATAAATAAATAGTATTATTACTTCCTAGTCTCCATCTATCACTATCAGATCTAGGTCTACATCTACCTCCTCTTTCCTATCTCTGCTATTAGGGTAAAGCTTCGGATGAATCAGAAACTTCTTACAGATTCTATTTTTAGAGATTAACTTAAGAGCCCCTAACCCCAAATTTTGTATAAACATACCCTGTATTTTTTATTAACGCTAGTTACGTTTCGGGCCTTGGAAGCGGTATTTTTAAAAACTACTTCCAAAAACTTCGTAACAATTTATTTATTCTTCAAACAGATATTAAATATGGAATTTTTTACAATCTTGATTTAATATACTAAGTCGAAGACTAATTACTAATTGAACTAATATTGAGAGTAGCCTAAGCAAACTGCAATGTTAAAGCCGAAATACCTTAACTGACTGACTGGTCTTGGGGCTCCCTGGGTATTTATGTTGTCCCTGCCCCTCGCAATTCTCTGGAAACTTGCAGAGATCATGTCTGCATATTCTTAATTCTATTCATTAATACATTGTTATAATCTTACTTTCTAGGTAATTACGGTATCTTAACCGTCTGTGACCTGCCACCTGCAGTAGTATCACTATCGTTTGGAATACATTGTATTGTATCCGTTCTCATGAACTTTTAATAACCTTTTTATATCTATCCTTGGATTACATTGTTGTACTTGACTTAATAATTTCTTAATGATTTCTAATAATTTTCTATTAGATTCTATTTTATAATACATACATAAATTGGGGGATACATAACTCGCGCACGACTAAGTTTCGTAATAGATGTCTGCATAGGTCGCCAGATGCTTAAAGACTGAACTAACTTGAGGTTTAACTTTTTTTTTATAACCCACACCTTTTTCCCCAATCAATTTAATTAAGAGTATCGTTTTCTGTCAATAAGGCTACCAACCTAGAATAAAAATTATATAATTTAATCCATTTAATAATAATAATTGATGCTTTTGTACGTTCTAGTGGAGTAAGATGTCAAGTAGAATTCTTTTTCTCAGCTACTCAAATCTCTCGGAATTTTTTAAATCGGAGCAATCCTCTCGCTGCTACTTCAATTTTTAAATTTTTTGCCAAAATCAATTGTTAGCGGTATTTTAAAGATAAATCCATTGTTCAACCTATTAAATTATATCAGAATTTACAAAAGAGTTATGGCGGCAACAATAAAAACGCCAACGCCCTTTCTAGTACGCCTATCTAATAAACATATTGTGTTTCAATTTTATTTTAGCAAATTTCTTATGGCCGTTTTTAATTATCCCTTTTTTTAAAATTATCAGCAACAAAGACACGCATACTGTTTAATATCTAAAACATAACAGCAAAACACCCCAGCATTTTTTTTAGATTTAACTCAATAAAATTGACAAAAGAAGGCGCCCCTAAGCCCCTACCAACCCTTCACCTAATCTAAGTTAAGCAATCCGCAATACTCTGATAACCTATCTCCAGAGATTAGTATTAGAAGAAAACTTGTAACCCGGTGGAATACAATCTTAACAACTGATTCTTAACATACGTCACTGGAAGGATATTTGTTAAAACTGTATTCGTCGGTACATAAATTTTAGTTTTTAAGCAACTTACTCCATGCGCTTTCAAATTGTAAAAGTAACATTACATTCATTTTACTTTAAAATAAGAAATTACCTGCCCTCGAAAATTCCAATGCTTAACGATAATGTACAAATGCAAAAGTCATGGATTCCTATTTTTCACCATGTTTATGCAACTATTCTTTAAGTTGGTATGTTTTAATAATAAGTCATCGATGCAGAAAATACAGGCATTACGTGAACGACCGTTACATGCGCAAAAATTAATTTTTGGTGTTCATTTTCCGACATTGTTTAATAAGGTATTTATTATTTGATAAATCTGTGAATGGCTGGGCAAATCGCAACTAAATTCAACAGTATATAACAATGTTGGATATAAACCAACGAGAACGTTGGCTTCAGCAGACAATCAAACATATCATATAGCTAATAAAGTTCTACATATGCTGCGAATATTTTGCAGCTATCGTTTTATAATAAAATTGCTCTGTTATTCAAGATTCCCAAATTTTATATCTTAGGAAAGTATATAAAAAAACAATTTTTGAAAAACGATATTCAAACGTGCTGCGACGAATTGAAGAATATCATTAAATGAGCAAACATTAGGGAAAATACTGGTATTGACATGAAACGTGCACGAATCTGCAGTCAAACCACAGGAAATAATTTTTCACATTAACTGTAAAGTAGTTTGCATTGTACATATTTTAATATTTTTGTATAAAAATTGTACTAACATTAATATTTTGTTACGAGTGAAATTTGACACTAAGGAGTTTTCGAGTTACTTTATTACGGAAACGTAACCGAACAATTATGCCAGCTAACTTAGTAGCGAGGAGGTGGATTCGGCAATAACAAAGGAATTGTTTTCGGAGTATACAACTTTAATACGTGCACGTATATGGAAAGATCTATGAATTGTTGGTCCAATAATTAAATATTGAGTTTCAACCTACTTAATCTTGAATAGGCGGTAGTAGTCTACTGACAGATTATTTCTGAAAATGACGACATGATAAAACCTTGTTTACAATGGTTTTCTTTCTTACTTTTAACCTAACTATTAATGATAAAAATACTCAACGCTAGTTATTTTAACCTATATTTAAACATGCATATTATACAACCAATACAAATAGACTTAACTTTACCCCGAGTGGTAAATTTGCGTATATCTACAAAAAGGAAAGAACGTCTTAAATTATTTCAGTTTAAGCATCCAACAAATTGGATGTAAATGCTTTGAATACAATTGTTGTGCTGGTTTTTGGTTGTATTTCGCTTTTTCTTAATAATTAATAATAATTAATAATTCTTTATTTCACCAATAAAATATAAAACATGCAGTGGTAGAAAGTTGGAATTCTTATCACTCACAGTTTTTCTTGAGTATAGGATTCAACCACCCTGTTTAAAGCAAGACAAACTTTGATCTCTGCCATTCAGGATCCAACTAGTGTTGGTAATTTATTTACAGCATAAACACTTCCCAGGTATCGGTGATTACACGATTCCGCAAATCACCTGCGCCATCGGGAACTTTTATTCACAACAAACCCGAATTTATAATGCTCCGTTACGGTTTGTCTGTTTCTGACGAAAGTGGCGTGCTTATATTCAACGATTAGGCTGCAAGCGCGTGAATCATATGACTTATTTTTCCACTATGCGATGACGATATTTATAAGCTATTTTATTTTAGGTAAATACCTAATTTAAACTATTTATACGGTTCATGTGAGTTGCATTGAATTTGTAGTTAGCGTCAAGGATTTCTTCGCAAATGAGAAAATATGTGTACTGGTACTTCCACACGGTCTGTTTACGAACGCACTTGCGCCACTGTGTTTTTCTACGCATTTAAATTATATTATTTTATGAGCTTTTGTCTGGTTAAGTGATTTATAATGATTTTGGTAGCTTTGCAAAGCATTTTAATATTTTCGGTTCCACGCTTGTAAAATGAAATGTGTTGATATTTGTCGAATTTGCTGGTTGAGACAGAATGTACTACATATTTTCCTGATTATTTTGGTATTATATTTTAACAATATGATGCAATAGTGCCATTATAAACTGTAAACTACCCAAGCTTCTATAAAAAATGTAAGGATATTTTTCTAACTACTAGCTAAAATTAATGTTTTTTTCCCTATATACAAATGTATGTATAATTATTGCACCAACGTTACAATTTTTATAGTACATCAAAATGATAAATATTAGTTTAACCCAATTAAATGTAGTCACTGCCGAATATATTATTGCCAATATTTATACAATTAACAGATTGAATTCTGAATAATAATTAGTACAATATGCCGTTCATAATACACGTAAATGCAAGCTTCAGTATAAAAGATATAAAACAAAAATTTAAACAGGTTGAAGGCTTAGGGGTTTCTTAAAAATTCTACTGGGGATCCCAGGTGGCGCACTGTTCGGCATCGCTAGTTGCCTGATAAACAATACCCTAACATAATTACAAACAAACTTGCTTATCTTATTTATTTACGTGAGATATGTATACAAACACCTGATATGAAGAGATCCAGGTAATAAACCTTTGAACCAATATAGCGTGTGTAAAACCACTTGATCAGTTAACTCTATTAATTCCTTGAACTTGTAATTTGACTTTTGAATGAACTTTTTAAGCAAGTTAAGCTTATCTATAATATAGTACTTCTAATGTTAATTTTCCGTTTATTACGTTTGCATAATTTTATAAAGGGAGTGTGTATAATTTTATAAAACATTCTCTTTATAATATTACACAATGTTTTGTAAGAATTAATTTTTTAATTGTCAATTTTTATGTTTTTGGTGTATTATTTAAAAATTAGGGAAGGTGTTTTGACTATAACTGAAAGTTTGTCATTAATTCTCGAAAAGTCTGATAATGACCTTCGTAAGGCAGTTTCTTATATTTGGTTCCATACAATGACTTATTGATCATAAGTTGTTCATAAAAATTTTACACGTTATTTATATAACATGCACCTAAGTCCAGATTTCTATTTTCATTAAACGACTGTGTATTACACAAGCGGCTACGCATTGATCTGGATAAAAATCAAGAAACTCAAATTCCTAAATCCGTAATTAAAAGTTTTTACTTTCACTTTCCATGAAGGTAAGTTATGTAACTCTATTTATGTTTTTGATTCTTTTATGATGTTGCTGCCTTTGTTTAGATTATACAAATGCGTGTTCCAACGTAAGTTATAGATTACAAACGTTGGATTATTTTATAATATTACACTTAAAAAGTATTACCCTAAAAGTAAAATAATTAAGCGATCTTCTTACCAAAACAATCTTTTCAAATTACTGACTAAGAAAGAAGATTCAGATCCAGATTAGGCATTTATTGTGCCACAGGAACCTTAATAAAACATGGTAAAGGTTTTCCAAATGTGCATAGGAGGCACATCGACCAAATAGGTATAGGTTGGCTATCAACCTGGGCCGCGACGGACATTTTTGCCGCTCGTGTGCAAATGACTGATTTCTGCCCCCACTACCTTTTGATTTTCTTATGCGATTTTTCGAATTCTTTTATACATAAGTACGAACATCAACTACGATATTTTGTTGGTACTTATGAGTAATTTATTATCAAATAAACATTATAGCACTTTAACAAGCATTTCAATTTAATATCAATGAACCAGATGAAATTATAAATTATTACAAACCTCAGTATAAACATACCTATATATAAACCAAATTGATTAAATATTGAACCAAATTAAAATATAAGTTACGTACAACTATACTATAGAAATAAAATAATACATTAAAAAAATATAAAGTTTAGGAATGGTCCAATCTCACCTACAAGATCAACAGCGTAAATATGTGAATGATTATTATTAGGTAATTTAATTTGTAGATATTTACAAAATTGTGATATGGTTGCTACGTACCATGACGTAGCCGGAAGAAAACGTAACTATACCTGGCTAACTACCAATGCGGTAAGGGGAGGAGTTCCTAGCAACACAAAAATAATACATCGCCAACGATTCTTCATCTACAATAAAAACACAAATATAGAAATTTCCATCGAAACAGCAAAACAAAAGCAACCAAGGGCCTTATTCAACAAAACAATTGTACTCTATGGAAAAATTCACCAATTGCTCCACGAAGCGCGCAACTTGCAGCCAATATGCAATAAATCCAGTCAGCACCAAAAAGAATAACGCTGATACCCTCGTATAAGCAGAAGGGTCAATCAAAAAAACATTAAATATAGAAACCTCTCTATTGAGGATTTTACCATACGAAGCATTTGTTATAACTCTAATCAGTAAAAAAAGAATACTGCTGATGCTTTCGTATAAGCAGATGGGTTAAGTACAAAAAGCAAAAGCATTAACGCCCGCAACCCCTCCAGCAAGGATCCCACCAGAACAAACATCTGCGCATCCAACCTCAAATTGTGTCCATCCCCGGGTATGTCAGAAAAGAAAAACAAGTCACACACATGTGTCATGATACTCATCCTGTCAGCCTTCGGAAGCAAACCGACACAGCATCGCCGCGGCAGTCAGCAACAACCAGCAACGGCGGTTCACATGAAAAAGCAGCCGATCCACATCAAGGAACAATCGGGCCAAGTAACAAGCAAGGTAGCCTCCAGCCAACAGCGATCCACACCAAATCCACACACCCGACAGAGGAGAAACGTGTTTCGCTCCTGGAGCAACAGAACGAGCAGCCCTCACAAGTGCATCGACGCACTAGCTGCAAAATCAAAGTCCAAAAGGAGCTCAAAACAACACGAACTCGAAAACCAAACATCCGCGCCATCGAAACGCAACCGAAACCGGAAAACACGGCTTTACCGGAGAACAGTAGGACACATCACCTCGACAAATCTTTAGATGGAAAACCCACAAGAACGCAATTATACGTCACCGGAAGGTACAACACGCTCACGGATACCCAAACAGGATACTGACCCATCCAACTGCAGCATAAACTTGTCGTTTCCAAAGCAAAAAGGATTTGAGTACAAAATCATTAGACAGCACACCTATTATCAATCAAGTCGACGGATGTGAGAACAGCAACGCACCCGATCCAGCAAGATCATTGCAAAGTGGACCTACGAATCAACAAGAGAAACCTCCAAAGCAAAATGGAACGTAACAAGGTAATTTCATCCGTAGATACTAATTTGCCCAAGTCATATATGAAACTAAAGGTGTCAGCATGCTCTTTTAGAAAAGAAAATCCTTCCTGGACGGAATTTAGAGCTGTATCCAAGATACAAAAATAAAAATTGATTTAAAATTTATTTGTTGGATTTGCAATAGGTCAATCTTCATGTTCATACTGAAATTGTTGTTAATTTTACGTTTTCTGATAGGTTGAACTTCTGAAAATGTTTGTTAGGTTTCTAAACCTTCCGCAATTTCTTTAGCATCTACTAAAAGACTATTGAATTCGTGATCTGATCTACATTTCTGCAAATATTTTAAAAGATTATCCAAAGTTTCTATGTATTTTACAATAATTATCCTAAATTTTTGTAGTGTTTTACTTGCCATATTGACATTAAATAAAATATTGTACCAAACTACTGTAGAACATATACATTTAAAGGATTTTATTTTTAATGCAATTAACTGTGTTACTGCTGAAGTGTCGACATCTCTACTACTAACTATTTCTAAAAGCAAATTCTCATGTTACAGATTGACATCTATAATATGAGGAGACAAGGATATGATAACAGCTCATTTTTAAGAAAATCGGTCAAAACTTTCTCTAAACATACACCAAATCGGTTTGAAATATGCAAAAACTCTAAAAAGTATTCTTGATTTTCAAGTTTTTACCTTTGTTATTATATTGAACAAATCGTACAATAAATACGTAACTGGAGTACAGTCTCATATTATGAAATAATATTTTGCGCTGATCAAGTTATACTAATAATTTTTTGTTTGATTTTTTCACTTAAAATATGAATAATTTCATTTTGATTTTTGTCACCTAAATAATGTGGCATGCTTCTTTCTTTACATATGATCACTCATAATACAATCAAATTTACGAATTGTTTCAATAAGTTGTAGAAAATTGCCGTTGTTGCTACAAAAAAGTTTATAATTTTCTCCTCTTAGCGGTAAACTTTGTCTGGCTAAATACTGTATTAGAAAAAATTATCCGTTAAAGAACAGTCCGCCAACGTGCTTTTTCTTGATTTTTGATATTTAGTTAATTTTTTTAAACAGTCAATGTGCATGTTTGATTTTCATGTCGGTTCAAATACTGCGTTAGGTGTGATCAGTTACCAAAACCATCACTGCTTCCTAATGGTGTTAAGTTATTCCCAAAAATTTTACACAGAAAACAGAAAGTACTATCTTTTGTCTTAGAATATAATAACCACGTTCTGTGAACCCGCTCACCATTATTCAATTTCCTTCCGTAATATTTTTTTTTAAAAACTTCTTCCTTCGGAATTTGTTGGAAAATTAAACTTATTTGGGTCGGCCTGATTTCTATAAAAGCCGTCTCTCGTCTTTCACAAAAGTTTGGAGGCTACATGGCGGGATATTCAATATTAAAAAAATTGGCTTTTTTGAATTCTGGAAAACGTAAAATACCAGGTACCGTTTCAACTTCACTTTTCATATCATTGCTAGAGACGCTAGAGTCTAGTGTCGACAATTTCTTTGAATGAAATGAAATCGTTTTAGAATATGCAGGTAGGGCTACCTTACTTACTTTGGCAGCAACTTCAAAAGTCGGAGTTTCAGAAGTAAATGCTTGCTTTCGGTTAAAAGCCCCTCCATGTCTACATGAGGGGTTTCTTGCTTGAGATATCTAGAAATCTTAGAAGCATATTTCTGTTTCTATCATTTCGTGCTGCTTAATTTTACTAAAACCATCACTGATCCCTAGTGGTGTTAAGCTATTTCCAAAAATTTTGCACGGAAAGTATAATAACCACGTTCTGTGAACCCGTACACCATTATTCAATTTCTTTTCCTAATATTTTGTTTAAAAACTTCTTCCTTCTGCATTTGTTGAAAAATTAAACTTAAGAATTTACGTTGGCCCGATTTCTACCAAAGCCATATTTCTTCCGTTTCACTAAAGTTTGGAGGTCACAAGGCGGGATTTTTGGTATCAAAAAAATCGGCTTTGTTGAATGCTGGAAAACGTAAAATACCAGGAACCGTTTCAACTTCATATTTCATTTCATCGCTAGAGACGTTAAAGTATAGTGTCGACAATTTCGTTGAATGAGATAAGAGTGTTTTAGATAATGCGGGACAGCTACTTTACTTATTTCAGCAACAACTTCAAGAGTAGGTGTTTTAAAAGTATATGCTTGTTTTTCGGAAAGAAGCCCCTCAGGCGTTTCTCTCTTGAGATATCCAAAATTCTTAGAAGTATATTTCTGTGATTATATCATTTTGCGTTGTTTAATTTTACGATACTTTGAACCCGATAGTGTTTTTTCTTTATTTGGCATCTATTGAAAAATTAGTTTGGTGTAAATAATATATAAGAGCAAAAAGTGATACATTAGTGCTCAAAAATGATAGTTGCCACGCAACGCGGAGTGGAGTGTGTTAATCGATTTAGAGCAATAATGTCACTTTTTGTTGGAAATGTATAAAACATTTTTTCTACGATCGCTATATAAAATAGAATTTTTTTAAATTATTGATTGTATTAATGCAATGAACAGTGAGTCAATTTAAAAAGTTAAAAATTTTACAATTATCAAATTTGAAAGAAAGCTTATATTTGCAGGTTGCCACAGATGATGCAAATTTTCTAGGTTTTATCGATTGCCGAGCATAAAATGTCCTGCACAAAGTCAACTTTTTGCTGTCAATATCAAGCGAAAAAGCCTTTTTTATTTAACGATTGTAGAGTAAAATTTTTAATTTTACATATCTTTTTTGAAACCTGATTACGTTGTTAGTATTATAAAATTAAAGAAATAGTAGATATACCTATAATAGTCTCAAAATTTTACTGCATTGAAAATGTAGAATCTGTTGGAAACTGGACAAATGTTACACAGTTCGTGACTTCAAAATGTGCTACAGAGATACTTACAGTTATAAAAGCCTATTCAGTCACAACTAAAATAACTTTATTAAGGAAATGGTAGTAAAAGACAGGAAACGCAGAAGTATTTAAAATGGCAAACCTGAGATTAAGAAAGGTTTTAACAATCCCTTTTATCTATTCGGTTGTTTAAATTCAACAATGTTGTGAAAAACTTGTAGATAGTATTATCTTGTCCTAAGGATAAGATATAGAAATTTTGGGATTTTAAAGAAATTTTTCAAGCTATACAACTTTGCAACCGATCTTCAAAAGTAGATGATAAAAGTCATTGTTTAATGTTTATTCTGTTCCAGCTCCAGCTCTACTTTCTTTTTGTTTAGTGTGGTAACACAAAGATAAACGCCAAACATCTCTTTCAGAAATATTTAAATATGACAAACAGCAGAAAATCAACCAGTATAAGGGTTCTTCAAATTTTATACTTTAAGGAATACCTATTAAACGATTTACAATGTTCAAAACGTCAACGCGGTCAACTCTATGAAATCATTAGTGATAGGTAGGTGCCTGTAACCCATTGCAACAAAAATAGCATCTTCAACCTTTTATAAAGAGCATATGTCCATTATAAAATATTACCCAACGCACACCACTAAGTCTCATAATAGATATCTGCATCGTACGCCAGATGCTTAAAGACTGAACAAACTTCAGTTTTTTTAATTACCCACACCTTTTTCCCTCATCGATTTAATTAAGTGTATCGTTTTCTGTCAATAAGGCTACCACTTTAGAATAAAAATTACATAATTTAATACATTTATTAATAAAAATTGTTGCTTTTCTACGCTCTAGTGGCGTAAGATATCAAGTAATATTGTTTTTTCTCAGCTATTCGAATCACTTAGAATTTCTTAAATCGGAGCACTACGCCTATATGATAAACATATTGTGCTTCAATTTCTTCATCAAATTTCTTAAGGCCGTTTTTAATTATCCCGTCTTTTAAAATTATCAGCAACAAAAACCCGCATACTGTTTAATATCTGAAACATAACAGGAGAACACCCCTGCATTTTTCTTTAGATTTAACTCAATAAAATTGACAAAAGAAGGCACCCCTCAGCCCCTTCCAACCCCTATCCTAATCTAAGTTAAGCGATCCCAATATCCTGCTAACTTAACTCTAGAAATTAGTATTAGAAGAAAACTTGTGACCTGGAGGAAAACAAGCTTTACAACTGATCTTTAACATCCGCCGCTAGAAGCATATTTGTTAGAACTGTATTTATCGGTACAGAAATTTCAGTTTTTAAGTAACTCACATCATGTGCTTTCAAATTGTAAAAGTAACATTATATATATTTTACTTTAAAATAAGAAATTACCTGCCTTCAAAAATTCCAATGTTTAAAAGCTCATCACAGTAGCGGCCATCTTGAAATTTCTAAAGATCCAAATTTTTCCTATTAGGCACCCGAATTAAAAACGGTTTTAATAAAAGTTACTTATAAAATAATTGTCTATGTGGGAAAGTCATTTAAGTTTTTTTTAACTAAAAAAATTTTTTTTTTGCTGATAATAGAGCGATTTAAACAAAACCAGTAACTTTCCTAAATGTATGAATAATTTTTATGAATTTTCATCAAAATTGCACACTACAATTCAGTTTATTTATCAAATAAATCAAATATTAGTATTTTTTAGAAAAATGCACCTACAATGTGCTGCCGTGGAAAAATTCCATGGCACACACTATTGTAAAACAGAAATGGTTTGAATACATGCTATATAAAACTAACACAACAAACATCAATTGAGATCAAACTAACCTTATGAGAGTTTTCGACTATAGTCGTAATTGCTCGCAAATCTATTTATAACTTTCATCATGGATATTATTTAGCATCTCGCAATTATAGAAATGAGTTGTTCTTCATAAACCTTGGATTTATATAAATTTTTATTGGATTTCCTATTTAGTGAAGCAGGTAATTGGTATTTCCCCAGTTTGAGTAGTGTAAGACTTGTAAAAAAAAATAAACAGAATTGTTTAATTTTTATGCTCAAGTTCAATTGTTTTGGGATAAATTTAAAAAGCCACCAGTAATACTTCGCTCATATTTAGGCTTGTGTAGTAAAAAGAAATATTGTAATAAAAATTCTAAGATGTGTACCCTCAAACTTGGAGACGCAGATGTGATAAGAAAAGAAACCAAACCAATATTTGTAGCTTTTCACAGAGATGCGTTTAAACTATTATTCTGTTTTTTCCATTTATTGGCCAATTAATTAATATAATAGCTTTGTCAATTGCATATTAGAAATTGAAAATGACTGTGCAATGCAAACGTAGGAATGAAAATCTTCTAATTTCTTGTTCCCTAATAATTTTTTTTACATTAGATATCGGAATTTCAAAGGTTTTCACTGGTTATAAATGTTAGATAATATGTATAATTAAAATATCTGTGAGGTTTATAACTGGAGTAATAAGTTCCACAATACTGCCATCTATATGTGCTCCCTGGCACTTCATAAACCAAGTAGGCGGAGTATTAAACATCATATCCTTTTCTAATGAATATCAACATCTCGACAATTCGTCCCGCCCTATGCTACCTCACCCTAAGCCGCGCTTATACAGCAGATGGTAGGTAACCTGCTGTGATGAGCTCTTAACGATAATGTACAGATGCGAAGTTCATAGTTTTCTATTTTTTACCCTGTTTACGCAACTATTCTTTAAGTTGATATGTTTTAATAATAAGTTATCGATACAGAAAATACACGCCTTACGTGAACGACCGTTACATGCCCTAAAATTAATTTTTGATGTACAATTTCCGACATTGTTTAATAAGGTATTTATTAATTGATAAACCTGTGAATGCCAGGGCAAATCGCAACTAAATGCAACAGTTTATTGCAATGTTGGATATAAACCAACGAAAACGTTATTTTCAGCACATAATCAAACATGTCATATAGCGAATGAAGTTCTAGATATGCCGTGGAAATTTTGTCGCTATCGTTTTACAATAAAAGCGTTCTCTTATTCAGGATCCCCAAATCTCATACCTTAGGAAAGTATATAAAAATAATTTTTGAAAACAATACTCAAACGTGTGACGAATTGAAGAATATTATTGAATGAGCAAATATTAATAAAAGTGCTGCAGTTGATATGAAACGGGTACGAATCTGCAGCCAGACCACAGAAACTCAAATTCCTAAATCCGTAATTAAAAATTTTTACTTTCACTTTTCATGAAAGTAAGTTATGTAACTCTATTTATGTATTTGATTTTTTTATGATGTTACTGCCTTTGTTTATATTATGCAAATGCGAGTTCCAACGTAGTTATAAATTGCAAACATTGAGTATTTTATAATATTACACTTAATAGGTAGACCCTAAAAGTAAAATAATTAAGCGATGTTCTTACCAAAATAATCTTTTCAAATTACCGACTAAGAAAGAAAATTCAAATCCAGATTAGGCATTTATTGTGCCACAGGAACTATCATAAAACATGATAAAGGTTTTCCAAATGTGCACAGGGGTCTGATTGACCAAACAGGTATAGGTAGCCATCAACCAGGGCCACAACCGACATTTTTGTCGCTCGAGTGCAAATGACTGATTTCTGCCCCCCATACCTTTTAATTTTTTCAAGCAATTTTTCGAATTTCTTTATACATAAGTACGAACATCAACTACGATATTTTATTAATACTTATGAGTAATTTAATATCGAATAAACATTTAACCATAAACATTTACACCAGATGAAATTATAAATTATTACAAACCTCACGATAAACATACCTATACATAAACCAAATTAATTAAATATTGAACCAAAATTAAAATATAAGTTACGTACAACTATACCACGGAAATAAAATAATACATTCAAAAAAATAGCTGGTCTTGCTTTTTTAGTGCAAATTCATTAAATATTTCTTCTATGTCTAAGTCGTTATCAAATTCGATTAAAATAGTGGCCAGGCTTGTCAGTCTTTCCTGATCCATTGTAGAATAGAGATGGTTGTTTATTATTTTAAGTTTTGAAAAGACCGTCTTCCTTCGGCAAGGGATACAGGCATTGTCAAGAAAATACGATAAAAGTTGTTAGAGTTGGATAAATATCTATTAGGTCATTTTTGTAAATATATCTAATATTCCAGCTTGATATTTTTCAGCAGTTAAAAAGTTTTGAAATGTTCCAATCTCACCCACAATATCAATAGCCCAAATATATGAATAATTATTATCAGCTAATTTAATTTGTAGGTCTTTAGAGAATTGCGGTATGGTAACTTCAACCGCAGAAATTAATTTGATGTAGTCATATAAAAAGTTTAAGGTGTCGTCATGCTCTTTTGAGAAAGGAAATCTTTCGTGTGCAGTATTTATAGCTGTATACAAAATACAAAAATTAAATTGATTTTAAATTTATCTTTTGAATTTATAATAGGCTGATTTTCATGTTCATACAGAAGTTGTTGTTTAATTTTACGTTTTCTGACTGTGTGAACTTTTGGAAATGTTTGTTCGGTTTCTAAACATTCAGCAATTTCTTTAGCATCTACTAGAAAACTGTTGAATTTGTGATCTGATCTACATTTCTGCAAATATGTTAGAAAATTAGCCAAAGTTTCTATGCATTTTATAATATTTATCTTAGATTTTTGTTGTGTTTCACTTGTTACATTAACGTTAAATAAAATATTGTACCAAACTACTGTGGAACATATAAATTTAAAGAATTTTATTTTTAATGCAACTGACTGTGTTACTGCGAGGTGTCGACATCTCTACTACCAACTATTTCTAAAAGCGGATTATCTATAATATGAGGAGACAAGGATATGATAACAGCTCATTTTTAAGAAAATCAGTTAAAAATTTTGCTAAACCTACACCAAATTGGTTTGAAATGTGGAAAAATCCTAAAACATGTTCTTGAATTTCAAGTATTTTACCTTTGTTATTATATTCAACAAATCGTACAATAATAATTTGTTTTTGATGAGAAGTATCTAAGATACAGTCTAATATTATGAAATAATATTTTGCGCTGTGCAAGTTACTAATAATTTTTTGTTTGATTTTTTACTTAAATATCAATAACTACATTTTGAATTTTGTCACCTAAATAATGAGGCATGTTTTTTTCTTTCAATTGTATTCTTTCAATATGGTCACTCATAATAGAATCAAATTCACCAACTGTTTCAATAAGTTGTAGAAAATTGCCGTTGCTGCTACAAAAAAGTTTATTATTTTCTCCCCTTAGCGCTAAATTGTGTCTGGCTAAATACTGTATTTAAAAAATTATCCGTTGAAGAACAGACCACCAACGCGCTTTCTCTTGATTAATAATACGCTCAAAGACGGAGTTAATTGTGGAACACATTTTTAGTGATTTTTGAAATTCAATTAATTTTTTTAAACAGTCAATGTGCATGTTTAATTTTTCATGCCGGCTCAAATACTGCGTTAGGTGTGATCAGTTACCAAAACTATCACTGCTTCCTAGTGGTGTTAAGCTATCCCCAAAAATTTTGCACAGAAAACAGAAAGTACTATCTTTTGTCTGAGAATATAATAACCACGTTCTGTGAACCCGTTCACCATTATTCAATTTCTTTCCGTAATATTTTTTAGAAAAACTTCTTCCTTCGGAATTTGTTGGAAAATTAAACTTAAGAATTTGTGTCGGCCTGATTTATACCAAAGCCATTTCTTCTCTTTCACTAAAGTTTGGAGGCCACAAGGTGGGATCTTAGGTATCAACAGAATCGGCTATCTTGAATTCTGGAAAAATACCAGAAACCGTTTCAACTTCATATTTCATTTCATCGCTAGAGACGTTAAAGTATAGTGTCGACAATTTCGTTGAATGAGATGAGAGTGTTTTAGATAATGCGGGACAGCTACTTTACTTACTTCAGCAACAACTTCAAGGGTAGGTGTTTTAAAAGTATATGCTTGTTTTTCGGAAAGAAGCCCCTCAGGCGTTTCTTTCTTGAGATATCCAAAATTCTTAGAAGTATATTTCTGTGATTATATCATTTTGTGTTGTTTAATTTTACGATACTTTGAACCCGATAGTGTTTTTTCTTTATTTGGCGTCTATTGAAAAATTAGTTTGGTGTAAATAATATATAAGAGCAAAAAGTGATACATTAGTGCTCAAAAATGATAGTTGCCACGCAACGCGGAGTGGAGTGTGTTAATCGATTTAGAGCAATAATGTCACTTTTTGTTGGAAATGTATAAAACATTTTTTCTACGATCACTATATAAAATAGATGTTTTTTAAATCATTGATTGTATTAATGCAATGAACAGTAAGTAAATTTAAAAAGTCAAAAATTTTACAATTATCAAATTTGAAAGGAGGCTTATATTTGCAGGTTGACACAGACGATGCAAATTTTCTAGTTTTTATCGCTCGCTGAGCATAAGATGTCCTGCACAAAGTCAACTTTTTGCTGTCAATGTCAAGCGAAAAAGCCTTTTTTATTTAACGATTGTAGAGTAAAATTTTTAATTTTACATATCTTTTTTGAAACCTGATTACGTTGTTAGTATTATAAAATTAAAGAAATAGTAGATATACCTATAATAGTCTCAAAATTTTACTGCATTGAAAGTGTAGAAGTTGCTGGAAACTGAACAAATGGTACACAGTTAGTGAATTCAAAATGTACTACAGAGGTACTTACAGTTATAAAAGCCTATTCAGTCACAACTAAAATAACATTATTTAGGAAATCGAAATAAAAGACAGGAAACGCAGAAGAGCAGGTATTTAAAATGGCAAACCTAAGATTAAGAAAGGTTTTAACAATCCCTTTTATCTATTCGGTTTTTTAAATTCAACAATGTAGATAGTATTATCTTATCCTGGGGCTATGATTTGTAAATTTTGAGATTATAAAGAAATCTTTCAAGCAAAAAGAATTTTGGAACCGATTTTCAACAGTAGATAATAAAAGTCATTGTTTAATGTTTATTCAGTTCCAGCTCTGCTCTCCTTTTGTTTACTGTGGCAACAACAAAGATAAACACCAAACATCTCTTTCAGAAATATTCAAATAACAACAAATATAACAAACAGCAGAAAATCAATCAATACAAGGGTTCGGCAAATTTTATACTCTAAAGAATACCTATTGAACGATTTACAATATTCAAAACGTCAACGCGGTCAATCTTATGAAATAATATGTGATAGCTAGGTGTCTGTAACCCATCGCAACAAAAATAGCATCTTCAACCTTTTATAAGGAGCATATGTCCATTGTAAAGCACCACCTAACACAGCATCTATATTGAGTATTGAGCTGTTGGTTAAAGATATTTTATAAAACAAACATATACATTAGGAATTTTTTTCGTCAAAATAGTGCCGCCCATTAAAAAGTGACATCTGTGTTTACTGAACACCCTGAACACGCGGCTTTGCTGTCAACGGCCAGTTGAATCTCAAACTTACAGTCTATAAAACAGGACGCGGCATTATTTAATTGCTTCCTATTATATATGTAAATATTTTTTAGATTATCATTCAAAATAAAATGCCGATTCTTTTGACATCTATAACGTCAGACCAGTCTAATAGAATAATTCAGATAATATGAACCAACGACGATTTCTATTGTAATTTATTGACGAAATTTCAAAAACAAAATCTAATTTTTGGCTTGTAAATGTTTGTTTGTGTAATCTTTAGTAAGAAACCATCCATAATTTTTTTTAATTAACTGTATACTGTTTGTCCAGAATTGTCGTAAATGTGGTTCTCAGAAACCAAGTTTCTATTTGCTCTATCTAACAAACATCTTAAAAATATAATTATCCACAAAACGAAACTTTTGTAACCTTGTTTTTGCATAGTACGATTTAAAATGCACCAATTGCGAGTTTTGATGTTCTCGTTCGTCAACTTGTTGTGCAGCGTTTAGGTCATTTGGTATTGTTTTATTGCAGAAATAGCATATCTCAGTAACCATGTTCACGCGAGTGTAAGGCCAAAATTCACAAAGATATGCTGAATTTGATCTCGTTTTACAGGTTTTAGAATTATGAACCGACGTACAAAATTTTTACGTTCTGCTTTAAATAATTCGTTTACAACAGTTTTTTTACTCATTTCTTCGCAATGTTAAACTAATTGGGGTATCGTTATTAAGTTCCACTTTCCGTGTAAGCTCAAGTTTTGGTTTGTTTCTAACAGTTTCAGGTACTGCGTTGTAAATCAATCAGAGGTAGATGCCAAATTTATAAAAAACTTTTTAAGCGTCTTCAAGTCGGATACAAGTTTGACAATTTTCTCATCTAAATATTATTTAGTTCTTGCATCAATGGCTACAACAGGACTATCAATATTAATAATACGCTAGGTTTTGGCATTATAAACTACAACTTTAAGCAAAACATATATAATTTTCAGGCAGTGAGAAAATGCCTGACTTACGAGATTGACTGCAAACTTCTTCTTTACACAGTCACTTTCTTCTTTGAGATCCATTACATTTACCAGTATTGTTGTTACGTCATCATCGAACAATTCGGTATTTTGTGACAATAAATACCGTCAGTGCGTGCATCCTACAGTTGTCAGTGAAACATTATATACCGGCAGTGAGTGCGTGAAGTGACAGTCGTACTCGAGCTTTTACAGAAGCAAGTCGCATCCGAACCCTTGCAGAAGACGGTTTTATGAGAGCTTTTGAAAGCGACACCATCACCCGGACGAGCGTGTTACTGGTGGTCCGTCGGAAGCTCTTTGTGTGTGAATGTTTATTGCTCCCAGCGGCACAGGATAAAAGGTATTTATACCCTTTATTAAGTAGTTTGGTGTAGTTGTAGTTATTACATGGCCGCTCCACTGCTATCGTTATTGCTTGCAAAAGCAATTGGTCCTTCCCTGTAATAGCATATCTTTATCAATTTATATCAACTCCTTAATCCCCATTAATCATTGGTCCTAATTCGATCAGCATTCACCAGTTCTATGGTATTCGCATGTCCTAAATTAAATATTATTTTGCATTCCAGCGAGCTTTTTAATTAATTAATGATTTAGCTTTAAATTTGTGTTCAAGCTCCATATGTAGCGGGTTAAAATGTGTAAATATTATTTATACTGTCTTTAGATTAAGCGATTTCGCCGTAATTAAAACCAGCAAGCGTTTTAATTACAAACAAATCCATAATATAAAATTTGTTAGTTTTCAGTTTTAAATTTATTTTAGCGGTATAAAGCACAGCAACCTAAAAATTATAGTCGCCTTATACTTCTTAAACAAAAAAGGAAAGGGATTTGCTTTGTATTTAAAAGCTATTGTACGTTTTCTATCACATGCAACCCTTGTCAGTCGGTTTGCGGTAAAATATTGAACATCTGCAAAGGGTAATAGAATGTAAAAGCTGAACGCTTCTTGCAAACACGTTAAGCTGCATCTTTCAGCAAATACGTTAAAACCACGTTTCTGTGAGCTTTGAAGTAAAGGCCGACCGTAACCGCCCGGGTTGTTAAGCTGTAAATCTTATCTTTACGCTTTGTTTGACAAACCGGTAGGTTTTCGACGTCTCGTTTTAAGACCCACATTGCAAGCTAATGGTCATAAAATGTGATTTATTGGTTTATACGCTGTCTTACCTTATCGTGCTTTGAACAAACTCATAATATTTTAATATTTCTCAGTGTACATCTTGAGCGGTACCGTTTTACAACATTTTATTGTAGGCCTTTCACAATAACAGTCACTATGGCTCCGAAGAAGGCACATGTAGTAGAACTAGAATTACTGAAAACACGTATTATAGAAATGTTTGAGCTTTGTAATACTATACAAAGTGACCCAAGTTTAAAAACGTTGTTCCTTATTCAAACAAGGGGAGTAACTGACTTTTATACAAATTTCAGCAAAATTTTAATTGCTGTCTTAGCTTCTGTGACGAGGTAGAATCATTAACTTACAACGCTGTACGGAAGGAAGTAGATTCCGCTTATTTTTGCATACTGCTGCATCTCGAAACGATGCAAGAAATGAAAGCACCACAAATCATCGAAAATGCTCCAAGCAGCACGGTATCAAAATTGGTACCGTTAAAGCTCCCACTCTTTAAGAATGAGGTAACTGAGTTCGCATCTTTCATCGATTTATTTGACAGTCTAGTCTATAATAACGCGTCACTCACCAATATCGAAAAATTAAATCACCTTATTAATTGTTGTAGCGGGGAGTCTTTAAGAATCGTTAAATCTGTACCCATTTCGGGGGATAATTTTATTATTTCCTATAACGCCTTGCGTGAGCGATTTAGCAACCCGCGTTTATTGGCAACTTTGCATTGGAAAGCAATGAAAGACTTTCCACCTTTAAAATCAGAAGACCCTAAGAAACTTAGGGCACTTATTGATTGTTTTCAGAGAACCTTGCTGTTCTAACTAACTTAAAGTTTCCCACTGAACATTGGAACTTTATTCTAGTCGATTTGCTTTTAGAAAACTCGATCCGTTCACTAGAAAACGCTTCGAACTCCAATCGGATCCGAAACAAATACCCAATTTCGAGGATTTGAGATATTTTTTAACTCAACAATGTGCAGCGTTGGAAACCTTTTCTTCAACCGCACCTGTTTCTTATTCGACGACTGTCCATACATCTCACACATCAGTGCCTAAGAAATCCTCAGCGTTTCAATTTAAACCAAGAGTTTCTTCTAACGTAGTTTCACTGGACACACCAAGTAGCTCCAGTGACTCAAAGAATTCATTTTCGCACCATTGTCCTTCTTGCAAGGGCAATCACTTAATTTATAGATGTCAATCGTTTCTAAAGAAAATTCCGACGGAACGTTTCGACATTGTCAAACGCTTACGCCTTTGTTTAAATTGCTTACGAACAGACCATGCGTCCATGCAATGCAAATCTTATAATTCCTGTCGAACTTGCGCCAAGCCGCATCATACCTTGCTACATTTTAAACCGCAACCTGCTTCTAGCCGTTCAGCTGAACCGATCGCTACACCTATGCATAAAAATGCCAATAGGACGCAGTCAGCCTCTCCTATTCCGGCAAATGTTTTGTCTTCACAGACGAATCCAAATTTTGGGGTTACTGTCTTACTCTCCACTGCTGTTGTGGAAGTTCAAGATCGTTCTGGTAGATACAAACCGATCAGGGTACTCTTAGACCCTGGCTCCCAAGCTAGCTTTATTCGAGACGATTGCGTGAGCAAACTTTGGCTTCCACGCATACGTTCTCAAGTTCCGATTTATGGACTTGGGCAGACAACTTCAGCAGTCAATAGAGGTGCCGTCAGCTGCACTATTCGCTCTATGTTAGACTCTGAAAAATCTCTAGAAGTCACAACTTTTGTGCTTTCGTCAATATCTGGCAAATTACCTAGCGTTGAAGTTCCTAATAATTGGGAACACTTATGCGGCCTGCACTTTGCAGACCCGACCTGGAACTCTCCAGGAACTATTGACATGCTCCTTGGAGCAGATGTTTATCCGTTCATCATCAATGGCGGTGTTATACATGGCAAATTTCTTCAGCCTGCCGCCATAAATACAATTTTTGGTTGGACTATTCTTGGTCCCACAAAAAGCTTGCAGTCTGATACTGTCCAAGCATTTTTTACTTCTGTAGAAGATCCTATCGACCAGACCCTAAGGCGGTTTTGGGAGATAGAAGAACTGCCATCCAAGCCTTATACTTCTCCAGAAGAAGAAAAGGCAGATTTGATTTTTGAAAACACGTTTTCTCGTGACCCTAGCGGTCGTTTTATTGTTGCGTTACCGTTCAACGATACTTTGCCCGTTTTTGATAATTGCTTTGAGATGGCTAAAAAAAGACTATTTTCGTTGGAGCGCAAATTGCATGCTCAACCGGAGCTACGCGCCCAATACAACAATTTCATGCAGGACTATCTTGATGCGGGTCATATGGCATTACTCGATTCTCCGCCCGTTGGGAACGATAATTATTTTTTACCCCATCACCCTGTGTTTAAAGAAGAAGGTCATACTTCTAAAATTCGTGTGGTTTTTGACGCCTCTGCAAAGGCTAAAAACAACGTGTCACTTAATGACACTCAATTGGCTGGACCTAGTCTCCAAAACGACATTTCGTCAATCTTACTGAAATTTCGTACTCATCGTTTCGTTTTTACTTGTGATGTTCGCCAAATGTATCGACAAATTTTGGTTACCGAAGAACATCGAAAGTTTCAATTAATTGTTTGGCGGTTCTCCGCAGAAGAACCCATCCAGACATATCAGCTTAATACAGTGACCTACGGTATTAAGTCATCGCCTTATTTAGCATTAAAAACTCTTCAGCAATTAGCCATTGACGAAGGCAAAAGGTTTCCGTTAGCCGCTGACGCTATACGGTCAAATCTATATATTGATGATTTCGTCGCCGGTGGAAATTCTATACAATCGGCCCGCGAAATTAAAGATCAACTTATTCGACTTTTACATTCGGCTGGGTTTGAACTTCGAAAATGGAGTTCTAATTCAGTTTCTATTTTGGAAGGCATTCCGTCAGATTTTTGCCAATATACTTCTCTCGATTTCGATTCGGACGAATCAATAAAAATATTAGGTCTTCAATGGTCACCTACAGAAGATATTTTCTCATTTCGGGTTAAACCATTAAACCCAATATGTACAAAGCGCAACATACTTTCACAAGTTGCCAGAATATATGATCCATTAGGATTTTTAGCACCACTAACACTTTTTGCAAAACGCCTAATCCAGCATCTGTGGATGTTAGGTTTGAATTGGGATGACATCCCACCAGCAGACATTTCGTCTCAATGGCAGCAGTATCAAGAAGAGTTGCCGTTATTATCGTCACTAAAGTTACCACGTTGTTTACCCCCTTCGGATCCTTTTACTTGTCATTTGCATGGGTTTTGCGATGCTAGCGAGGTAGGGTATGCAGCGGTAGTGTATTTCAGTTCATAAATCAAACTACTGGAGAAATAACTGTACAATTTGTAACCGCTAAAACAAAAGTAGCTCCAATTAAGCGCATTTCAATTCCACGTTTGGAATTATGTGCCGCCGTTTTATTAACCGATTTACTTTCTTTTACCATTCGTTCTTATCAAGGCTTGATTGACATCTCCGATGTTTCAGCGTGGAGTGATTCTACGGTCGCTCTCACTTGGATACGTTCTCCACCTTTCGTTGGAAAACTTTTGTGGCAAACCGTGTTAGCCACATTCAAGAGATCATTGCACCCTAGCCGATGGTTTTATATTAAATCTTCGCATAATCCGGCTGATCCTGCATCTCGGGAATTAATGCCAAGCGCGGTTATTTCATGTTCGCTATGGTGGGCGGGGTCTGAATGGCTTCACTACCCTAGTGACTCGTGGCCGCCTCAACCAACATTGTCAACCTCAATTGCTGAGGTAACTACGGAAAAGAAGATCCTAACATTTGTCGCTCAAACAGATCCAAACGTCATTGACATTTTACTAAGTCGTTTTCATCGTTATATAAAATCCAAGGCATCGTGGCTTACATTTATAGATTTTCTAAACCCATGGCTCAACGTCATACGGGTCCCTTAACGGACATTGAATTACACAATGCTCTCATGATTATCGTTCGGCATGTACAAAATGTTACATTTTCAAAGGAAATAGCTTCGATCAAGGCAAACCGTAAGTTACCTAAAAGCTTGCGAAAACTTTCTCCATTTGTTGATCCACAAAACATCTTAAGAGTAGGTGGGCGCTTGACACATTCTTCGCTTTCCTATTCCGAAAAGTTTCCTGCGTTATTGCCTCAGCGGCACCGATTAACCGAACTTATCATTCTGTCAACTCATGAAAGGTATTGCCATCCTGGTGTTAATACCACAGCGTATCTTATCCAACAGAATTTCTGGATCCTTTCTATTAAAAATTCAATCCGAAGTTATTTATCATCATGTCATAGATGTTTTCGTACCAAACCGGTCCTGGTAACTCCTCCTATGGAGACCTACCGGCAGCACGTATTACCCAAATCAAACCGTTCAGTATTGTTGGTGTTGATTTTGCTGGCCCTCTTTAATAAAGGCTAACCGCCTGCGAGGCTCTAAAACTCTTAAGGCCTATATTTGTATTTTTGTTTGTTTTGCCACTAAGGCAGCACATATTGAACTTGTTTCGGATTTGTCGGCAGACGCGTTTCTTGCCGCTTTGCGACGATTTATAGCACGTCGAGGACGCTGTTCTCAAATATTTAGCGATTGCGGTACTAATTTTGTAGGTGCCTATCGTCAGCTTACGAGTTATCTGCATAGTGCAGTAACCTCAGAAAGGATAAAGTGGTCGTTTAATCCACCCTAGCGCCCCTCACTTCGGTGGCTTGTGGAAAGCGGTGTTAAGTCGGTAAAGACACACCTAGCTCGCGTAATCGGCGAACAAAACTTACGTTTGAGGAACTTTACACAGTTCTTACGCAAATTGAATCTGTTCTAAATTCAAGGCCACTCTGCGCTTTGAGTTCGGATCCAAATGACTTGCGTTGTCTAATACCAGGTCATTTCCTAACTATGGAGCCTCTTTCTGCACCACCAGATGAGGACCATTCAACCAACGTTTTACCATTAAAAAACAGGTGGAAACTCCTGCAAAAACTCCACCAAGATTTTTGGGCTCGCTGGAGCCATGAGTACTTACATACTCTGAACCAAAAGGTTAAATGGCACTCTAAGGTAGGTGTTCGACAAGTTGAAAAGGACACTATTGTCCTCGTCAAGGACGACCAGCTTTCTCCACTTCAATGGAAGTTTGGTCGTATTATTGATACCTTTCCCGGTGCGGACGGTATTATACGTGTCGCTGAAATCAAAACGGCACATGGCACACTAAAACGACCTTTGGTCAAACTAGCGCCGCTACCGGTATTTTAATTTTATTTTTATGTTTAGATGTATATCACATTTCTTACATGTATAGTAGTATATTATTTTTACATATTTGCTTATTTACATATATATTTTATTTTTGCATAGTTGGTAATATCGCTCGCTGTAGTGCACCACCCTATCTTTCGTTACCTGTTTTCCTAGCAAGGTCAAATCCCATGTGATTTCCTTCACCCAACCTACTTCCCTCCTTTTCAAAATTCTATGAATTTGGTGGGCGGTATGTTACGTCATCATCGAACAATTCGGTATTTTGTGACAATAAATACCGTCAGTGCGTGCATCCTACAGTTGTCAGTGAAACATTATATACCGGCAGTGAGTGCGTGAAGTGACAGTCGTACTCGAGCCTTTACAGAAGCAAGTCGCATCCGAACCCTTGCAGAAGACGGTTTTATGAGAGCTTTTGAAAGCGACACCATCACCCGGACGAGCGTGTTACTGGTGGTCCGTCGGAAGCTCTTTGTGTGTGAATGTTTATTGCCCCCAGCGGCACAGGATAAAAGGTATTTATACCCTTTATTAAGTAGTTTGGTGTAGTTGTAGTTATTACATAGCCGCTCCACTGCTATCGTTATTGCTTGCAAAAGCAATTGGTCCTTCCCTGTAATAGCATATCTTTATCAATTTATATCAACTCCTTAATCCCCATTAATCAATTGTTTTACGGAAACTAATTTTTTCCTCCCCTGGTTAAAAACAATGGCGCTTCCTTGAGTAACCAGGTCATAACCGGACTTTGGCTCGGCTGCATTTACAAGTTTTCTTGGCTGCATATCGTACCCGAAACCCTTAGTAAAAGTTCTCGACATGGAGGACCCCGTCGCATATTAACAGGTTTGCGTTCTGGATGACCGGAGCGATGAAACGGCATTTTTAAACTTGGTATTTTTTTATTTAGGTTACTGTGTTATACTTTCTTTTCTCAACTCTTCTATTATGGATACCGTTTTGTTTATTTTTTCTTCGCTAGTGTTTCCAGCATGATTACAGGTAATCGTTAATTTTAGTCGAGTCACCAGTTCGTGTATATTGTTACAATAGTCGTACAGTACACGATTAGAGTTTAATCTTTTGTAAAAACCGTTGAGAATATGCAACACCTTTTCTCTTTTGTTGTGTTTTTTAGGCTTTTTCCGGAAATTCAGTTAGATTTTTTAGCATATAGTTTTCAAAACTTCTTGTGATTTGTTGCAAACTCATATAAATCCAGTAATGTGTATGGGCTGAGTTTCTTCTGAAAATCGATGCTGATTTGATCATGTTTGAGTTCGTCTAAATTGAAATCTCCAACTTCAGGACTAATGTTTTTAAAAACTTGCAGATTATATAGACCTTTAGTGCCAGGATAAATCATATTATTTAAGGTTATATATCCAATTCGTCAGTTTTGGCATTATACTTTGCTCTATAAATTAATTTATCTATATATTCGTCTTCAGTTCCAGACTGCAAGTCCACATAGTAAAGATGTAGACTCTACTGGAATTAATTGTTTAAATTATTTTAAATTATTATCATTGATTTCGACTTAATCTTTTTTAAAAGTTTTAGCATTGTTTCAAAAATGCCTTGTAGATGGGATGCGGTGGCTTGCAACGGTTCGAGCAACTGCCTGCTCGTTTCTTTGAATTCTTGTTGAGAAGTAACATACCCTTTTTAATGCTCCACGAATTTTTTTCGCACGGCGTCTTGCAACAGGTGGAGCTTGTGCTTATTTGCGATAAATTCTTTAATATCCGTCATTATCGGGGTCTGGATCAAACTAATCATTTACATTTTCCCCGATATTTATATACTTGTCGAAATTTTTCCTACATCGCTCTCTATATCAGTCTTTCACAATAGTTATAAAATAGTGTTTCGAATCTTTTCCATTCCAGCACAGTAAACACATTTGTTTAAGTTTGTAGGATGGTACGTCACCGTTTATATGATTCAAAAATATATGACTAAGGTTCGCATCATATTGCTACCATAGTAAAATGTTTCAAGGCGCTTCAAGGCGCTAGAGTACGTTTAACATAAGTAAAAGCAATCAATGTTTTTATGCCTACCAAAAGAAAAAAAATCTGTAATCTTGCTTTGTTCGTTTACAGGTATGTCGTTAAGCATTGTAATAGAATCTTCTTTGGTATATGCAAGCCCTATTGAATCATTGTAATTTTCTTACTCGTGATAACCAATTTCTTCCTTTAAGGGTTCGAATACACTTCTTAACGCTTCATATTTAAATTAGTATAGGCTTTTCGAAATCACATAAAGATTTTGAAATCAAAGTCCGCTCTCGTGTAAAATTAACGATATCAATGCATTGGTCTTCCCGCAGCTCAATGGGACAGCAAATATTGTTCTCATATTGGAAGGAAATAAAGGTCCATGTTTACTTATCTTTTTAGCCATTGAAACAAAAAATTTATCAAAATTTTTTATAGGTATTACAACTTGCTGTTACGTATTGCCCATATTTTTGTCATCCTCCATTTCGATAGAAACATCGAAAATCTTTAAGATAATCATGCAGCGTTTGTTGTATGTATATTATACTTCTTTTCTAGCTGCATAGAAATTCGTTGCACCATTTAAAAATCTCATTTATAACTTTCTCTAAGGACCCCTTGGTGTACCGTTTATTGTTTACGTGCATCTTTTTTAGTTTTAATATATTATTACTTACTAAACTAAACTAAGCAGTTTAGGGGTAAATTAAGTTTTAAAAGTTTTTAAATTTAAGTTTTCACTTCACTATACAGCTAAAAGCTAACAATATGCCACACCATGCGAGTTCTGATAATTCCGTAAATGCTTATGATTAATAAAAATCCACCAGTGTTAAATAGGTAATCGGTCATTTGTTTATTTTTATTTTCATTTTGTTTTTTGGCTAGTTATTAAAATTTTGTCTGGCAATGCCATCTATGCTATAATGTCGGAGACTTGAAAAAGTTACCGATGGTTAGTTGTCTACATTCGAGTATAGAGGGCGCATTAGAAAAATTTTTAACTTATAAATACACTATGATTTGTGTACAATTCAAGAACTTCGTTGGTTGTTTTGCAGAAAGAGATGCGTTCATATGACGAGCTACAACAACAGCGAAACCGGTCAAGGGCTTCTTTTTTGCAAAATAACCAACAATTTTACATTGACTTTCATTCACTATGCTCGAATTACTTTCCCAATGCCAGGCAAAATTATTCATTAGTATCACAAAACCGTAGTAATATTTTTTGTGTAATACACGGTTGGTCAATAAATTAATTTAAAACCGCAAAAAGGAAAACAGTTCTCAATATTATGTGTTTCGAAGTTGTATACAACGATAAAGCACGAACAATTACTGTAAGTAGTTTGTGTAAACAGACTAATTACGATAGAGAATTTTCAAAGCGTGGTCATGTTACTTTAAGACAGCTTTTAGAATAATTATAGGAGCAAATAACAATGGGATTATCAATATGCATGTTTATACAATAATTACATCCAAAATAAGAGAGCTTTTTCAATTTTTAGTAGAATTAAGCAAAATTAACATTACAGGAAAACAAATGTGGTTATAACACAAAGGCACCCCCGGACAAGATAACAGGAATTTCATTACAGTGTAGGTTAATCACTTAAGTACAGACGATGACTTAGTAGAATTCACAAATATGTTGCAGAGACTCTAACCAGACATATATTAAAATACAATGAACCGAATTGCATTATGATAAATATGCTGACGTATCAAAGCATATGAAATCACAAATTTTTCGCGTGATGCAAGTAAGTTCATTATGAGGACGGTGATACAATGACACACCTTTTGAAATCATGAAAATAAGATAAAAGGACGAGAGCTAGACAACAAATAGCTACAATTAATTAATCAATTGCGAGTTGGAGACGAAAACATATGTGAAGGTGACCGTTGAGGGGGTAGTTCAGTAAATTCTTTTGACTATAAAATCAGGTATTGGAAGTTAAATTAGTTAAATTAGAATTTGGGATGGACTGGTTCCAAACCAATAGAGAATGGAAATGATATACCCGACGGAACATGTACTGAACCTTGTCTCTATAGAATTCTTTATTTGCACGAAGATCCAATTGTAAGTTTAATAGTTAGCTATAAATCCTTTTTATTGGTTTGTTGGGGACGTATATGCATGAAGTTTGTTAAATTAAGTATTGACTAAATTTTAAAACATTCACCCTCATTGTTAGAGATAGTGTTAATTATATGAAATGTAAAAAACTTGAATATCAGAATTTTATTGAAAAGGTTCATGACGTGCTTTAAATTAGCATAATTAAATCGTTAATATTAGAACTAATCGAAAGTGAATTGGTTTATGTTTAAAATTCTTTGTGTGTCCTTGTTTACAATACGAATGTTATGATGCTTGTACTCAAATAGATTTGGGTGACGCAGTGAGAAGAAAATGGTTGCTTTTTTTTGCCTAAAACATAGTATAGCGTGAAAAGAACTCCATTTTACCAAGAAGCCGAAACAATTTGGATCCACTAGAAATACTCGTCTTCCAGATAATTATCTCTAGACTAAACTTGTTGGCATCTATTGATTTAATAAATAAAAAGCCTTTTAATGTAAATGTCATTGATAATATAGCTTACAATTGCAATACTTTATCCTGATATTTAGCAATTTTGTTTTAAAGTTTTTATTTGTTTCTATAGGATATCACTCCAGCACCATTGCAGTTAGCCGGTGCACCCTCAACTTGTTATGGAATTCCTGTCCTTCTGGGCAATTCAAAATTTAACATTCTAACGACTCATTCGCCTGTAACAACATCGTTGCCGTCGCTATTTCTTGCGATGATTCTAATTTTAATTATTATAAATAACTGTAAATTAAAGTATTTCTCACTCAATTGCTTTACTATAGTATAAAGGAAATTAAAAACTAAATGGTCCTTCTAAATATGAGCTACATCTTACCCTCTTTCTTATCATTCTCGAGGTAAGGTAACTACGCTTCACGTAAGGGAAACTTATTTTTAGGAGCGTTGTTCGTTACTGAAAATACCTTTTCTCAGCTAAACTTTATACAGTAAAGCAAACTAAAAGCAATCTATCTCCGACTAAACAAACACGTTGCAGCGTGTTTTACCTGGCCTGCCCTTAACTGTACGATGTACACGTGCGGTTAACGAATCATACTTGCATTACCGTTACTATGTCGATATCGTAAATGTGCAAAAACTAATTAGCATCAGAACATGTGTTGTCAGCGAAGCTAAGGGTGCGGTGTTACTGAAAAAATACTCATAGTAAACCGTCAACTGTTGTTCTAACAAGACGTGTCATACTTCAAAAGTATCAGTAAAATGTAATGGGTCACAGGTGGCGAGTTGAACTGCACCCTGACATAATTACAAGTACACTTTTTAATCTTATTTACTTACGTGAGATAAAGGTATAAGGCATAAGATATGAAGAAATTAAGATAAAACGCCTTAGTAAAAACACTTGGCCAATTTGCTCAATCAATTCATCGAACTTTTGAACCTGATAATGGTATCTAAAATGATAGTTGTAATGTATATTACACAATAAAGTTTGTATTCAATAATGCTTGTATACGTCATATGGTTTATGAGTTTAAAGGTTTACTTGATACATATTTCAGAAAAAATTAAACAGATGCACTCAGGTAACCCTATATTATTCGAAAATGTTTATTTTCAATTCTTATCATTTTTCTATGGGTTTCAATTCTTATCATGGGTATTTATCGGTTCACGAGAAACGAACAAAGTGGCTAAGAGTTCATTTGTGTTACTTGAGGCGAACAAAATTTTTAGAGTAATCAAGAGAAGCACTTTATAATTACATACATTGTTACAGAAGTTGAAAAAAATCAGTAAAACGTACTTTGACGCGAACAACACATTTGAAACCGAAGCATCGAACCTATAGTAAATCATCAGATTGCGTGATCGGAAAAAAATTGTACCCTAACGACAGAATTTTGGGGGTGCACATTTTGTGCCATTTTGACAGGTATTTTGACAAAATATTTGATACCTTTAGTATTTAACTTTTGTAAGTATTTTCATTATTAGTATACACCTTTTTTTGAACATTTATCTGACTTTCTATTGAAAAAATTATGCGGTTAGCAGTTAATGGTTGCTTTATATCCGTCTATCAATGGGAGAGGACTGCTGACCTGAGTGAGCGTTGGAATTTGTTCCCGGGAGGATCCCGGTATTAAAACGGACCCGTGTGAGATGTATAGAAAGGGACTTCCTACGAATGGAAACTAATCAATCACCACACCAATTTGGTATGCGATGTCAAGACGTGCGAAGTTTAATTATAACCAAATTAAAACTCGAGGAACCCGATTAAAACATACGTCTAATAAAAATTAAAATGTACGATGAGATGGCTTTAGACACTTATATAAACGCGTTCCCCGCGCAATTATCGGACAGGATACGATTTCGAAATTCCCAAAATTTAGAAGAAGTAATGAATTTAATTGTAGAAGAAGAAAACGTGATGTATTACAGAAACCGGATTTACAATCCTAACTCCAACAAAAATTACCTACCAATTAAAACGATTCAAGCCGTGAAACAAATACCAACACAACTTAAATTTACATCATTTAACGCACCAATAAACCAACAAAGAATTAACAACCCAAACTTTAATAATACAAATTCCAGCAATCAATTTCGAAAACCAAGATTAAATTCGGGCTTTATAAAACCGGCATTTACACCTAAATACAATCAGAACGCAAATCAAACATGGCAAACATTCGGCGTAAATTCTAACAGAAATGCATCCATGACGAGTAATAACAACTCCAATAATTATTACAAAGAAACCCTATGAACACTTCATTTAGTAACACCAGACAGAACACTAAAATATCTCAAATTAAACCCGATTATACCTAAAAACGAAACTTCACTTTCGAGAAACTATTTAACCAAGAAGTAAAAGAATTTAACAATCAAGACAGATAATTATGCGAAACCAAGTAGAGACGATGAAACAAATTATTCAGAAAATTACAAATGCAACAAACCTTACGAAAATTACGAAGAGGACGATGAAGAAAATGCGTGCTCAAATTTTCAGCTGAACCAAATAAAATACGATCAGACGTAATAAATCTAAACAATATTAATCAACATATTTTACCCTATATAGAAATACCCCACGCGGAAATCAAATTATTAATCAATACAGGATTTTCAAAACTATAATTTGACCCAAAACCGTGTAGCAACATTATATAAATTTTATAGAAAGAGAACCTTTCAAAATCAGAACAGCACACAAAACGACACTACACCGATTTATTGCAAACATACCCTTACCAAAAACTTTTAACGTAAAAATGAAACATAAATTTTGCATTTTTGAATTAACGATAAATACAACGGACTAATAGGAATGGAACTTTTCAGAAAACTAGGAGCGAATATCGATATAAAAAAACCTATTATTAAGAACAACGGACAAATTCCAATTAAATTTCAAAACAGCAACATTCAAACCTATCAAAGGTACACAATCCAACCTAGGACAGAAAAGCAAATAATAGTCTTAGTAAATTCATAAGGCGACATAGGTATAATAAATCACATGTCACTTCAAGGAATAGAAACACCCACCGCGTTGGTACACATAAAAGACAATTACGCCACCACGACAATTTTAAACTCAAACGATTACCCCATAGAAGTATATTTAACAACACCGATCGAAGTGGAATAAGTGAATTTTAGTGAAATGGAAAACGAAAACCCTGAAAGTAGTTCCAACCCCACAAAACACGATAAAATGGTAAAAAAAATTTAATCAACATTCGTTTCGATGACAATATTAACACAGAAGAGAAGAGAGCAATAAAGGACTTATGTTTTGAATACTGAGATATATTTCATTGTGAAGGAATACCTTTAACTTTCACTAACACAGTCAAACATAGCATTGAACTAACAGATGATAAACCGATTTTCACCAAAGCATATAGACTACCTCAAGCAAGTCAAGAAGACGCAGATAGACAGGTAGCAGACTTATTAAATCAAGATATCATTCAACATTCGAACTCACCATGGAGCAGCCCCGTATTAATTGTACCGAAGAAACTAGATGCCTCAGGCAAACGCAAATACCGAACGGTTATCAATTACAGAAAACTCAGCGAGAAGACTGTAGACGATAAGTACCCACTACCAAATATCACCGAGATATTCGACAAACTAGGAAAATGTCGATATTTTTCGACATTAGATCTCGCCTTAGGATACCACCAAGTGGAAATGAACGAGAAAGACACAACCAAAACAGCTTTCAGTACACCCAGAGGACACTATGAATGCAAACGCATGCCGTTTGGCTTATAGAACGCACCCGCCACTTTTCAGAGGGTTATGGATAATATTTTGAGAGGAATACACAACGAAAAATGCCTTATGTATCTGAACGACATAACCGTATATTCAACATCACTCACTGAACACATCGAAAGACTAAGAGAAGTTTTTGAACGTTTAAGAAAAGTCCGCTTTAAAGTACAATTGGAAAAAAGCAAATTCTTGCAAGAAGGAGTAGCATTTTTAGGACACATCATAACGCCACAAGGGGTTTAATGCCTAACCCAAACAAAACAAAACCAACAAAAAGGTAAAAGGATTTTTAGGACTCAGCGGATATTACAGAAAATTTATAAAAGGTTACGCACAAATAACCAAACCATTAACCAATTGTTTAAAGAAAGTTAATAAAATCGAACACACACCGGAATTTATTAAAGCAGTAAAAATTAAGTGCATTTTTACGAATCACCCTGTATTAGAATACCCTGACTTCTCAAAACCATTTATATTAACAACAGATTCGTCCAACGTTGCTTTAGGCGCAGTATAAGTCAAGAAAAAGTAGGTAACGATAAACCAATCAGCTACGCATCACGAACGTTAAATGAAACGGAACAGAAGTACAGTACTATTGAGAAAGAATTATTAGCCATAATTTGGGCAACAAAATATTTCAGACCATACGTTTATGGAAGGAAATTTTATATATTTACACAGACCATAAACCACTAGTATGGTTATGTAACTTCAAAGAACCAAACTCAAAATTACAGAGATGGAGAATTAGATTGTAAGAGTATGACTACGAGATCATATACAAGAAAGGAATGTATAACAATAATGCGGACGCATTAAGCAGAATACAACTCAACGCCATAGAGACAGAGTCAGTTATAAGAAATGTTGATAAAACAGAGATGAGGAAAGAACCTGAAGAAATGGAGCCTATACATTCAACGCAAAGTGACGAATCAAAAACTGCAATTAAAATTCTAAACGAAGCAATAGATACGAAACCGAATCAATTTATAATTACCGAAGTTTTAACCAACCCTGAACTGGTAAAATATACAAAATCAGACAATAGAAAACTATATTAAATTCAGATAACGAAAGATGACAACGAGAAGCAAATAATTAAAATTTTAAAAATATATACCCCGGAGAAAAAAGTTTTTACTTTTATTTCACAACGGAACATTTGTACAAAAGATTTTCTCAATTATATATTCGACTGTTTAATAATTCAGGACCCGAGATAATCAGATGTACACGAAAATTAATAACTTTAGATGGACCCAGACGAAATAAACGAGGTAATTCAAAACCAATACGGAGGTAAAACCAATCATCGTGGAATAAACGAAACCTTAAAACAACTCATAAGATATTATTTTAAAAACATGAAGGAATTAACTACGGATTTTATTAATCAATGAGAACTATATAACAGAGCAAAATACGACAGATCACCACCAAGGTACCATTAATGCTAACCAAAACACCCGACAAACTTTTTTAAAAATTACATGCAGACACTTTGATAGTAGAAGCCCAAAACTTTTTATCAATCGTAAACGCATCCACAAAAGTAGGCCAAGCGATACCTATTATTCAAAAAACGGTATTGATGTAACCCAAAGATTTTTACAGTACTTTATATTTTAGAGTACATTTGAATCAATAACTTTAGATAATGGAAGCGAATTCAGAAACGAAACCATACAAAATACCTTAGAACTCCATAAAATAAATATTCATTTCATAACAGAAAGTCACCCGGAATCAAACGTATTGATTGAACGATTACACTTAACGTTATTAGAACAAATCAGACTGTTAAGATTAATATATAAAAAGAAACCAATCACCAATTTAATGTCATACGCCCTAATTGTTTATAACAATACAATTCATTCCTCAACTTGTTACGTTTTTTTCCCGTGGCAGCCACGTTGGGCGCCAAATTTATGCTACGTTGGCTCGTAGCCGTACGTAACACCAAGAAAATCAAAGAAATGACCGGGCTCAATCGGAGAGTAGGGGGGGTTGTAGAAAGCAGACTGACCTATGATGTATGCGGCGGTAAGGAGTTAGTAACAGTACCTGCAATAAAAGAAATTAGAAATTAGAAATTAGAAACCTGCAATAAAAAAGATTAGTCCTGCAAACCTGAAATAAAGAAAAAGCATAGCAGCAATGCATAGTCTAAGTTATTCAGTACTTGGTAGAATGTAAAAAAAAAACTGTTTAGATAATCTATATAATATAACAACGGTAAAAGCAATACAGACAAATGTTTAGTACAAAGTGAGGTAATATTGGGGAGTAGCAGAAACGTTTCCTCACACACCAATTAAACATAAATCAGACAAAATGTTTACAAAAGATAAATAGATAAGACACCATTGGTATGAGTAATTCAGTAGTATTGATTTTTCTTTCTTTCTTTTTTTTTCTATGTTTTAAAATAGCATGCAAGTCTATTGTAAAAGGTATCAGAACGACAAAGATATGGTAAAGCAACGAATAGATATTTAAAGTAATAACCAGTAGGAAATAGTTCAACTTACAAAAGTCCTTCAGCAACGCTTCCTTGCAACGGAAGTGTGGGATTCAACGATGTCCTGCACTAACGAAGCACTTCACCCTTGACTGTGAGGGTGTTGATGGAACTTATCACACGTTACACTAATCACACCTACGTATTTCACTGGTGTTAGCAGCAGACATTATCACGCGTCGGAACTATGTAGCCTTGATAAATTCTATTTCCTAAGACAATAATTTCGAAATATTCTGTAGCACTAGTTTAATTTCAACTGGGACCAGATGTATATTATTTTCATAAACATCCCAATAAGCAGTGAGAAACTTCAAACAATACCTTTGTAAGCCGGCAATCTGCCATATTTCGCAAATAACGAAATTGGCGCAAGTAATGATCTATTTTAGATTCTTTGTCGTTAGAAAATTCAGAAACTACAGTATCACTGTATTTAAATAATCCAAAGTATGCGCTACTCTGCGAAGAAAAAGGACCGCGAAACTAGATCGCACACACCGTTTAAATATCAAAAGACAAGACAACTAAAAAAACCATAACGGGTCAAGCACGTGTATCACTAAAGCGAGTCCGTCAAATGTTTCTTAAAACATTTATCTCACAAGAAAAACGACTAAAGACAATTAGTAAGGTACGCGTAAACAAATAAAACCGTCCGTCAAATGTTCCGTAAAGCACACGTGTCTCGAGTTTAACAAGCTCTACTACTTTTATTTTCAACAGAAAAGCAACAAAAAAAACAATTAGTAAAGCTACGCGTATCAGTAAAACCGTCAGTCAATGACCTTAAAACACACGTGCGTCGACCAAACACGTTCGCCTATAAAACATACTATTTCAATCGCCATCAGAACTACACTATTTTCAAAGCAAAAAGGAAACAGCATTTTTAACGTAATTATTATCTAGGAACTAAGAACAAACTGCGACTGCTCTACAGTAAATAAACAACTTTACTTCACAAGAAAACTCAACTCAAAACACAATTAGTAAAGCAACAAGGAAACAGTATTTTTAACGTAATCAATATATAGGAACGAAGCACAAACTACAACTCCCCTCTCATCTGTTTATATAAACTCGTCGCTATTACAACCGCTTATCGCCTATTATCTAGACTTGTATATTCACATAAGGAACTAAATTTATACGACGCATTTGCCCAAGGAGTTAATAAATATAAAATATAGAAATAGTAATTGCAGAAAGGTATTTACTAATTGAGAAAAAGCGTAAAATGTTAAACGATTAAAAATGCCCGTTACAAACTAACTTTACACCCCTCGAATTAACATTAGAACACTCAGGTTTCTGCAACCATTATGATATATACTATAATAAAGAAGTATTTCAACAGTACGCCAGTTATGTATCCCCCAATTTACCAATATATATTGAATATATTGAATCTAATAGGAATTATTAGAAATTGTTAAATAAATTATAAGTTAATTGCAACAATGTAGTACAAAGATAACCCAGACAGGTTATTAACAGTTCATGAGAACGGATATGCAACTTTGTATTCGAGAGGGCAGTGATACTGCAGGTGGCAGGTCACAGACGGTTAACATACCGCAATTACCTATAAATAAGATTGTTACAATGTAATAAAGTGTAGAATTAAGAGAAAAGCAGACGTGAGATCTGCAAGTTCCCACAGCCATGTGAGGGGCAAGTTATTATAAAAAGCCCGAAAGCTCAAGACCCAGGCAGTGAGTCTTCAAACTCCATACTTCATTGTTCAAGCTACTCACCTTATTACAATTAATTAAATGTTTTCGAATTAAAGTTATATTTTACAGTTATTCAAAATTCCATGTTAATTTCTGTTTTAAGATAAATAAAGTTCTTAAGAGTTTGGAAACGTTTTTTAAAAACACCGCTCCAAAGGCCCGAACCTTAACTGGCCAAAGACCACAAAAAAAAATTAAAAATTATTTACAATAAAGTCAAAAATAAATTATACAAAGATAAGGAACGTATTACAAAAACCCGCAATAAAAACACCAATATAAATAAATACGCAGTAGGGCTAACTGTCTATGAAAAAAATTCAAAAAGTTAACGACACAAAACGGCACCCAGAAATTTAGGTCCGTTTAAAATCAAAAAGATCTCAGAAAAAAACTAGCTGTAGTAGACAACCGAAAACCGTAAGATATAACCAGTTAAAGAATTTAAAACACCCTGTAATTTCAGATGGACAGCATTCACCCTTGCCGCCAATCTCTACCCAGGTAGAACAGACGACAACGACATAATAGTGAAAGATATTAAAAACAACCCCGGAATATTACCAGTAAAATTAGGAAGTATTTCTTTAACTCAATCAATCATAGTAAAATTTAACGATACACTATAAAATTAATAAAGAACCAAGACAGTATAACAAATAGAATACTAACTCTTGAAAGTAACATGCAAACCACAATGTTAGGAATGCGAGATTTAATAAGGTTTAACACGATATTCAATCAAATGATATAAACCTTCACTGTAATTCAACAAATTTTAGCTATATTAGAAAATGCAGTAACATTTGCTAAATTAAATACTTTACATGCTAGTATAATAGAACCAAATGATTTATTAAATGAATTATGAGGTATCAAATCACTTATAACTCATATTAAACTACCTTTTGAAGTAATAGAATCTAGTATACTTGTATTTGAAAAAATAGCCCTTGTAAAAGGTTATGTAAAGGATCATAAAATTACCTTTTTAATAGAAATTCTCATTGTAGAGATTAATACTTATACATATTATCATTTATTTGCATTCCCTATGAAAGTTAACAATCAAGTCATTATCCCAAAGACCAAGTTTCTTTCCCTAAATGAACTTAGGTATGGAGTCACAAATGAGAAATGCAAGGAAGTGGCACCAGGCCAGTACTTATGTCAATCGATAACGACAACAGCTATTCAAACAGATAGCCCCTGCGAAGTACAACTATTACGATTCTCTAATCACTACGAGAATTGTGTGCCAAAACCAGTACAAATTATAGATATGAAAATTCAAAAAGTTACGGACAACAAATGGATTGCTGTATTTCCTCAAGAAGTAATAGCAACCGCCATTTGCAGCAAAGACGAAAACAGTTTAGCCTTAATTGGAAGCAAAGTGATGACCATAAAGAAAGATTGCTATTTAAAAGTAAAAAGTGAAATTATTCGGGTATATCAAAATTCAGGAGTGACGAAGAAATTTGCAAATCTATCCGAACTACAGTTCCAGATTCTTCAAACCAAAGACAACGAAATTATCAAAAAACCGATGCAACTAGAACATCTAGACCTCGACGATCTCAACCATGCGGTATAATTAATGGACAATTATAAAAAACAGTGAGTTAAAAGTGCCAAAGTTATACTATGACAATATCAGTGTTTGAACAATTTTATTGATGATTGTATTATTTTTATTAACTGTATATTTATTGTATAAAATGTACATTAGATATAGGAGCAAAGAAACAAATGTGAACAAAAAACTACAAATGAAACTTTAGGGATAATAAGTTTTAAAAATTAAGTACAACCCTTATTTTCATCTAAGTCGGAAGGAGTTACATATTTCCCAATTAATATGTATATAAATTTAAATACAATTATTATGTCTTAAGAAATAGAATGCTACATTGTATAATTGAAGGTAATAATATAAAAGGTTAACGAAAGTTCATATCAGACATGAGAACGGAAGCAATTACTTTGTATTTCAGACGCAACCTGATACTGCAGGTGCAGGACACAATGGACTGCAATAAAAGCAAACTTAATTAAGACATTGTATGTTATCAAGAAATAGCAGACGGTGAGATCTGCATTTCCCACAAGATGATGTGAGACCAGGAATTACATAAACACCCCGAGGAGCCCCTGATAGCCAGTCAGTCTTGAACTTCATAACTTTAACATTGTTAGTGGTTCAAGCTACTCACCATAATTTTTAATTATTAATTATTGATTGTCAACTTCAAGTATTTTGTCAATTTCAATTAGTTTAGTGAATATAAACGTTTAAGTTGATTGTAGCAGAAAGAAGTCGTTTTTGTAATTGTATAATTGAGGATAAAATTGATAGAAAAGTTTTTTGGGAAATAATTGTTTTTAAAAAGAAGCTCCCAAAGCCCAAAAATCTAACTCGCATACCTGAAAAATACCTAGGTAAAAATGTAAAAAAAAGGTAGAGAAAGAATTAAGGTAGATGTCTTTTTCCGTAGCTGTTGTTGCAGTTCACCAGTTCAAGGTATCGGTAAAAAAGTGTATCGTGTATTACATCCACTCGTCATAAGGAGTTACATATCATTCGCTCACAAAGGAATGTGATTTCTGAAAGCCAATCACACAATCCCCAAAAAAAGACACGCAAATATTCAGAAACGGCGTTTAATTTAAACACAAAGTTCTAACGAAATTATAAAAAGATTAAATACTAAAAAGGGATTTGATACGTTTAAAACGACATGTAGCAGTATGCAAGAAAGATTTCAAAAAGTTAATGCTTCAATTAGTTTGGTGCTGAGAAGGAAGATGGCAACAATCAACTTGGTTTGTTTATAGTCTTTGTCGTTAACATTGACAGTTTAACTATTGGGCCTTACCTTGCAACTTGGGCGCAACAAATACGGTTATTTTTAAAATTTGCACTATATTCAAGGTGTCACCTGTACGCGCATGAGTTTTTCAAATTAACTCGTTTTTAGATTAAGAGTGGGTTGGGTATGTACGAAATTGCCGTTTTGGTCAACAATACCTTTAGGTAAAGAAATACCTTGTGACTTACATTTTGACATTTTAGATAAACATAAATGGTTACATAAAAATTGGAGGTATTAAGCGTTATCTTAATGTCTACAATACCCCCGATGTCTTCAAGGGAATCTCAGGGGGTGAATGTTCTTGGCCATCTTATTCTGCCGCAGCAGAAATTCAGGTACATGATAATTAAACACAAGGGAAAAAAAGGAAGTCCGTTTTTACACACCTCGCGCCTGTCAGGTTTAATACTGAAATCCTCCCGGAAACATTATCCCACTATCACTCAGGTCAGCACTTCTCTCCTATTGGCAGACGGACATCAAGCAACCTTTAACTGCTAACCGTATAAATTTCAATAGAAAGTCAGCTAAATGTTAAAAAAACGGTGCTTCATTTAAAACTTATACTAATAATCAAAATACTTACAAAAGTTAAATATTAAAGGTATTTGATAGGCGTTAAAATGACAAAATGTGTACCACCAAAATTTTGTCCTTAGGGGACAATTTTTTTCTTATTGCGCAATCTGATGATTCACTACAGGCTCCATGCTTCGATTTCAAATGTGTTGTTCGCGTCAAAGTACGTTAAATTGATTTTTCTCAATTTCTGTAACAAAGTACGTAATTGTAAAGTGCTTCTCTTGGGTTAGTCTAAAAATTTTTGTCCGTCTCAAGTAACACAAATGAATTCTTAGCTTGTATTTTGTGAATCAATAAGAATCCATGACAAGAATTGGAATCCATAGAAAAACATGATAAGAATTGGAAACAAACAAACTCGAATAATATAAGGTTATCTGAGAAAAGCAAAGTATGGAATCTGTTTAATTTTTTCTTAAATATGTATTAAGTAAACCTTTAAACTGATAAACCGTATGACGTATACAAGAATTATTGAATACAAACTTTATTGTGTAATGTACATTACAGCTATCATTTTAGATATCATTATCTGGTTCAAAAGTTTGATGAATTGATTGAGCAAATTGGCGAACTGTTTTACTAAGGCGTTGTATTTTAATTCTTTCATATCTTATGCATGATAAGTTTATCTCACCTAAGTAAATAAGATTAAAAAGTGTGCTTGTAATTATGTCAGGCTGTTGTTTAGCTCGCCACCAGTGACCCATTACATTTTACTGATACTTTTGAAGTATGACATGTCTTGTTAGAACAACAGGTGACGTTTCTCTCTTTGAGTATTTTTTCAGTATCACCCCACCCTTAGCTTCGCTGACAACACATGTTTCGATGCTAATTAGTTTTTGCACAATTACGCTATCGACAGGGTAACGGTAATGCAAGTATGATTCGATAACCGCACGTGTACGTCGTACAGTTGACAGGTCAGGTAAAACACGCTGCAACGTGTTTGTTTAGTCGGAGATAAATTGTTTTTAGTTTGTTTTGTTGTATAAAGTTTAACGAAGAAAAGGTATTCCCAGTTACGAACAACGCTCTTAAAAATAAGTTTTCCTTACGTAAAGCATAGTCAAATTAACTTGAAAATGATAAGAGAGAAGGTGAGAAGTAGCTCATATTTAGAAAGACCAATTAATTTTTAATTTATTTTACATTATAGTAAAGCAATTGAGTAAGAAATACTTTAATTTACAGTTATTTATAATAATTAAAATTAGAATCATAGCAAGAAATAGCGATGGCGACCATGTTGTCACAGGCGAATAAGTCGTTAAAATGTTAAATTTCCCAAAAGGGACAAGAATCCCATAAGTTGAGGGTGCACCGGCTAACTGCAATGGTGGGGGAATGAGTCCCTATAGAAAAAATTTTTTTAAGAAAAATTATTAAATATTAAGATAAAGTGTTGCAATTGTAAGCTACATTACCAATGACATTTTTACATTGAAGGACGTTTTATTTACTAAATCAATGCATGCCAACTCGTTTAGTCTAGGGATAATCATCTGGAAGAGGAGTATTTCTAGTGGATCCAAATTGTTTTGGTCTCTTGGTGAAATGGAGTCCTATCCACAAAACACTAAACTATATTTTAGAGGAAGAAAGCAACCACGTTCTTCTCACTGCGTCACCTAAATCTATTTGAGTAAAAACATCATAACATTAATAGTAAAAAGGTACACACAGAAAGTTTTAAACATAAAGCAATTCACTTTTGATTAGTTCCAACATTAGCGATTTAATTAAAACAAAAATTTCATTGTGCATAAAAATATTTCAAGATCAAGAACATTAAAAATACAATTGCTTTTATAAAAGTATCGTAACATTGTTCGTAAGCGGTCTACAATGAAAGGAATACAGCTATTGAACAAACAATAGATTAATTGACAGCTATATAGTTGTATTTGCAACTCTACACTCCGTTCATGTATAAAAATGATGGGTATATCAATTAAATCAGGAAGTTTTTATTAGTCTATTTCAAATTTTAAATATTGGAAATATTAAAATATACAATAGACAATGCACAGTGCATATTGCACAATGTACAATGTACAGTGTTCAATGTTCAATGTACAATATACAATGCACAATGCAAATGCACAATGTTCAATGTGCAGCGTACATTATGCAATGTACCGTGTGTAATGTGCACTGAATAATGTATAATATGCAATGTATAATGTGCAGTGTGCAATGTCTAAAGTACAATGTACAATGTTCATTCTGCAATGTAATATGTGCAATGTACAACATGCAATGTACAATGTGCCATGTACCATGTTTAATGTACAATGTACAGTGTACAATATACGAAATCATTGTGCAGTATACAATATGCAGCATTCTACCAATAAATAAAGAAAAATACATGTCTTATACAAAATATGTAAAAGGTACGAAAGTTAGTTTTAGATTTATCGATTCATTCAGGTTTATGGCATCTAGCATCGAAAAATTAGCTTCCTACTTAGATGATAATAAAAAATCCATCACCAGGGAAAATTGTAACACTGATAATGAGTTTCGGTTTTTTACGCGTAAAGGCATATTTCCCTATGATTACATTAACTCTTGGGGTAGGCTTAATGAAACCAATTTATCCTGTAAAACAGCATTCTTTAATCGTTTGCGCAATGAAGAAGTCTCAGATGAAAACTACAATCATGCTAAACACGTTTGACGAACATTTAATATAAAAACACTAGGACACTATTCAGATCTATATTTAAAAACAGATGTACTGCTCTTGACTGACATATATGAAAACTTTAGAAAAACTTGCATGTTCACGTATAAGTCAGATCCACTTCACTACTTTATGGCTCCTGGTTTAGCTCTAGACGCAATGTTAAAAACGACAAACGTTAAACTCGAGTTGCTTACTGATATTGAAAAAATAATGTTTTTAGAACGGGGAATTCGTGGTGGCATTTCTCAATGTTCGAATAGATATGCCAAAGCAAATAACAAATATATGAATGCAGATTATGATCCGAATTTCGATTCTAAATATTTAATGTATTTTGATGTTAATAATTTATATGGGGCTGCAATGTCTGAATATTTTCCATATGGAGAATTTGAATTTTTAAATGGCACCAGTCCAGATATAGTACGTTTAGACATACTTAATATTCCCGATGATTCTGATGTAGGATATATTTTTGAATGTGATTTACACTACCCAGTATCTTTACATGAAATTCACAGTAACTTACCTTTGGCGCCTGAACATATGATACCACCAGTACCTTCTAATAAATCAAACCTAAAGAAATTACTTACAACTTTATATCCAAAACTCAACTATATTATTCACTACAAGAATTTAAAAATGTATTTAAGCTACGGTTTAGAACTAAAAAAGTTTCATAAGGTTCTTCGGTTTAAACAAGCTCCTTGGTTAAAAGAATACATTGATTGAATACGAAATTAAGACAACAGTCAAAAAACAGTTTCGATAAATGCTTTTAAAAAAATATGATAAATTCGGTTTATGGAAAAATGATGCAAAACGTACGGAAATGGAAAGATGTGAAATTAGTGACTAAATGGGAAGGACAGTTTGGAGCTCGTAGTTATATAGCAAAACCTAATTTTCACAGTTGCACTGTGTTAGACAAAGATCTTGTCTTAATAGAAATGAATCAATTAGAGGTTTATTCTAGATATTTCGAAACCCTATTTATATGAATCTCGCTATAGTTATATAAAATCGCAATTTGCTAACAAAGCAAAGCTTTTGTACACAGATACGGATAGTTCGATATACGAGTTTAGCGTTGAATTTATTTACTCTAATATCAAACAAGATATTCATAGATTTGATACTTCCGATTACGACACAGATACGGATAGTTCGATATACGAGTTTAGCGGTGAATTTATTTACTCTAATATCAAACAAGATATTCATAGATTTGATACTTCCGATTACAACCCCAATAATAAACATCATATCCCATTATCAAATAAAAAGGTTCCTGGTCTTATAAAAAATGAAAACAATGGTGATCTCATGTTAGAGTTTGTAGGGCTTAGATCTAAAATGTACACTTACAGAGTTCAGCATAGGGTAATAAAAAAGTCAAAGGGATCTTCCTCAGCAAGCATTAAGCAAATTTCTTTTGATGATTATAAAAATGTTTTGTTTTATAAACAGACTGTACAGAAACAACATTGTTTAATTAGATCAGTCAAACATGGTGTGTTTACTATAAAACAAAACAAAATTGTTCCTAATCCAAGTGATGATAAAAGAATTCTTAGTACCTCAACCACTGATACTAAACCTTGGGGTATAAATATACACTCAGAAATGACTTGTAAAGCTTCAACCACTGACTCAAATAAAGAATGCAATTTATTTTATCCCGATTAACATATAATATTTTTTAGTTATAAAACTTCAGTGTTATGTTTATACCTGCAACAAGTACACCGTTTTTTTTGGATGTGTCTAAAATACGATACCTTTCAATCTGTCCGAGTCGAACTATATTTGTATAAATGTATTGTAGAGAAAAATGGTAGTAACCGTTCTGTTAAAAAAAATCCAGTTGTTTGTTAATAACGTACCAGTTAGTTTATTTGAGAAATGTATAACAAAACTTTTATTTAAATTTTTTGTAATTATTAGCGGTTCTACTGACACAATTTGGCAATGTTCACGACTGTTTACTAAATCACTTAATAATTCCAACATGTAAAAAATATTCAAGCACAAATTATTATAACCCACTACCAATCAAACATTTGATATTGTAAAAAAACATGTAAAATAATAAATAGACTGTGGTTGCTAAATGATTTATTGTTTTTTTCTTTTAATAATTTGTAAAGGTACAGTAATAAAGTAATTATAATATTCTTATGCTGTTTGAGAGCGGATTGTATTTGACTATCTCATCATGAAGTATAAGGCAATCACAAGATGTATTTGGCAAAACGTTTCTGCTAGCTTCAAATTCTAATCCAATATCGACAGTACCAGATTTTAACACTTCGTTTTGTCTAGAACAATGTATGACTACTAACGGCACAATACTTCGTAAATCTTCAGGATTAAAAAGTGGTTCATTTTCCTTTTCGTAGTATGATTGCTGAAATTGGGCATACGTCTTATATAACAACGCAGTCTATTTATTCTCGAACTTCAAATTTAAGTTATCGTACGGGAAAATTTCTGAATTTAAATAAAGTTTCATGTTGGTTAAATAGCAATGATCAAAACGACTGTAGTTGCTCACATATTTATTTTTTCGGTTGGTTTGGAAACTAACAATCGCAAATGTTGGTTTTTCTAATTGTGTTGTTGTTGCATGTATGACGTTGCGTTTCTTGTAAAAGTTGATATTTATGCAACTCCCATCCTCTAAACGGAATATGCAAATCCTGATTTTGTGCAACGCATTCTATTAAATTAATTCGTTGAGCATCATCAACGGCTACATACGGCATTTTCCATAACACTTTATTTAAAACATTTTTTATTTTTTCATTAGGTGTAGGATTAATTATAGCATTAGTATCAAAACTAGAACGTAGTAGAACTAACTCATGGCGGAGGTTTAAAATAATTTTTTTAAAATCTTCGCATAATCCGAGAACCATTGAAAGATTTATTGCAACGTTAAAATTCCCATTGGCATTAACTATTTGCGAATCATCCATAGGAAACCACCCAGCGTTTTGTAAATGTTTACTTTGATTGCTATTATATGAAACATATCCCTTCATTATAGAACAGGATTCCGAACGCGATCTACAATGACACCGCCAATTTCATATATAATTTCATCAAAAAGCAGCAAAACCCCATTATCTACAAACTTTGCTGTCTGAGATAGCGTTCCATCTGTTTTAATTAATTTGCCCTCTATGTACAGCATACTCTTCGATGGTAAGGTGTAAACATTTTGTTGTTGTATAGGGATTCGAACTTCATCATTATTGTTTAAAGATGTGTTAGCATAAGGCTGATGAGTATGTTTTTCAATATTAACAATTGCATTGTCGAAGTAAACTTTTTCACGCACGTTCAGTATTTCACTATTCATTCTACTTTTTAATTAAATAAATGCAGTCCTAACGATTGTAGAAACTGCCGGTTTTGTGTTGTTAACGGTCTTGAAGCAATTAATCGAGTGTCAATTGCTTTGAAATTTTCAGCATTTATAGCAATTCTTGACATGTTGCGTGCATTATACTTAATACCCATGGTTATTGCAGATTTTTTTTAAGTGCAACCTTACAGTTAGCAGTTCTCCTTAGAAATTAACTAAATTTCCATCTTGATCTAACACTTTAACTATTATTTCATTTATTATACGTGACCTGATTGGTAGATATATATTCGTAGGTGGGCACTCGACAGTTTAAAACCTGCAGGTACTTGAGGAAAAAATTCATGTATTACACGCGGTGGTTTGCTATTTAAATAGGATCCACTTGCAATGTTACAGTCGATTAAAACTGCATTCACTTTACAAGTGTTAATCGAGTAGTCTGTTTGATGCGTGGCATATGCTAGCAATTTTCGTGGATTGAAACCGAAAAGAGAACCAATTGAATCCTTTTTGGTAAAATCCGCACCTTCACTACATTTAACACTACATTTAAGAGTATTATTGTCAGCTGTCTGGTATCTTTCTAGCGCTTCGTGATTGTTCCGTGCGACCACGCCACCTTTTATCGCCTAAAGCTTTTTGAAGATATTTGCTAATTTTCCTAATATCATAAGTACCGTCGGGTATTTCTATGAATTCTCCGTTAGGTCCATAATAAAATTTATTACTTATTCCTTTTTCAACGTTTGGAATTGTGTTATAAAACTCAAAATTTGTTAATCCTAATACGTACTCCGAATCATTATCCAAGTTTATAGGCGGATTAAAGTTGCTTGTTAAAACTGAAGTGTTTCCCGTTAGAGTAAAAGTGTACAACCGGACAACTTCATACACAATTCTATGTACTGCTCAGAAATTGTAAGCATAAATGTACGCAAAACACAGTACCGTACGATTGTTCTTGGTTAATGTTATAAAGAATTTTACTTTTACCCCACTATTCAAATAACTTATCAACTCTGTTGGCGGTCGCAGGTTTCCGTAGCTGTCATAGTAAATAGCGCTACTACCGTACTTTTTATAAGAGGTCCAATGCGTGCCTACACCTTATATACGATCTAAATTAATTTTACCACATTCTTTTAAATTAACTTTCTTGGGGAAATTGTTTCTCATAAACACTCCACGGAAATATGGTACTTCTAATTGCTTAACAAACTCTATTAATTCTACATTGCTTAGTGCTCGATTCGGTTAAATCAAGTTGCGTTCCTTTGGGGGTTTGCAGGGGCTAAAAAAAGACCAAAACCTTTTTTATAAGGTTTGATGTACATCCCGTTTCCGACTGCAATGTCCTCCATTGCCTTGTTATGACGTTGTTTTGCCGCTAGTTGTTTCTTAGCTATTATTAGTATCTGAAACTGCTTTTGCAACAGCAGCTGCACCTCCAGTAAGAGTACCAAGGGCGCTTAGGCCTGCAAAAATTGGTATTAGTGGTAGAAAACCCTGTTTTAGGAATTGATATAATACGGGCTAATTTAATATGTTTCTTTTGTTTTGCGGTATTAGCGGCCTTAATTGCTATGTTGATTGCATCCATAATATTAGATCCTTTAGCCCTTTTTAAAGCTATACGTGCTTGTTTGATAATACTTTTAATACCTAATCGTACTTTTTATTTTACGTTTCTTTATCAGTTTTCTTATTTTATTGATATTTTTTGTTCTCAGCGATGCGCAGGCACCCATACCAAGTTTTACTTTAGCTTTCATTGCGGTAGCTACTCCAAATGCTGCTGCTTTCTGTAGCTAACTGAGCTAACTTTAAATCTGCTTGATGGCGTTTAGATAGATCCTTTTCTTTGGAGTATGCAATATTGTGCTCCTTACAAGCTTCGTCTAACTTGTTTATTCCCTTGTGCTCCCCGAGCTAAACGTTTGATTACTCTTGTACCCAGACCACAAAATTTGTAACCCGGAATATGCGCTTCAAATGGTAAATTGTTAATTACAGTATTTAACAGTCCGTTCCCAGTGGTTTAGAATTATTATAGGTAATCATTAGCGGACAACTGCCCTCTCAAGCTGTGCAGTAAATAAATTATTGTGAATTAATGATTTTTTATATATTCGCCGTTCTTATATATAATTTCACTTTTTTTACAATCGAATTTAGAACTTGCAAACATGCGTGTTGTGAAACAATCAACATCTTTAACCATGAACAATGATAACATGGACGTGCAATCCTTAGCTAAAAAGAAAAAACGTAGCGTTCTTCTGCCTGCCTCTATTCGATGTCTAGTTGTTGGTCCATCAAATTGCGGTAAGACCAACGTTATTATTGGGTTGATAGAACATCCTAATGGTTTAAAGTTTGAAAACGTGTATGTTTATTCTAAATCACTTTATTAACCAAAGTATCAATACCTTGAAAGTCTACTGCGACCAATAAAAGGGATCAAATATTATACATTTTCCAGTTCTGATAATATTATATCACCATCTGATGCTCTAAATAATTTTATATTTGTTTTTAATGATGTAGCTTGCGATAAACAAGGTATAATTAGGGAATACTTTAGTATGGGGTGTCATAAACAAGTAGACAGTTTTTACCTTTGTCAAAGTTATACTCGTATACCTAAGCACTTACTACGTGATAATACTAATCTTTTAGTTTTATTTAAACAAGATGATTTAAATTTAAAACACATATATGACCATCACATCAATACTGACATGAAGTATGATAAATTCCGTGAAATATGTGGTGCTTGTTGGCAAGACAAATACGGTTTCTTAGTTGTAGACAAGGATAGTGATCCAGGTCAAGGAAGGTACCGGATAGGTTTTGATCACTTCATACATATTTAAACCATGAGAGACGCAAGTATCATTAGTATCCAAGAATTTTTTTATTACTATAAACTTTTTACGCAATGAACAAGGAGGCGATAAAACGTAAAAGAATTTTAATTAAGAAAAGAAACATTGTAAAAAACGAACTACGCCAGTTAAAAGATAGTGAAGTCGTCCAAGCGGAATCAATCTTACCCATAACATCGCGATTAGAAACTATTGCTAATATACTGGATGGGGAAAGTCTGGTAAAGAAAAAAAATTTAAAGATTAAGAACTGTCTCATAGCAGTGTAAAAAAGTTAAACCTAAATTGCTAGAAAGGAACGTTGACTATATTGATTCGCCGGTTATTGCTCAGCATATACGGAATATAAATGATGCCATGGATGAAGATGATGATGATGATGATAATGAAAATACAAAGCTTTGTCGATTCACCTGGTATGACACATTATCTCGAACAGTTACATCCGCTATCTCAAGAATATATTTACAATATGTTTAAAGATGTTAAGAACGAATTTAATTATAAATATGCTGTTAGGTATAACTCTGATTCAAATGGTCTTATGATAGGCAATTCTAATTTTGCGTTGGGTGATGTACTAATAAATAATTTGAAATATAAATGTACTCCTGGATTATACGAATTACTGTTTAAAAATATTCTGTCGAGTACAGACCGCAAGATCTAAAGTCATACCTTGATATTGTGAAAAGAACAAATGCTAATAGAAGATATTATTCTCAAACAGAACCAATTCAGGGTAATAATTCATATAAATACAAAAATATAATGTCTACATTGAGCATTCTTCCCCAAACACCTCGTAGACCTAGAACATTGCCCTATAGAAAGCGTCTTGGAGACGGTATGACAATGAAAGTATCAAATAACGCCATAGATTATTTATGTTGGAATGATCCCAATGAACTTGTTGATAGATTACGGCTTTTAGTTTCATCTCAGACTGCTGGACACACAGGTCACAGCAACGAAATAAATTCGATCATTGAAGAATTGCGGGAGGCAAAAGTGATTAGATGATATGACAATTGACAAATTTAGAAGGCACTTAAATAACCGTAAAATAGATCTAAGTGAACAGGAATATGAAAAGAAAATGAAGGTTTTGAAACCTTCATTGAGTACAAGTTACATATGTTACATTACACAGTAGTAGCAACGTTTTACTCTAGTACATTCCTCGATGGCTGCAAGACATTCCTTACTTTACATTAAGCATAATTATGAATTTCCTTATGAGGAAGCAGTGATTGAGAATATTAAAGGATACCCGCAAGACATTGAAATTCTTATAAACGATAAAAGTTATGTAATTGCGCAGTTACTAGGATTTTTGCTTAGACGTATGGATGTAATCAACTTTCGTGACAGCGGTGTTAGCATAAACAATACCACACTGTTTCCTCATTTTATATTAAAAGTTTATTTCAAAGCAAGTGGAGCCCTCGACATTCAATAGTAGAAGTATTTGTTAATTGTATTTAATAAATCCTGATTAGAAAAAAAGTATTATGATAGTTGCTCAATCAAAAGTGAAAGAGGATATAGTAAACTAAATTCATAAACCAGCAAAAATAAATTTTGAAAAACGTAAAGTGATAGTAAAAGGTTTAAATGACCTTCTTCAGACCGATTTGATTACCATATTCGCAAAAAAACAAAGGATTTAAATACATTTTAGTAGGTACTGATTGTTTCTCCAAATACGTATGGGCTGTACCACTTAAAAGTAAAACGGGTATTGATGTTACTGCTGCAATGAAAACAATTTTAAATAAAGTTCAATCCTTAATGCAGACATATGGCATAAACCATTATAGTGTTTTTTCTACAAAGAAAGCATGCATTGTGGAATATGTAATTAGAACTTTAAAGGGAAAAATGTGGCGCTTGTTTAACCTGAACGGTTCTTACAATTGGATAAAAAATTTAAGTAATGTTGTAAAACAATACAACAACACAGTTCACAGTACTATCGGAGTGAAACCTGTAAACGTTGATAAATCAAATGAAAAAACTATTCTTAAATCATCATTTACCCGCATCAAACTTGCAACCAAACTACCAAAATATTCAATTAAAGACAGCGTGAGGATTAGTAAACACAGGGAAGCATTTACGAAAGGTTACACACCAAACTGTTCAAATGAAATTTTTAAGATTAAAAAGGTAAACGTAACAAATCAAGACGATAAAGAAATCAATGGTGCATTTTATGAAATGGAGTTGCAAAAGGTTAAACATCCAGGAATTTACCTGGTAGAAAAAGTCCTAAGAAAGCGTGGAAATAAAGTCTTTGTAAAATGGTTAGGCTTCTCTAACGTACACAATAGCTAGATCTATAAAAATAATGTTTGCTAGAAGTTGTTATAATAACAATAGTTAATAATTCCAACATTGTAAAATTAAATTAAAATAAATAATACGGACACCATCTTTCTATTGTTTTTTATTATTATTAAACCATTCTTTTAATAACAAGGTATTTTGTTTTGCACTTGCAGACTATTAGTGCTGTGTCTACAACAATGGATGTTACATAGTAAACGATTATTGATTTTTAACTCCAATAACTTAGGACAACCTAGTGCAAACGTATCAGTTACAACGTTTTGCATTAGATAGGTTTCCATCCATTTCTTCTTTTCTAGAGCGTTCACACATACTTCTTCACCGGGTCTGGTAATTTGCTTCAAATAAAGCGCTATGTATGATGACACCATTCCAGCTGTTGAAGATTCATCCCAAGAAAGACCATGAATATTCCTTTTCACCCAGTCGTTATGTTTTATATGATTTTGGCTCAAACAACTAGACTGCATTGGCAGTTTAAAAATTTGATGCCAAACAACGCCTTCCAACAAGTACAAAACCGCAATTTCTTTGCACACAAATTCGTTTTTCTTGTATTTAAATCCCTGAATATCAATTATATACATGTTTGTATATGTAGGTATGTAAATATGCAGTAAACTTCGACTAATTAAATTAATATTAGGAGCAATCTCCTTATATAGCAGTTTATCACCATCTGCATACTTTGCTAACCTACTTTTCAACCTATCACAAGAGTAAACACATTTTGAATTGAAACTGGCCTATGTGTATTTGCAGAGTGATCGCACTTTGAATTCAAACCGGCCTTAGCATATTTTGCATCTGACCTACTTTATAACTTCTCGCTAGAATTTAAAACAGCTCATTTTTCTGCACACATTTACATTTTTTCAATGTAGCATACGTGTGGACACGTTTTGAAGTCAAACCGGCCTATGTGTATTTGCAGCCTCTAAACAAAAGTAAAAAACATAAATCAGAATTCACTTTAATTAAATACAATTGATTTTGATGCGATATTTTGCATCTGATCTAGTTTATAACTTCTCGCTAGAGAACCAAATTCAAAACAGCTCCACATTTTTTCTGCACGCACTTTCAACGTAGCATACGTGTGTTTTGAAGTCACACACGTATGTTCCATTAAAAGTAATATAAGGCCGGTCTGACTTCAAAACGTGTCCACACGTATGTTACATTGAAAGTAATATAAGGCCGGTCTGGCTTCAAAACGCTGCACGCGTATGTTGCTTTGAAACTTTCAATGGAAAAACATACGCGTGCACCGTTTTGAAGTCAGACCGGCCTTACTTACCTACTAATCTATTATTAAATTCAAAGGGCGGCACTCTCTAATGCAGTATAATCCAATGACATCGATTAGGAGAGGTTTTAAGATTTGGTGCCTCTCAGATAAAAAAAAATTGACGTTTATCAAGGCAAAAATTAAACAGTAGACAAGAAACTTGCTAATTTTAATCTAATCGGTTCAATCAAAACCGCATTCAGTGTGTTCTACATGTGGGATATTTTTATGCTGCAACGAAAAAAACTGTTTTGCTGAATATCATGAAATAGTTTTATAAATATATTTTTAAGTATAATAAATTTTTTTATCCACAGTGATATTGTTTTTTCATATTTCCAATATAAAATTGAATGAATAGGGCTATTCAACCCATGAATCGATACGTATCGTTATTTCAAAGAGTTTCTGTAGTCCATTTGAAACTTTGACAGATATTTGACACTCCGACATTTGTGTGCATTCAATGAAACTAACATCGATACAAATCACACCTCCAATCGTAATTGTGATACCGATCTATACGTTAAATAGCCCTAACACAAAACAAAACAGATTTTTTTAAATTGTTGTCAAATCAGTGTTTTGTATTTCCATAGTTACTTCAAAGCACCATGACTGAATATTAAAAGATACTTAATTTTTTTGCAATATCGGGTACAAAGCAATTTTAAGAAACGTATTTAATAAAGGTAATAAAGGTAAACTTTAGTTTAAATATTTTATCGGTTGGTATTTGGGTGAACTGAAGAAATGAGGTACTCATAAGTATCGTCGGTACACAAAGGGTTAAATTGGTGTTCTGCGCAACAGCCCATGAGGTTTTGAAAGACCTCTAATCACTAAAACATTACTCCCACGAAAAACTAAGTTGTTTAAAGCAATTGTAATGATTTAAAGAGGTTTTAAGAAAGAAGGCAAACAACTTAGTAAAAACTATGTAAACACAATGTTTACATTCGCAAATTTGAGGTTACTTTACTTCCAAGCGAAATCTGTACCACGTGATTCACCATCCTTATTGAGGTATATTCTTAACGGAAATAAATGTCTATCTCATAACGTCACTGTTGGACAATACTTGCGACCCCGGCCCATAGTTAGCGATTGTACGGTACACAATTTTTTCATCTATTTGGTTTTTTAAGTCCCTGACGCCAGGGCCAGTACAAATCAGACACAGAAACTATTTATTTAGTTATTAAACTTCACACATTATTATTTTTACATTATGGCGATACAAACCCCTGATATTCGAATCAATAGTAGAACCGAGATAACGCCCATATCAATTGACGAATATGCTTAGTATGTTGGATAATTGTTTGGCTGAATTTAATTTATAAATATCTAACGATGTAGGATTTCGACGCGATTATAAAACGCGCGCTCGCCGAATAGTAGAGCTAGTAAACTCAAGGCCAGGGTTATGTATAAACGTAAGCTTGTCAGTTGATACTAAACCGATAGCAGTATCTCTTGAGTAATACTGTAAGCTATTACCACGTTGTCATTGATCGATGGTTAGTTTGCAAACGATCTCATTCATTCCTGTGATATTTTAGCCAGTGTTCTTCTTAGTTTTAATTAGTCTCAGTGGGTGCAAGTTAAAAGTATGCAGGCTAACACCAGTGAAAAGAAGCCGCAGAATCCACGCGTGCATGCGAATCCTATATCTATATTGTTTTTTCTGTAAGTAGTAGTTTTACGTTAATTATGTCGATAAACTATATTATATCTACATAATCTATCAACAAAATGCTTATTACTACCTAATCGATGTTTGTTTATGATACGTGAAGTATTGCGGTCGATTTTACTAACAAATTAGCGGTTTCCTTTTTAAATTTAAGTTGGCGTCTTTCGACATTTTTCAAATGAATTTTAATCATGTATCTGAATGCAACTGTAATATGGTAAGTGTGCTACATTCGAATATTTTAATGAGGATGTATGCTACCAGAAAAATATGATTTAATTTTCAGTTGGTTTCTTTTAGTCTTTTTGTAAATACAAAACAGCCGTGAAGTAAAAAAAAAATTGGACATGGTATGTAAAGTACCTACAACTGAAAACTTCAGGTACATAAAACGCGCCCTGTCTTTATTTCGAACACTAACTTACGTGGGTCTTTCTCTACTAATGGGAAACTCGCCCAAACAATACTGTCCCATGCATATTTTTTTCTTAAAAATAAAAAACAATGCAGGTACCACGAAAGGCAGTCATAAATTTACAACATATCTTCAAAAAACTGAGACATTTATTTTTTATTTTGAAAGTTATAGGCGATTTTGCAAAAATCTATGACAGAGGATTGTTGTATGTTGCAGAGAAGTGTTTATATAAAAGAAATTGAATGTAACCAGTTTATTTGTTCAAACTTTACACAACTTACTACGTACATGATGTCCTAAATGAATAATTTCATAACAAATGCTGAATTATTAATTAGATATATTATATTTGAGTGAATTTACTTAATTCCATAGCACTTTGCACTTAATCTTATTAAAATGAACTTTTTAGTGTAAAAATAAAATGTTCATCATTGAACTGATAGTAACTAATTATAATATTAGCATCAGCATTCTGAAATTCTATCTCGACGCGTCTGTGTCGTAGGTACTAAAGTTAACTGACATGCAGACTTCTGCAATCTCTTGTAAGTTATAGCACATTTTCGCCTCTCCACAGCTTGTATTTATCTACTAATTTATCAGATACAACATTCGCAAAAATTTGTTTTTACTTAAAAGTTTGTAACTTGGCATAATTCTCTTTCAATTGTTCATTCATCACTTCTCCAAATAGGGCCTTTTTAACGACGTCCTTTTGAGTCTGGAATATCGCACAATTTGTGCAACTTTGTGTTTGGTGTATCGACAATACTCTTTATATTAGTAGCTTTTTCTAACCGCTGTAACCTTTTACTATACTTTTCGAGTTTCTCTTTGTATTGATCAATCCGAGGGATGGCTCACTTCCGCAATATTGTCACATTTTGGCCCGAAATCTCTGGCAGACTCATGCAAATCCCTCACAGTCGCAATAAAATTGCCCAAAATCGCGGAAATCGCACAGAAATCGCCCCGCAGTCTTTAGAAATCGCCCGCAGACTTCACAAATTCTTTGTAGACTCTGGAAATCACCCGCACCTTCCAGAAATCGTCCGCAATCTTTAGAAATCGCTGAAAACTAATTTTGACTTTCAATGTCCTTTTATGACAATTCTAGAGGGTAAAATTGGTGAAATGGGATAAGAAAATGCGAATTATGCTTGATGTTTTTTAGTCGGAATTAGTTAATATTTCAAAACCATCAATCAAGTGAGACTACCCTTAAATTGTTACTACAGAGCTTTTAAGAACCGTACAACTTTGGAATAAACCCTTTTCAAAGGTAGATTAAAAATAAAAGAAATGTTCCGAATAAAAGCGCCAATTTAGACGAGGCGTTAATAGTAGATATTTCCGTGACGTCAGTTCTTTGTTATAGTGTGGAGGCTGAATTTATGCGAGACTCTTGCATCGAGTCGTTGCAAATAAAACTGGCTTATTACTCAACCCCATCAACGGTGGCGTCATCACGTTGCGATTATATAACAAGCACATTAATAGTGCCAACACCACGACCAAGGAAATATTAGTAAGAATAGTCCTTTGTGACCCCTTTGTATCAGAAGTACCATGTAAATAAGAGTTTTTCCATTTTTCGAATCTGTGCACTCAAATTGCCATAAAAAGTAACTTTTGACACTTCAAATTTTTCTAAATATTATAGTAGCTGAATACTAGTAATTTTTTTTAATGCTAAAGTAAGCAAGTTCATGTAACATAAAATACTTATTCTCTTACAAGTAATTCGTAAGATTATTTACAAATTACAGATAGATATCAAAGATTTAACTTTTAAAAAAAGTTTCATTTCAAAATATTTTAATATCATAATATTTGTTTGGATCTTTTATGTTTATTTTTAATTAGTATTTTTTTGGCCATTTGTATTCATTCAGATCTTCATTTGAGAACCTTATAAGACACTCATTAACATTAACCTATTATATTAGTCTACTAGTGCACCAATTGGAATAATAATATACAGTTAGTCTTTATGCCCTATTCCTTGTTTAATAAAAACATGATATACATCCAATTCTTTCAATACTTTTTGTTGTATTTTTATCTCGATTTTTATTAATAACTGGGCTTGTGATATTGTCGGATGCTTTCACGGCCAGAGTCATTATAAATATTTATGGTTCCGGGTTGGAACCGTGTCATTTTATAAATTAAGGTCGACGTTTCGCCCATCAGGACAAGAAAAGAAATAAGTAATAAAATAAAAATAATAAAAAATATAAAAAAGATAATATTAAATAGACAAGTTAAAGTGCAAAGAGAAGAGTTACTCCTCAACTAGCAGACTCACTAGCCCATTCAAAGCAATAAGGTGTCTTGAGGCGAAGTAACTGGCGAAAGTAAGGAAAGTGGTAGTTTATATAGGGTGAGAACTTGATACATGAGCGATCATGAATAGAGATGAGTATCGTAGCGGATCAGTGAATGTCACGGTTCCGCTCTTGTGAACATAGGCTTGTTTTCCAAATGGGGGAAAGGTAGTAGCCATCGTCTTTGTTTAGGTTATTAGTATTTTTATTGATTTTTATAGATTCTCTAATTTTTCTATTGTAGAAAAATGAAATTCTGGCAATTAGTTTCGTCTTGTCAAAGTTAATGGTATGCCACCGCTGAGCGATTGTACTGGCTTGTTCTTAAGCATCGCTTATGCTCGTTTAGTCTAGTCTGTACTGACCGTCTTGTTTCTTCTATGTATACTAAAACGCAACTGCAAGGTATACTATATACGCCTGGGACTTTAAGACTATTTTCGGAATCTTTTGAGGTTGGTAATATTTGTGAAATTTTATTGGTGAGTTTATAGATAGTTTTGATGTTGTGTTTACGTAGAATTTTGCCAATTCGGTCTGTTACTCTGTGTATATATGGAAGGATTGCTAAAGAACGTGTATCGAGATTGTAGCGTGGTTTGGGGGTTCGTGTAGGATGCAGATGCCGGTTTATTACTCTGCCGATATCTGAGTTACGATAGCCGTTTTTTATAAGACTGGTTTTATGATGGGTCAGTTCATTAGATGAGTGTTCTGGTTGTGAAATCTTAATTGCACGGTGGACTAGAGAGTTGATTACCGATGATTTTTGTGAGGGCTGATGATGTGACGACGCATGTCGGTATCTGTCTGTGTGTGTGGGTTTTCGATATACGGAATGACCTAGTCGTCCGTTAGGTTGGCGCTCCACCAGAACGTCAAGGAATGGCAGAGTTCCGTTCTTTTCAATTTCTAGAGTGAACTTAATGTCTTTATGTTGATTGTTTATGTGATCTAGAATTATTGAGCGTTTGATGTCCATGGGGCCAGATTACAAAAGTGTCATCTACATAACGGAGCCATGTTTTTGGTTTAAGGTCTGTGGATTCTAGAGCTATGGATTCCAAAGACTCCATGAATATATTGGCCACAAAAGGGGATAAAGGTGAGCCCATTGGTGTGCCCGAAGTTTGTTTGTAAAATTGTCCGTCGAAGACAAAATAGGTAGGAGTTAAGCATTTTACAATGAGCGTGGCCAGGTACTCAAATTCGTTTTCTTGACTTAGGAGTTGTTTAATAATGGAGATAGTGTCTATGACAGGTACGTTTGTAAATAGGGATGTAACGTCAAAACTGACTAGCATATCATTAGGGCCTAGCTCAATATTTGCAATTAGTTCTATGAAATTAGTGGAGTTTAAAACATTAGTAGGGGTGTTACCGGAATCTTTAAAGACTTCTAGTCAAATTTCCATAGACTGTTTGATGAAAAAAATCTAATTTCATAAAATTATTTAAATATTTGCTTATAAATCCAAAACTAGTCGAGTTAGGTATAGGAACAGTCGGGAACAGTATACATAGAAAAATAGTAAATATCAGCAGCTTTCAGAATTGCAAATAATATACAGGGTGTTCCATTTAAAAATCCGAACATTTAATAATTTTTTCAATTAAGTAAGAAACAATTGCGCCTGGATCACTCTGTGTTTACTGGAGGATTTGGTTACAGGATGTGGTGTCTTTGGGCCTTAACTAACTACAACCTAAACTAGAGTTCCTTAAAGTTGAGAAGCATAGGTTTATCAACATTTAATTGAAGTCACTTTTCCCTATTAAGAAAACGGAAAATAATGAAAATTTCGAAAACTAGGTATGACAGATAATTATACGACAGTGTTAAGAAAAATTAATCAAAAATAAACATGAAATCAAAAACTGGCATTAGGTATAGGGTATTTCATTTAAAATAACAAAGTTGCTACTACGTTTTAATAGAATTGACAACACTCCGTTGTTGAAAATATTTCAAATCGAGAGAGCATGTTCGCTTACATAAATGACCAAAAATTCAAAACGCTATGTTAAGTAGTTCTTCTTAAACATCTAATAGGTCATCCACCGTGAATCACCCTGTATAGATCAATAAATAACTTTAAGGACATGCGAAACTTACATAAATCCGCGGCAGTCTAAATAAATCTTTGGCAGATTCTGGAATAATCCCGCAGACCTAAGAAATTACTGGTAGTCTATACGAAATCCTTGGCAGACTGTACAAAATCGCGGAAATCTTTCGGCAGTTTTTGCAAATCCCAGAAATTTCTTGGCAGTCTGCAAGAAATCGCTGGCCGACTGATAAAAATTTCATATTTTTGCAATACTGTCACATTTTTGACCTAGTGAGCCACCCCTCGGATCAATCTTACAGTCTCTCTGATCATTCTTTCGCGCATCTTTTTAGCACGTCTCTTTCTTACACTGATTAATGCATTCATTGGAGATCTTGGAGGCGATGGAGAGACTGAGTCAGAACACTCTGAATCTGGCATATTTTCTCGAATAAAATTATTGGTAACCTTTTTCAAAGCCTTTTTCTTTGCACGATAGGCAGTACAATGCTTCCTCCAAGTTTTATTTACAAGCTTGTGCTCACGACGATTCATGCCCTTTACTAATTTTCTTTCGCCCTTCTCTTTCTTGATTTGGTATTTCCGGCGCTTCTTTTCATTCATTGCCACTCTTTTTTCAGGATCATTTTTAAGTCGTTCGTACCTCAATCGTTCAGCAATTCGTTTCTGTTCTAATATGTCTTATTTTGTTTTAGTCTTCTTTTTAGGCGGCATTACGGAGCATTACCTACAGATGAAACATATTGTCAGTCCCAGAAGCCAGAAACTAATTGTTAAGGAACAGTGCTAGAAAATAAAACAGGCCCCTGAAGGATAAAACAGTCCCCTGTCATAAAATGACAGGGGCCTGTGCCCAGGGGACTGTTATTTTTACAAAATAAATTCCCTAGCATAAAATTGTTGGAAGTATTTTATACAATTCAGAGTCACACCTTACTAAGTATATGAATTATGAAGTTATGGTAATTTATTCACATAAAACAATATAAAATCTACTTACCAGTGGACTGTTAAATCAAGCAACCCATGCACGTGGTTCAGCAACAAATGCGTGATTGACACTGACTTTAGTCAGGTTAGCGCTGCATCTGAGCAAATTTCACACCATTTGTGTTCTGTTTAACAATATCAACGGCGCCACCTATGGGTGTATCGGGTTTGGCGCTATTTTTAAATTGAACCAGGAGACAACATTTGAGCATTAATTTTTATATCAAAAATCAGCTTAAAATTATGGTTGTGATTTATAAACACGTTTACTGTATTCTAGTTTTACTTATGCATATTTTAACTTAGTACGTTTAATACTGAAAATAAATATTTGTTATAAAATTTGTCGTTCTGAGAATGGGACTCTACCGGGGACTGTGTTTTAGGATGTTTAAAAGGCGTTTAATCGAATATTTAAAAATTATGTAGTTATATGTGCTATGGTGTGTCAAGAATAGGTAATGTATTATCATAATTGATATTCAGAACGCGATAATAATAACTCCAAATATATAAAATTTGCCTGGGACATCGATTTTCCAATTAGTGGAGAACCACCCACGTAATTGTGCACATGAATTAAATACTATTATAAATTTAAAAAAAAAATTTCTTAATTTTTCAATTTCAGACACTATAATTAAAGTTTTTTATTGTTGCTCATTAGTAGAGGTTAACTAATTTTTGCATAAAATTTTCAAATATGTACCAAATATCATTTTTTATCAATGATCACTCCCAACTGTTTCCGCTTGTAGTTTGGTATTTACAAAAACCACTTCGTTATTTATTTCCTGAATTATTCCTTGTCATTCTAAGTCAGGATAATTTATAATAACAAAATTTTTATTGTTGCTCATTAGTAGAGGTTAACTAATTTTTTCATAAAATTTTCAAATATGTACCAAATATCATTTTTTTTCAATGATCACTCCCAACTGTTTCCGCTTGTAGTTTGGTATTTACAAAAACCACTTCGTTATTTATTTCCTGAATTATTCCTTGTCATTCTAAGTCAGGATAATTTAGAATAACAAAATTTTTTATGAAATTGTGAGGGTTTTTAATATCATCTTCATTTTGAGTTATTGTATGGTATAGTTTTTGCTCCTTGACAATTTTCTGTTTAGGTTCTGTTTCATTCACAATTTTTGTTATTTTTTTTTTTGGTAGATTATCGATACGAATATAATGAGTGTTAAGTTATAAATTTTTATTTCCCCTGAGGGACGGGTACCCCGTAACAACTTAAGGGTGCACCGGCCAACTGCAGTGGTGTGGGAGTGGGTCCCTATAGAAACAATGAATAAAAAGAGAAAATTGTATATAACGATTCACTAGGTGCAATTTCAAACTACATAACCATAACCATACCTTGAAATGCTTCAACTCTGTCAAATTATGGGCGCCAAACCGCCGGTTTTATCACATTATATTTACCTTTCTCTAAAATATATAGAAAGCACTAAGTTTTTGTCATAATTAAAGAAACTCTCGAAGTCAAAACATCTCCCGAATATGACCTCGTCACTAGGGTAGCTAGATATCCTGTCACAAATTTACCATACCTTGATCTATATTATAAATAATTTCAAATAAAATTACATCTAAACTTAAATTATATTAACAATAATTCCTGAAATATAATTACACATACATGCATTTAAAGACAAACCAACTTAAGATAACACTCAAATGGTCATTAACAAAAATCCAAAGAGAATACATTAATTCATAATTTATTCTACCATTCCATTGTTCTAGTTTTCAAGACATATTAAATCCCAAGTTATAGAAATTCTCAATAAATCAATGCCTTGAAAAACAGCGCAAAACCAACTTTTTATTAACCATTCCATGTTTATTACAGTTACTTCTTTTTTACCCCTTTATTAACATTACTTTCGCTAATAAAGCTTACTTTTAAAATCGATATACCTTAGTAACGTCGCAGTCGAATAAAATAAGTACTTTCGCTGTAATTAACTTTTTCTACATAAATGCAAACCATTTACATCATTAATTCACATGTTCATAATCCATAAATTTAAACATAAAAACTCATTCTACTCACTGTCGAACTTCAGGTCATCCAATAATTCCAATGTTTTTTATGCATCAATTTCGTAGGTCCAAAAACAGGAAGAATCTCCCTTAACATACCAAACCATCGTAGCTAAATTATTGAAAGTGTGAACTCTTGGTTTCCAATCCGTTTTTCCCGGTCGTTTATGTCCATGAACTCCCCCATGCGTGGACCAACCCTACACTTGCAAACGTATTTTAATATCATTATCGCCCGCTGCGTTTTTTCTGTGGAAAATCTACTATCACATCTTGGAACTCTGTACTTTCAACTTAACCCTTAACTTATCCTCATACCAACCCCAACAGCGCGTCCTTCACGACATTACATCCTTGCATAACTACATTTCGACTTTTTATATCCCTATTCGCGAATAATTAATTCCTTCATTTTTGTCAGATGTAACTATTGTCACTTAATTCCCACGCTTCCTTACGTTCAGTGAGAGTACAGCCTTCATATTGGATTTTGTCTTCAAACACGTACAAGATGCGTGATATCATATGATCTATTTAGGTTTACGTCTCGTGCTTAGCATTTACTTCTGTCTTCAGGAATATCAATGAATACATTGTAGCATCTTACATTGTATTGTATGATATGAATAAACCACTTGCAACTTGATATTAGTGAATTTAGCTAATACAGCGTCGGTATTTCTCAGCAATAAACTACACTGTCCGAATATACTTTGATATTATCTAGATTTACTTGGTATTGTAACTAAGTAACATTAATGGCTATTCATTTAACTAAAATTTGTAAAAGCTCCCTTATTTGATGTGCATATTATTAATTTCTCTGTTAGTTACTTTATAATTATATGAAGCTGTCTTAAAATATTATGATTCTGTTATCCATATTTACTTAAATGAATATATTGTGTTCCCTTTGTGGTTGAAAATAATTTATGAACCTAAGTACCGTTCCAATATGTATTTAACAGAAATACAGCAATGCCTTTGTGGTTTATAATAATCTATGATTTTAATAAAACTAATAATTGATTGAAATGCCATGTTTACCGAATACTATTATTTATGAAATTAAAATTATACAGAGTGCATCAATGTTAAATTGTTCATTTAAGATCAGTTTCGTCTTTTTGCATCCGGTTTTTATTTAACGTAGCGCTTACGCGTTAAACCCCCTTTACGAACTAAATTAAAAAAATTACTACCCTAACATCCCTGACGTTAGTTCAGTCTCAGTGTTGTCAACAGTTCTTTGTCCATCCAAATTTAAATTAAAAGGTAAGGTCCTTAGATCTAGAAGAAACGACACTGCAAGTGCCACTGAGGGCGAAAGGTCGAGATACGGCCTCATCTACTACTTTTTATCAACTTATTTTAATAAAAATTACAAGCAAGTACTTAAAAAGTCTAATATTAAAATAACTTACATTGAAAAATAATGTATACGGTTAAACAATCGAAAAAAATGCGGTTATAGCATTAATACTAAAAAAAGAGATTGATCGATTTAAAAAACGAAAGTAACAAAAGGATTAGAATCTGCTCTAACAATAAAAATAGTGGCCAAAAATCTTAACCATACAACAATTTTAACCGAATCATACGTTAAAGAAAAGGCTTCGTTTTAAAACAATTGCCTCATATAAAAAATTGCCGTATGAATGGGCGCCAAAAATACTGTTACGGCTAAAATAACCGTTAAGTTATAAATTTTGATTTGCCCTGAAGAGGCGGGGAACTCGTACCAATTTAAGGATGCACCGTCCAACTACAGTAGTGTGGGAGTGTGTGTCAATGCAAACAATAAAAAGGAAAGTTCTATGTAACAATGCACTAGGTGCAGTTCCAAACTACATAACTTATAATGCTTACCTTGAAATGCATTCAGCTTTGCCAAACTATGGGCGCCAAACCGTCTGTTGCAGCAATACCTTCGATATTATCTCTACACGATTATTTCGCATAGATCTCCTTTGCTTCGATTTCGTAAGTTTATTATATTATAATCGACTTTCTCTAACATATTTAAAGAAACAACTTTAAATTTTTGCCATAATTATAGAAATTCTCGAAATCAAGGCGTTTCTCAAATACGACACGTTACTGGGGCAGTTAGATAATCTGTCAGAAATTTAAACAACTTTATTTATATTATAAACAAATTCAAATTAAAATTCCACCTTAATTTAAAATTCTATTGACAATAAATTCCTGAAATATAAATAAATAACATACAGTAATTTTAAAGACCAACAAACTTAAGGTAACGTTCAGCTGGCCAGATATTATTAACAAAAAACCTAAAAAAAGACAACCCATAATTAATCCTACTATGCCATTGTTCTAGTTTTCAAGATTAATCTATCGACATATTAAATTTCAAGTTATGGAAATGCTTGTTATATTAATGCTTTGAAGAACATAGCGTAATGCAAATTTTTATTAACCTTTCCGATGTTCATTACAAGTACTTCATTTTTACTCCTTTATCGACTACACTTTCACTAATAAATACCGTCGCTATGTTGTCCAATAAAATAGCTACTCTTACTTTAATTACTTTCTTTTTACATAAATGCAAAGCATTTACATCTTTAATTCACATGTTCATAATTCATAAATTTAAACATAAAAGCTCTTCCTACTCACTGTCAAATTTCAGGTTATTCAACAACTTCAATGTTTTTCATGCATTAACTTCGTAGGTTAACCAACAACAGAAAGAAGCACCCTTAACACACCATATCATCATATCCGAATTATTGGAAATGTAAAGTCTCCAGTTTTCTAACACTTTTTAACGGTTATTTATGTTCACGACCCCGCGTAACCGTTAACTTGTCTTTATACCTCCCCAACAGCTCTTACTTCCGTGATATTACTTCCTCGCATAACTACATTTTCACCTGTTCAATTTCCTGTTCGCGAATAATTAATTTGATTTGCATTTGATATGCATATTAATAATTACTCTGTTATTTACTTTATAATTCCAAAGCTGTCTTAAAATGTCATTATTCCGGAATGAAAATTTACTTAAATAAATATCTTGTTTACATCTTTGTGGTTAAAAATAATTTATGAACCTAAGTACCGTTCCAATATGTATTTAACAGAAATATAACAATGCTTTTGTGGTATATAGTAATCTATGATTTTAATAAAATTAATAATTGATTGAAATATCATGTTTACTGAACACTATTGTTTATAAATCAAAATTATGCAGTGTGCATCAATGTTAAATTGTTCGTTTAAGATTAGCTTCCTTTTTTTTGCATCCAGTTTCTATTCAACGTAACGCTGACGCGTTAAACCCCCTTTACGAATGACATTTTTAAAAAAATTACTACCCTAACATCCCTGATGTTAGTTTAGTCTCAGTGTTACGTCCACAGTCTTTTGTCCATTCAAATTAAAATTAAAAGGCAAAGTTCTTAGACCTAAAAGAAACAACACTACAAGTGGTGCTGAGGGTGAAAGGTCATGAAGCTGTCTCATCTACTCAATAAGGGAATAAAAGACTCACAGAGTCAAATTTTTTTCTATCCCTGGTGATGAATTGCTAAGATACTGCCACTTGAAAAATGGAGCAAGCTACATTCTTCAGTCAAGTAATATCCTAACCATTTAAACATAGATTGCGGTTGGACGATTGGCCAGAAAGTCAGTCAGGAACCCGAACCCAGCTACTACTTTCTCAATCCCACTCGTCATATTTTACTTAAAAGAATCCCACCAATTTAGCCCCAAATATAACCTAAATGTCCTGGTGTTCAATGCGTATGTCAAAGTATAGATCCCTATTGTAAAAATAAAAACTATAATATTAACAAACTACAGTTAATAAAATTTTTTTCCCAAAACAAAGAAATTAAATTAAGTTACCTATTGATTTTTATTACAAACCCCGTTCGGTTTTAAATTTTTCCTCTGCCAAATCCTTCAGGGTTAACCTTTATCATTACCATTTCACACATCTTTATATAAACTTTATTAACAATCAAAAATAACCCTAAAAATTTAAGTATCCGTCCGGCTCTGAGAAGTTCGTCGCGTTTGAAAGTAAAATGCTTTCTCCCAAACTATATTTTTGACTTAATAACTAACTTCATGCCGTCGTACGTCATAGTTATGTTTTCACGAAATTTATCTCAATCCAGTAGCTCTCAAATCACTAATAATTTTCACATTTACACACAGCACCTCTTTGTATTAAATTCAAAAGAATTACAGATAAACACTGGGAAATAATGAAGTAATTTGTACAGATTCACACGAGTTCAAAAACCATCAACTATGGCAGATACAACAATTCCTGCCTAAAATTCGATGGGGTTTTAAGCGAATAAAAACTGCAAGTTGTTTAAATTTTGCTATACAACTTATAAACCTCTTATGCTATTTGTTTGTTTGGTATTCAATAACCGTGATTTATGGTAATTATAAGGTGTGGAGCTTATTATTATTAAAAAGAACGTTGATACGTGCTTATTTAAGGCGTATTGTACTTTCGGGCTCCTCAAAGAAAGAAGCTCACCATTGTATTCGCAAATTAACATATAAAATGCGAATTGGCTAAATTCCTATCATTAATAATATTAAGTGTTTTTTTAGCTAAACGCATATTGGCCCAATTAGGGGTAGGTCTTAATTTTTTCTCTTTTGTTATTCACTGTTGTATTCATGTTTCACAATATAGGCAGTGGTAACCTCTATACTGTTACTCGGAACTAAACCTTCCGAGTAGGCTTTATCTGTGTTGATTTTTTTCAAGTACATTGGCGTCCAAAGACTTTACATAGAATAGACTATTTAAAGACTTTTCAATGTTAGCGCAAAGATATTTAGTAGAAATACTACAATTTGTATACTACTAAAGTACTATATTTCATTTCATAGAACCCACCCCGCACTAATTGGCACACTAATTTACTGTAATGGCACTCCGCCCCGCTAGAGTAAAATTAATTCGGAAACATAACGTTAATTCTGCATGTAGAACGGTCCTTGCGACATGTAGTTCGATTATATAGCAAGCAACATTAACGTTATTAGTAATAAAAGAAATTTATTATCCCAAACTCATTTTTCATTAGTTAGGTCTGGTATACTCTATGCATAATCCGATAGATTAGATATTGTCACATGATGTACTTTTAGTGGGATTATATCTTCTAATCGAACTGCAAGCAAAATGAATATCAATTAAATAGGTGTTGAAAATGCACTTAATTGATTAATCAAGTCAACATTTTAGCATATGTTACGTATCGCATGTAGTAATTATGTGATTAACTATCAGCTAAATTAATGTTAAACACTGACGTTCCATATATATACATATATTAGGTAATTTTTTACACGAGGTAAGTTGATAAATACTAATGTATTACAATTAATAAGATGAAATAATAACTTAGACTTTTATGCAAAGCCCAAATGATCAAATCGAGATAGTATTTGAAAGAAGGAAAATATAAGGTCTTGGACAGGACTTGAACCTGTATCTTAGTTTTTCCAGGACTATGCTAATGAATTTTTCTGAGAACCTTGCATCATAGAATAGACTATTTAAAGACTTTTCAATGTTAGCGCAAAGATATTTAGTAGAAATACTACAATTTGTATACTACTAAAGTACTATATTTCATTTCATAGAACCCACCCCGCACTAATTGGCACACTAATTTACTGTAATGGCACTCCGCCCCCGCTAGAGTAAAATTAATTCGGAAACATAACGTTAATTCTGCATGTAGAACGGTCCTTGCGACATGTAGTTCGATTATATAGCAAGCAACATTAACGTTATTAGTAATAAAAGAAATTTATTATCCCAAACTCATTTTTCATTAGTTAGGTCTGGTATACTCTATGCATAATCCGATAGATTAGATATTGTCACATGATGTACTTTTAGTGGGATTATATCTTCTAATCGAACTGCAAGCAAAATGAATATCAATTAAATAGGTGTTGAAAATGCACTTAATTGATTAATCAAGTCAACATTTTAGCATATGTTACGTATCGCATGTAGTAATTATGTGATTAACTATCAGCTAAATTAATGTTAAACACTGACGTTCCATATATATACATATATTAGGTAATTTTTTACACGAGGTAAGTTGATAAATACTAATGTATTACAATTAATAAGATGAAATAATAACTTAGACTTTTATGCAAAGCCCAAATGATCAAATCGAGATAGTATTTGAAAGAAGGAAAATATAAGGTCTTGGACAGGACTTGAACCTGTATCTTAGTTTTTCCAGGACTATGCTAATGAATTTTTCTGAGAACCTTGCATCATAATGTTCTATACTATTCTAGTAACATTCTAGAAAATAAACAATTTGTATATAAGGAAGCGTTTATTAAAAACGGGGTCATCCGGTAGATTTATTTATTAGATTGATTCGATTCATAAAGTCGATCGCGAAATGTTATTTTAATGGAAGTCGCGAGCTGTTGCTTTGCGAAGATGATGTTAGAAGTATGCAGTAAGCATACCTTAATTTAGTAATTATTGTTACAATGTATATAGAAGTGATGTTTTTAAATGCAAATTACATTAAAATGGAATTTATTAATTACAAGAGGGAAAATTCTTCAAGATAACACTATTTTAAAATTTTTACTAAATAATCGAGAGGAAGATTTAACTAAAGATGTACTTTGGTAACTGCTGTTTTAAACGAGAATCCTGAACATGGAAAATCTTGTAAGCTGATTTGGACACCAATTTAAAATAAGAAGATATTCAATTACGAGGAGTGTTTTTGTGGATTCTGCAAGTATTCCTTTTAGATTTGTTTTTAACTGATATTGGAGTAGGTAGAATAATAAGTGTGAATCTTATAATATTTTTTTGTAAAGGATTTTTACCACGAAAATTTGTGATCAGAGTCCGAAACACTCTGAGCTTTTAATAGATTATCTGTCAAGGATTTTTTTTTGCCAAACAAACTTTACAAGCGCGGCAATAAACATAACCAGGTAAAACATCCATAAAGAAAAGAATTTAGCTCTGTAAATTTAAAATAAGGTAAGGAACAAATTTGTTTATAATAAGTACTTTTTAAAAATTATTATATGTTTGAAAGAAATGATCTTGTAAATGTTTTTGAATGAGAGAAAATATTTCGTACTATATAAATGCTTTGTGATATTGCTGTGTTTTATTTCATTTTGAAAAACTCCGTCAATTTCGTTAAGTTAGCTAGGCAAAGTTAGAAAGGAAGGTAAGTGAACAATTTCAAGTTTTACAAATTGCTGTATCTATATCATCGCACTCTTTCAGCGACGCTCAACGCGGCGTTGTTACTGCACTCTTTTAGTGGGTCCCAACGCAAGGCCATTTTCACAGCACTCTTTCGCGGCTCTTAAGCGTGTGGTCATTTTCATATCACCCTTTTAGTACGCTCACGAAGTGGGTATAATTTAGATTATAGGGTTCAGAGAATTTCACAGTATTTTGCAGTTCCATCACTAATACATAACGTATTTTGTTTTAAAAGTTTAATGTAAACTACCCGAATTCCGAACTAAACTAATTGGCAAAGCGACCGTGTGCTCATAAGGGTTTGTCTGTAATATGCACGAAAACAAATGGTATTTATTTGGAAAAATACATCACCTTCTTTGCTTTCTGACAAAAATCACACAAAAATTGACAGTGGCAGAATAATGAACTGAAGATAACTAAATTATTCTAGCTAGCTTAGAAGGCACGTAGAAATCATAGCAAACGCGTTCACATTGTGTATGCTACTTCGGCATAAACATGTAAGACATGAAAGATGAACTTGAGACATAAAACGTTCGCACTTCTTTACTATTTGTTCAGGTCTCCACCGGGTCTTTTTATAAACTTTGGCATGTCATTTACCAGTGAATTATGATAACAGGTTATTTCTGCCCTTTACAAACCGTGCACAAGTCAAACGGGTTCTTCATTTTCGACATTAAGAATCTTTATCTTTATGAGTTCTTCTAGTGGCCTGCTCTTATATCCTCTTTTTCCCATCATGACCCACGAAGACTGTGTCACCTACTTTGATCTCTCCACATTTCTTTGCTTTTTGAATGATATACAGATATTCATTTCTGAATCTGTCATTCAATTCTTCCGAATGTGGAGGTGCTATGGAAAATGTTTCCCAAATTCTAACTATTGAACCTGATACAAATATAGAGCGTGAACCTTTTTTACTGCTGTATAAACATGGCTGGAAATAGCGGTGTGAGATTGTGCTATCTTCAGTCATAAGGGCAGAGAGCGATTATTGATCACGGTTAGCGCATTACAAAAAATGGCTTGGAGTGTCTCATATATTAACGCAGCTCTTCAAGGGATCAGGGGCAAAATTTGATTAATCTTTCAAAGAAACTCTTCATCGTAGGAAAGTTGGATTTCCATATGATATGGTCGACTAACCTGTGCTTCTTCACAACGTCCCAGTTAATTGCTGCAAATAAGTTAGCAGTTCGTTAAATTTAGCGTCGTTATAGGGATATATTTGAATCTGTAGTGACTATAAAGAAATTTTGTGGTCAGTGCTCTGCCCAACACTAAATGAATATCTCTGTGCACATAGCATATAAACAGAACAAGCCAACATTTTTCTTCTCTTTTAAACACATGGTGAAATATTTAAATTTGGAATATTTTAAATTTAATTGTAACTTTAAATGCATTGAGATAGTTCAAAGCGAAAGGAATGACTACTTACTATACGTTTTCACACCAACGTGGAGGGGGGGGGGATTCGTCGTTATTCAAATCTATTGTAGACGATACCCAGGTATGATTAGGTAAAGAATTAAGGTATTAGGAAACGGTCCACTTCTGTAGAGTATCGGTCAGGAGTGGATTTTTTATCGAAAATCTTCCGGGAACGATATCAAACTCCCACTTACGCCACACAGTTCTTTCTCATTGCCTAACGAAGATCAGACGACCGTTAACAGCTCATCGAACAATGTTTAACAGGAAGTCACGTAAATGTTCACAGAAAGGCGTCTCATTTAAACTAAAACTAATAATAAAGCTGTGTACAAAAGTTAAAGACTAAAAGGAATTTGTAACACCTAAAAATGACACATTACAATCACTCTACCACGTCGGCGCAAATAGTTTTAAAAAGCTGCAACAGATCAAACATGATATTCTGGACGTGATCTAAAGACTAAAATTTATCTGCGCCTTCTTGGCATCGATAATGCACATTTTTTAGTGACAACATTCGCAGCTTTTCTTGAATAAACTATCCAGCTTTTTTCATGGAGATATGCAATGATCTACTGAGCCCCTGGGTCATAGGACATTTCATTCATCTCGAATACTATTTCTTTTTCTACTATGTTATTTCACAATGTCTTCGGATTTTGCCGTCGCTGTTACATACCTATACCTTAAAACCCCACTTTTTTGAAAATCCTTTTTTAAGAAGTTTTTGTATCGAGCAGAAAAATTTTTGAGTTTTTGTTTCAAACGCAAATTGTCATACTTTTTTCTGGTAATAATAAAGTACTTTAGAGATTAATGCAGTATATTTGATCCTATGCCTTCATATTTTACCCAAACTGGTCTAAAGGCTCTTTTGGAAAATCCTTTTTTAACAAATTTTTGTTGTTGTCTAAGAAATCAGTAATTTTCGTTCCCTACTCCGAACTGCGACGAACAATTTCCTGTGAATGAATAACTTTTAGTCGCCAATTTAAAGGGACTTAAATCGTCTATTGGAGTCTGCTGCTTTCGGTTTCAGCCCATATGGTCGCGATAGCTACAGATCATTAATATAATGTGAGCTTCAACCTCCGTGCCGCACCATTAGGATTGATATTTATTTAAAAAATTAGCTTCTACTTCATTTTCGTACACGTGCCTTAATTGGTATATTTGGCAGAGATTTCTTTAATTTTTGTAATTTCTAATGTTTGCATTTAATTTCGCCAAATTGTATTAAGAAAAATTACCCACTATTTTTTGAACTAGTTTTGAGGTTGAAAATGCTATTGCGCTTTAATGCACTCTTTTATTCTCATGGTCAAATGGATTACATAACAATTCATCTTCGTATCGTATATTATTTACGTTATATTACATAACAGAAAATGTGTGCAAATTTATACACGACTATATTTATATACAAAAAACCTGTAATGTATGAAATGGAGCTATTATATAACAGCTGCGCAGTTGCTAAGCCAATACTATTTATATGTTCCTTCAATCAAAATAAACAAAGGATCTCTCAGCTCAACCATTCATTCATAAATATACTAGCTTTTGAGTTGAACAGCTTTGAATCTACATTCGCTCTTTTAGTTATTATAAGTTTAGAATCTTGGCTTAATTTAGGTTCATAACCTATAAAATTTTAAAAGTTTATACGTATGCAGCTGTTAATATGTGTATACGATAAAAACAGATGTTTCTATTAATTTGCGTGAAGTTATTTGCAGTTTTCCAGCAACGGTTACGTTACGTCTGACCAAATATTGTTTTATACTTACATTAAGTGAATAAATAATATCAAATTTCATAAATACTTGTCTCCAATATGCGGGTGATAACCACTACTCCATACTGTAACAAAGGCGCCGAAGAGTTGAATAGCAAAGGACAAAGACAATAAACCAACAATGAATTGACTGACAGCTATAGAGGTACATTTAAGGAATCGATATTATGCATAAAAAGCGAAACATGTAGAAAACTGATATTTTCTAGAGGTCATTTTGTGATGTGGTTAAAATCGCATGCTCGGCAGAGCCGGAGTTTTAGTCGAAGTATGAATTTACGGGTATACGTAAATAATATCAAATTTCACAATTGCTCTTTCCAATACAAGGGTGATCATTTCTACTTTATACTATAACAAAGGCGCCAAAGGGTTGAATCGCAAGGGACAATGTCATTATACCAACAATGGATTGATTGATAGCTACAGAGGTACGTTTAAGGATTCAACATTATGCATTAAAAGCGAGAAATCTAGAAAACTTTGATATTTTTAGAGGCTATTTTGTGACGTAGTTAGAATCGCATGCTCGGCAAAGCCGGAGTTTCAGTCGAAATATGAATTTGTGGGTATACGTAAATAATATCAAATTATACAATTGAATCTCTCCAATCCACACATGGTCACTATTACTTCATACTGTAACAAAAGCGCCAAAGGCTTGAATCGCATGGGACAAAGCTATTACACCAACAATGGATTGATTGACAGTTACAGACGTACATTTAAGGAATCAATATTATTTATAAAAAGCGCAAAATCTAGAAATTGATATTTCCTAGGGGCCATTTTGTGACGTGGTTAAAATCGCATGCTCGCCAGAGCTGGAGTTTTTGTCGAAGTATGAATTTGCGGGTATACGTAAATAATATCAAATTTCAAATTGCTTTTCTCCAATCCACTGGTGATCGCTACTACTTTATACTCTAACAACGGCGCCGAAGGGTGGAATCGCAAGGGGCAAAGCCATTATATCAACAATGGATTGATTGACAGTTACAGAACTACATTCAAGGAATCAATTTTATGCATAAACAGCGAAAAATTTAGAAAACTTTGATATTTTCTAAAGGCTATTTTTTATCTATTTGTTTACGATCTGCGACTTTTTTAGTAGATTGATATTGACACATCACTACTATTGTAGAATTTTAACTATTTTCTATCTATCCGTTCACCAGGTATAATTTTCTTCCGATGAGGGTTAGATCCACCCTCAGTGTTGATTTTGATGTACAGTTGTAACACTGTCATCTGATCGTCTAAAAATATAAGTGGTAAGCCATTATATTGACAGCTATAGAGGTACATCTAAGGAATCAATATTATGCATGAAAAGCGAAAAATCTAAAAACTTTGATATTTTCTAGAGACCATTTAGTGGCGTGGTTAAAATCGCTTGCCGGCAGAGCTGGAGGTTTAGGCAAAGTATGAGTTTGCGGGTATACGTAAATAATATCAAATTTTACAATTGCTTCTCTCCAATCCACGGGTGATCACTACTATTTTATACTGTAACAATGGCGCTGAAGGGTTGAATCGTAAGAGGTATAGCCATTATACCAACAATAGATTGATTGACAGCTACATAGGTACATTCAAGGAATAAATATTATGCATAAAGAGCGACAAATTTAGAAGACTTTGATATTTCCTACAGGCTATTTTCTGACGTGGTTAAAATCGCATGCTTGGTAGAGCTGGAGTTTTAATCGAAGTATTAATATGCGGGTATGCGTACATAATATCAAATTTCACAATTGCTTCTTTTCAATCCACGGGTGAGTAGTACTACTTAATATTGTAACAAAGGCGCATAAGGATTGAATCGCAAGAGGCAAATCCATTATACCAATAATGGATCGATTGACAGCTACAAGAGTACTCTTTAAGAATCAATATCAAGCATACAAAATCCGAAACATCTGGATAACTTTGATAATTCGCGGAGGCTATTTTATGGCGTAAATAAACCTCACGGTTCCGTAGTATTGCAGTTTTTAGTCGAAGTGTGAATTTGTGGGTATTATGATATAAATCATTGGATAAATCATTAAAAAAAATACAGCTAATGTGTATATAAATTAAGCGAAAATAAGATAGGTTAAGTGTAGATAATTCATATAAGATTAGTGGAGAGTTAGGAATAGAGTAAAAGTAGGATAGGCATATAGGATTAGGTAGGGGGAAGCAAAGTATAGTAAAGATTAGTTAAAAGTTAGGAATAGGATAGGTATATAGGATGTATATAGGATTAGTTGGATAAGTAGGATGAAGTTAGGGATAATTTCAGTTTATAGAATGAGGTGAGAGTTAGGAATAGGATAGGGATATAGGATAGGTGTAAATATTTTTTTAATTGGAGACAAAGTAGGTAAGTTAGATAGATAAGGGTAGAGAGAGATAGGCAATTTTTTTTTTGTAATTTTTTTTGTCTAAATGCTTTATATTTGAAGTCAAATAAGTGGGATTATTTGTATTCAAATAGGAAATACTCATATTTAGACCAGGGTAGAAAATTAAATAATCACATCAAATAATTTTAATCACCGTGTATAAGGAATTTCATTAAATAATACGCTTTATTAAAACCTTGAAGCATAAATAAACTCGGTCGTTTCAGTAAAAATAAGAAATTTAAATTATTTATAAGACGCTTTATATCAAAAGAAGCAGTATTGAAAAGCTCTGCGTGTAATGTAATTATTCCTAAACAAAGAGAAATTACGTGCAAAGTTTATATTAATTAACCCTATTTTAAGTAACCGGTAGTAAAACAAAGTGTACATATAATAATTAATATTTAAGTTGTATTCGCTAAAAATGAAAAGGATAGAAATCAATTTTAATTGGAGTTAATTAAACCGTTAATAACATATAATACCTATAGAAACTTGTAAAAACCCAAGATTAAAATACCACGGAATAAAGCTCTGAGAATTAATATTATTTTGAACACCTGCGTAGTTTAAATATCACATTCGGCGAAAAGTTTGCAGATAATTAATGTTTCAAAGAATCTTGGGAAAACGTCGCATAATAGTTACGAAGAATCTTGGAGAAACCGGGGCTTAGTATTCACGAGAATGTGCGATACGGGTTTATTAAACCCAGATAACAGTCCGCGTGGACTGAAATAATCGATAATGAAGAGTGTCAAGTTGCACCAATACGAACAGGTTAGAAAAGGAAAGAGAAAATGCGTCAAGCTAAGACACATATAGTAAAAGGCGTGATTTAAACAACGTCACGAGGGTCACAATTGGTTGAAAATAGAATGCAAATATCAGAGGTAGAAACAACAATTTCGGTACAAAATTAATTAGTTTTTCTCGGACAGGTTTGCGTGCTGTGGAAATTTTCTGAGATTTAAATGGGGCGAGTGAAAATTCGTAAAAATCGACGTGCGAGCGGCAGACTGGGCACATGGCATGAGAAATTCTTTAGAATTACCCGTTTTAGAGACTCGACCGACAGACAGGCTTTTTGCTATATATACCGAGATGAATATAAACGAAGCCTCTTAGACTCTTAGACTTTTGACGATTCGATGCGTTAAAAGCTCGTACATACGCGACTTGATTGAAGATATTAAACCGTGCATTTTAGTTTGATTAAATAATTTAAAGTTTGCTAGTATAATTTAGTGATTCAACATAGCTTGTTATTTACGTGCTAAACATGAATGTACTTCAGTGCACTTAGATACAAGGTAATAAAATTTAGTTTCACTGTACCAATTAGCAAAATTTACAACGACGAATGTATACACAAAAGTAGGCAGTTTTGGTGTATATTGGTGACAGAAGCTCAGAAGCATGAATTTCTTTGCTATTTTTGGGGTGTTAATAATTAAATGGTTCAAATACGTGTCTGGATCCATGAAACAAGGGTCAGATAAACACAGATGAGTTCCGGAAAGGCCCAGAAACGACTTTGAATGGATGGTGATGGAGAAAATTTAAAAGCGTAGAGAATCAGAAGCCGTAAATATAGTCCTGTTGAATGGTGTGATTAACTAAAGAAACGATACTTTGAAGCTACGAGGACAGTAACCTTCAGGTAAATTATACTATTTTGTTTGACATTTTGTGTGTATTGAATGACTTTATAATTGATTTACTTTAAATGGACATTAGTGAAATTGTTCTAACCATAAAAGTTTAATTTTAAGATGAAATTTGCTTGTTTAAGTAAAAGGGGTATTTTGTTTTGATGTTCGGGAATATGATGAAAATTTGGGTATGTCTTTGAGCTCAATTAGACGAACCTGGTTAATTAACGTAAAGGGGTGGTAGATGCTCCCTTTATACTCAGACTCCGGTCTGCTTATATTGTTATATTAATTAGTAGGCATCCAACAAGGACTTTAATTCTGGATGCACATTAAAATGATAATAAATTTAATTTTGAAATTTTCCGATATTAAAAATTTATGCTGAAATTTAATTTGAAAATTTAATGTATTCTGAATATTGATGTAAATAGAGTTAACGTTGATGTTTGTGGTAGGAATGTGTTGTTTAATTTTTATGAATGAGGAGGTTTATAAAATTAGGTGAGCAGCCGAGGCGAAAAGCGTAGTTCACATGAATGAGGAGGTTTCACAGCAATATATATATATATACTAATACTTGAAAGTTTGTTTCTTGGGAAAAGGTAAGTTTTTTGCTGACCTTTTACACAAACACAAACCTATATTACATGTGAGTTTTACGCTTGAGAAATATAAGACATGCAACATTCAAGAAATTATAAAATTAAATTCTTACCTTGTATCTTTCTGTTGACTCCTACGAAAGTGTGTTGAACCAGATCGATTGAGAGTTCCAGTCGTTGACCCTTTATCTTGGCTTTTAACCCAGTAATTCCCAGTTTGTGCAATGCTCTGAAGTTTAGTTTAGCGTCGTTCTTTAGTGAATTGTTTAGTAGCTTGTTAACATCATCACTTAGATAATTAATTTTGGTCCTTACACAGATAGTTTCTTAGATCATTTTGTAGAACATTACTTAGTTGAATACTTGAGCCTTAAATTAATAAATGTTAAAGATTATGTTTACATTAATTAAATTTAGACTTACGTTTTTAATACTAACGGCAGATTTTTACTAACACGTACTTCACGCACTTCTACTAATTTATACTTGAATTCTTTACGTTATTTAATTTTGTCACTTTTGACTTTAGCTAATTTCAGATTCACGTAATAAATTCGTATAGACTGGTACAGCCGTGCGTTGTTAATGGAATGAATGCATCTTATTAGTTTATGTTCCTTATATAGAACAAGTTTGTTCCTTCCTATCTCTTATCCTGTTGGGTTTATTCAAAATTGTTTACTCTATGCATTTAGCTTTGCACGTATTACAACGTTTTGTATTGGGATTTGCTAACAAGTGTTGTAGTTTATGCTTGAAGTATCACGTAGACATAATTTTGTACATGAACTTATTAAAGTTTCCATTTAATTTTGCACTTATACTAAAACTTACGATTCCATGTTTTGTTTACCCATGCCGCCGGGCTTTACAAAAATGTGGCGATTTCTACATTTCTAATTTCACGTACGTGTTTTGCCCCAATATCTATATCTTTTTGCGTTATAAAATATGCTTGTTTTTCTAACATTTGTTTTATGCGTTTTATTGTTTTCTATTCCTTACGCATTGCGTTGAGTTTTAAAGAGATTTGTTTCACGTTTAAATGTTTAATTTGTATTTATTTGGAGTTTATGAATGCCTTAAATGTTTCTAAAATGAATTAGGTTGCGCCCAGAATTATTTACTTTACTAAATGCGGTTCAGTTATTACAGAATGAGCTTCCTTTTATTTTATACAAGGTGATTTGTATTTGCTTTGGCGCAGAATGTTTTAAATGTTTAGAAATGTATTGAATGGCTTCCAAAATTATTTATTTTGATTAATGTTTGTAAGTTATTGCAGAATGAGCTTCTTTTATTAATTTTGGCTGATTGTTGATTTTATACAAGGTGATTGGAATTTACTGTCTGCATAATGACCGAATTATGTACTTTTTATGATTTAAATGTTTTTTTCCCTTTATTTTTATGATGTTCACAAGAAGTGTACCTCCCCCAAATAACCCTATTATCATAGTAATATATATAGTTAATCGTCATGTTAAGAAAGACTTATTGGTTAGTAAACATTGTAGTAATAATCATCGTCAGTGATATCTGTAGCGACATCTCAGTACAATAAGATTCTCTGCATTTGCGAATAATCAGGCTTATATTGGCTCCAATAAATACCGGAAAAGAGAAATCCATTGAGATACATTTAGAACAGGAGTAGGTAGAAATTTTTTTGACAGTTTAAGGAAAATTCTTAAACCATATACTTTAAACGAGGTGTATAAAGCACTCTTGGAGGGTTCACATCTCCACCACCTCTAGGTTTATAAACAGACAGCTAGAATTTTTTCAAATAATAACAATCCAATTCTCTAATTGTCTAAAACAATATCCCCTCTCCAGCAATGCCGTCAAAGCCAATCTAAGGATGGTGTAGCGAAAACTTTTACTAAAAATCATAGCTTATACATAAATGGTTGAAAACCACCTAGAATATGCACATGTCATCATTTCATTGTCTGTAACATTATGATCATTCAGCAATGAATTAACAAAGTCAGTCTTGGGACTTGTAGCAACCCTCACATATACTGAAAAATTATAGCTCATAAAAAGGTATCGAAAAGATTTTAAAATATTTACATGTAGTTTTCTGATCAGCTATGATAATATTGCTGCGTTCTTCAATTTACACTTCTTTTTTTGTCTAATACGAGTATTTTACAGAGTGATCTGTTGTTGATCTGTTGCTACCAAGATCACTAATAATAATTACGAACGATAAGGTTTTTATTAGCACGATAACTGTGGTATCTCACGAATATAAACTACCCGTCTACAGCAAAATACCCCTGCTTGGACTCGAAAGTATTTATTTTCTTGTTTTTGAGAATAAGAATACAACTTTTTGTGACTTGTCACCGTATTTCAACTTTGACAGTTCTCTTTCATGGCAAACTTAACAAAACTATATAAACATAACAAAACCACAAACTTTGCTAACAATACATTACTACTATAAATTAACCAATAGAACATTGCACATTTAAGCCCTTTCCAACATTCTCCCACCTGAGAAACTATTCTCTTAGTTTCTTACAAACATAACGCAAAAGCTCTATCTAAAAAAAAAATCAACAGTAAAATTTACGTACTGACATATCTTCTAGGTAAGTTGACCTGTCTGCCACTACGTGTAAATTGCAGAGTTGATCCCCCGCTTTTAACACTGGCTGTGACTTCTGTAGTTGGTTTACCCAAAGCCCCATCTGCTTCGTTCTGGGCGGTTTGCCGGTTTTGATCTAAGGGTTCATCAATAAGTACCCCGCTTTCTTCGAGCGGGTATACTCTCTGGACAGGACGCATGACTTGACCCCTCGTAGTTGCTACTCGTACTAACCGCACTTATTCAATAACTACAACGGCGTACATTGTACTGATAATTTATTATTGTGCAGGCATTAATTGATTACCTATCAAATCATAATTTAGATAGACTCTAAGCACATTTATTTTCACAATTTGATTCAATAATTTACTTTATATTACTTGTACTCAGATTAAGAATTAACCAAAACTCGAACTTCTCGACAGGCGCGACGAAATTCGTATCTGACCATAATGCGTTTGGTACCCTTTTAGAATGTACTTGAGCATACTCGTGCTTTGCGTTTGTCCACTTTTCTATCAGTTCTATAAATACACCCTTGTAGCTGTCAATCATACTATTGTTTGCACAGTAACAGTGATGTGTCAATATCAATATTAAAAATGTGGTACAATCGCTCTACTAAGAAAGTCGTAACTCGTAAACAAATAAATAAAAAGTGTTTAAACTATTCGTTTGCAAATTTTGCAATCGTTTATACTAATATTATCTACAAGCAATATTAAATATTGGGAGTGGTTGAAGCTGTTAAATTATGAAAAAATCATAGCTTGTATTCGGCTTTATGGAAAAATTTAAAAATATTACATGAAAACATGGGTTCTCCTATTTCAGCCAGTGAACAAAATAATCAACGTGTAGTTTGAAATCTAAATGATTTCTGGATTTAAAGGCGAGTTGCGCACGAACAATTAGAATCACTTCTCTAGCTTCAGATTATCAGCGGAATAGGAGTTACAAGGACATTAGTTATGTATTATGAAACGTAATTTAAGTTAGGTATCTTCGTACTGTTCTAAATAACACGCATGAAATTGCTTAATCTCAGTTCCTCAAATAAATATTTATCTGTTTTAGCATTCAAAAATAATGTCCAGCACTGCAAACCTCACTATACAACATTAAAACAAAACAAAATCAGTACATAGGTTTGAAAAGTCGGCTATTACAGCTTTATAGTTAAGGAAGAGAAACCAAACTATCCGGCGAATTTATTTCATTCCTTAACTCTCCGCTTTGAGTACAGTATTAAAAGAGTTTAGTTGATAATTGGGATCAATACAGATCTTCTTTGTACTTCTTAAGTAGGCATTCTGATAATTTCAGTTAGGCTTCATGACTTAATATCGATAACAAATTGTCAACTTCTGATATTGACTGGAACTCTTCTTCTAAGCTAGTTAACTAAAATAGCTTATGCTGTATTGAAGACCGACAGCTCAAAATGTTTCTCTCGGTCTGACAATCTTTTATCGTGATAAAGATTATAGTATATCAACTTTTCTGGTTTATCTGTTCTGAAACTGACAAGTAAATAACTCCCGACGCTTTTGGTAGATCTTTAGATGCCTACTTCACCGTTTTATAGTTATGTCTAAAATCAGGCAAGATTTTAGCGTCTCCTTAACTGAACTGTAACTTTAAAGAAATCAAAATCATTATTTTATATTCTTTTTGATGCTACATTTAATAACTCAAATAGTTTATATGAAAAGCCGTTTGAAAAATAAATTGAAATTTGTGCAGATGTTGCTTCAATCTAAGAGCTAGTTATGGATAAAACGAGCAGTAAGTTATTAAATTTAGATTTGCCCTGAAGAGGCGGGGAACCCGTAATAATACAAGGAAGCGTCAGCTGACTGCAGTGGTGCGGATGTAGATTCGTAGGAAAAATTTAAAAAAAAAATGGAAAAATTCGACATTAAAAATAAAAACTACAAACATTTACCCTGAAACTATTTTTCTACATGTCATAATTAAGGGCCACCAAACCGTCTGTCACAGCAATTCTTTTTGATATTATTTCTACACGGAAGACGGTTTTTCCCCATAAATCTCCCTTGTTTTTGTTAACTTAAACTTTGTCGTGTTATACGTTTATTTTTTCTAAAATGTGTTAAAAACTCTTACTAAACTTTTGTTATATTACATAAATTCACGAAATTAAGGCTTCTCCTAAATACGATTCTATCACTGCGGTACCTGGATATATTTTATGAATGTGTATATGCACCTAGTTTTAAATAAATTCAAATAAAAATTCAACATAAAGTAATTTTAAGTGAAGTTACATAAAATACCGTTTTTAAAAGAACCTAAATTTCTTGACCTCTCTCTGGCAGATACTGTTAAAAAATTGTAAAAAGGCCACACATCTAATCCATCAACAATGCTATCACCCCAATCTTTTCAATATTCAATTACATGTCGTTTATAAATCTGAATTATGGAAGATACCTTTAATAACAACATAAACAACAGTGAAATACTAACCTTCTTTTTCTCCTTTCATTGTCCATTTCAAGTAATAAAGCTCCAGGTCTTAACTAATACTAAATTTCACTAACATAGCTTTCATTTTAAAATCAATATACACAATTCCGTCACTAATTAGTCCAATCAAATAATTATTTTCACTTTGATTAATTCCTTATATAAATAACAACCAATAGACAGTTTAGTTCCTAAGTTTATAATTAATAATTTTAGACATAAAAGTTCATTTTACTCACCGTTTAATTTTAGGTTATCTAACAACATTAACATTTCCTTGCAATCATTTCTTAAATTATCCATCAAAAAAAATCTTGCCTGCCCTAACACGCCATAATATTGGAGGCATAAACTCACCAGGTCCTAACTTCTTTTCTAAACGGTCATCACGATATTATATTTACGCTGAACAAAACTACCATGCATCTAAAGCGTATTCCACTTTTATGTCGATCACCGCATATTTCTAGGTGGAAATGCAATCAAATTTTTCTTGGAGCCCTATACTTTCAACTTAATTTTTATTTTAAGATTAAATCACCCTCCAACCTGGTAGTTCTAGCCTCTTTTCATATTTTTAACATTTTTGAAGCTTACTTCAGCACCGCACCACAAGAATAAAGTACCAGTATGCCGCAATTTTTAATCTACTTTGTTGTATATTCTTATAGTTGTAGAATAGTTCTGACGACTTAGGCTTGTTTCATCAACAGTTCCGGCCTTTTACATATTTTGAACATTTTCGAAGCTTAACTTCAGCACCGCACCACTGGAGTAAAGTACCAGTATGCTGCATTTTTAACAAACATTTTGGTATATTCTTATAGTTCTACAATAGTTCTTACAACTTAGGTGCGTTTCATCAATAGTCTTGCCTCTTTTCATATTTTGTCCTTTTCGAAACTTAACTTCAGCACAGCATCACAAGAGTCAAGTACCGGTATGCCGCATTTTGTAGCCTACTTTTTGGTATATTCCTAAAGTTTTACAATAATTTTCATGATCATTTTCGAAACGTAACTTCAGCACCACACCACAAAAACAATGTATCAGTATGCCGCATCTTATAACACTCTTTTTTGTGTATTTCTATAGTTTTACAATAGTTCTGACAAGTTAGGTGGGTTTCATCAATAGTTCCGACCTCTAGTTCATATTTTTACTAATTTTGAAGATTAACTTCAGCACCGAACCACAAGAGAAAATTATTGGTATGCCGCATTTTTCATCCAACATTTTGATGTATTCGTATAGTCTTACAATACTTTGACGACATAGATGGGTTACATAAATAATTCCTGCATATTTTAATATTTTTAGCATTTTCGAAACTCAACTACAGCGCCTCACCATAAGAGGATATTACTAGTATGCCGCATTTTTCATCTTCCTTTTTGGTATATTTTCATAGTTCTTCAAATGTTCTAACGACGTAGGTAGTTTTCATCGATAGTTCCGGCTTCTTTTAATAATTTCAATATTTACGAATCCTAACTTCAGCACGGCACCACAAGAGTAAGGTACCCACTTATGTCGTCAGAATTATTGTAGTGCTATAGGAATATACCAAGGTGTGGAGTCCAAAATTCGTTATACTGGTACATTATTCGTATGGTGTGTTGTTGAAATTAAGTTTCAAAAATGAAAAAAATATGAAAAGGGGAAAGTACCATTGATAACATCCAGCTAAATCGTCAGAAATATTATAGAACTATAGGATTATACTAAAAAGTAAGTTAAAAATACGGTATTTTGGTACTTTACTTTTGTGGTGCGGTGCTGAAGTTATGTTTCGAATTTGATAAAATACGAGAAGAGGCCGGAACTATTGGTGAAACCCATCTAAGTCGTCGGAACTATAGTAGAATTATAGGAATATACCTAAAAGTAGGTTGAAAAATGCGGCATACTGGTAGTTTAATCTTGTGCTGCTGTGCTGAAGTTAAGTTTCGAAAATGTTAAAAAAGTAGAAAAGGGCCGGGATTAGTGATGAAACCCACTTATGTCATCAGAACTATTGTATAACTATGGTTATATATTAGAAAGTAAGTTGAAAAATCCGGTAAACCGATTCTTTACTCTTGTGGTGCTGTCGCAAAGTATCAAAAATTGTTTGAAAATAGTTAGAAGCCAGAACTTTTGCTAAAATATATCAGCAACTATTCTGGAACTGTAAGATATTGTGCTTGAAGAGGTTTTTTTGAGATGTTGCGGGTAGTTAGTGCCTCATATTTTCAATTTATCATTTGTTTTACATAATTTGGTATAACTATTGATATAACCTATCTGGAACTGTAGAACTATTGTGGGTGCAAATAGTGTAAAGACGTATTTCTTGTAAATAAAGGCATAAAATTAGCCATACATTTCTTTATTTGGAAATGATATTCTACTAATACGATACCAAGCAAACCCTTGTTCTTGGTCCACTACAAGAAGAGTCTCCAACCAAGGCTGAAGAATTATATCAGAGGCATGCGGAGTCATCCTTCGCCGCCATTCTTGGTCCTTCTAGCACATCGGATGTCTATGTAAATGGTGAACAGACACATCTCTAATAGAACAAACCAGTTTTACTACTGACGACTTACGCAGACAACTAAACCTTCCATACGAAAACATAAAATTACCAATTTCAGGAATAAGGCAGACTCTTGTGCCAACTAACCAAATGCGTAAAATTAGAATTCCAATTCTCAAATGGCGCATATACCTTTAAAATACCTACCTTAGTAATCCATAAAATAACAAATATCATCCCTCAATATGAGATTAACTTTGAAAATATAAATATTCCACGCGATATTGAATTAGCCGACAACTACTTCTATGAGCCTGCCGAGGTGCAAATACCCAGGCTCAGGTCTATTTTTTGATACAGCAGGCATTGCAAAAATGAATCGCCAAATATTAAGAGCGCCTCATCAGCGTGATCTTCAACGCATATTATGGCGTGAAAGCCCGGCTGACGAGATTTTTCAACTTCAAACCGTAACTTATGGTATGGCAAGTTCCAGTTATTTAGCAACATGCTGCCTCAAAGAAATCTCCATTCAATGTAAAACTGAATACCTCAGGGAGAGTCGAATCTTCGAATTGGATACTTACGTTGACGATGTAATAACTGGCGCCTCCACTCAGAATAAGCTTAAACTTGACCGTCAAAACGTGATTAAGATACTAAAATCATGGCTTCGATCTACGAAAATTCACGTCCAATAGTCCTGTCGTATTATTCGACATAGAGCAAACTAATCCACATGTAGAAGTTATATTAACTGACCCAGCTCACAGCAAGGTGTTGGGTATAACCTGGAATTCTGAGACGACATTTTCGTTTTCACTTCAAACATCAAATCTAAACCGTACCAACTTACTAAAAGAAATTTATTGTCCATTATATCTACGATTTGGAACCCGTTAGGTCTTGTTGGGCCAATGATAATTACTATAAAAATTCCTCTGCAAAGGTTATAGTTGCAAAAAATTGATTGGGACAATCCTGTACCTCATGACACTTATAAAATTTGGGTGAAATTTTATTGATAATCTTTTTAATTCAATCATTTAAAATACTTCGCTAAGTAACCGTCAGGGAACCGTGTTACCTTGAGTTACATGGCTTTTCCGGCAGCTTTTTAAATACTTATGGTGCCGCAATTTATGTGGTGCGTTCTATAGACTCTCGAGGCAACATGGGAAGCAACTTGTATTGCGCTAAATCGCGTGTTACGCCTGTTAAAGCCATCTCTTTGCCCGTGCAGAGTTATGCGGTGCTTTGATGTTAGCGCGTCTTGTCAAACGCATCTTAGCTGCAATTGTTCTGAAATTTGATGAAATGTTTTACTATACTGATTCTACGACAGTTTTATGCTGGCTCGCTTTAGAACCCCGCAGCCTAACAACTTTCGTTTGTAATCGAGTGGCGGAAATTCAAATGTCCACGAATATTGAAAATTGGCACCACATAAGCTCAGCAGACAATACTGCCGACCTAATATCAAGGGGAGTGAGCCCTCAAGAGCTTCAAGGTTGTAAATTATGGTGGCATGGGCCCAAATTTTTAACTGAGCCAGCTGCAAATTGGCCCAGTATTACTCATATATCTAACTTTGCACCCCAGTCAGCTACTCTCGACATTCCGGAATATAATGCCAGGGCTTTTGTTTTAACCTCGCAAGAAACAAAACCTCAACAAGAAGTTACATTTATTAAAAATATGTCCAACCTATCTAAATTATTAAATGTCACAGCATATTGTTTAAGATTTATAAAAAATTGTAATGAACATGCAAACTCTAGGATTTCGGGGACACCTACTCCCGAAGAAATAACACACAGTAAAAATCTTCTTGTACAGTCTGTTCTGAATGCAGCATTTTCAGACGACATCCATTATCTAAGAGCCCACGCCCGAGTGAAAGCTTGCAGCAAACTGCTTTAAAGCATACGCGTAACCTTCAGGCTGGTAGTAATGCCACATTATCCTTTGTGCGGCAGAACTTTTGGCCCCTAAATTGTTAAACCGCAGTCAAAACTATCCTAAAAAAATGCGTTCCTTGTTTTAAGGTGAATCAGCAACCGCTGATTAACATAAGGGAAGATCTACCCAGTCCTCGCGTCAATATGTCTCACTCTTTTTCTGTCTTCGGCGTTGATTTTTTGTTGAAAGAAACTATCGTAATCGTCGTTTCTCTAAGGCATATGTCTGCGTTTTCGTATGCATGTCTGTCAAGGCGGTGCATATTGAGTTAGCCACCGAACTAACGGCTGAATGCTTTCTAAGTATTTTGCGTCATTTTATCTCTAGACGCGGTCTATGCAAGGATATATTCTGACAATGCGACAAATTTCGTTGGCGCCAATAGCGAGCTACGGAATATTCGTGACGTCGTACAACAAGACATAGTACAAAACTTTTGTAGGGAAACCAAAATCAATTGACATTTCATTCTTTTAAGTCGCTCCATTTTGGGAGAATCTAGGAGAGCTTAGTAAAATCCATCAAGGGCCATTTACGGAGTACTGTAACTGACTCGAATTCCTTAACCTATGAGAAATTTTACACATTATTAGTGCAAATCGAAGGTGTCCTAAATTCTCGCACGTTGTACCCACTCAGCAACGATCCACTTGATCTGGAACCCCTAACTCCAGATCATTGCTTGATAGGCCTTCCTTTAAACATGTTCCCTGGCCTCAACATCAAGGACGAGCCTGTCAGTTGTATATCCCGCTGTACAATACATGCTTCAACATTTTTTGAACGATGGAAATCAGGGTATTTACATATATTACAGCAAAGATCCAAATCGCAATTTGCTCTGCGTCCTCCGAACTGCTAGGAGCCATGGTCTTACTGAAAGAAGACAACGTTCCTCCGCTTCGTTGGCCCCTAGGTCGAATCACTGTGGTACATACTGGAAGGGATGACCGTGTACGAGTAGTTAGTGTAAAAACCTCCAGTGGTGTGTTACGACGAAGTGTTGTGAAGGTGTGTCTGTTACCAGTGGAAATGAATTCTACCTAATAAGTTGATATTTTTTGAAGTTTTATGACATTATAATTTACATAGTATAGTTTAGTGATAAGCATTTTGCGCCATTTGTTTTAGCAATGTTTGCTTCTCATTTATGTTTAACCTCAGGCCGTCTGCAGATGGCGTTTTATCTCATTTGTCTTTATTTTACTTATCTTAGTTTATCGTAATTTTTGTTAGAATACTTTGAAAGGTATCCTCTAATACTTTTAAGGGGGGCGGTATGTAAAGGCGTATTTCTTGTTATTATTTATACCCGCCTTTAGCTATGTAGTGAACGAGGGGTTTGCGTCCCTTCCTTGACTTGTTGCCACCCGTAGTCGTCAGGCACTCGTGACATGAGCAATGCGTTCTTAGTATTGATGCGCCCTAGCGTGCTTTAACGATATATATATATATATATATATATATATATATATATAACTCGAGATTTATGCAATCCGCGATTCTTTAATATGCCTTATATATTTCGTTTTGTGTGCTACAATGTTTGTGATTTAACCCGTAAATAAAGGCATAAAATTAGCCGCACATTTCTTTATTTGGAAATGATATTCAACCATTGCGATACCAAGCAAACCCTTGTTCTTAGTCCACTAAAAGAAGGGTCTTCAACCAAGGCTGAAGAATTATATCAGAGGCATACGGAGTCACCCTTCGCCGCCAAATAGAACTATTATTAAAACATGTGGTGCTGAAAAATGAAGATGTTTACTTCCACACAAACACTACAGTGGCCGATGATAGTAAAGGTGTTCATTTTAGACAGCTTTATTTTAGGGTCGATTAAGGGTACAACTGAATTCAGTTGGTTTTAAAAGATAAGATAGACCCCGTTTAATAGTGCCAACTGAAGGCAACTAATCTTGCTGTTTGCTTTAAAACTAAGCAATCGCGTTACAATTCTTTGAGGACGTGGTAAATTCAATTTATGTAATGAGTATATTTGAAAATAAATTGGCGTATCTGAATATTTCAAACTTTATAAAGGTCCCAGTGTTAAAGACCACGAATTCGGCACTAAACAGGAAACCCGTTTTATAGTACTGTTTAATATAATGTGACCATGACATGGCCTGGACATTTGTGTCACTGAAGCAAGGCGAACATGTTTAATTCATATAGGAAATGGTGCAGAATTGATTGTGACTATATTAAAATTAAGGTAATTTAAGAAAAACTAAAACGTAACCACTCCCTATTGAAAATTTGCGGAAAAAGTAATTCTAATAAACGTATCTATTGAATTTTGTTTATTTTTTATGATATGACTTAACGAGAATTGTGTTCAAATTGCCTCTATCTAATCCTGTAGATAAATATATTTACATATCTATTAACTGAGTTATAAAGATCCTTATCTTAAATACACCGTATAAATAATATCAATCGTACCGACCGCATTCACTTACATAAACTAGTTTATTTACACAGTTGTAAAATTTCAGTATAAAATCATACTATTTTAAACGTAAATGTATTTCAGACTTCCACAAAGCAAGCACACTCATGCATTGCTCAACATCCGTGCAATTTTCGTCAAAAACGTGGTCGTTTACCAGCTGTGTTTCAATTTCAGGTATGAATTAAACCAAGGCCGTTGTGACGTGTGAAAAGTAAATACATCTTTTTTATCAGCTCCTTCAAATTTGATATAAACGTGGTAACAGTGAAAATAAATTGTGGTTTGCGATATCATTGTGAAGCTCTTTCAACCTACTACATTTCAATAAATTATATAATACTGTACACACTGAAAGCAATAAACAACCATTACATATGGTTAATTTTATCAACAAAGATTGAACAATCTTCCTGATAACCTTATCACCACCTTCGCCCAAATGGTATAAAGAAGATAGGGGATGAATGGGAAATTATAAAGATTTGTATACAATTACCCCAAACAAAAACTTTTTTTGTGCAAACACACTACGCTTAAGTTTTAAATAAGAAATTCCTGCGGGCCTGCTATTTAGAAACCACTCCACATCTGAGAATCATTATTAGGCCTTTAAATTTAAAATAAAAAATATAATTTTTAAAAACCTTACCTCAGTGTATGGGGTAAATGTAGACTTTATATAATTTGGTACTTCATTCTATAATAAATCATGTGGGTTTATTGGAGACACATGATAAAATATATAAAAAATTATAAGCATCAGTGGTTTTTCTGGAAATCTAATGGGTTTAATTAATACTAATACTTAGATTCAATAACAAAGTATTCCAAATGTTAATTAAGAAGCGATAGGTACAAAATGCACATATTAACAAACAGATAAATAGGTGTCATCTAAGTATAGCAAATCCACGGGTATAAAACTCGAAAAATTAGTTAGGTTTGCTAACTTATAAAACTAACCCACTAAATAAATGCTAACAGATTTTTTAAACTCGATCCAAAGTTTTCCTAATTCTGAAGGAGAAGGAGAAATCGAAAACATATTTGTGCGTTCAAGCTGAATTGCTTGTGCTTAGTACAATATCTTAGACACAGGATTTATGTCGTCACGCTTTTGTCATCTAAATTTGTTTTCGGGAAGGCTTTCAAAAAACTATATTTTCAGACTTGTTTTTCCATTTTCAATTATGCGCCCTACGTAACATTTGGTTACATAATCTACAGCAACATATATATATATATATATATATATATATATATATATATATATATTTGCTGTAATTATAGGGTTAATTTAGGGGTAGGTTAAGTCATTAGGGTCGTAGAATAAGCAAGGGAAACTCCCAAGTAACAGAAGCACGGAATTATAGATATTAGAAGAGTAAATAGGTTATTATAAAAATTATTAGTTGCGAGCACACTGTATATAGCAGTACAAACAATTAAAACACATATCCAAGAGTAGCTACCAGCAAAGATTAGAATTTATAAAGGTAACAAAACGCATTAGAATTAAATCAGTGAAATACCTGCATGAATTGGCTAGATAAACATTCATAAAGTGTGTTAAGATATTATCGTAAACGCACGCAGAAATTATGCCTTATTTAAAAGCGTACGTGATCTAAGAGAATCACAGTTGTTCGAAAATCCAATTTATTAGAAAATAAACAAACACCAAATTTATTCGATTTAGATTAGAATAAGGCTAACAAACAACACTACGTGATCGATATGTACGAAAATTCCTTGGATTGTTGAAGTAAATGTAAGGTATAACATTTGAATTACGTGACTTAGAGCACCGCGTCATGCAATTAAAATACATACAATTGGTAAATTTTCCAAAATAACAAGTGATAATATGCTTGGCCTCGCCTAGCACGTGAAGCCAGCGAATCACAAACAAAAGTGGGACGATCCTATAAATATTTTGAGAATTGAATATCGAGTTAGTATACTTTGAAAGTGGGCAGTTACTATGCTTGAAAGTGCCAAATATTTACGTGAATAATAAATATTTGTTAACAGTGAAATTCTAGAGTGTATAATTGTAAAAATTGTGCCGAACTTCTGAGACGTAAGTAGATAAGATTTAAGAAATTATAACATTTCTAATAATAAATAAAACAGGGCTCTGAATTCCTATCTGAATGACAATCTGAAATACGATCTAAACTACAATCATAAATTACAATTAAAATAATGTTACGATTCCTGTAGAACTTTAAATTACGAGCCAATACGATCAGAAATACAATTTTGGAGAATGCTGCCTGCTCAAGCAAATTGATAGTAAACATTTTATTGCGAAAATAAAAAATCTTTCATTGAAATAAACGCACCAATAACGATTTGGATATCGACTTCAATTCTTAGGAGCACCTATGAAAATACTTCAGGTTAGAGATTTCGATATGACTTATTTTTAAAACTGTTTTATCTCAAATATTTTTGATATGATTTATATTTAGACTGTTTTATCTCAATCATAATTTAAAGTGTAAAAGCCGACAAATTGGGGGTTTCTTGCGTATATTTTCTGAAAAGTTATAGACAGCTTGAAACGTTTCAATAAGTCTTTAAAGGTAATAAAAAGCTCGTTTTGCTGGCTTGATTTTCTAATAATTTGACGGATGTATATGATTTAAAAAGGGAGAAGATATTTAAAAGGGTTGTAAATATTCAATCATTATTCTGTGTATTATAGAAGTGCTTTATTTAATTGAATCAGTTAGTCGAGGCAAAAGAAAATTATAAATTAACAATTTCACAAGTGTTTGTGGTATAAGGGTAATATCACAGCATTTTATTGCACCCAATCGTAGGGGCTGAGAGTTATCACAGCATATTTATGACGCCCAAGTTGTGGGGCTCGTATATCACAGATTTTATAGTCTGCCCAAGTCGTGGGGCTTAATATAAAGGGAATAACACAGAATTTTATGTACGCCCAAGTCGTAGGGGCGAGTTAACACAGTAATATATATATATATATATATATATATATATATATATTGTTGTGATATTGTAGCAATGGCCCTTTTTGTGAATTAAAAAGGTTAAAATTTTTATTCTGTCACGGTTTGATTTTTAAAAAATTATCTTAATTGCGTCGGCTTGCTCAGTTTTTAATTACACACGGAGCTTGCGACAATACGACAAACAAAGACTCTACATTTACCTTCTACCTCTACTTCCTTTTCTAATCTTTATACCAAAACACCATTTAGCACAAATTATTATAATATTCTCAAAAATATTTACAATGTATGAAAAGTTTAAAAATTCTCTAAATAGAACTTTCTTTTAATGATTGAATAAAAAAATTAGTAATTATCATTCCCAAAGTTGATCAAAAAGCCAACAAAAATCACCCTTATTATTATTATTTGAAGTCGCATAAACGTTCATTCAACTTCTTTAAATATTTACGTAATTTATAACGTGTATTAAAAAAAACGATCTTTGTTGACCCCTCACATAAAATTATCATGAAGGCAATTTTTAAATTATTCAATTCAGAAATATTCAACGAAATGTTAATTTTTAAATTATTCAGATTAGAAATATACAACCAAATATTCACAAATGAAATAGTAAAACATTCAGATTGGCTAACCTGTTGTTTCCAGCTCAAATCGGTCCCTGTACCAACTGCTTCCGTATTCAGCTTAGTGATTTAATACTCCCAACGTTAAATCTAGATCTGCTTTGGATATGGTCTGCATTCTTCTTAGCATAGCTTGTTGCATTTCCTCATTTGATCCAAAATTCAAAATCGTTATCCAGTAATTATTCAGAATCGTTTTCCAGTAATTATCTAGAGTCATTTTTATTCATGTTAATATTAAAATTTAAATTAAAACAACTTTTAGTTACTTACGTTTTTGAAGGGTTAAAACGACAAACCTCTTAATTTTCCACAATTACCATTGTAATTTCATACTTCACAATAAATCACTTTACGTAAATATTTTCCTTTTAAGCGATGTAAACTAAGCCTTACTTCATGTTAAACTGATTTGTTTACAAATCCGGTCGTATTTAAATAAAACGTCTATCTATTGACAAGCGTTCGTTGTTATACATGATTCTTTCATACCAGGTTGCTGGGTACTTCATCGCATTTTATTGTATATTAAAATCTACGCGTTGCTTTTGTCACGTACCATTTCGAGTTAATAGAATATATATATATATATATATTGCTATGATAATGTGGTTATTTATGGGTATATTGAGTCATAATGGTTACACAATACATGTAAATAGTACTAGGAGTTAGAAAACCGCATTTATTTAGCATGAAAAATACGCAATTTGCAAATTATGCAAAGAGCAAACATATAACACACTGTATAAGGATCGCAATTGACTTTAATCAATGCCGAGAAGCATATCATTCAACAATAAACGAACATTCAGCAAAAGAAATAACTCTACACGCAGTCAAACTTATCTTAAACCAAAAGTATTCATAAACTAGAAATCAATACGCGTTAAATGCAGTAAAATACTAGAAAATCATAACACAATTCACACTAAGCATGCGATATTGAAAGCAGATAGTTAGTGTCCTGATAAGAAACGCGTTCTTCGAAATAAATATGCTTCGGAAACGCAAAAATGCAAACAGGAATATGTTAATTTACGTCACTTTGGCTACGTGATTTTCTGCATGGAGTTTATACAAATCCCAAAGTATTATCTTGACAAACAAAGCCATAAGTGAAATTACGCGCCAAGGTGAATTAGAAATTCCTGTAGCAACATCAAAACAGACGGTCTAAAATAAATACAAACTAGAAATCCACTGGTACCTACGTGATCAAGGAATCGTTTCGACAAGTTATTATCAGAGATATACCTGTAGAATCCCAAGAATATCCAAAACAACCGATGGTTGGTCGTAAACTTTGAACAATAGTTCAGATAACCAATGAATTTTTAGATAGGGCGTAGACTATATAACGCGCGAATTTGATAAGCAGACAGTCTTAGTTTGAACCAAGCATAAGTTGCATCACCCATACTCAAGAATTAATGTGTCGAGTAAATATTCAAATTAAATGATCAAACTTTTGTGAAAAGTAGTGTTATAAAATTTTAAAATAAATTATAGTGAAAATATATGACAAGTTCGCCGTTTGCTGGAAAACGTGAGTAGAAATTTATTAATTAATTTAGGTTAAATATTTATAATGTAGGGCTCTAAGTGACATTGCGTAAATTGAAGAGACATCACGAAATCTAAGGGACATTACAAATAAATCAAGGTGACACTACAAAAATTCTAAGTGACAGCACGAACTCTAAGTCAGATTACAAAAATTCTAAGGGACATTACAAAAATTCTAAATGGCATCAAAAAATCCAAGGGAGATTAAGAAAATACCAGATCATTAATTAAACGGGGTAAAACTTGGAGACCAAACAAATTGAATGGAGCAACTTATCGGAATAGAATATTGGGGTACTGATCCACAGCACGCAGCAGAAAGACGCACAAGGAAAACTACAGGTCAGAACTATCTAGTATAAGGCATTATTTTCTAGATCTAAGATTGTCCAGAATCGAAGACACATACGGAATTGGATAAGCATCTTTCTTTGTTATTTTATTAAGCTGGCGAATATCTACACAAAATCGCTAGGTCTGATCTCTTTTTAAACAATAAGTAGAGAGAACCGGCCGACTTCGAAACCTCTACCACATCATTTTCTAACATTTTCTGTAATTCGGTATTAATTTGTTTTTGTATTGACGGCGAAACAGGGTAATAACATTGTTTTATAGGAGATGGGATAGTAATTATTTCATGTTTGCTAATTTTGTGCGTCCTAATTTATTTTTCATAAGAGGAAGATATCTTTTTGTCAACGATTCTAAATTTGTTCGGTGTTGTACAGTAAGGGAATCTTTAGCCATTATAGAGCTCATTTGTGTAATTCTATCTCCAGTGCCAAAACTATATACATTTTTTGCGAAATTGAATACAACTCCCATAGTTTTCCAAAAATTAATACCTAACATTGGCGTGTGAGAAATTTCCGGGACCACAAGTAATTCAATAATGCTAATATTTGTCATTAATTTTATAGGAACCGTAATAATACCCTGGATGGCGCAATTATTATTTTTGCGACATGTATGTTTTAGTACTAGAACGGCTGCAGTTGCGGCCCAAGATCCTTTAATATATTCCAACTCTTAATTCCTACAAAACGATTACTTCTACCTTAATCTAGCAAGCTAAATATTTTCTTTCCTAAAATATCGACTTCTAAAAAAGGTCTTTCATCACCTTTAGAATATCAAAATATAAAATCTAGTAGCGGAATATTAACTATTATAAAATTCTGATCATCAATTGTGATAGTCGGACTGTAGGGTTACACTTAACCGGGCTCATATAACGATCCTTTTTAGTGACCCAGTTTGTCGTTGCCCGACAAACAATTTTTACAAGTTCCTAAAGTAACGTTAGATTCCCTACATCGATAACAGTGAATTGCTTTTGTTTTCGGGCACATTTTTGCTAGGTAATCCGCTTCTTTACAGTTCCAACAAATTATTGGTTTATTATTCGATACCAATGCCGTCCATTTCAAAATTTCAGAATTGCCGACAACCGCCAATAGATTAAAGATTTTGTTTTCTTATAAGCCAAATCAGGTTCTAAAAACTTACTGGCTACGGGGGTTGAACGATATTATAAAATTCTATTTTCAACGTTTTTGATTGTTGATATAATCGAATTAATTCTTGAATTGAACAAACAAAATGTGACAGGAGCTGTTTTTGTAAATAGGGAAATAAATTGCAAATTATGATATTTACTCGAGTTATTTCATTGGGCTTATGCGTCATTCTGCTAAATCAATTTTCCAATATAGCTATATACTGGTCTGCTTTTTCATCTGAACATTGCGTTTTTTTCTTTGTATCCTCAAAAAGTTCTTCTTTATAATCACACCCTAAATTTAATTTTATGCTCCACCCTGATATACTACATTCTGCTATATTGGCCAGGAAGGGAGTTCTTTTTTACCTGAAAATTTTAAATTTAGCCGAACCCCTGCTGTTCCAAGCACGGGCGTCGCCGTGGATCAATGTAGTAAGCGTAAAACTACGGATCCCAAGGTTCCGGGTTCAAATCCCGACACGGCCGACTGCTTGAAAAATGGCAGGTGAGCATTTTTCACAAAAATTACGCCCTCGTTCGGATGAGAGGTTAAATGGAGGTCCCGTGTGTGAGTGTTGTCACGCACGTTAAAGATCCCTACCTTGCCTGGAACGGCAAGGGTTCGGCAAAATTCTAAATTTCCAGGCAACAAAAAACTCGCCTCCTGGCCAATGTAGTACCTACGGGTGGAGCATTGGAAATGTAAATGAACTGTTCCAAGCACGGGTGACACCGTGGCGTAGTTGGTATGCGTGTACCTACTATGCTCAAGGTCCCGCATTTGAATCCCTACACGGCCCGCTTGAAAGAAGTTGGGCAAGCATTTTTTAAAAAAATACGCCTTTGTTCGTTTGAAATGTAAAATGAAAATCCCGTGTGTGGGTGCTGTTACCCACGTTAAAGATTCTGCCTAGCTTGGAACAGCAAGGGTTCAGCAAAACCCAAAATTTTAGAAGGAAAAATAACTCGCTTCTTGGCCAATGTAGTACCTTATTGTGGAGTATTGGAAAATCAAATGAAGTGTTCCAAGCAAGGTAGGCGGTTCCGTGGCGTAGTTGGTATGTGTGTGACTACTACGCCCAAGGTCTCGGGTTCGTATCCCGACACGGTCCGCTTGAAAAATGTTAGGCGGGCATTTTTCACAAGAATACTCCCTCGTTTGCATGAGAGGTATAATGGAGATCCCGTGTGTAAGTGTTGTCACGCACGTTAAAGATACGTACCTTGCTTGGAATAGCATGGGTTGGGAAAATTCAAAATTTCCAGGTAAAAAAACTCGATTCCTGTTCAATGTAGTACCTTCGGGTGGAGCATTGGAAAAAAGTCAAATGTTACAAGCAATGTAGAGATCTTTAACGTGCATGGTAACACTCATACACGAGACCTATATTTTACCTCATCCGAACAAGGACATATTTTTGTCAAAAATGCTCGCTTAACATTTTTCAAGTGGACCGTGTCGGGATTCGAACCCGGGACCTTGGGCATAGCAGTCACACGCATACCAACTACGCCACAGTGCCGCCCTTCATAATCACCGGATAAAAATGTAGCTTTCATTTGCGAAGCTAATTCCAATCAACTATACACACAGTGCTTTTCGAACCTATACACACAAGTGCATCACGTCTAAGTCATTCTGAAGCAGATGCAAAAAGCTTTTTCTCAGTTACAGCATAATTTTGACATAATTCATCAACTCTTTCTAAGAAACTAGGGATACTTGATTCTCTATCAAAAGTTAAATTCCACTTACTAATATTAGCATAACATTTATTTTTAGGTAATTCTTCAGAATTTATATTCGTAAGGTGGGGTTTTAAATTGTGGGGGGAAAATTAGGCCTTGATGTCCAGTGCAATGTTGCAGTAGAATGCGGTATTTGTTCTTCGGTATAGAAATTTATATTTTTAAATTGTGAAATAAAATTTGAAGTAAAATTAACAATAGTATCGTTAGGTTTCCCACATTCGTTATTTTTTATAAGCGGTGGATCGTCATCTAAATTAACGACTTCTGGATTTTCCTACAGAAGAATGGTGTTTTGCTTCGGTGGACAAGATTACAGGTAATAACGGAATAGGTGGGTCAAATACAGATAGTTATTTACTATTGGTAGGTTTAAGCCTAATTTCGGGTTGCACTCATATTCAGCAGTTTCCGAGCCTGAATAAACTATATCCAATTTGTCAAATGGTTGCATATACAAAGACATAAGTTGTGAATGTGTTTCTGTATTTTCTAATGTCAGACTCCTAATACGACTACTTACATGTAAAAATACGGGAATAAATCCTTTTATGATTATTTTCTTTATTGTTAGGATTGAAATTTTTATGTGTTCGGAAAGTTCTTCCAGTTTGTATTGACAAACTTTGACTTTGCTTTCAATATCAAACAACATACCTTAGGGTTGTAAATAAAACCCTAACGTGACCTCGAAGAGCATTGTTCTTTTCCTCAACGGTGCCACAGTTTGATATACCGCGAACACGACACTCTCTTTTACGACAATTCATCCGGTATCAATCGATTAAATTTCAATTCGAGTGTTTCCATTAGAAAAAGGTTAAGCAAAAGAAAACAAAAAAATCTCGAATAACCAACTACTCAAAAACAGAAGGGAAGTTGTTGGAGGTCAAATTCTTATTACTCCCTTTCTTTTTAAAAACAACGACAATAACACAAGGCACGACAATCTAAATTTGGGCTGCGGTAACAGTATTAGAATAAATCTGACCGATAGTTCAATCGCATGAGGACGCGAGGTGTTGTAATGCTTCCACTGGCACCATAGTATATATATAATCGAACTCCGAACTATACGCACCACCAACTTGATAATCCCAAACCACGAAATTGCAATATACCGTAACACAACTTGGAACGTTATCCTGATTGTTTTGGGATACGCAAATTACACTAAGTTAACTTATATAAATATGCCATGCAGTTAGTAGATAATCTTACGACATAATGAGCAGCTGTATACAATTTAGGTAGATTTTCTATTTATGCCACAATTCACACTAATATAAAACAAATTTACAATTTAACATGATTTAGGCAAATTTAGTAGATATCATGACAGAGGGGGGGGGGGCAATTAATAGCACCACAAATCATGTTACGTTTTTTTCGTGGCAACCACGTTGGGCGCCAAATTTATGCTACGTAACACAAAGAAAGCCAAAGAAATGACCGGGCTCAATCGGAGAGTAGGGGGGGTTGTAGAAAGCAGACCGACCTATGATGTATGCGGCGGTAAGGAGTTAGTAACAGTACCTGCAATAAAAGAAATTAGAATAGCAAACCTGCAATAAAAAAGATAAGTCCTGCAAACCTGAAATAAAGAAAAAGCATAGCATGTTTATCAAGCATAAATTGTTCAGTATTTGGTAGAATGTAAAGAAAAACTGTTTGGATAAACTATATAATATAACAACGGTAAAAGCAATACAAAAATTTTTAGTACAAAGTGAGGTAATATTGGGGAGTAGCAGAAACGTTTCCTCACACACCAATTAAACATAAATCAGACAAAATGTTAAAAAAAATAAATAGGTAAGACACAATTGATATGAGTAATTCAGTAAATAAATAGGTAAGACACAATTGATATAAGTAATTCAGTAAATAAATATGTAAGACACAATTGGTATGAGTAATTTAGTAGTATTGATTGTTTTTTTTTCTTTCTTTTTTTTTTCTTAAAAGCAGGCAAATCTATTGTAAACGGTACCAGAACGACGAAGACATGGCAAAACAACGGATAGATATTTAAAGTACTAATAAGTAGGAAATAGTTCAACTTACAAAAGTCCTTCAGCGACGCTCCCTTGCATTTGAAGTGTGGGATTCACGAGGTCCTGCACTAGCGAAGCACTTCACCCTTGATTGTGAGGGTGTTGATGGAATTCCTTACACTAATCACACCTACGTATTTCACTGGGGTTAGCAGCAGACAATATCACGCTGATGGAACTATGTAGCATTGGTAAATTTCTTGGTAATTCTATTTCCTGAGACAATAATTCCGAAATATTTTGTAACACAAATTGTAAAGAAAAATAGTAATAAGAATTTAGAACCACGTGCTTTCAAGGCACGATGTAATGCATGTCATCTGATAAGTTCTTGCATTATACTAACAGTAATGTGAGGTGTTTTATTTGCTACATCTGGTAACAAAGAAAAATCTAATGTTTTTGAATAACGAAATTTGCACAAACAGTTCCAATATAAAAAGATAAATCAACAAAAATACAATTAGTAAAGCACGTGCAAACACTAAGCAAGTCCGTCAAATGTTCTTCGTCCAACATTATACAAGAATTAAACACCTAGGAATATAATTGAATAGGTTATGATTACCAATTCAAACTCCGCGCCAACCACATAGACATTTAGAACGACCTCGTAAAAACGAAGATAGGTTCACAATAAAAAGAGCGATTTTGCAGATTTCACCTTGGGTACCCCGAACGAGTAAATATTACTAATACGCAAAACCACTTTAAATACACATTATAAGCACGTTATAACAAATTATATACCGTTCTTTGTATTTTATCCCAGTTTATTTAGTGAAAAATGAGCTTGGGTTCAACAAACAACATCGCATTTTTCCACACTCTCTTCAAAGCAAAAGCAAACAGTAAACAGTCTTCTCAAAGTAAACAATCTATATCAACGAGGAACAAACTACAACTTTTCCTTCCCAAGAAAAACAATTAAAATCGTGACGTGCTTGTAGTTAATAAATATAAAATCACTATCTTCAAAGCAACAACGGAAAGCAAACAGTATTTTAACGTAATTAACATATATGAACCAAGCACAAACTACAAACTGCTTGCTATTACAACCGCTTATCGACTCCTCTTATCTAGACTTGTATATCCACATAAGGAACAACATTTATATGAATGCAGCAATCATATCTACTCATTAATTACAGCGGTTAGACAAGAACCATCCAATTTACAATTCATTGCAATTTATTTATTAATGAAAATCAATCTTCAAATTAATCTATCTTTTAAAGTAATACCCACGAGTTAATAAATATAAAACAGAGATAGTAGTTGCAGAAATGTATTTACAAATTTGGTAAAGCGGAAAAGGTTAACTATTAAAAATTGCCCGTTACAATCATGCTAAAAGGTTATTCTACTAATTTGGTTAAGCGCCACTTTGACATCAAAGGAGCAAAATCGCACACGAAAATATAACTATCTTACCGAAATTGTTACTGATGTCTTCCGTTTACAGACCTGCCTCATCAGATTATAAAATTTTCATACCAGTTATTCGTATGAGTTTACAATTAAATAATAATTCAAGTAATAATTAATCAGTCGCAAAAATTACACACGTACTACATACACAAACAAAGGTAGTCATAAGGTTCGCATTTGAACCAACATTGAGTAAGTAAATAATATTGAACATAAAACAACTTACCAAGTCTTTGAGGGTTCCAGGGCATACAAGACTGAGTTTCAAGGTAGCTTAACGAAACGATATACTTGAGGCGATCTAGACAGACCCCAATAAAAATACGGTGCGAAAACTTGCAGGATCTACAGGTCAAGTAGGTGTAAGTTTGACAATAACCCTCGTAGATAGAAACAAAGTTTCTTAATTTTCACAACTATCAAAGGAATTCACATCTAACTTAATTTAAGAGGGAGTATTTAATTCAAGACAAAGCAATTCATGAATAACAAAGACATCCAAAGACCAAAACAAAATCTGGTTAAGTCTATGTGCATCCTGATCCTGACCATTATAGATAACAATAAAACCAGAAATACAATAATTTAAATAAAATACCCAACACTTTTAAATCTAGACAAACTAAAGTATTCCACAGCATGTTAAGCTGTTCTCCGGCTGGTTTTCCGCGACTAGATATTGAGCAACAATTTCTAGTAAAACAATTAGGTTTGATTTTTATTCGTCAGTTTCGGATGCATTAGAACATATATACAACAATTACAAATCTAAGAAATAACATATATATTGCTGTGAATCTTCTTATTATCTGCAGGTACTGGCCCTTTCAAAAAAACATTCGAGCCCCACAGTTTGGGCGTCAAGAAATGCTGTGATACCTTTAAAATCTGTGAACTACGCTTTTCGCCTCGGCTGCTCACCTAATGTTATAAACCTCCTCATTCATAAAAAAAACAAACACATTCCTACCAAAAACATCAACGTTAACTCTATTTACATCAATATTCAGAATACATTAAAATTTCAAATTTAAAACTCAGCATAAATTTCAGTTTTAAAAGAATTTCAAGATTAATTTTATTATCATTTTACTGTGCATCCACAATTAAAGTCCTCGTTGGATGCCTACTAATTAATATAACAATATAAGCAGACCGGAGTCTGAGTATAAAGGGAGCATCTACCACCCCTTTACGTTAATTAACCAGGTTCGTCTAATTGAGCTCAAAGACATACCCAAATTTTCATCATATTCCCGAACATCAAAACAAAATACCCCTTTTACTTAAACAAGCAAATTTCATCTTAAAATTAAACTTTTATGGTTAGAACAATTTCACTAATGTCCATTTAAAGTAAATCAATTATAAAGTCATTCAATACACACAAAAATGTCAAACAAAATAGTATAATTTACCTGACGGTTACTGTCCTCGTAGCTTCAAAGTATCGTTTCTTTAGTTAATCACACCATTCAACAGGATTATATTTACGGCTTCTGATTCTCTACGCTTTTAAAATTTGCTCCATCACCATCCATTCAAAGTCGTTTCTGGGCCTTTCCGGAACTCATCTGTGTTTATCTGACCCTTGATTCATGGATCCAGACACGTATTTGAACCATTGAATTATTAACACCCCCGAAAAATAGCAAAGAAATTCGTGCTTCTGTCACCCCTATACGCCAAAGCTGCCTACTTTTGTGTATACATTCGTCGTTGTAAATTTTGCTAATTGGTACAGTGAAACTAAATTTTATTACCTTGCATCTAAGTGCACTGAAGTACATTCATGTTAGCACGTAAATAACAAGCTATTTTGAATCACTAAAATATACTAGCAAACTTTAAATTATTTAATCAAACTAAAATGCACGGTTTAATATCTTCAATCAAGTCGCGTATGTACGAGCTTTTAACGCATCGAATCGTCAAAAGTCTAAGAGAGCTTGTTTATCTTCATCTCGGTATATATAGCAAAAGCCTGTCTGTCGGTCGGTTCCCCAAAACGGTAATTCTAAAGAATTTCTCATGCCATGTTCCCAGTCTGCCGCTCACGCGTCGATTTTTACGAATTTTCACTCGCCCCATTCAAATCTCAGAAAATTTCCACACGGCACGCAAGCATGTCCGAGAAAAACTAATTGATTTTGTACAGAAATTGTTGTTCTACCTCTGATATTTGCATCCTCTTTTAACCAATTGTGACCCCGTGACGTTGCTTAAATCCCGCCTTTTACAATATGTGTCTTTGCTTGACGCATTTTCTCTTTCCTTCTCTACCGTGTTCTTATTGGTGCAACTTGATATTCTTTATTATCGATTATTTTAGTCCACATGGAGTGTGAAATACCCAGCTTTAGCAATTCTTGTAACTATTATGCGACGTTTTCCCAAGATTCTTTGAAATATTAATTATCTGCAAAATTTACGCCGAATGAGCTTTTTAAATAAACCCAGGTGTTTAAACATACTATTAATTCTCAGAGCCTTATTCCGTGGTATTTTAATCTTGGGTTTTACAAGTTTCTATAGGTATTATATGTTATTAAAGGTTTAATTAACTCCAATTAAAATTGATTTCTATCCTTTTCATTTTTAGCGAATACAACTTAAATATTAATTATTATAGGTACACTTTGTTTTACTACCGGTTACTTAAATAGAGTTAATTAATATAAACTTTGCACGTAATTTCTCTTTGTTTAGGAATAATTACATTACACGCAGAGCTTTTCAATACTGCTTCTTTTGATATAAAGCGTCTTATAAATAATTTAAATTTCTTATTTTTACTGAAACAACCGAGTTTATTTATGCTTCATGGTTTTAATAACGCGTATTATTTAATGAAATTCCTTATACACGGTGATTAAAATTATTTGATGTGATTATTTAATTTTCTACCCTGGTCTAAATATGAGTAATATATATATATATATATATATATATATTGCTATGATAGTAGGGTAGTTCAGGGGTAGGTTAAGTCATGGGGGTCGTAGAATAAATAAAAACAACTTTCACATTAAGAAAGGCACACAATTTCAGAAATTATAAGCGTAAATCGGTCACCCTACATATTGTTAATTGAGAGCACACTGTATATAAAATACACGGGATTAAATGCTTGAGAACATAAAAAGGTCTAAGAGTAGTTTACAAGTAAAGATAAGACTATAAAACGCAACAGATTACATCAAAATTAAATCACCGGGAAACCTAGATAAATTGGCATTGCAAAGATGTAACAATTGCGTCAAAAATATCATCGTACACGCATTCTAAATAATTCATTATTAGAAAATTGTTACGTGACTGGAAGAAATCACATTTGTTCAAAAATCCAATATTCTGTAGAAATAAACAAGCACCAGGCGATTCAATTTAGATGATAAAATTTAACAAACATCCGAATACGTGAGTTAATAGAAGGCAAAAGTTGGAATTTCTCAAATAATAACACGATATGCGGGAGGCGTACGTGACAGTGAAGGCATGCATTGAAAGATTTAAACTAAATAATTGGTGAAAATCCCAAGGTGGGCAAGATAAGCAGAAGTATCGTCCCAGAATGTAAATAAGCCAATGAAATCAGGCGGAGGTAGGCCTTATATATACGATAGTGACGGAGCGACAGTTTAGTCTATATTCAAACTGGGCAACGACTATATTCAAAAGTGTTAAGAACTTACGTAACCAGCGAAGCAAAAATCAAAGTAAATCAGAATAAAAAAGTACGAGAATTTATGCAACGAAAATAAGCCGATCTTTAAATAGACGTAAGTAAAACGACTTAATTAAATCCATTTCTTATATTAATAAAACAGGGTTTTCAATCTGGACCTTAATTTTGGCTTTTAATATCGACGTTTAATTTCGACTTTCAATTGGAGACATATTTTGATTGAGATGGCTTTAATTTGGGATATTTAAGATGACTTTAATTTGGGACTCCGAAATTTGAACATACTTAAATTTTGGAGATAGTTGAAAAATGAAAGTATTTTAATTTGGACATATTCTGACTTGGTACGATTTTAATTGGAAATAATTTATGGGACAGGCACATTAATAAGGAAAGTAGACACATGAAGGGGATGCAGATCATGGACTAGGATGGAATTACAGAACCCATTCCAGGTTAGCAATCTTAATACACTTTATTATTGAAAACTGTTTTTAATTTACTATTTATCACATTGTGTATTTGTAAGGGTCATCAAAAAGGGTAACTTAACAATTTATGACAAGGGAGTATGTATCTTGGAACGTTCGAAGACCCCTGAATAAGTAAAAGATATTTTTGCTGACTTTCAGAAAACCATAAATCTGTTATATGTAGATATTCTGCAAAAAGGGAAAATTTGGAGAGTTGTAAATATTATTAATGATTATATTGTGTATTATAGAATTGCTTTATTTAATTCAGGGTGAAAGCCTAATTTAACATTTCATAACATAAGGGCTTTAAATAATAAAGGAATCAGACAGGTAATATCACAGCAAATTTATGACGCCCATCGCAGGGGCTCTATTGTTCAGTAAAAATCACAGAATTTTATGGTACGCCCAATCGTGTGGCGAATAACACGGCAGATTTTATGGACGGCCCAACGCTGCGGCTAAAAAACAGAATTTAAAGACACCCAATTGTGGGGCTAATATCACAGCAATATATACACAGAAGGGTGAAATATATACAACAATTACAATCTAAGAAATAACATATATACAAGGGTGAAATATATACAAAGGTTTATAAGATATTGTTCGTTCTCCGTTGGTTTGCGGCGATGTCGGTCTTGTAATCGCTGTCGTCGTTGTTCGTTCCCTCCTTGCTGTCGCCGCAGGGAATGCTCTCAGCGTCGTTGGCGTCTTCCTCTGTTCTTCTCTGCCGTGGCGCCTCTCATGCAGCGCTGTAACGTTGGTGTCGGACGGCTTTGTGCTAGTGAAAACGTCAAAGCGTCGGCGTCGTCGTGCTGCCTCGCGCTCAGAGCAGAACCGAGGTCTTTTCGACGATGCCTTGGGCTAGGAGAAGCGCTAGGGTCTTCTGATGGTTTCTCAGGCTAGGAGAAGCGCTAAGGTCTCAACTGTTTCTCCACTAAGCTAGGGGAAGCGCTAGATGATTGAGTCCAGTGGGGGTCTGGTCCGTACATTAGCTGGACGCGACGCTCTCAGCGTCGCTATAGTGCCTTTTAACTCGAGAGTTTTTCGGCTTGTGGATGTTCCTTCTCTGGTGAGTTGTTGTGGTGATGATAGTTGGTCTTCTTAAATAAATATGTAGGTCTGGATTCAAAGAGACCTGCTCCTGGAATCCTCTTGTTTTGATGCGGTGAGCAGTTTCGCGGATCTTCCCCTTGGTTGTCCTCCAACTACACAGTATTCCGGATCCTGGGTCCACCGGCCTGTGGTTTTCGACCGACAGGATGGCTACTCGCCAAAGGCCGCTCCATCGTCAGGTAGCTCGTCTAAACAGGACTGACGGATGTGCATCCCCGACGACTTCACTTGTGTACCCATTCTTCGGCACCCCGCATAGCTGGAGAACTCCCTCAGGGCGTCACCGTTCCGCTGCTCACCTTTGATCGCCCGGAGGCGGTGGTAGATATACAGACGTTGCTGCCTCGTCGGCGTCTGGGCAACAACTCCCGCGGTCTGGTCGAAATGCAGCTTGTTTTATACTTATTCTTGAGGATGGTGCAGCGACCTGCGGCCAATCAGCGTGCGCGATTTTGTGTTGGGGTTGTGGTCTTCGTAAAAGGGGCTATCTGTGTTAAGGTATATATGCAGGTGCTGTGATCGCGCGCCCTTCTTATAAAGATGTACATTGTCACGAGACAAGGTCGGTGACAAAGCATTTAAATACAAAATACAATTATTGCACTATAATATGGATTTACTAATCAAATAGAATCAATATACCCATAAGAAAATTATACCAAAACTATGAATTGTTAATCTATACAACTCTAGTTTAAAACAATAACATATCAACATTAGCTAGATGATCATTCTTTCTGATGTCTAATAATATTTCGTTCTCTTCTTTACTTAAGATTGCTTCTGAACGACATCGATATTGGTAGTTGTACCAAAAGTTGAAATCGCTGTTACAATAATGCAAATTGAAAGTACATTTACGCTTTACTCACGCCGCCAACCAGGCATAGCTCCTGACATAATTTGTTCGTCCCTAAATTTGGTTACATGGGTTGGTGTCACGGGTAAAACCCACACGTTAACAAACAAGCCAGTAACTTACTTGGTTTTTACTGGAAACCACGCTCGCCTTTTGTATTTTAGGTCAGGAATCGTCGCCGGGTGGTTTCTTCTGTGTGGACCAATTCTAGCGGCGAAGTGTATGTGCCTGAACTGCGGAGGAACACAGTTTTTTTTTAGGTAGAGGGAAGATACAAGTACACGAGAAGAGTAACGCGCATTCATACGTCCGATATCTTCTATCGCCGATAGTAAATTTACTTTCATCAAGATGCTTCGTTCCCATACCATGTTTCTCAAGGCGGACCGTTTTAACAACGTAGCATTCTTTTGCCTGGGAACGCAAACGTATGCGGTGTACATGCCATAAATCATGAAGCTATAATCGTGAAACTTTGCACTTAAATGTTTAATTTAAGGATGGAAAAAAAGCATTTCCATTCTGGATTCAAAAATCCACAAATCTAAGCATTAAAATAAAATTTGGGGGAGCCAAAAGGCGCAACAGTATGTAGCTTGTTTTGAAATTATCAGTTATCGGTTGGTATCATTCTTAAATTATAAAAAAATCTTCCATTTTAAGTATAATTAACTGGTTCTGTACACTTCAAAGTTTTGAATTTTATTTCAGCTTCTTCGTCTAGAAATGTTTAAGCTATAGCTTTTTTATAGTTTGTGGAAAATGGCAACAGGACAGCAAATCTAATGGACTTTGTAATTAAAAAACACAATTTAGTGTACAATTTTATCTAAATAATACATTTTTGTTTTTGAAAAATCACCTTGAGTTTAATAATTTTCGGTTCTTTTTCAAAAGATAAAGGAGTTTATGAAATATTTTGGAGAATATTTTCTACAGGGCAACCATTTCTAGATTAAGCTTTAGATTAGTAAGTGCAGGAGGTTTTTATATATCCATATTTTATTGTTACAGGCACATGGTCCCCGTATTTTGGAGAAGCTATAGAAATGGATTTAAGGAAGATAACTTATTTGATGTTTTAAAAGAACATAAATCAGGTAGTCTTGGTGATAGACTAGAGCGTCTATGGAATACAGCACATGAGACACGCAAAAAATATGCGCTTCATTTATCACTGTGGAAAATGTTTTACATGGATTTCATAATTACGGGCATTCTTCAGGGTATAAAAGATGTTGGTCTGATGTAATATCAAACACTTATATCATACATATTAAAAACTTTTGTTTTTTTCAGAATATTTATGCCTTATTCAGTAGGGCAATTAGTAACTTATTTTGGGAATGACTCAAACACCGTTGGTAAAACTGGAGCTTATATATTTGCATCTGTTTTAGTTTTATGTCTTTTCATCGACAAACTTCTCACACATTTGTTGTGGATGTCGATAAAACATATGAGTATGAAAATGAGAGTAGGTTGTTGTTCATTGGTGTATCGTAAATCCTTAAGACTTACTATGAAATCTTTGCATCAAACTAATGTTGGCCATATAGTTAATTTATTATCAAATGACGTGAGCAAATTTGATAATGGGTTTATTCTAAGTCACTATTTATGGACAGCACCATTGCAGGCAGCTGTCGCCACTTATATTTTATACCGTACTATAGGCATATCCGCAATTAGTGGAATGGTATTTATACTATCAATTGTTCCACTGCAATGTAAGTAAATTGACCTAGATGTTGCATTAACGAATTAAGTTTTTAGTTTATATGGGCAAACGAAATTCCTTAGTAAGGTTGAAAACAGCACTGAGGACAGATGAAAGGGTGCGATTAATGAATGAAATATTGACTGGAATTCAAATTATAAAAATGTATACATGGGAAAAGCCCTTTGCAAAATTAGTTGCACTAGCAAGAAGGTATGTATACAATTTCAATACATAATCTTGTACAAGAGCATAAGTATTCTTTTTAGTTATCATGTAACTTATAAGAACACTTTTTTATACAAAGAAAATGTACTTGTTGCAAAGGTGATTACATCTATAACTGTGACGGTATATTTGTAGTATATATATATATATATATATATATATATATATATATATATATATATATATTGCTACGATATCGCCTCGCCACTCGCCAGATGTATAACGACCAATTATCTGCTGATCGTCACCTCTCTGTGCCTATTAAATAATTTAAAATTAATACAATTAAATTTATGCCCGGACTAGCTCAGTGATACCCCGCACAGGGTGAACGACGATATGATAAATGAGAATTTTTACCCATTCCCCTCTAACACTCCACATACCTGAATAATACAAGCGAAATTTACCATATTTGTATAATAACCGAAGAACATTTACGATTTACAACTTTGCGTCTTTTTTAATATTATTTACTATTTATATAACTTTTAAATCAAAATAAATATAAACACTCCTAACAAATTTGTTCATTACGAAATTAATAACATTTTTTAATAGCAATTAAAGCCAACAAAAGAATTGTATTTTACTGCGAATGCTTTCGTTGAACGTTTAAAGAACTAGTCCCCTTTTTAAACGTACTTTTATGTACCAACCAAATTTTTGTTGATCTTTTACACCAAATATCTGAATTACATGCGTTTTAAGTTTATCGAATATTTAAAATAATAATTGTAACGTACTATGGATGACCGGATACTCCTCGTGTTGCCTCATATTAAAGCTTCCTGATCCAAATCGGTTGCTTGTTTAGTGGTTTTGAGTCGTTGACCCGCCGCTTGGCGTGTATTCCTGTACTACGGACTATTTTTCAGCAACTTGTAGCCTTATGTCCAATGATTTGAAGAACTAACTCTGTACTTTAAGTATCATACCATTTATTTTGTCCGTACTTAGAGTCGATATATATTTCCCATACTTAGAGTCGATTTAGCTTCGATTTAGTTGAACGTTATTATATAGTTTCCCGTACTTGGAGTCGATCTTAATTTCCTATACTTGGAGTCGATTTATTCTGGATTTTAATTTCCCATTCTTCGAGTCGATTTTAATTTCCCATACTTAGAGTCAATTTATTGTCGTGTTCTTACTTAGAGCCGCCCTAAATAAATTGTAAAGATTTTGTTTATATTAATTAAATCTAGACTTACGTTTTATATTAGCCGCAGAGTTTTATACACACGCATTTCAATCGCGCATTTTTACTGTTTTCCACTTGGAATTTTTAATTAATATGACTCACTTATAACTTTCAATTTAACTTCACTAAATTGAAATTTACGTAATAATTTTGTTTCAACTTTTACAAACCGTGCGTCGATTATGGAATGCTCCCTCTTATCGGCTACGATCGATTTTATAGACAAATTCATTCCACGTGCTCGTATTGGTTGACCGATCGCTATCTTGTTATTAGACTATGGCAAAGGCGTTGCAATTATGTGCTATTTTTAAGCTGTCGGGTTTTATTCGGTATTCCATACTTTCTACACTCAAATTTGCACGTACATCAAAACTTTGTATCGGAATTTAGTATTTTTGTACCTTCAACTGCACGTAGTCCTAATTTTAGTGTCCATACTTTGTCTACATATGCGGGTTTTATTAAATGTGGCTATTTCTACATTCCAAACGACGCTTACGCTTTCGCCTCAATTCTATATATCTTATGAAATATGCTCATTTTTAAATGTTTGTTTATACAAACTGGTAAAAATTATATGCGTTTTATTGACTTAGATTTCTTACGCAAATGCATCTAGGTTGAAAGAAATTTTATTTTACGTTTATTTTACTTTAAATATGCTGAATTTGTATTTATTTTGAGCTTAGGAATGTTTTAAATGTTTTAAAATGGATTGGGTTGCGTCTGTAATTTTTTGTTTTGATTAATGTGGTTAAGTTATTACTGAATGTGCTTCCTTGAATTAACTGTAGCTGGTTAGTGATTTTATACTAGGTGATTTGTATCTGCTTTTTTGTATAATGAACGAATTATTTACTTTTTACGACTTAAATGTTTGGTTTTCTTGATTTTTATAATGTTTACTTGAAGTATTCCTCTCTTGTGACCTTGTATATCCCTAAATAACTCTATTATAGTAATATATATATATATATATGTATATATATATTGCTGTGTTAATTTAGCCCCACGACTTGGGCGTGCTATAAAATGCTGTGTTATTCCCTTTTTATTAATCAAGCACTTATGATGTGAAATGTTAAGTTATGGATTTTCTTTGCTTTAACTAGTTGATTCAATTAAATAAAGCAATTCTACAATACACAATATAATTATTAAATATTTACAACCTTTAAAAATCTTCCCCTTTTTCAGAATATTTACATATACCAGATTTAAGAAATTAAAGCCAGCAAAACGAGCCTTTTGTTATATTTAGAGAGTAGTTTCTCTGCATCCCCCAAGAGTTTTCGTGCCCAGTCTGAATATTTAGAGTCGAATTTGGAAGTCGACATCAAAACCAAAATACTATCCAAATCGTTATTCAAAATCCCTTAAGTTAATCCAATATAAGGTTTTCCATCTCCGTAATTAACAAAACAGTAATAGAACATTTACCATGTCAGTGATTACCAAAATTATTTTAACAGGAGGTAATCTCCAGAGTCGTCTCCAGAGCCCTGTTTTATTTATTTTAGGAATTGTATATTTTTACTAAATTGTTGTTTACTTACGTCTATAATAGATCGGCTCACTTGCACAATTTTTACACTTTTATAAAATGATTTTCATTTATTTTTGTATAACTGGTTACGTGAATAATTTAGCACTTTTGAGTATCGTGATAGCCCAGTTTAAAATGTATACTAACTCGTCGCTCAATTGTTATCGTATTTATAGGCCTTGCCTCTTGTTTTCTATTTGTTGTTTTCACGTGTTGGGCGACACCATTTGTCTTTATCTTTTGTGTAGTCCGGGAAATTTTATCAATTGTATCTTGGATGAACGTTTAAATTGTCACGTATTCATTTACATGCCATGATATTTAATTGAGAAATCCCACGAATTTTCGTTCATTATATCACGTATTCATTGTTGTTTGCTTATTTTAATCTAAACAGAAATAAATTTGGTGTTTGTTTATTTTCTAGTTAAATTGGATTTTTGAACAAATGTAATACTTTATGTCACGTACGATTTATTCAAATAATGCATAATTTTAGCCTGCGTATACGATGATATATTTAACGCACTTGTTAAATATTTATCAAGCCAATTCATATAGGTTCATCATTTTGATGCATTTCGTTACGTTTTTAAATCTTATCTTTGCTCGTAACTACTCTTGGATATTTCTATTTCTTATGCGTTTAATCTCTTGTACTATTATATACAGTGTGCTCTCAACTAACAATATGTATAGTGACCTATTTACTCTTCTAATATCTGTAATATCTGTAATCAAGTGCTTTTGTTAACTGGAAGTTTCTTTTGTTTATTCTACGACCCCTATGACTTAATCTACCCCTAAACTACCCTAAAATTATAGCATTAATCTTCCAAATTAAAATAAAAATTTTTGGAAAATGTTAATTTTTGACGCCCAACGTGAGACAAAATTCACATTGGTCCAAAATTATTTTATTTTTATTTTTTTTACAACTCCTACATTATTTTTACATCCCTATTCCTATTTTGATCTATACTATACCTATACACCTATTCATTCTAAATTTTTTTACTATTATGTTATTATAATCTATTAATATTTCACTCCCTATGTATCCATACTTTTCCTATTTACATATACTTTTCCTATTTACAGATACTTTTCTATTTTCACACTACCTGTTATGATCTACTAATTTTTTACTCCCCATTTATCCATACTTTTCCTATTTATCATATACTTTTCTTATTTTCACACTACCTATTATGATCTACTAATATTTTATTCCCTATTTATTCATATACTTTTCTTATTTTCACACTACCTATTAAGATCTACTAATATTTTATTCCCTATTTATTTATACTTTTCCTATTTACATATACTTTTTCTATTTACATATACTTTTTCTATTTTCACACTACCTGTCATTATTTACTAATATTTCATTCCCTGTTTATCTATACTTTTCCTTATTAACTTGTACTTTTTTTATTTGCATATACTTTTTCTATTTTCCATATACTTTTCCCATTTGCATATACTTTTCTTATTTATTTGTATACTTTCTTATTTTCACCCATATACTTTTATTGTTTATTTATAATTCTTCATCATCTCTTCATATTTCTCCTGTCTCTATATCCCTGTTCACATACCTTTTTTATTTATCATCAATGTATACAACGTATCTTCATCTCTTCATGTTTCTAATAAACCTGTCCTATTTATCTATCCCAATTTATCTATACCTTTCATATTTCTCATAAACATCATCATCTTTCCTGTATCCAATGAATCACTCTTATTTACATCAACGTATGCTACTCCTACTTATCCTAGACCTATCCTAATTATTATCAACCCATCCTATGTTTTATTGTTTTCTAATATTTACAATATGTTCAATTTCTATTCCTAAACTTATGATGATCTCCTAATTTATTAATATCCCTATTTAATTCTCCTATTTGTCTATACCTATCCTAATTTGGGATTATATTACTATTTAACTATTTGTTTATTTTACAGTATGTACACTTTTGTCCATTATTAAGAGTTTTCTCTCTGTAATGAGTTTGTCTTTCCTGTTTGCTTTATACGCTCTTTTTCCAACCTTATTTTCTGCAGTTAAATTATTATCATAGTTTTTCCCCTTAATGTATCCTCCTTCATATCCCAAAACTTCTCTAAAATTTAATTGTTCCCGATGTTGTGCTTGTAGCGTACAATGATTTATATTTCTGTCGTGATTCGTTCGCTCGGTTTCTCTTCTTGGAGTGTCTCTTGTGTTCCAGTTCCTTCTAAAATTATTATCATTGTAGTTGTAATTGTTTCTGCAGAAATTTCCCCCACAATTTCCCCTATTATTCGATCTATTGTTTTCTGTGCTTCTTTGTATTCTACCTAAATTTTCTCGTTATCTTGGTACCATCCTACCTTCCGCTACACGATTTTGTCCCAACTCATAACAACGTTGTAAATATTCCAAGATTTCCCTATTTACTATATTTTGAATCATTACATAATGTTTTATTTCTTCGCCAAAATGTCCCGCTAAGTACTTTATGGTTTGTGTTTCTTCCATCGGCGGATCTAATTGCTTCGCTAGACTGAATTTTTGTAGGGCGTATATTTCTCGGGTCATCCCTTAGTTCTGATTATATTTTCCTGTAATTAAATTATCTCGCGCTTTGTATTGTTGATTATCCCCCAAAATTTTCTCAAAAATCTACTTTCAAACTCCTGAAATGTCCCTATCTCGTTTTCTATTAAGTCAAGCCATATCTCCGCGCTTCCTTTCAACATTGATGTAACGAAATTTAAATTGTGCCTTTTATCCGTTGATCCCTGTATTAATTTTCTTATATTATTTATAAATACTTTTAGATTCACCTTGTTGTCTCCATAAAATTTGGAATACTGTTCAACTGAAATTTCCGGTCTATTTATCCTAGTGTGTTGCCCCTGATTCCTACCCGCATTTTCAAATGCTGATTTTAAATTACCTAACGCTCTATTTACATCATTAAGTCCTATTTCACAGTTTCCCTGAATTTCCCGCATCTTTCTACCTAAATCTGTAATCCGGTCATTTGTTTTTTTTCCACATGTTTCCTGATTTAATTTGACTCTCCAAACCTCGTCTCTAACTTTATCTACATCGTCCATTATTCTAATGAATTTATTTTCAAAGTGTACCTGCATTTCCGCTATCGTTTGATTACTTTCTTTTAATCCGTCGCTTATAATTTTTATTTCGGCACCGAGTTTTTCTCCATTCTCCTTAATCTGCATCTTAATATTTAACCATGTTCTCTTCGCTTTTGTACATTTTTTTGTTTAAGGCTAAAAGAATAGACATGATTTCAGATTGTTGTGAAATCTGTTGTTCTTCACTTTGAATTCGCGTCAACCGTTGTCCTTGCATTTCCATAGATACATCTTGTAAAATTACGCTTTCTTGGTACCCTATTTCTACCCCTTGGTTCCTTAATCCCTCTCTGGTCACCTTTATTCGTTTATCCATTTAAAAAAATTTTAAATTATTAATATTTCAAATTCCCTTTTTAAATTAAATTTTTATTCGTGCTTCCACAAATTTTAATTTTTAAATTTCTCGCTCCTACAATTTTTTTAATTTTTAATTTTCCTTTTTAATTTTAATTTTCTTTTAGTGGTGTTCTCGCTCCACGTTGGGCGACATAAAATGCTGTGTTAATTTAGCCCCACGACTTGGGCGTGCTATAAAATGCTGTGTTATTCCCTTTTTATTAATCAAGCACTTATGATGTGAAATGTTAAGGTATGGATTTTCTTTGTCTTAACTAGTTGATTCAATTAAATAAAGCAATTCTACAATACACAATAACATCATCATTCATCATTTTGTTTTCGACCTAACTTAAGGTCGGTTTGGCGCGGCTCTAACTTCTTTTCTATTCTGTGCTAATCTAAAAAGCCCTACATACCCTTCACAACCTAAATTTCTAATAATTTGACTAATATAGTTTGGTCTAGGTCTTCCTATATCCTTCTATCTTTTTCCTATCCAGCTGACTCTACATAGATATTAGCAACCTGATGGTTGTTAAAGAACTCTAACATGTTTACATGATTACCATTTATAAGGAAATGAAATAAAACCTGGTTATCCGCTTCAAAAAGGAAAAGTGTTAAATTATATGTTATGGTAAGGCTTAAGCAACGAATCGCTGCCAACATGCCAGATCGCTACCTAATTGTGAGTTATGTCATGGTGACGTTTATTAAATTATATGTTATGGTAAGGCTTAAGCAACGAAACGCTACCAACATGCCAGACCGCTAACTAATTGTGAGTTTGTCATAGTGACATTTAGTTAACTGTTTTTTATTTTTTTTTTGTTTTGTTTTCGAACTTACTTAAAGTCGGTTTGACGCAGCTCTAAATTCTTTTCTATTCTGAGCTAGTCTAAAAAGGTCTACATACCCTTCACAACCTAAATATCTAATAATTTGACTAATATAGCTTTGGCTAGGCCTTCCTACTCTATTTTTACTTGGTAGTCTATAATCTAAAACTTTACTAAATAGTCCCTCATGTCTTAACTGGTGCCCTATCATTCTATCTCTCCTGACCTTCAATTGTTTCCACATACAGGGATCCTCACCTATCCTTCTATAAACTTCCTCGTTTGTTACTCTATCTGTCCAACTAATCTTTAACATTCTCCTATAACACCAAGTTTCAAAAGCTTCTATCTTTTTCTTATCTACTTCTTTAATTGTCCAAGTCTCACTACCGTATAGTAGAACGCTCCATACGTACGACTTTAAGAAACTTTTTCTATTATCTAAACTAATACTATTAGATATTAGTAAGTTTTTCTTTTTTAAAAACATTTTTCTAGCTTGAGCTATTCTAGCTACTATATCCCTTCTGCTACGTCCATCCTTTGTAATTATACTACCCAAATAGCAAAATTCATCTACCTCCTCTAACTCGGTATTGCCTATTTTTAATTTTATTTTAGAACTAGCCTGTAACTCACTTGTCATTATCTTTGTCTTTACTGAATTAATTCTCATACTATAGTTACTTTGTAGTATCTCATCTAAAATATTTAAAAACTCTCCTAACTCTTTTCTAGACTCTGCTATAATGGCTATATCATCTGCAAAACGCAACATGTCTATTTTCTGTCCCTGTACACTAATACCTATCTCTTTTCTCTCTCTAGCTAAGTTTAAAGCTTCCTCAATATAAACATTAAAAATCAAGGGGAGACAGTATACAACCCTGTCTAACACCATTTCTAATCTTAGCTTCCTTTTCTATTTCATCAAATCTAATTACTAGGCTTTGGCTTTTATATAGACTGTAAATAATTTTTCTATCCCTATGAGAGATTCCTATTTTTTGCAAAACCCTGAACATAACAATCCAATTAACCCTATCGAATGCTTTTTCTAAATCTACAAACGCGAAATGAGTCTTTTATTTTTTGTAACCTTTTTCGATAATTACCCTAATCATTAGTATCGGTTCTCTAGTCCCTCTGTCTTTACGAAAACCATATTGGTCTTCGCCTAAATAATTTTCAGTCAAAGCTACTACTCTATTTTTAATTATTATTGTTAGTATTTTGGAAGCATGAGAAGTTAAACTAACCGTTCTAAAATTCTCACACCTATCAGCTACTGACTTTTTTGGGATTGGAATAATAATATTTTTTTCGAAATCTATTGGAACCTCACCTGTGTCATATATTACATTTACTAGTTCATATAATCTGTCTAAAGTTTTCTGACTTGCATATTTTATTAATTCTGCGGGAATATCGTCTATCCCTGGCGCTTTATTTAATTTAAGATTCCGAACAGCTCTATCAAATTCCTCTCCTTATATTGAGAACCCTATTTCTACATCTTCTTCTTGGTCGTACTCTAACTCATCCATATCGTCTCCCTTATATAAATCTTCTAAATATCTTTTCCATCTATCTGCTACCTCAACTTTATTTATTAGAAGCTCATTATTCTCGTCTCTAATACCATTACATTTTTTCCTATCTTCCCCAAAAAACTTTTTAACTGCCCTGTAAGCCCTGTCTGTCTTACCTACTCTCAAATCATCTTGTATTCCCTTACAATTCTCCTCCATCCATTTATTTCTAGCTTTTCTACACTCATGTACTATCTTATTTCTAACTGTATTATATTTTTGCTTACTTTCACTATCCACTTCTCTGAAAGGTTTAAGCTTTCTTCTATTCTGTATTAAATCTAATATCTCCTTTGTTACCCACGGTTTTCTCGCTTTAATTTTTTTCTTACCTATAGTCTGTGTTGCTGTATCATGTACAGTCAGTTTTATTTCTTTCCATCTATTTTCTACATTCCCTCCTACAGCTTTCTCTTTGCTCTTATTATCTAATACTTGTTTATATTCCTCTTTTACCCTACTATCATTAAGCTTACCTAGATCCCATCCCTCTCTTTTAGCCTTTCTCAATTTTTTGAATTTTAGTTTACACTTCATTTTAACTAAGTTATGATCGCTATCTATGTCAGCCTCTGGATAACTACGACAGTTTTCAACTTGGTTTCTAAATCTTTGTTTAACTAAAATATAATCTATTTGGTATCTAGCCCTATCACCTGGGGCTTTCCAGGTATATCTTCTCCTAACATGTTGTTCGAATAGGGTGTTTACAGTTACTAATCTATGTTCCTGGCAAAACTCAACTAATCTTTCTCCTCTATCATTTCGTCTGCCATACCCAAATTTTCCTACCATTTTTCCCTCACTACCTTCTCCCACTGACGCATTAAAATCGCCCATAACTATTAAATTCTCATCTCCTTTTATTTTTCTCGCTATACTATTTATATCCTTGTATACCTTTTCTACTTCCTCATCCTCGTACTGAGTTGTTGGCATGTAAACCTGTACTAAAACAGTGTCGGTGGGTTTTGTACTCAATCTAACCATAATTATTCTATCACTAAATTGTAAGTACTCTTTAACTTTATGCCCTAATCTTTTACCTAACACTATTCCTACCCCTGCCTGTCCATTAGTTGAAAAAGTTGTAATTATTCTATAGTTATCTTTCCAAAAGTCATTACTATCTGGCCATCTCACCTCACTAATACCTAAAATGTCCAGCTTTTCCTTTCTCATTTCGACTAATAAATTCGTTAACTTATCTACTCTAAGTAATGACCTTACATTCCAAGTCCCTATCACTAAATCGAACTGTTGTTTTATATTCGTACGATGACGAGCCCCAAGTACCCCCTCCCGGAGATCCGAATGAGGGAGTATTTTACCTCCGGACAAGAATTTTACTTGTGAGCTCTCCATCATATGCATTTCGTGTTTTAGGCCACGCACACCTGGGAAATATTGTGGTAGGCTCCCATATCTTTCCACAACGCAGTTTTTAAAGATTTTAGCAAAAAGCCGTATCCGTCACGGCCAACCCCCAACAAGCTTGTAAATTATTGAGGATCGCCCGAGACCAACCGACCCTCCTCCAATATCTGTTAGCCAGCAAGGCTGCTGCCCCTTGCTGCGCCTTTTAATCGCCTTTTACGATAAGCAGGCTTACTATAGTAGTATTCTTTATCCCCTACTATAGGGGATATAATGATTAAATATTTACAACCTTTAAAAATCTTCCCCTTTTTCAGAATATTTACATATACCAGATTTAAGAAATTAAAGCCAGCAAAACGAGCCTTTTGTTATATTTAGAGATCTTTTGAAACGTTTCAAGATGCTTATTACCTTTCATAAATTGATCAAAGAAACCCCTGTTTTGTTGACTCTTACATTTGCGAAAAAATATTGAATTAAAACAGTTTACAGAATAAATTATATCAATATAGCTAACCTGGAGTGGTTCAGTAGTTTCTCTGCATCCCCCAAGAGTTTTCGTGCCCAGTCTGAATATTTAGAGTCGAATTTGGAAGCCGACATCAAAACCAAAATACTATCCAAATCGTTATTCAAAATCCCATCAGTTAATCCAATAAAAGGTTAGACCATTTACCATGTCAGTGATTACAGATGCATTTGTTATATATATATATATATATATATATATATATATATATTTAATTTGTTTTATTATTGGGGAAAGCAGTCAAATTTGATGGATTAATAAAATACTCTTTCAATCATTCAAGCTTTCGATAAATTTATTATCTTCGTCAGGAATGGTTATGAGTTTTATATATACATATAACTAAGGATATCGAAAAATTTTTTTAAAATGTACAGAGTATGAAATTTTGAAAGACAATGTCTTTCGATATCCTTAGTTATATGTATATATAAAACTCATAACCATTCCTGACGAAGATAATAAATTTATCGAATTGAATGATTGAAAGAGTATTTTATTAATCCATAAAATTTGACTGCTTTCCCAATAATAAAACAAATTAAATAATTATTGAACCAGTCGAGATATCTTAAATATATATATATATATATATATATATATATATATATATATATATAGTTAAAACTTCATACAGTTGGAGGTCAGCGATTGACAATTTAGATGGCCTTATCGTATATTATTGTTGTGCTATACATATGGCGGAGCGATAAAGCCTTTTCGCTTGACCAACATGACACTCTCTCGTATCGTTTCACCGACTCAACACCTAGTAACTATAACCGCGAGTGCATAAGTGCTGCTGCCCGACCAAGTGCGTCGACCGGTAAACAACACCTATCTTCGCGGGAGTAAATTGGTGAACAACATTGCAAGGTAAGCAAAACATTAATTACGGTTTGACCTATGTTACTGTTTTTCGCGCCTTACCTCCAATTGCATATAATTACAGTCCATTTGCTAAGCTTTACGCTTTGGGAAACGTTCTGGAGCTGTCCCGACGTGTACCACACAAAAAGTGGTCCTTCTGAGCCTCATACCACAAAAAGTGGTTCTTCTGAGCCTCATATCAAAAAGTAGTCCTCCTGAGCCTCATATCACAAAAAGTGGTACTACTGAACAAATAAGCCTTGAATTATAGTCAAAATTAATATAATTTATTAGCGGGATCATTAAAATTTAAATTACTACATTAATTCATTTTCAAAACTATTTTCTAAAAGTGGGTTTGAATATTAAAATGCATGATTTCTATTAAAGATTTCAAACTTCAATTATCAATAAACGAGTACTTTGCATTTAGCATTACAGGTGTTCAAAAACTTGTTCCAATTTATTTAAAGTTTGTAGTTCATTAACATCTTGTTACTACGCTTATCAATCAGCTGTGTAGATAACAAAATAAGTCAAAAGACTTTAACGAAACTGTTTGTTTACATTTTTGCTTGTAAATATTACGTACCTAATGCACTTTATTTCTTAGAGTTCTGAATTCACTTATGTTAGTTTAAGTCTGTATCAGCATTAACATTGCTTCTCCACGAGTACTGTGTTTACCTTTAAGGCTTTGCAACTGCGTTACATTTTGTATTAGTTATTTGTGATTTCAATTTGTTACGAGTTTACCTGGTACAATATGGAACCAGAACGTGAAGTTATTGTTGAATTTAAACGATTAACAAATCGCAAAGAAAGGTACTGGCGATGTTTGCAAGATTGTTACGATTTAATTTCAACGTTACCAACTAATCTTGATCAATTTAAAGCTCGTGTTAGTCAGCTAGATGACGTAAGAACAAAATTTTTAGATGTCTTAGATGAATTATCGTCACTCTCCGACGTTTATAAAACCTTATTTACGGATACCGTTAATCTAGAATCTACGTTCAATACTATGTTTTATGACATTTTAGCTAATGCGGCGCGCTATGTCGCTCCAGACACAACGCCCAATGTAAATACTATTGATATTTCTGGAAATACCAGATCTAATGTTCATTAATCCAGAAATAAAATAGATATATTTCGAGGTGACCCCGAGAAATTCGGTGCGTTTAAATCTCTATATGACAACATTATTCATAACAATAACGCACTTAATGATTGCGAAAAATTCACATATTTGCTTTCTTATTTGGATGCGACGGCATTAAAGCTTGCACAATCTGTTCGATTTGCTCCAGAAAATTATATGGTTGTTTATAATCTCTTAGTTCAACGCTACACTAATAAACGGATAATCGCTAATCATTATTTATCCAAAATATTTTCACTAACTCAACTAAAGACGGATTCCCCAAAAGTTCTTAGTGATTTATGTGAAACCCTGCAAGCCAACGTCACAGCTCTTATCGACATGCAGCTACCTGAGTTGGCCGATTACATATTTTTATTTTTTTCCCTCGGTTTATTAGACCCGAAGTCGAGACAAGAATTCGAAAAGGAACATTTAAATCAAACATTTCCGAAATTTAACGATTTTATTAAATATTTACGCAACAAATGTTCTATCTTAGCACTGGTGAGCGGTAACAATAATACACCACCATCAAAAAATGTGTCTAGTCCACCACAAAGGGATAACCCTCGACCATATTATACAAATTCTGTAAACAATAAGCGTGTAACAATGTCCGCACAGGAAGTTACTTCACGACGATTTAATGCAAAGCAGGCCGTTTCTAAGCCCTGTCCTGCCTGCGACGATCAGTTCCACAAATTTTACAGATGTCCAAAATTATTAGCTTTATCCACTCTAGAAAGGCAATACATGGTAAAGCAATATCATAGATGTTTTGCGTGTTTATCACCACATCCTCTTTCGACTTGTAAGTCAAAATATCAGTGCAAACGGTGCGGTAGTAAAATGCACCATACGCTACTGTGTATCGAGGCACCAATTTCATGCAGTACTCCGACTCCGCCACAAAGCGCGGTAGGACACTCTTCAGGTGCCGCTAATTCGGCTGAACATTTTCCTGCTCCAGTCTCTCTTGTTCATTCCTGTGCAAATGAACAGGGAACCGTTGCGCTTTAGCCACGGCGCAGGTACGAATTTTAGCCTGTGACGGTAGTTGGCATCGTTGTCGCTTGGTTTTAGATCAAGGGTCGCATTCTAATTTCATCACATTATCTTTAGCTAACAAGTTAGGTCTTAAACGCAAGAAATGTCCTTTTGAAATACGTGGAGTAGGCCAATCTCCGCTAGAAAAGGTTCATGGAATTGCTACCTGTAACGTTACATCAATATATGATCAAAACGTTTCTTTAAATTTACAGGCTGTTGTTTTATCTCGTATTACCGCAGATCTTCCGATAGCAAATTTATCTAAGCATTTAATAGACAAATTTTCGTCCCTACAATTGGCGGATCCTGAATTTCACAAATCCGCTCCGGTCGATATGCTGTTAGGTGTTCAAGCTGTCTTAGATGCCACACCCAACGATTCGTTGCGTATAACAGGCAAGCCATCGGCGCTTCTTACCTCGTTTGGTTGGGTTATTATGGGTGATGTACCAGCTTTAAGTCAACCGTATTCAGGTGTTGCGTTGTACACTAGCATCTCGGAAGAACCGTCTCTTAGCGACACCATTCGTGCCTTCTGGGAAGCTGAAGAAATACCATTTACGCCGCCAATGTCGCCTGAAAACGTGGCTTGTGAAAATTATTTCAAGTCCACTACTATACGAAACGAGTTAGGCCAGTATGTGGTTCGACTACCGTTCATAGAAAACACCACCCGAACATTAGGTTCAACACGAGAATTAGCTACCAATCGCTTTCTAAAACTAGAAGCTCGATTTGCACGCGACAAAAACTTTTATAAATTATATTCAGAAAATATTGCTAATTATATATCGCAGGGACAACTCACTCCCGCTGTGAAACAGTCCTTATATATCATGACTCACCACGGCGTGGTTAAAAATAAGCTCTCTAGTACTCAAGTTCGAGTCGTGTTTAGTCCTGCCGATAGGGATATTAATGGTACAAGTCTCAATAATATTCTTTACCGGGCCCCAAATTACAATCTGATATTGGTCTTGTAATAACAAGATTTCGAATACCTCAAGTCGCACTCACTTGCGATATTCGACAAATGTTTAGATTTATAGTCGTTCACCCAGAAGATAGAAAATTTTACATATTTTTGGAGGTTTCACCCTTGTGAACCTTTAACGGAAATATGAACATACCCGCGTTATTTTGGCGCTACCTGTAGCCCTTTCCTTGCCCTTCGTGTTCTACAGCAGTTGGTAGAAGACGAGGGTCACTGTACCCCGGGCTTCCTGAGCCCTTAGATCATCAACTTACATTGATGATATTTTGACTGGGTCCGATTCTGTAGAAGAAACTCTCCTTCTAAAAAATGAATTGATCAATTTACTAAAACTAGGTAACTTCGACTTAGGAAAATGGGGAAGTTCAAACACTTCAGTTATTGATAAGTCGGAGACGGGCGTTCTAAATCTACCGAACTCTGATCCTACTTTGACAACACGTGATGTTCTGGGTCTCTGTTGGGATATGGGTTCCGATACATTTAGATGTAAAGTTCCAAATATTGCAGACATCCCTACTAAGCGAGGAATTTTGTCACGCATAGCACGCATATTCGATATTAATGGTTATTTAAGTCCATTTACGGTTCTTCTCAAATGCCTTATGCAACGCCTATGGCTACAAAAGGTGGATTGGGATGAACAATTGCCGGCAGAAATTCTTCAAGAATGGCAGCAAATTCAAATTGAACTGCCACTTCTCGAATACATAACAATACCACGATCTATTTGGAAAATCGGCAATAGTCAAGCCCGTTTAATCGGATTCTCCGACGCCAGTTCCGTAGCGATGGCCGCTGTTGTGTATCTGCGATTAGAAGTTGATGAAAAAATATATGTACATTTGATAGCTTCCAAAACCCGTGTAGCCCCTTTGAAAACGTGGACCATTCCTCGTCTTGAATTAGGAGCGGCATGTCTTTTGGCAAAACTAATGAAACATACAGCATTAGCATTTGACACCATCAATTTACTAGATCCAATATGCTTTAGTGACTCTACAAACACACTGACGTGGATTTGTACGCCACCTTATCAGTTAAAATTATTTTTGCGAACCGAGTGGTGCAAATTCATGAAGATCAACCCACAGCCATATGGAGATACGTTCCCAGTTCTGCGAATGCTTCCGATCCTGCAAGCCGAGGATTGAGGCCATCCGAACTACTGAATTGTACACTCTGGTGGCAGGGTCCTGATTTTTTATACCGCGATTATTGTGATTGGCCAAGTGATAAATACACACACAATATTGCAGACGGGTTTAAAGCTGTACAATACGCACTCGTCTCTACTGTTGATGTGAAACAATACTTGGTAGTACTACAAAGGTCCTCGAACTTGCTAAAAGTTCAACGAATTTTTGCATACGTTAAAAGGTTCACGTTTAACTGCCTTGCACGCAAACGTAATCTTGCAAAGACTACTGGTCCGTTAAATGCCTCTGAGTATCGTAGCGCTCTCACATTTGCCATTAGAATTACTCAGTACGAGCACATCTACGACGATATCGTTTTACTAGAAAAAGGGCAACCTAGCACAAAAATGTACCGTCCGTTGTCACCTTTTTTCTCTCCCACGGGATTAGTCATGGTGGGGGGCCGTTTGCGCCATTCCAGCCTTTCTATAACTAGCAAACATCCCTACCTTATCCCAAAAAACAGCAGGTTAGCTGTATTAATATGTGATTACTATCACATATATTCAGGTCATGCGGGTCCGCGGCTAACTCAATCATTAGTTACCCGTACATTTTGGATTCCTTGTATCCGTCAATTAATTCGAAGTAGAATATTTCGCTGCCTGACTTGCTATCGCTTCCAAGGGCAGCCTATTCAGCCTCCTATGGCAGATCTTCCGCTTTATCACCTCGAACCCGGACGATGCTTTACGCATACCGGTTTGGATTTTGCCGGTCCTTTTACAATCAAGCTATCCTCGTTGCGATCGACAAAATTTCAAAAGGCATATATTGCCCTCTTTATTTGTATGGTGTCACGTGCCATTCATATGGAGGTTGTCACAGCTTTAACAACGGAAGCCTTCCTTGCTGCATTAGATAGATTTATAGCCAGACGCGGGTTACCCACGAACATATACTCCGATCAGGGCCGAAATTTTCGTGGGGCGGCTAGAGGCATGTTAGAAATATATAAACATTTTGATCAAGCTAACCCCGTCATTGCGCACTACTTATCCTCTAGGGGTATTGATTGGTGTTTCAACCCTCCCTATGCACCCCATTTTGGGGGGCTTTGGGAAGCCGGCGTCAAAAGTGCTAAATTTCACTTGAAACGAATAGTGGGTAGAACGACACTTTCTCTGGAGGAAAATAGCACAGTTGTGACCCGCATAGAAGGAATCTTAAATTCCCGTCCATTTTGCGCACTTACAACGTCACCTAACGAAGGCACGGATGCCTTGACTCCGGGCCATTTTCTAACTGGTGGGCCTTTAATTACGCGGTGTGAAGTGGACCTACAAAAAGTTCCTGCGAATCGGCTTAGTCGTTGGCAAATGTCCCAACAACTTGTACAGAGCTTTTGGAAGTGCTGGTCCATAGGCTACTTGCACAGCTTACAGCAAAGGCCTAAATGGAACACCCCTTCCAAAACCATAGAGGAAGGGGATCTAGTACTTTTTTTTACTCCCGATTCACCCCCGGAGTATTGGCCTTTGGCGAGAGTGGCGAAGCTTTTACCGGGTAAAGATGGTGTAACAAGAGTTGTAAAGCTAAAAACACGCACAGGCGAAGCGGTCCGCCCAATTAACAAGGTGGTACCACTTCCTCCACCATAAGTAATTCAGCATTCTAACATGCAATTTTTATTTTTTTCCTTCTTTTTCTACAAATTATGTTTTATTTTATATTTTAATGCAGGAAACAAAAATGCAGAGTACTCGATTAATTTATACATACTTAAACATTTTTTTTTTTTAAATTTCTTTTTTTTCATTTTTTCTCCCATTCATTTCACGGTATACAACAAAATTTACCATTTTGGGTGGGGGGTATGTTAAAACTTCATACAGTTGGAGGTCAGCGATTGACAATATAGATGGCCTTATCGTATATTATTGTTGTGCTATACATATGGCGGAGCGATAAAGCCTTTTCGCTTGACCAACATGACACTCTCTCGTATCGTTTCACCGACTCAACACCTAGTAACTATAACCGCGAGTGCATAAGTGCTGCTGCCCGACCAAGTGCGTCGACCGGTAAACAACACCTATCTTCGCGGGAGTAAATTGGTGAACAACATTGCAAGGTAAGCAAAACATTAATTACGGTTTGACCTATGTTACTGTTTTTCGCGCCTTACCTCCAATTGCATATAATTACAGTCCATTTGCTAAGCTTTACGCTTTGGGAAACGTTCTGGAGCTGTCCCGATTTTATACACTCCAACGTGTACCACACAATATATATATATATATATATATATATATATATATATATATAATAAATGCATCTGTAAAAACCCTCTTATGAAAACCAAAAGAGTTAATTTACCTATACACATCAGACTAATATTTGCATAGCCATCCACAAAACAAGAATTTGATTGTTTCATAAAGGGAATAAGCCTCAATTAACTAGTTTCGATCTCTTGGATTTCATCAGAACAACCAAAATCTTTAACAATAATAAATTCGAAAAAAACCTTTGTATAATGGCGAGAGTAAACTAAAAGCGATTAGCATCAGCACTAAGCTAGTGAACATACAAATGTTAACTAGAAAATAAATCGTAATCGAAATCTTGTTGTTTCAAGCAAAGCAGGGGCTTTGCTTGGAGCAACAAAGTTTAGACAAAATTCGAAATTTCCAGATAACAATCGCTTCCCAACCAATATAGGAACTTCGGTTGGAGCATTGTAAAATTAAATGTAGGGGTGGTAGAATGGACGACAGCGGCGAAGGTGGTAGGAGCGGAACTTTGAAGGAATCTTTGAAGAATGTTACATTTCTTCTTGCGGGTGGCGGTGGCGTCAATCCCTAAATGAGTAGACGTCTTGTAATTTAAATACTGTGTTTCAATTAGATGATGTAGGTTCTACATGATTATGTTATTTACAATAGTAATTCGATAAATGATGGTGGATAGTAAACAATTATAACAAGGTCTAATATAAACAAAAAACATTAACAATGTGTAGTGATACTTATTAAAACTATGTTTCTAATAATGCATCAATTATGTTAGTGTATGTACTAACGTGAATTTAATTCTATTCGTTATCACTTAGTCGTAATAATGATAGCAGGAACATGTGTTAGTGGTATATGTGATGATATGTCTGCTGTAATTGGATCGCGCTGTAATGTTACTTATGTTTTGTTGTTGTAGTAGATAAACATTAATTGTATGCACGTTGTCCTTCCTTTTGCAATCTATGGTATTTGGTTACTTCAGAAAGTTTTAACTTTCTAAAAACGAATCTATTTTTATCAGTATTTTCCATATCTTTCTATAGTTATCTACAGTTAACCTTTTTGGTGATGATGATCATTTTGATGCATAACCAGTACTTGAGATTTCTCGTTTATTTTCTATTCCTACTGTGCTCTTTTGTTCGTGAATCACTACTAAGACTGACCTACATATGTTTTGCTACAAAAATGGATAATTTATATTATGTACTTTGCAGTGGCTCCGAAGTTTTATTCTTAGACCTGGGAAAGATGAAATTGGTGTCATCTACATAATTGACCTAAATATTACTTTGAGGAGTTTTAAACATTTTCATTAGTGACGACATTAGTTTGTTAACAGACTTTAAAAACATGTATACAGTCGTAAAAACCTAGATGAACGTAATTCATTTAGACCTTATCACAACAACCGCACCGGCCATCAGAAGAGGGAAACAGGAATAAACGGCGTTGAATCGTCCAGAAATGAAGTGCTCGTCGATTCTTATTCGAGGCAACAATATTCACTAGCTACTTGTGTGTGTGTCTGTGTCGACGTGCGTGTCCGTGCCCAATCCCGTGCCTGTGTCCGCGTCAATGCCCGTTCCCGGGAAAGTACCCGTGTCGGTACCCGTGCCGTTAGCCTTGTCCGTGTACGTGGTCGCGGTCGTCTTCGTGTCTGTATCTGTGCCTACGTCTGCGTTTCCGTCTAGGTCGCGTCTGCGTCTGCTTCTGTGTATGTGCGGGTGAATGCCTGCGTACTTGCGCGCGCGCATCGACATGCGCGCGCGTTGTTGTTTGCTATTTTGTTGTTGCCAGGTGCTAGTAAGTCGTGTGATTTGTTAATCATTTGTCTAATTTTTCCGTGTGTGATGGTTATTTCTTGCATTTCTTGTATTGTTTTGTATTTATTTGTTTCTGTTTGAATCAATTGTGCGTGCTGGTTGTGTTGTGTTGGGTTGGGTTGGACCATATACTGTTTCAAAAATGTTCGGTATCTTATTTTGTTGGGTTGTTTATTGTGATTTCGTTTTTTCTATAGTGTGGTAGAATTTCCTTTGGTGTGGGGTGAATGTTTTGTGTTGTTCTTTCTTGTTATTGCTTTTTTCGTATCTTCTTAATCTTTTAGCTGATACTTGTAGTCTTTGTTTCTCTTCTCTAGTTGTTCTATACCATTTTGTTTCGGTATTTCTCCTATTACCTGTCCTTTCTTTTCTAAAATTTTTTATTTTATGTAATGTGTTAGTACCTCACGTTTTTACAGTTTCCGTATTATTGTTTGTATTCTGTGTTGCCATGGTGGTATTGTTTATTTCTTTTGTTTGTTGGCTGTTGATTGTTTTTGTGTTGTGTATATTATTATTGTGGTGAGTTGTACCATAAAAAATATTTGCAGTTCTTCTATAATTATGTCGTTTTGTATTTTGTTTACTATTATTGAGTTAATTGTGCAATTGTTGTGTTTATGTTTGTATTGTCTGGTGTTTTGTGTATGGACGGTTTGATGTCATTGTTCGTGTTCTTGAATTCTGTGTATGTTGTTCCAAATTTTTATTCTATTTCTGTGATTTTTCTGTTTTGCATATTGTGTTATTTCATGTGGTAGTTGTGTGTTTATTTGTTTTCCTTTCTGTTTATTATGTGTTTCTGTGTCTTCTTGTGTTTCGTTTCGTTTGTAGGTTTGTTTTTTGGCGAGTTTCCGTTTTGTTGTTGTTTTATAGTACTTGTTGTACTTCTTTTATGTGATCTGGTTCTGGTTTTGCTATTCTGTTGTTTCTGGTTATTACTCGTACTTGGTCTGGGAGCCTTTGTTCTGTGATGAATTGTAGTTCTGGGTATTTGCTTGTGAATTTTTTGTATATTAGAGATCTATAATTTGTTGAGTTTCTTTCGTAGTTAGTTGTCTGGTAATAACATAGAATGAGTTTCCTGTTGGTTTCTTTTGACCATGCCATTCGCCGTCTTTGTATTCCTCTTAGTGTGGTTGCGGGCAACACGTTCCGGAAAACACCTCTATTCGGATTTTCATTAATTTTTGTGACCGTTGTGTTTTGTATCTTTTGGTCAAGTGTGTTTTTGTACGACAGCCTTGCCCTTGGTGTTCTATGGTTTTTGTTTTTTATTATTGAATTCCATCGTATTCATATGAGTGCCGCTGTGGTGATAGTGCGCCTAAGCAGAAGCGCATTGCCTAAGTAAGGCTAATTACTGTAAGGTGTCGTCTGATGCCCTACAGACATCCGTTCATGACATAGTTTGATCGCCGGTGCTATGCAGCCTTCGCCACAGATTGCTTTACAACTTGGCTTAAGGGTTCTTCTTTTAGTTAGGAATATATTATGGGACTATACTCGATGGGGCAAAGAAGAGGGACAGGAAGGGATTAGTTCGATAGGATGTTGAAGGAATGTATGGTTAGAACAGTGCGTAGTTGGGCTTTCGAATACCTTGGGTATGCCATGCCCGTACCTGTTTGAGAGATATCATGTTCTTGAGGGTTAATTATTATTATTAATATTATTTGTTATTATTATTATTATTATTATTATTATTATTATTATTATTATTATTATTGTTGTTGTTGTTGTTGTTGTTGATGTTGTTGTTTATTCACAATTATGACTTCTGGAGTAAATGTAGCTTATCGGAATTTTTTTTAAATACAATATTAATGGTCATAATATTATTGATAATTATTGATAATTATTGATAATTATTGATAATTATTGATAATTCAACTATTTTTATTTTTTACAGATTCGAAATGAAATCCATTCGCCTTCACTTTTACATAGAATCATTCATATTTTCGTTGGAAATGTTTGTAACCAGAACGGCCGTCTTTCTTACAATCATAATTTATCTGACACTGGGAAATAATATAAATGCCGATGTAGCATATTCTGTGACTGCCATTTATAATGTAATTAGGCCAATTATAACAATAATGTTTTCACTCTCTATTGCTTGCTTGGGAGAAGTGCATATTTCTATCCTAAGATTAGAAGAGTTCCTTAGTTTGGAAGAATCACAATTAGAAGTGCGCAGTAATCAAATAAGTGACAATGAAGATCATCCGTTACTTTCAAATAGCAATTCTGCAGATAAAGACACTAGCAATGGTAGGATTAAAGATATTAGCAATGGTACGATTAAAGACAATAACTACAGCATTAGTGAGGTTGTCAAAGCTAGGATATCTCTGAAAAATGTTAGTGTCAAATGGTCACCTGATCTATCGACCAACATACTAACAAATTTTAACCTAAGTATTGATCAAAGTCAACTTGTGGCTGTGATAGGTCCTGTTGGAAGTGGAAAAACGTCTTTGCTCAATGTAGTATTAAAAGAACTACCTATAACTGAAGGAACCCTAGAAGTAAATGGAAAGATTTCTTATGCATCTCAAGAATCTTGGTTGTTTCTGGGAAGTGTTCGCCAAAATATTTTATTTGGCGATATCTATGATGAAGATCGTTATCAGACTGTTGTAAAAGTATGTGCTTTGGAATCAGACTTTAAAATATTACCTTATGGAGATCGAACAATTATTCGAGAATACGGAAGATCTTTAAGTGGTGGTCAAAGAGCGCGCATCAACTTAGCTCGCTGTATTTATAAACAAGCTGATATTTATTTATTGGATGATCCATTGTCTGCTGTTGATACGAAAGTTGGTAAACAACTTTATGACCAGTGCATCAAGAAGTTTTTAAAGGACAAGATTTGCATTCTTGTTACTCATCAATTACAGTATTTGCAAAATGCAGATAAAATTATTATTTTAGACAATGGAATAAATATTGCCACCGGAACTTACAACGAGTTACAAAATAGTAATTCAAATTTCGGCACTTTATTAAAAGAGATTAGTAGTAATCATGAAAAACACGGAGCTGTATTATTAACTAAATCAACATCAGTTGTTGACACAAGAAATATTACTTGGAATAATGAAGATGAAGATGTTGAAGATGAAAAGGAAGCTCTAGCTACAGGAGGCCTTGGGTTTGCTACATATAGGGATTATTTTCGAAAAGGAGGAAATTGGTGTATTATTTTGTGTATTTTCTTAGTTTTTATAGTGGCTCATGCAGTTGCAAGCAGTGGAGATTACTTCATATCCTATTGGTAAGATCATTTTCTAAATTTCTAACACCACTTCTTAATTTTGTAGGATCAATTCAGAACAGGAAGCAAGCCAAAGTCAGAATTACAATAACACATTTAAGAGAACCGACATAACAATTATATATTCAGGAATTGCTCTGAGTAATATACTTTTCGGCTTGGCACATTCAACAGTATTTTTCTTGTTTCTTATTGAAGCTTCTAAGAATATGCATAATACAATTTTTGAAAAAATTGTACATGCTACAATGAACTTCTTTAATCAAAACCCAACTGGAAGAATTTTAAATAGGTTTTCCAAAGATATGGGAATTGTTGATGAATATATTCCATTTGTTCTAATAGACATTGTCGATGTAAGTTTTTCTTTATTCATTTATATAAAATAATTAATATCTTTTTTAGATATCATTTTTTCTAGTATCAACTATAGTTTTATCCTGTTTGGTAAATATTTGGTTTTCTTTGCCGTGTGCTGCTTTGTTACTTGCTCTATATTTAATTCGAATTGTATATATACAAACCAGCCGCCAAGTGAAACGCATAGAAGGAATTAGTAAGTCAAGAACTTTTAGTATAAATAGGCTAGTTGATAATTTATTTTAAGGTCAATGATAATTTATGACTGGAGTTGCATACTTGTCTCTAAATTGTTATAAACCAAAATTCTATTTTTGCAGTAGTTGAAAGTCACTTAATTTTTTACAATTTAAAGAAAGCAATTAATATACGAGGAATAATCTATAATGAAAGATGGATCGAAATTGATGTTCTTAACATCATTTATGCCAAATTAAGCTATATATTTTTAATACTTTTTACTTTTCGAGAAATGTTTTCCGCCAAAGGGGGTGGTTATGGATTTTTTCTTAATTAACCAAATTATTGTTAAGTCTAAAATCTTAGTAACTAATGCACATGTTATTATACGAGGGCCATTTTTTTTCAACCTCCGATAGGCTATAAATAAAAGACAAGTTCATATAAAACAATAATTTTGTTACCAAAAGATTGGTACACTTACGGTTACTTTTCGACATAATCACCGAAGAGATTAAGACATTTGTCGTATCTGTGAACAAGCTTTTCAATACCCTGTTCAAAGAAAGTTGCCGCCAATGAATTCAAGTAGTCCTTGACGTTGGTTTGAAGATCTTCATTGGTTTGAAAGCGCTTCCCACCAAGACACGTCTTCAGGTCAGGAAAAAGTTGAAAATCGCTTGGTGCTAAGTCAGGACTGTATGGCGGATGATCGAAAATGTCCCATCCAAATTGTTCGAGAAGCCGTTGAGTTGCTCCAGCAGTGTGTGGACGGGCATTGTCGTGGATCACAACAACTCCAGCGGTCAGCTTTCCCCTTCGTTTGTTCTGAATAGATCTACGCAACCGTCGTAAAGTTTCACAATAAACAGCTGCAGTGATTGTGGTTTCGGGCTCCATAAACTCCACAAGCAACACACCTTGTTGGTCCCAAAACACAGAAGCCATGGTCTTTCTGTTGTTGAAGGTTTGTTTGAATTTCTTTGGTTTGTTTGGTGAAGTTGAATGCATCTATTGTTGTGATTGTCGTTTTGTTTCCGGTGCGTCGTATTGAATACAGGTTTCAGCCCCAGTCACGATTGATTTCAAAAAGTTGTCTCCTTCATCATGATAATGCTCAAAGAACTCCAACGCTTCATCATGCACATCATTACGGCCATCTTTAAACTTTCGACACCATTCACGCACAACACCATCACTCATACATCCCCATTCACACGACTCATTCTTCGATGGATTTCTGCAGCACTATGGCCTTCAGCCTGTAGAAAACGAATCACACTTCGCACTTCACACTTGGCGGGAGCATCAATAATAGCGGACATGTTTACGTAACTGTAGCACAACGCCGACTGACGCCTGAATGTCAACAATGGCGGAGTGTGTAGTGCAAGAGCTGCGCAGTCGCCTACAGCGCATGCCCGCTTTCTGCTACTTGCGTAGCGTCTGCACGGAGCGATCAAAGGTTGAAAAAATAATGGCCTTCGTATATTGCTGTGCACTCCGCTCTGAAAAATATTCAACGTTGGATGTCAATACCTGCTATGTACTTCTATCTGAATTCTTAGTCGAGCGCAAATAACTGCTATGATATTTTTGGAATAAAAGTTCAACTTCTATATTCCTCTCAGCCAATTCAAATATTTTCAATGAGTCCAAAATATCCGTTTCAAAACAACATTTTAAATAATCAGTTTACAATTATTTTCTACACTACTCTAATAAACAAATTTTAAACACATAAGAATTATTTATCAATAAATCTCTAATTAAATGTTTTCACTAGAATTGCTCTTCACGTAAGTTAAACTTATGCTCTCTGTTTACACTCTTTGTGAATAATCAGGCCTATCGAGGGTCATCGAATTTAATATCTCATTTTTAATACCGTATTAAACCTGCTGAATATTCAGTATGTTGATGCTCCTTTTTATGTAGACACAAATTCTTTAGATCATTTTGTCACCCCCAATAAAGTTAGTTTAGTTGAATTTGTACGCAAATACCTACTATGTACTTAAATTCTAACCAAATAAAAATATTTTTTTCAAATGACACTCAATTAAAACAAATAGTTCATATATTTGACCTTCCTTAAAACAGCCAAGTGCCCTTTTGTTGTCAAATGTGGTTTGCTTTCAAAATTACCAGTGTCCAATATTTTACTCTTTAAAATCCCAAATATTTGGACTACATAATTTTTATAACTTTAATACCAACGATCTAATCTTCCTTAATGATTGTTAACTTGTCGTAAAATCATTTTATTCTATGCAGTAAACTGTAAAACTTCCATAGGCTTAAATTTCAGAAGTTTCAAATTTTTGATTTTGTGCGTCAAACTACAGTCTTAAAATTGTTTTATTCTATGCATTAAACTTTAGACCTTTAATTTTTAAACACTACTTTACAAAACCACTCACACAAAATATTGTCTGTTTTACGTTTGAAATTAATTACGTAATGTATGTCTAAACGTGCCTCATCACGGCGCTTCAATACCTACTGATCATCGCATGCTTTGTGCAATTTGTTTATATACAATTCCTGTTCTACGTCATTGTTTTTCTCGAACGTTCTGGCCTTCTTCCAATGCCCTTAATATTTGATATAAAACTTGAATTAACATTTTGGACTTCTTAATAATAAGAAATCTTAAAATTACTAAAAATTAACGCTTTCGTGTAAACATTGCAAGTATTAGGCTTAATTTAGTTATTTAAAATACGATCTCTTCTTATTAAATATAAATGAAAATTTGCTTGGAATGTTGCTTTACGCATTAAATGTAATTATATTTAAAATACTATCTATACGTCATTAAATATAAATGAAATTTTCTTTTAGAATAAGATTTTATGCGTTAAGCGTAATTAGTACAACTCAAAGATATGTTTCCAATGTACCAATAGAAATGATTAAATAAATTACCTTTTCTACATTTTCTCGGTTTATACAAATGAAATCTGCTGCACACGCTATAATGATATTGCTACGGTCCATAATTACAGTAATATTTTATCTGTTATAAAGATAATGTTATCGATACTTTGACTTAAATGCAACTGGTTAAAAGATGCAATATATTACTGCACAAGAGAGATTTTAAAATAACTGTGATATATATATATATATATATATATATATATGGATATTAAAAATTAACACATAAATACGTAAGTGCAATATGTAAACATTCGTTATTAGTACATATAGTAATGAAAACTATATATGTAAATAACTAATCTATATTTGATGATTATAATTAGTCTGTTTTAAATAATTATCAAATTCTACTAAGGGGAATTTATATCACAGTATTCATTTGATGGAAGACATCGTTTAAATAACTTGAGTTCTTAACTCAAAAACAGAACATTTTTATGACAATGGTTCAACATACGCTAACTAAAAGTAATTTATAGTGATGACTATCTGCATATAATCATCATCTATCTCTCAATTTTCACGTAAATCAACCAAATATTCCTAAAAAGAAACCGTCTTATAAGTCACTCAAGTCAAAGTGGCTATCACGACCACCTCTAAAACTTAACTAAACCCACAAATATCAATAACCATCAATAAAAGCAACTAATGTTTTCAATATAAAACCCAACAACTTACTTATAGACTACACCATAGTCAATCATTGGAGCGGGTCCATCAGGATTCAAATAAGCTCATGAAAATCAGTCGATTATAGGATAACAGTGTATAGAAATAGGTAACTTAATGATTTCTAAGCATTTTGAAAATTATTAAAAGTATCGCTGTGTCTGTGCTTTATAAAGAAACAATTGCAACTTCTAAATGCCACCCAGCTGCTATAGAACAGTTTGAATTTCAATTCATATATTCATTTACTCACAGTTTGAACTTGGTGCTAGCTTAGTAGTAAACCCTTTGCTGATGTTCTAGAGAAAACATATTTTCTCATTAGATGGTATTTACAATATGATTCTTTCGTAAATTGTTATATACGTTAAGCAAAGGTAAATGTGCGGTAATATATCGCATGTTTGCACAGATGGCGTACTGAATTTTACAGAAATTACAAAGTAAAAATAATTTACCTCCCAAATTTATAGTGGAAATTAACGAATAATTTGCTTACTTTTCTAAAATTATGCGTATTAGCAAACTGGTTAACTAATAATAGTTGTCAGGGTTGTACGGAGTATGAACTTCCTCGACTCCTGTTCTATTCCGTTTTTGCAGACACTAATATTATATACAACATTCACATTACGATAATAAATCGGGATATGTGTAGGAATTCGACAGGTAAACGCTCCACTACACTATTTATAAGGCACTACTGCCGCACAAACAGTTAACGATACAATAATCAAAATAAACATGACTCCCATGGCGCGCTACTATTCAACTTCTAAACCATGACCCTTCTTCGTTTGTCGTCCTGGTTAGTTGGGGAAACGACATATGTCTATTACGAACCGTAGGAAGTTATTTTGAACATTCTTTTTCCAGGCTATCACGATAACAAAGTTATTTCTAAAAAAACTCGAAGATAATTCACATAACCTATTTTCTAATTAGATTACACAAACACGAATCCTAAATTAATTATAAAAAAAAACATAGGGCTAAGTGCAATACAGTGTTTATAAAATGTATAAAACTGTGGGAGATATCTTTCTAACCTTAGGGTTATATACTGTTTATTACCATCTCACTTAGCGGAAAAGTAACCCGTCTACCCCTTGTTTTAAGTCTGACGAAATGGCAGCTATTTAATTCAATTAAGCTGGATTTGATTATTTTACGAGAACGCAATTTATTTTTAAGGCATTGATAAGTATAATAACTATACTATACAAATTAACACTGTAAAACGTCGTAGACACGTCATCAATTTGCATTAATCCTCTTCGTTGTTCCTTCCGGAAGTTGTAAATCGTATTTGCTTCGTCTAGATCAATTGGGTCTAATTTTATTGGCATTAATAGAAAGTTATTAATATTTTGGGTGTAATCTTCCGGTATCTTGATTACTGGTAAAATTATGTCTTAGAAAGTGGACTTTAGGTTTTTATATCTTCTTATGAAGTGTCCGTTGACATAAATTTCGCAATCATTCGAAAGATGTAATATGTATGTACTTTTCAGGGAATTTGTCAATTTTTTGAGCATATTGTGATTGCTATTGGACTTTGGAGCTAATTACGATCCGTTGGTCCCTTTATAATTTCTGAATTTACATACTTGAGGGGCAACCTTCAACAACCTATGGTGGCCAACACTGTTTCGTAGGTTAATCGAAATTCATTGTCTAAAGCAACTGCATCATACCTTCAGAAGCTATTGCCAAGATAGAATTTGTAACACTGTCTGGTACTGAAAACATCACAAAACCAATCACCAAGGGATGCCCACAGGGGTCAGTTTGCGGTTTCATGTTTTGGGACATTGCGACTGAAGAGCTCTTGGAGCAGCTGGAAACCGTAAATGAGGTGAGGTCCGTAGCGGTTTATGTGGACGACATCTTTGTTGGTGGTGGAAGGAGGTTCCGAGAAATGAACTACATCACAATGCAAACACCGCATTGAACAAAACCCTAGAATGGTAAAACGCAAATAAGATGACGATAGCACATGATAAAACAACTTATATGATAGATAAAGGTTCTCTAGAAAGAGACCCCATCATTATACTGAACAGAGACGGAATACGAAGAACACGGGAGGCCAAATACCTAGGGCTAATCTTTGATGAAAAACTGAACTACGAAAAACATATTGCCACAGTGATTGCAGGTGCCAGTAAAGCAATGCAATGCATAGCAACCCTTGCACAACAAACGTACAACATTCCCCTAAACTGTGTAAGATTTTGCTTATCCAGTGTACTTGCAGCAATAATAAGCCCTGCAGTGAGCGCCTGGGTAACCAGTTTACTTCTAGTAAAACCCAAACAATAAGTTAACAGTGCCCAAAGGAGGGCAGCAATAGGACTCACTGGAGCATACCGGACCGATCACACGACGCCCTCTATGTGATATTAGGAGTCCGCCTCTTGATCTGTATATCAGGAAGAGAGCGGCGACATACCGGTTAAGAAACAAGTGCGGCAAACGTACCTTGAACACAAGTCTCCCCCAGAACACCTATTAGCATTAGAATACTAACATTAGTAGGATTAGGACTCGATACTATCCATCTAACCTAAAAATACAAATAACTAAAATAAACAGAAGACCATATTTGTAATTGTTTTAAGAAATCTAACACTAGCTTCAGCAACATAATGTTTATTTTTCAAATGTTGTAGCGCAACTAAAAATTACTATTGGGGAAATGCTCTGACAATAATTATAATACACCGGCACGACAATATACACACATACACGCACACGTTTACGTACACGCACAGGCACACACACACACACACACAATAGGATTGTACGTGGCCTCTCTGGTTTCCGGCTGCCGACGGCAAGGACACGTACAGGAATGCGAATTTCTCGGTTTCTGATTTCCGGCTGCCAACGATTGGAAACCGGGAGAGAGAAGCAGTCCCAAGGACAACACTACAGACAGAAGCACTCGCACACATGAAAACATACACACACACACACACACACACATACATGCACACGCACACGCACACGCAAAAACACCATTATAACACATCGGCACGATAAAACATACACATACACACGCCAAAACACGCACATACACGAACGTACACGTAAGGCAAGTTGAAATGCCCTGTCGCTAAGCTCTGTCCTTGACCTTCCTTGTAGATTTTCCGTTATCTTTTTTCGTATAATTTTTTGTTGTGGTTTCGTTTATTATGCGAATTAATTTTTTTTTATTCCGTTTCACCCTTTGTAGTTATTTTCTTTTCAAAAATATTTTGTATTTTGGTGGACGGTATGTCCAGCTTGCAATTATAGTTAAAATTAACTTTAATTATCGCATAAGATGTACATTGCAGGTCAGTTTCGCTCCGTCGTGTATATAGTATAATCTATGGTTTTTACCGCAATTAACCTTCGAGTACTTTGTGTTATGTTGTGCAGCGAGAGTTGTAAATAGGCTGGTAAATAGGATGGTGCTATATAAATATTAACGTTTGAGGTCCGTAAAGGTCGCCAGTTCCTTGCCTTTCCACCGCCGCTTAAATTTGACGTATTACTGATAAGTATGTGAGGTTCCGCTTATATAAACTTTGCTCATATTTACACGTCCACTATTTCACTGTCTGTAGATATCGAAGTTAATGCAGGACAGACGAATTGGTGCTTCTCTATTTTGACAACAAAAACCTTTTAGGGTTAGTGATAATGTTTTTTGGAATTTCTATATTTTAGTTATTTTATTTCTTTTTTTATTTTCTTTATTATTTTTATCAAATTTCAATTTTTATGATCGATTCATAGGAACCCACTCTGCACCACTGTGGTTAATCGACGCATCCTGATATTGTTGTGTCCTCCGTCCTATTTCACACTTTGTTACATTTTTAAAAACACCTTCACTTTCTACTTATTTAAATTTACATTTGCTATATTGCTCTAATTCAAACCGTATAGATAGGCAACCTACATTACTCGTTCTTTATTTAATTCAAGATCTGCATGTTTATGTTTATACTTTCTGAATCATTATCGATACATGTATATCTTTGAAGTAAATATTTCATTCATGAGTGTGGTTAGTAGTTTGTTGGGCGAGATAGAATTCGTGCATTGTAGTAAAAGTTGTCGTTCACTTTTCTAAACAAAGGTTGTATTTTTCTCCATCGTTCGTCATGTGACACCTACAATTTTAGCGATGTTTTCATAAACAAGTATTTGTTTGTTGTTGAAAATAAAAACAATTTTAGGTAAGATATGACATGATGGCCAGTGTTACCAAACAAACTTTAACCCTACAATAACAGACGGGACATGAAGTGAAGGACTCCGTTCAAAATGATGGTTTATTACGGTAAGAAAGTGATTGTTTTGTTTACGTTTATATATATATTACATTTATTCTATAACAACGAATGAAGGGGTTCTGACTTTTTTATAAACTTTTTAACGGTAGACTGCGTTGAAGACTGAATCAACCGCAAAATACTATACTTAAAAGGTTCATCAATTGAGGTGAATATTCGGAAATGAAAAGAATGACAAACTTCAACTTGAACTACTATGTAAAATCTTCCGGGCAGAATCAGCCTTGAGGTCTTTCTTTTTCTTTACTACGCCCACTCTACTCTTACGACTAGGTAGTTAGTACGGCATTTTTCCTTTCCCTTTTTTTTTGTTGGGGTAATCGGTGCGGACCATCTACGTTGCTTTCTAATTTATTTCTAGCGCAACGCAAAGCGTGACAAGCTTTACAGTGATTAGGTAATACTCTGGGAGGATCAGCTAAAAAAAAGGCGAACAATAGTGGTTCCTTTGCACTTCACTGCAATACTCCATGACTTATGGACAGAGCTTCTGACAAACGGCTCTTGAACTTCACTTCTTGAGTATTGTCACGCAGATAATTGTTAAAAAACAATATAGCAGATTCACTACATCTATAATATTCTAATTTGGCTAAATAGAAATCTATAGAATCAAATGTCTTACTGTAGTCTAGAAGAACGAGTGTGGTCATCAATATGTTTTGCTACTCCATTAGAAATTTTGTTTAAAGCAGGTGATGTATTATGTTTTTTTTTCTGAATCAGATTCGATATTTTGCAAAATATTGTTTGTTTCTATGCTCGAGTAACTGAACATATATAAAGCATTCTAATACTTTATAATGAGCAGGTAGTATGCTTAGCGGCCTTAAGTTACCGGCAGTTTCAGGATTGTTGACTTTTCCCAATAGAATAGTATTGGCTCTTTCCAGCATCCCAGTACAACAGCGTTCTCTAAACAAAAATTAATTATATATATATATATATATATATATATATATATATATATATATAAAACTGAATGAAACCAGTATAACAATGAAAATGATAATTTGGATCGATCCTACTTTATATCGTAGACAAAACTGTTCTTCGAGGGAGATTTCAGCAAGCTTCATCACTGGTCTGCCGTGTTAAAAACACAACTCCGTTTGCACTTTCGTTATTCACAAAGCACTTGCTTTATTTTTAGTCGTGTTTTCTTCATAACTAACTTAACAATAGTCGCACAGCTTTTGGAACTCGATTAAAAACAGGTTCCTACCCTGTAGTACACATCTTACACTAATTTAAAACCCAGTGATGGAGCGTCATACCAAACAAGAATGATTCAAACTAATGTTACAAGGAATATTAAATATTACAACTACTGGCGCGGCACACGGTGTTCATTAGCATATTAATTGTACATAATTGCATATTCTGTTCTATAATGTAATTAATTAATGTAATTTGTAGCTCGAAGTCCTATATACAATCATACTACAGCTTCTGTAAATGGTTTGGCAACAATACGTGCTAACAAAGCACAGAAATTATTGATTAAAGAATATGACAATATTCAAGACAATCATAATTCAGCATGGTACTTGTATATTTCGTCCAGCGAAGCATTTGGACTTTGGATCGACCTTACCTGCCTAATTTTTATTGCTGCAGTTGTCTATAGTTTTTTGCTAATAGACATAGGTTTGCATTTTCCTTTTACTATGTTAACGGATTTAACGTTGTCTCTTGTAGGTTACCGAGGAGGCGACGTTGGACTAATAATTACACTTTATGTTGCGTTAGCTGGCGTTCTTCAATGGGGTATATTCCAATGGAGTGAGCTAGAGAACAACATGACATCCGTAGAGAGAATTTTAGAGTACACTAAAATAGAAATGGAGCCAACTCGTCCTCCAATTTCAAACCTACCTAAATCGTGGCCAGAATTTGGAAAGGTTGTTTTTGATAATGTTTCAATGAGTTATGAACAAGATGCTTCACCAGTGCTTAAAAATTTAAATGTTGTAATAAATCCCGGCGAGAAGGTTGGAATAGTAGGACGAACTGGAGCCGGTAAAACATCTACCATATCTGCATTATTTCAATTTTATCCATTAACTGGTAGTATTATTATTGATGGAGTGGACACAACGAAATTGCCCTTAGAAGCATTGCGTTCCAAAATATCAATCATTCCACAAGAGTGTGTGTTATTTTCAGGTACAATGAGGAAAAATCTAGATCCCTTTGATGAATATACCGACGAGGTTTTATGGAATGCACTTGAACAAGTGGAAATTAAAAGTATTATAGAAGAAATACCAGGTGGATTAAATACACACATTTCTGAGGGCGGTTCTAATTTCAGTATTGGACAAAGACAATTAATTTGTTTGGCTAGATCCATTATTAGAGATAATAAAATTATTCTTATGGATGAAGCAACTGCTAATATCGATTCTTATACAGATGCACTAATTCAGAAATCCATTAAGCGCAATTTTGCTAATTGTACTATTATAACAGTTGCTCACCGTCTACATACAATTATGGATTCCGATAAAGTGCTAGTTATGGATAAAGGAAAAGTAGTAGAATTTGATATGCCATATGAATTGTTACAAAACAAGGATGGTATATTTTATAGTATGGTCGAAACAACTGGCCCTGCATCTGCAAAGCATCTGTACAATATAGCTGAAGAGGTAGAAATATTTATTCTTTTTTAAATTAGTTAAATATATTATATCTTTCAGAAGTACAAATCGAAGCTGAACATACTGCAGAATAATACAGGAACACACGATACTTGATGAAAGTGAGCTAGAGTTGTAAAATCCTTGTTAGTAAATAAAGGGACAAGCTTTAAGCAGGTCTCAGAGAAGGCTGTGCACTTAAGTTGTTGATTCATTTACAAGTATTGATCATCTTTCATAATTCATTCTTTTCATCAACTATATTTATGATTTATATAAAAGTGATTAATTTAAGCCGAGTAATAATTTTAGGATAAATGTATGTCTCTTAATTTTATATGTTTTCATTAAAAGCTTTCGTAATCTGTAACATGTTTGTACACTGTCGTGTAATGAGAATACAGGTATACAATTTGTATTGATACGCCCTGCCTCTACTGATTGACCAATGCTTAAATATAAAGTTAAGTAACTGTTGGATTTTCTATTAATGTTTAATTTCTAATTGTACTATTGCGTCCTTTTATGGTGTTTAGGCTATTTTACCGACCACATGCATTCGCTTGTGGCACAGAGTTCACTTGAAATCGCACAGAAATGTCCGTAGTCTTTAATACGCGGCAACTAAACAAGATTACTACCTGTCTCCAGGGAATGGTATCTACTATGTTAAAATCATATTGGAAGATATCTATACCTAAGGAACTTATCGTTTAATTATTCCTCGTTAGGTGGCGTTGCACAGTTAAGCAAAGGCGCTAGGACGCTAACCACTACACACGAACTTGAAATTTGTTTGTTGGGTTTGTTTAAAATTACGTTTATTGCGCATTTCTGAATGTGTTCTTTGCGCATTAATAAATGCATTTTCAGTTTCCGTTTTAATGTCTATAAGTTAATTTTTGCGGAAAAAACTGTAACATTAGCAAATTCTAGTTTAAATAATTGTTACTGCTATTACAGGTGAGGTTTTCATAATTCTAACAAACCTATTTGCATTTTTATAAATTTTAGTTTCTATAGTAAATAAATGCCACGATATAGAGGATGTGCAGTTTTAAGCTGCGAGAACAGAACTTCCATAGGACAGATTCCCTAACCCCTCAAATTTTTGTACGTCTGTAAGCGTTGGATGGATGTTATAAGAAGTAACACTGAAAAAGCTGGTTCCGATGTATGTCAATAATCACCGAGTATGTCATGTTTATTTTATAGCAGAGGATAATGCATCTAATAATTTACTGAGGATTCTTTTCCATTTCAAAATTCACCCTCTAGAGTTGAAACATCTGTACATATTGACTTTGTAATTGAAAGTACATAAATTAAAAGTATGTGTTGCAAATTGGCATAATTCAGTTGCTGCGTAAATCCTGACAACTACCGCTGCGAATGCGGTGAGAGCGCAAAAGGCGCGTGCTCTTCGACTGCCCACTCGATGTAGCAAATCGAGGGTAAGCTGATAGGAAGTGAGCTATGGTAGGGCTAGTATGGCCACAGAGACTAGAGGAAGTCGGGGAAGTGGCTAACCAGAAGGCGTTCTGGACAGCCTTCAAAGAATTTGCTGGAAAGATCGCAAAATTGGACGGTGATAATCGCGCGTAGATCGGTGATTGAGGGGGTAGGGAAAGAATTAAAAAATTTAGAATTTGACTTGGCATGATATGGCAAATGAGAACGGTATATCTAAAACCTGTTAATATAAAAAAAGAACAAATAAAAAAATAAAAAAAAAATAAAATAAAAAACAAAGTCTAATATGCACGAGGAACCCCCACACCAGTAAACAATCCTTATACGCGCGGAAAATCGGGAATACATAATAACAAATAAATCATCATCATTCTTCAGTCCTGGAACTGGTTAGACGCGTACCATCATTGTTTCCTATTCTGAACTAACCTACACATTTCTCTGAAATTTGCACAGTCTGCATCTATCACTAATCTTATCTAGGTCTACATCTACCTCTTTTTTCCTATCTCTGCTTGTAATATGTCCCATACTATTTCCCACAAATGCCTTAGAATGTATTCTGCCCTTCTATTTCTCCTATTTTTTTTTCACAGATATTCTTGTTCCCCTACATTTCTATAACCTATTTGTTATTAACTTTGTCTGTCCAAACTCTCATCCTCATACATCTGAAGCACAGCTTTTCAAAAGGCTGCTGCCGTTTTCCTGTATGCTCTTCCTACTGCCCCTATTTCATAGGCATACTGTGCTACGCATATCTATTTGATGCATATACATTGCTCTTATGTCTAATACGATATTTATTTAGTTATACATATATTTATAACTTTATCATTTCATCATCATTAGGTTTTCAGTCCTGGAACTGGTTAGACGCGTACCATCATTGTTTCCTATTCTGAACTAACCTACAGATTTCCCTGAAATTTGCACAGTCTGCATCTATCACTATCTGATCTAGGTCAACATCTACCTCTTTTTTCCTATCTCTGCTTGTAATATATCCCATACTATTACCCAAAAATCCCTTAGAACGTATTCTGCCCTTCTATTTCTCTTATCTTTTCCCCCAGATATCCTTGTTTCCCTACTATTTCTATAACCTATTTGTTATTATCTTTGTCTGTCTATGCTACCGTCCTCATACATCTGAAGCACAACATTTCAAAAGACTGCTACCGTTTTTCTGTCTGCGTTTCAGACTGCCCGTATTTCATAGGCATACTGTGCTGTGCTCCACACATATGCTTTCAACAATTTTCTTCTTGTTTCTATGTTTGTTGTCTTTCATCATAGGCGCTGTTTTTTCTTGTTAGATGCAGTTCGGTCCCTTTCTAGTGTTTTACAATTATATACCTTATTTCTTCGACGTTCAGTGGTTGTGAAGAGAGGTAAGCAGCCTGTAGCTGCAAGTTCCCCCAGCACTTAAACATTTGCCGATTTAATATTTTGTCCAATATATCTTTTCGAACAGTCAACATTAGTTGCAGATATTTCACAACATCTAGATGTTTATATTAATCATCAGATTTAACCGCGCTTATTTTTTCGTCATTAGATTTTCTGTCTTAAAACTGGTTGGACACGTACCTATACTTATTTATATTCTGAGCTAGCCTACGCAGTTGACTGAAATTCTCACACAGCCTATATACAGGTCGGTTCCCCTTCTACTGTTTTATAATTTTATGCCCTATTTCACCGAGAGTCAGTGAAGGAGGTCAAGCAGCCTGTGGCTGCCAAGATTCACCAACACTTAGACATTTGCCGAATTCATAATTTTCCAGTAAATCCTTTCACATAATTAACACTATTCGAGAATATTTCCCAACCAATACTTGTAGTTGCTTTTATAATAATCATCATGTTTAAGTACAGTTACTTTTTTCGTCATTAGTTTATCCATCTTGGTACTGGTTGGATGTATACCTCCAATGATTTCTATTCTGAGCTATCTTACACATTTCCCTGAGATTCGTACAGCCTGAATCTTTCACTATCTGTGTGCAGTAGTCTAATATAGGTCCACCTCTTCCTCTCTTTTTCTGCTTCTAATATATTCCGCACTATTTCCTCATGCCGTAGTATGTGACCCATCATCCTATCTCTCCTATTTTTTACCGTTTTCCACATATTTCTTTCTTCCCCTACCATTTTTATCACATCTTCGTTCTTAACTTTGTCCATGATTTCTTCATCATACGTCTGTAGCACCACATTTCAAAGGCATCTATCTTTTTCTTGTCTGCATCTCCTACTGTCCAGGCTTCACAGCCATACAGAGCTGTACTCCACACATATGTTTTAAGCAATTATATCCTTGTTTTTATGTTTGTTGTCATTGAAAACAGTAGTTGCTTTTTCTTGTTAAACGTAGTACGACCTTGTGTTAATATTTGTTTTATATCTTTTGCGCTTTTCCCATTTTGCGTTATTTAGCTTCCTAGGTAGCAGAAATTCTTAACCTCTTGTAAGTTCTTGTTGCCTATTTGTATTTTTGTTTTTGATTTATTTTCCCCTCCTTTGCATACTAGTACTTTAGTTTTATTTTTGTTAATTTTCATACCATAACTCTCTGCTAGAACCATTTCCATTTCATTAAGTTAAGCTTCTAACTCTTCCTTGCTAGATGTAATCCATTTGATATCTTCCTATTTCTCCTGGCATCTTCCACGTATATCGTCTTCTTGCATGATGTTTAAATAATGTGTTTGTGATGATTAATTTGTTCTTGTCGCAAAATTCTACCAGTCTATTTCCTTTGTCGTTTCTCGTGCATAAACCAAATAAACCTACTACTGCTCCTTCCCTACCCTCACCTACCACTGCATTAAAATCCCCCTAATTTTTGAATTTTCATGTCGCTTTACGTATCTTAATATGTCTTCGATATCTTTGTAGATCGCTTCTACCTCTTCGTCACTGTAGCTAGAGGTGGGTATGTATACTTGTATTATTGCTGTGTTTATCGGTTTAGATTCTAATCTAACCATGAGTACCCTTTCGTTCTTTTGTAAGTAATTTTCTACACAGTATTCTATCTTTTTCTGCATAACTATCCCCACACCAAAATTTCCTTCTTCTGCTCCTGTATGAATTACCCTAAAGTCTCAACTCCAAAAATCTTCCGACTCTATCCACCGAACTTCGCTGATCCCTACTATGCCTAGTGCTAACCTATTCATTTCGATTTATAGGTTCTCTAGCTTACCTACTTGCTTTATGCTTGTAACATTCAACGCTCCAACTCGCAAAATGTTTCCTACTCTTATTCTGGACTTTCCAATCGCATCCTCCGAAGTAGTCCCCTCCCGGAGATCCAACTGGGGAACTATTTTTACTCCGGAATTTTTTACCCCAGAAAATGCCATCATTTTATTATAATTTAGGTACGCTGTGTACTTGAGAGGTTTCTTGTCGCCTTCCACATCGCGGTAGGGTGTCTTAGACTGCTATGTCGACCCCTGTAGTCTCTGCCAATCTAAGTACCGAAAGTGCCGCTGTCCTCTTTCGAGGACCTGTCTCAGTCTGGTTCCTCACTAACGACCCTACTACTTTGGTTGGACCTGTAGTTTGGCTATTTAGCTCATTAGAACACGCAAGCCATTTCACCTGTTCTAGTAATCTAGAACTTCGGCAAGGTGCAGGTCCATTCGAAATGGAACAAATATTTAATAACAAATAAATCAAAAACCCTAAATAAATTAAATCAATTAAGTAAACAAAAAAAATAAAATAGAGTGAAACCGCGCAGCCCCCCTCAAAACTTACAAAGTGATAGTGATTGTGACTCCCCCAGGACGTTTAGTGCATACACACCAGGACTTTAACAGTGCATATTCTTTTCTCTTTAGAAGTAAAATACAAATAGATGTACGCAGACGACTAGATCTTCAGATGCTGGAGAAATTTATACACGAAGTAAGAATAAAATTGCGGCGGCAGTACTCGCATAAGCATTGATTTGCATTAATAAGAAGATTTTGTAATAATTTAACGAGCACGTTTTGCGTGTAATGGAGCTAGCCGTCATAATGCGTATGCGAGTGTAACTGATAATTTGGGTGATGCTTTTGCTAATTTATGCACTGTTACATGCTTATGCTTGTTTAGATATTTATCTATTTATATTTATTTTATATTTATATTTTTGCATGTACTTTATTATTTTACGGCTTGATTTGTTTTGTCTACGTTCTGCCGCCTATTTTTGGTTGCAGTATCTATAGGAAGGAAGATTGTTATTATAATACAAATCAGTTAGGGAAGGTTAGGATAAAATATTTAGACCAGGGGCACGACGTTGTAAATTTATAGAGCAGGCAAAATAGCTGGATTCACTATTAAAATATTTGGCAAATGCTTATAAATTTGAATCCATTTTTTAAATTAGTTAGTTAGATTTAGAAAGTTTAAAAACGACCCTTCAGGTCGCTCCGGTAAGCAGAGCCGGCAACTGCTATCCGCTATTACGGATCCCTCCCCCTTTTCATTTTTGCTTGTGCTTTGTTGACCGGACACACTCCAAATCAACGCTTAGGATACCATTATTTAAATCCTATTTTTAGTGTTAGTTTCGGTTTGTAGATTTTATTTGGATCGATTAATTTGAAGTTAGATTTAATTTGAAGAACGTTTACTTCGCGTTTAAACCCAATGTAGTACCTTCGGGTGGAGCATTGGGGACGTGGTCGCAAGCATAGCGGCCCTTATTCAAATTATAATGCTGCGTAAATCAAATATTTTACATCCCAACTGAGATGAAACATTAACTAAACGCTGAATTCTATTATGTATTACCATAAGGCGCTCCGATAAAATTTTTAAATAGGATTGGTTAAGATCCGGGCTAATGTTAGTGTACCAGCACCCTGGATGGCGCTATAAACTATGTTTGATTGAATGTATGGAAGATTCTCATCTATTGCTTATGTTGTCTGTGATCGCTTTGTCCTCAACGTTCAGTAAGGACGTGCTTTTCAGTTTTATCTTTAAAAAGTTGTTAGTGCAATGTGCAACTAGTTTAAGAACTAAATACAATGTATCCCAATGTATTTCAGTTATTATTGTTCATTATCTACATCCTACCTAATATACAGCCTAATCCATACAACTTGGGGCGTTCCTGTTTATTTGTCAATACTTCGTAGCAACAAAGCTTTTGCAAATGTATTTTAACGTTAAAACCAGTTTAGTTTGTAAAGTTGCAGAAAGTATTTCCATGTTGAAAATTTGAATGCAGCTTCACGACAAAGACTTTGCTGGATGTGGTGTCGTGTGGAGAATGGTATCCATCGTTACGCTAAATGCAATGTGATGCGTAGTAGCGGTGTTGCAATCAGATTCCATGCTTCAGCACCTTACGGCTGATGGGTGGAGATACTGGCATACAGGCAGCGTCCTTGATTGTTACAAATTGAAGTGAGCCGATGGCGGAATGTCTCAATCCTAGCGTACTTATTGGCATCAAGTGATCCTGATGGCTTCGAAGGAGGATCGGTCCAAGTTATGGAGGCGTCTTGTCCATGGCATTGTGAGAGTTCATTTCATCCCGGTTAGATTTGGTGCTCACAACGAGATAATCTAAAGGTAAATCCTTGGTGCACAAGGAGCTTTAGTGGCTTTTGTCTTACACTATTCTTAGGTTCCCTCCAAGAAGATTGGCGACTTCCGTAAAGAAGTAGGTTGTTCTTTTTATATCGTGGGTTTATTTGTAATGTACGTTCGGACGATCTTATTTTGCATTCGAGGAGTGTCGAATAAGTCCATTATGGTTTAAAGGGTGTTTTAAACGTACGTACTATTTATTTGCATTATGGTTGGTTGCATACCTCTACATACCTCCTTTTTAGTGACACGTTAGTAACGATAAAACGTTATACATTTTTCTGGGAAATGTATTTTTCTACCGCTTCTTGTAACGGTCGTTGAAGAAGTACTAGTTTGTTTTTCTGGACTAGTGTTGAGTGTTTCTGAGCGTTTAATCTCCATGTATGCTGATTTGACTCTGTCGACTGAAACAGTTATTTTCTTGCCCTACTTGTCGATAGCGACCGTTTTGTCGTTCATGTGGATTACTTTGTATTGTTCATCGTATCTACTTTGTAGCATATTTACTGTCTTCGCAGTGTAGAAAAATGTGGCTTGAGTTTTTCAATCCTTTAAATATGAAGGTTTTTTTTGCTGCTATGCTTGTTGCCTTGTACGGTTGTAGTCATTGAAAGACGGCCCCGTGACATAGTTGGTATGCGTGTGACTACTATTCCTAAGGTCTCGGGTTCGAATACCGACACGGTCCGTTTGAAAAATGTTAGGCGAGCAGTTTTCACAAAAATACGACCTCGTTCGTATGAGACGTAAAATGGAGGTCCTACATGTCAGTGCTGTCATGCACGTTAAAGATCTCTACCTTGCTTGGAGCAGTAAGATGAGGTTTGTGGTCCGCGTAGATCGTAAACTATTTACCCTCTAACATATGTTTAAACTGTCTGACAGTTAGGTAAATTGCGAAGGGGTAAGTGTGTTTTCGTGGCTGCAGAAATTTGAAATAATATTGTATCAAAACGTTTAAAAGTTATTGGACTAAATGAAACATTTGTGTATCATATTAGCAATGGATGTTACTAAGCTTACACACATAAGAGAAACTGACCCTACTATATTACATTTGAGGAACACCAGAAAAAGTTCAGAAGTCAGAGATGATCCAAATGCAGCAATAGATAAGTTCAATGCTAACTGTGTTATCTGCTTGTGGGCTAAATGCAGTGGAGAATATGCTAAATACTGTATCTCTGAAATTCAAGGGACTAAAACTAAAACGTTCCAGCTACAGATATTTCCGTGATGATGTATACGTACGTACACGTGATGCTGTTGATAAATACAGTGTATTTGCACCTGATTTGAATTATTACAAATGTTGTATGAGTACATATTTGTCCAAATACCAGCGCTGCCATATAGAAAAGACATCTCACATTGATGAGTCTTAACATTTACCTTTAAGTGTAAAATATTGTTAGTTCTGAAATAAATATAACCGAATCTGCAAAAAGGTAAGGGATTACAGCCTGCATATATTCATGATCGCGTAAATGCACTAACAGAATCGCAGAAAACTACCAATAGGGACATCAAACAGTTTCTTATAGACTTCTTTAAGACGAAGTGGCGTTCTCAACCCCATAAAAAGCCAATAAGTCTGCGTTTTTTTTCTAAGATAATTCTGCACAAGATATAGCTGATTGTGTTCGTACTACAGATACTACTAGGGACTCGGGACTGCGCCATATACCTGAGAGATGATCTTTTTTTTAAGTATGACTTCCAATTGTAAGATCGGTTTCGTGATGCTGATGACCTTAGAAAAGCATGGAATGAGATACAAATTTCTGTGCTTTTTCTAGATTTTTTTCAACTATGTCAAGCTTAGTGATACTGCGATTTTGAAGATTCTTCAAGTAATTATTAGTTGAAGAAAGTTCGCATTCTCTCCTTATTTTGAATGATGTACTATATTGTAAATAAGGGCAGAAAGAAAACACCACTCCTTATGATGAGTGGTATAACAGTTCATGAGACGTGCAGGAGCAGTATTCTTATTAAAGGTTTGAACCATCAGGGTATGTCGGTAAGCTACGACGAAGTTTTGAGACATCACAAGGATTTATCTAATTATATTGTGTACAACAGCAATGGTAGTGTTCCTTTGCCTAGTCAATTCAATAAGTCAAACACAGTTTCTATTATATTTGAAAATAAACCGAAACATCACCATGCCAAACCAAAGTTATCCGAAATCAATATTAAACATCGATCACAGCTCATCAAAACAGACTTGACATGCTAGAAAGTGTAAGACTTTGTTAAACCAGCTAAGAAACCACATGTGAAAGTTACCAAAACATGTTCAGACGTCCACCAGCTATACTTATTGAATGGAGATTTGTTACGAAGAGATCTGCTAGATCTTTCATAGCAGTTGGGACAAACATGTGTTTGGAATAAACTATTAACCGATCTCAAAAGAGTACACTGGGAATTATTTGTACATCAAAACCAAAGAATTATGTTACCGAGTGGGAACTCACCTACCATAAAATCTTGGCAATTAGAAATGTGTACAGGAAAGTGACTGAAATGCAAACAACAGGACACGAACTACACTTGCACTATGAGAGTCATCAATCGCTCACGAATTACATTGAAGAAGTAGTACAAAATATAATGGCATACATTGAGAACAAAAAAATTCGTTTTCAACAGAATCTTTGCTGCAACTTTACAAAAAAAGTAGTACCAAAGGAAATTTCTGGAAAATTTTTGAAGTTGCTTAGTATTGGAGATGAAGTATATGTACAACATCGGCTACAAATATTTGTAAATTGAAAAAAGAAGCTTTATGATAAGTAGCATGTTTAAGGGGCTGCTGCCACTTCATTTCCACCAGCATCCTCATTTCCACACACATCTGGACCAAATTTATATGTAAATTTCTATAAGGAGGAAATGTGGAGATAAATCTCCTCCTTGTGTGAAGATGAATCTCCTGATTGTGGACCTCCTTGTGGGATTTTTAACCCAACCATCCCTACCCTAAAAATCGATAACCTAACCCCTAAAATTTTCGAGATACTCCTCGGTGCCTATTGGCACCGCACCCACGAGATAAATCTATATTGTTTGGTATCAATTAATATTACATGTTTCTCAGCTACCCGAATCTCTATGAATTTTTTATATTGCATCATCCCCCATGGAGCTACCCTCATTTTAAGATTTTTTACCAGCAGCGATTTCTAACCGTCCTTATAAATTTTTTTGCCATGCGATACATCAAATCAGTCTACAATTTTACGCTGAATCCAAATATGCAAACAGTTTTAAAATAGAACCACCCCTACCGTTTTACATATATGCCATCTGCGAAATAAATCTTTCTCCACATTTCCACCCACGAGATAAATGTACCTTGTTTGTTATCAATTAATATTAGATTTTTTTCAGCTACCCGAATCTCTAGGAATTTTTTAGATTGCGTCATCCCCCAGAGAGCTACCTTTATTTTAAATTTTTTTACCAGCAACGATTTCTGAAAGTCCTTATAAATTTTTTAGCAATGCGACACATCAAATTAGTCTAGAATTCGCTGCAAGGACGGTCAGAAATCGTTGCTGGTAAAAAAATCTTAAAATGAGGGTAACTCTCTGCGGGATGATGCAATCTAAAAAATTCCTAGAGATTCGGGTATCTGAGAGAAATCTAATATTAATCGATACCAAACAAGGTATATTTATCTCGTGGTGAAATGTGGAAAAGATTTATCTCGCAGAGGGCATATGTAAAACGGTAAAGGTGGTCCTATTTAAATCTGTTTGCATATTTGGATTCAGCAAATTGAGACTAATGATGTATCGCGCTAAGTAAGGACGGTTAGAAATCGCTGCTGGTAAAAATCTTAAATGAGGGTAGCTCTGGGATGATGCAATATAAAAATTCCTAGAGATTCGGTAGCTAAAAATCTAATATTAATTGATGCCAAACAATAGATTATCTCGTGGTGCCAATGGCACCGTATCTCGAAATTTTAGGTTAGGTTATCGATTTTAGGAGGATGGTTGAGCTAAAATCCACAAGGAGGTCCCTGAAATGAACAAGGAGGAGATTCATCTCCACATTTCCTCCTTATGGGAATTTACATGTAAATTTGATCCAGATGTGTGTCGAAATGAGGATGCTGGTGGAAATGAGGTGGCAGCAGCCCCATAAACATGCTGCTATGACACAATCCATCTAGTTCAGTTGCCAACATTTCAGAATATGCACTCCAAACGTAAAGGCGATTTTTAACTGGGAAAAAACAAGCAAATAAAATTCTGCAGCAGTTTAGAGTTTGATTGATATTGTACGCATTAGAAACCACGACACAACGAAACTGCTGGCATACGAACTGACACATAGATAATATTTGTTTGATAAAGAAGGTTTCATGACAAAGTCAAACCTAAGTGAACTGACTGTTTGGCAAAAAGTTTGTCTCAAGAGATTCTCTCCCAGCCTAGTGAATGGCATGGCAAAAACTATTATGTGGTCGATCTGATAGCATGCATTGGAAAGCTACGTACCACTAACTGTAAAACGTTTGGTGATTTTGTTAAAGATTCATATAGTACATTCTTCATGTCAGATACAGAGCTTGCAGAATCGATTTTGTATTTGATTGCTACACTGAAAACTCAGCTTAGAACGTTGAGAAAATGAGAAGAACAACCTGTGCAATAGATGTGATTGAAGTAACGAAGGTTACAGAAGATACTCCAATGCCAGTATAAATTGACACTTTCTGGCCGTTAGTTACTAATAAGCACAATCTACAAATGTTTTTGCGCCAATAAATTAAAAAGCGCTATGGTTCTTTTTGTCCAGACATTAAGTCGTATCTAAGCTCTGTTGACGAAGTTTCACGTCAATCAATAATTTTCAAAAACTTAGAAAAACATGCAGATCTTACGTTTTCACTGTTGTATGAGGCTGACTTTAAGTTGATTCTTCATGTGATACATGCAGCTGATCTATGCTTTGGGAAAGTAGTAATCCTTTCAGGTGACACCGATGTACTGGTCCTTGGACTCTACTACTGGAAAATATTCAAAGATCATGAATTAAAGGTAACGTTTTACTACGTTGGTTAAATATAGTTATTGGGTACAACATTTGTCTGTTTCAGGATGTCTGGCTGGAAGCAGGCGCAGGCGACGCAACACGTCGTATTCTTTTGCACGTGTTCGCAGTGACAATGGGAAGTGAGTTTTATTATGTGCTTCCTGCGATTCATGCTCTCACAGGGTCAGACTGTACAAGCAAGGTTGAAACCAAGGGTGCTGCAGTAAAGTGTGATCTATTGTATCTCTTGTCAACATTTGGTTGCAATTCTTTCAATATTTAAAGTCACTTTTCAATTGCGAAATCGTAGCTAATACAGGTGATGAAGAAAGGCAGGACGTGCAAGACCATAGACGAATTGCGATGTTGGATGTATGTACCACCATGGAAAAGGGAAATCCGCCGCTGTTTGCAATCCATAAAAAATGAATATACGGTACTCGGTACTCTCACTCACACTCACTTTTTCTCTCGCTCGCTCTTACTACACGCAATATTTAATACAAAAAGTCCGATGTGTACCTGACTGTGACTTCCATGTTTACTAAATATGTTTAACGACAGAGAACATTTTGTCAATTTCAGGACAATTATAAAAAAGTCAAATATATATATTCTCAAATATTTACATTTCCTCGTTTCACTGGTCATACTTATATATTTTGTTTACCCATAAAAAATTGTTTTATTATTCCCTAATTTTACTCTTTGTTACATATTTAACTTCGAAGTAAACTAACGCAAAATGTGGTTAAAATGAGGCAAAGTCTGCTTTATATATCTACATCCACTTGCAACGCTGACTAGAAAGGTTTTAAAATATCCCTAAGTTCAAAGCTATTGTATGTCATGGAACTTACATAGGAAATGAGGTCTGCATGATCTCTCAGTTGGAAACTAGCTTAATAATGCGTAAATATCAACAGTGAGGGTGAAAATAGCTGATTCTGACGAAGTAAGTGTCATGACGATAACTTTAAAGCTTCATAATTACTTTTGAAAACGGGTGAAATCTGCTTTTATCTGATTTGAAGTTGCTTTGATTGCTAAAGCAACTGTGTGCCCGCTAAAATTTAATATGGTGTCTGGAATTTTCGTCACTTAGGGTTGCGCCGGAAATGGATTATGTAAAGATATCAGAGTTTCCAAGCTTTTCTAACCTTAAAACTCGGCTGAATGTTTAATTCAGAACCTTCCACGTTATAAATTGCATAAATTTATATAAATAAATTTCAGAGAGATTGCAAAATAAAGATGTGATTTTGGTGCAGCTATTAGTTTCTAAAAAAAAGGTAAACATTTTTATGTAGTGTTGAATTGTCCAACATTTTAACCGTCATAGAATGTATATTTCATTTAAATTTTGGTTCCTTGAAAATTTGTAAAAGATGAGTTGGTGAGAATCTTGTATAAAACCCTAGGGAGGACCACTTTTCAAAGTCACTTAATATTGTAATGAACCTAAATTTGCAAGTACTCAGACGGTCTAATCCAAACTTAATTATTCACAAATATTTACAGAGAATCCTTAATATATTAAGGTGCCGCTACAAGTATTACTGATGATAAATACTACAATGTTTACTAATACTAGTTTATTTCTTAACATGACGGCCATACTATATTCATTATTCATTACAAAAATTGAGACGTAATCTTTCTACACAAGCGCTTATTTTATATAGACATTAAATGTTTTTATTTCAACAACTAATTCATTTTACTTACGAATTAATACATCGATTGAACGCCCTACCAATCCGTACGGTTTATATATCGAACTGTAAAGTTTCTACGTTATGACAAAACCTTTTGTTCGCTACATACGATTTTTTAAATATAACTGTCTGTTAGCAGCAGAGCGTTATTATTCTGATTCTACAATATTGGCACCAACACAAATTCTTGTTTGTACTGAAGTGTACACTATTTATTTGATGTTCTCCAAAATTATAAAATTCCTAAAAGCGGGACATTTTACAAATCTAATTAACTATCTACTGTATATATTTACATTTAGTATTCCTGCTTTAGCTAACAAATTCATAAATAAATTGCGACATTTATCAAATTAAAGTTCTTTCTGTCACCAACCTGCTTTGATTCCTGCATTCACTCTCAATATTTAATCTAGTGTCCGTTTTAGCGTAGTGTCGCTACACCGTTCGTAACACTGTCACTTTGAAAAGTCTCACTTTGGTATTTTTCTTACGTTCTTACGTCAATTTGACAGCCGTCACTTTGACACATGTTACGTCACTTTGACAATCTGCCATTTATTATACATAACTTTGGCAATCTACAATTTTTTTCTTGCGTCACGATTTTTGACTTCGTATATATTAATTTTTGCTCTATCATGTATATACATTTTCACATGGTTACGTCACATAGTTCTTGGAGGAAAAATTAAACACAATGAAGAAGGAACATTTTTCAATATAACGGTATTTTAAAAATTTTATTAAATAATTGAAAGGAAGATATAAGCAAATATGAATATTCGTAACTACTGTTTCAAAACGGAGATTTTATGCATCATCCCGTAAGTTGATTAAAACGTCAATTTAAAATACGAAGATTTAATTACGAGTTGGATAAAGAAACGCTTCGTGGATTTTTGCAAATATAATTTTTTTGTGACTGATATTTGAATTTTGTCTTTTAGTTTAAGATAGTTTAAGATAGTCCTAAAAATTTTTTTTGTAAAGGATTTTTACCAGTAAAGTTTGTGTTCAGAGTACGAAAAACTATGACCTGTTAATAAATTATCTGTTAAGGACTTTTTAGTCAAACAAACCTTATAAGCGTGGAAATAAACAAAATCAGATAAAATATCCATAAAAGGAGAAATTTAGTTTTGTAAATTTAAAATAAGGTAAGGAACACTTTTTTGTAATAAGTACCTTTTAGAAATTATTTGTTTGAAAGAAACGGTGTTGTAAATGTTCTATATGTTTTTGTATGAGAATAAATATTTCATACTATATAAATGTTTTAATATTGCTGTGTTTAATTTCATTTTGAAAACTCCGACAATTCTGTTGAGCTAACCTGGCAAAGTTAGAAAGGAAGGTAAGTAATCAATTTCAAATTTTACAAACTGCTGTATCTGTATCATAGCACCCTTATAGTAACGCTCTCAACGCGGTGTTACCATAGTACTCCTTTAGTGGCGCATCCAACGTGAGGCATCGTCACAGCACTCTTTTGATGACGCCTTAGAGTGCGACCATTGTCGTAACGTGCAGCCCTTTTCACATCACTCTTTTAGTGACGCTCCAACGCAAGGCTTCACAGCACTTTTTTAGCGGCAACCCAACCTGTGGCACGATTAATTCGTCTGTAGGTTTAAGTTTCTTGTCTCGCAGGATTTGTTTTTGAAGTTGTTTTTTTTCTTTTTGTAATATCTGATTAATTTTTCAGTATGACTGACAGAATGAAAAAAGTTTGTGAATATTCGAGAACTGAGGAAGTAAAAATTGGTTCTCAGGAAAGCGTTTATGTGGAAGAAGCGAAAAAGGAGAATCCAGAGGCCAAGAGTGTAGGAGAATCTCGGGAATCAAAAATTAAGGCTCTTTTATTAAGTCTAAATCAAAGTATGCAGAAACAAAAAGCAATGAGTGAAAAGAATGAGAAAACATGAAAGAAATGAGTGAAAAGAATGAGAAAGGCATAAAAGAAATGGGTGAGAAATGTATCAAAGAAATGGGTGACAAATTGGATAAAAATACTCAGGAGCTACGAGCAGAATTTGAAGAAAACATTGCAAAATAGGGAGAAAGTTTAAGATTGAACAGTGAGAAGAATGAAAGAAAATTTAAAGAGATTAGTGAAAGAATAACTTTGGGTTTAGAGAAAACTAATAAAACCATTGAAGAAATAAAATTTGAAATTAGAGGAAAAGTAGTACAAATTTTAGATGATATGGATGATGTTAAGGAAGAAATAGTTCAAACAAAGGCGACTCAGGAAGCAACTGAGAATAAAAACTAATGGGAAAATTAAAATTTTAGATCAAAAAGTAAATGAAATAGAGGAAAGCTGCCAAGTAGGTTATAAAACATTTATAAATGACTTGGACAATCTTAAAACAGAGATAGGGAATGAGAATTTAGAAGATAGAGTTAAAAATATTCATATTGGGAAACGTATGAGATGGAGTCCAACTCATGTTTTGTTGGAACGACACTCAAAATTTTATGGGGATAATAAACTTAACCCCAAAATATTTTTAAATAACTTACAAACTTTAATACAAAGTTAAATATTGTGAGGTCCATGTTGAAGGGTAGTGCTGAAATTTGGTTTGAATTGGTTTGGATTGGAGTGAGTTAAATTCGTTTAAGGACTTCGAAATTAAATTTTAAAGCATTTCTGGGGAAGCAACCAGCAATTTAAAGTGAGGGATAATTTATTGATGGACAAATATAGTAGCGATTCAGACATGACAAGGGAATTGTATGCGATCAAGAAATTTAGAGTTGCCAAACCACTTGATGTCTGCTTCTAAAAATATTGACTACTTGACGTTTCAGGCTGATTAACTGTCTCTGCATGTGTCTTTCTATTTTCGTTGCTGCCAACTATGCCATTTCTTTGTGCGTTTGCTAAATTTTCCCTTCCTTGAGTACCGGTTCTATTCTCAATGGTCCGCGATTCATTATTCTCCATTCCCCCGTCCCTCTTAATGACATTTCTTCATTCGAATTATTTTTTTGGCTATTCCCCCTTTCAAATGGTCTGCCTTGATATTTCTCCTGTCCATTATTTCTCTGGAATCTAAATGTATTTATGGACTGGCTCCTTGGTCTGGTCTCCATCCTCCTTGGTTGACCCATATCATCGTAACTTTAAAGATATTCTAAAAACACATCTGTATCAACAATATTTAGCAAGGCTAGGCATTGCCTTACTTCCGTTTTGAAGCGACCTGCTAAATAGTTTATAATCTACTTGTCCTCTAAAAGAGGATCAAATGGTTAACCAACGCTAAATTTCCTGATCGTATACAATTCCCTTGTTATGCCTGAATCGCTACTATATTTGCCCATCAATAAATTATCTCTCACTTTAAATTGCTGGTTGACTCCCCAGAAATGCTTTAAAGATTTAATTTCGAAGTCTTTAAACAAATTCAGCTCACCTTAAATCCGTTCAAATCAAATTTCAGCACAACCCTTCAACATGGACCTTACAATATTTAACTTTGTTTGCTCATCTCAGCTACATTGTATTAAAGTTTTTAAGTTATTTAAAAATATTTTGTGGTTAAGTTTATTATTCCCATAAAATGTTGAGTATTGTTCCAACGGAACACTGGTTGGACTCCAACTCATCGGTTTCTCAATATGAATATTTGTAACTTTATCTTCTAAATTCTCCAACTCATTCCCTAAGTTTGTTTTAAAATTGTCCAAGTCATTTCTAAATGTTTTGTAACCAGCTTGGCAGCTTCTTTCTATTTCATTTAGTTTTTAATCTAAAATTTTAATTTCCCCCATTACTTTCTTTCTCACTTGCTTTCTGATTCCCCTTTATTTGAACTATTCCTTCCTTAACATCATCCATATCATCTAAAATTTGTACTATTTTCCCTCTAATTTCAAATTTCATTTCCTTAATGGTTTAGTTAGTTTCCTCTAAACCCAAAGTTATTCTTTCACTAATCTCTTTAAATTTCCTTTCATTTTTCTCACTTTCTAATCTTAAACATTCTACCAATTTGGGAATGTTCTCTCAAATTCTGCTCGTAGCTTTTGAGTATTTTTATTCAATTTGTCACCAAGCTTTTCATACATTTCTCACCCATTTCTTTCGTGCCTTTCTCATTTTCTCACTCATTTCTTTTATGTTATTCTCATTCTTCATTGCTTTTTGTTCTTGCATATTTTGATTTAGACTTCATTTTTGATTCCTGAAATTCTCTTACACTCTTGGTTTCTGGATTCTCCTTTTTCGCGTCTTCCACATAAATGCTTTGCTGGGAACCAATTTCTACTTCCTCAGTTCTCCAACTTTCACGAACTTCTTTCATTCTGTCAGTCATACTGTAAAATTAATCAGTTATTAGAAAACAAAGAAAAACAACTACAAAAACAAATCCTACGAGACAAGAAACTCTAATTTATAGACGAATTAATTGTGCCACAGGTTGGGTTGCTGCTAAAACAGTGCTGCGACAAGCCTCGCGTTGGAGCGTCACTAAAAAAGTGATGTGAAAAAGGCCGCACATAGAGGTGTCAATAGAAGAGTGATGTGACAATGGCCGCACTCTGAGGCGTCATCAGAAGAGTGCTGTGACAACGCATTACGTTGGATGCGCCACTAAAAAGGTGATATGGTAAAGCCGCGTTGAGAGCGTCACGAAAACAGTGCTATGATACAGATACAGCAATTTGTAAAACTTAAAATTGTCCACTTACCTTCTTTTCTAACTTTGCCCGGCTAGCTCAACGAAATTGTCGGAGTTTTCAAAATGAAATTAAACACAGCAATATTGAAACATTTATACAGTATGAAATATTTTCTCTCATACAAAAGCATATAGAACATTTACAACATCACTTCTTTCAAACATAAAATAATTTCTAAGAAGTACTCATTATAAAAAAATGTTCCTTACCTTATTTTAAATTTACAAAACTAAATATCTTCTTTTGTGGGTATTTTACCTGACTTTGTTTATTCCCACGCTTGTAAGGTTTGTTTGGCCAAAAAGTCCTTAACCGATAATCTAGTAAAAGGTCATTGTTTTCGAACTCTGAACACAAACTTTACTGGTAAAAATTTTTTTACAAAAAAAATTATTAGGACTATCTTAAAGTATCTTAAAGTAAATGACAAAATTCAAATGTCAGTTACAAAAATTATACTTGCAAAAATCCACAAAGCGTTTCTTTATCCAAATCGCAATTAAACATCTTCTTATTTCAAATTGACGTTCAAATCCGCCTACAAGATATGCATAAAATCTCCATTTAGAAACAGCAGCTACGAATCTTCATATTTGCTTATATCTTTTTCTAAATTATTTAATAAAATTTTTAAATTAGGGTTCTGTATTGATGAACTTTCCCTCTTTATTGTATTTAATAATTTCCAAATTTTTTATGTAGTTTGCTTTTAAAACAACATTTTTATAATCATTGCAACAAAGTAATTCGTAAATTACAGTATGCTTAGTGCATACTTCAAATATCATCTTCGAAAAACCAACAGCTTGAGACTTAAATCAAAATAACATTTTGCGATCGAATTTAAAAAACGACTGAACTATTTAATAAATGCTTCCATGTATATATATATATATATATATATATATATATATATATTGTAGTGGATTTAAAGGGTTAAATTTGGGTATAAACAATGCAATTTCAAACACCCTGTATAGAGGAAACAACCATAATTTACGTGCGAAATTTATTTCATTTATTTAATTTAAAGTATCAAGTATTGACATGATTTTATAACTAGGGATTAAAATTTTGTAGGTTCGTAAAGAAAATAACTTGTATAAGCCAATAGAAATTATGAATTAATTTAATTCAGTTTAATTCTAAGGGTTATAACGTCAGAAAACGCGCAAAGCATGAACAATCGATAATTCCAAAACAAAACGCTTTACTAACAAACAAACAGACGTCGAATATAGGAAATACCTTGAAACGCAGACTCCTAGAAATGTTATTTTAAAACGATCGTTAATTAAACACCTGCATGTTTTGAAAAGGTCATCTTCCCCTTATTTCTGTAGATAACAAAACAAGCTTTGAGGTATATCGTTCAACCATCGGCTGTTTCGCATAAACGCTAATCAAAAGTTTCTATGAGCGCAGAAGGGATGAACAATCAATGATATGCTTCAGAATGAGACAGGCATACTAGTATTCACTTCGGTAGGCACGTATACAACTCCACGTGGAGTAGATAGCACATGGACAGTAATATCGATTTCTTACCACTCAAGCAAGGGTAGAAGAAAACATCTAATATGCATAAGAGAGAAATAGAGTTAATACAGGCGGGGTTTTAAGACGTCACTGAAAGGTATCATTGGTCTAAATAGTTAGTTGTACAACAGACGAGCACGGGACAGATGAATACGGGTTTTTCGGAAAATAGCGTAGCGACGAGCTAAATTTCGGGGAGTTTGAAAACGGTTATACAAAGTTTGAAGAAAGATTTAGTTCAATTAAATATTTCGCGTTAAGAGGGTCTGGAGAGGTTACATTTTGAATCGTATAAATACAAAAGGAGAGTTATTAAGTTTCTCTTTGACTTCTTTAATTTGCATCGCTTACGACGTACCAAAAATCTACTAACGAGCTTCCTTATACTTTGAAACGCGGATAGTGTCGAGTTTATTTATATTTAACTAAGGTACAATGTATACAGTAACAAGCTCGTAACGTAAATTAAATTATGCAAACATGGATTTGTATATGGAGATGGATCTTGAACGAGTAGCATGAAGCGCAACGTACATGGTGTTCATCTATAAATAGCTGGAGGCGGCTAGCAGCGCATAATCACTAGACCAAGGGTTCAGGAACATAATACATCGTCAACGGAGTTGGAATCTTCAAGTTTCCAGGTAACGCATTAGAATTTGCTGGTTTTTTATAAACTGTGGAAATTATTTGTGATGTGTGAGAGTAAACTTTGATAATATTTTTCTTTGTTATTTTGCGTATTGAAAAGAATACGTATAACTAACGTTTATTATGGTATTTGAATATAAATCTAAAGGTGTACGTAAAGCTTATTAACGTTCCTCATGAATTTAAATTTTATTGTTAAGGGTACATGGTCTTTTTTTTGTGTTTGTAGTAAGAGTATGCAAAGTAGAAAGCATACAAGTAATAAACTGGGTTATCATGAGCTCACCATACTCCAGAGTGTAATAATTAGAAAAAATATAAATAAGGTATTGTTTGGGGCCCATTTACTCCTGTTACATTAAATGTGTTTGATATTTCAATTTAAAACAAGGACTTTACAAAGATAGCGTTTATTGAGGTGTAACTTGAGCACTGAAATGTACATAATTTTGAATTATTATTTGTAAATAGTGATAAATAAATATTGTATGATTGTTGTATTATTTTGTGGTTTTATTGAATGGTGTGTGTGAATGGTACAGAGAATGTTAGTAAATTTAGGTATCCAAGAAAAGGCACAGCTGAGCTATCCAGGGAGCTGTTGAAGAAATCAAAGTTGATGGAAGCAGAATCCGGGTAAGAAATACTTTTTTAAAAAATTTTCTATTTTGTGAAATTTTCGATTTTTGTAAATTGATAATTTTTGAATCTACTGGGGTCTAGAGCGAAGTTACACAGCAATATATATATATATATATATATTATATATATATATATATATATATATATAGATATATGGAATCGCGCAAATTCTACTACATTTATTTAAATAATAAACGCCTATCTTACGTAACGTAATATTCTTGGAAATCCTCATTAGCGTTCAAATTTGTTGAGTTTGATTACCTCGTTATCTCGTTCCAGTTATGAATGACGCGCTGTTCGTCCTACTGTAACACATATACGATTATTGTGGCGTCGCATTCTAATGCGAAAGATAATCAATTTTTACCGGTTATTTTATGGATTTTATGGTTTTTTTTAATGTTCGAGCCGCTTCTTGGAATAAACGTTTATTTACTAATGAATTCATACAAATTGACGCATTTTTCCTAATTCCTCTCAAAATTTATTTCTAAATCTTGACTATTCCAGAAAATTTTCTATTTAAAATAAATTTATGTAAAACATAAAGTAATTAATGTAAACTTTAATTGCTTTTTAATGCAAAAGGGGTTGCATTTTACAGAAATATTTGCTTTTACGGCAAAGCGTGTTTTAATATTAAAATTAGCGTTTTAAAAACAACATTGGTTGTAGTTTCAATCTAAATGCATAAAGCTAGTAATATTGTATGCTATTTACAGCAAATGGAAAGCATTTTTATATGCATCGAAAATGTATTGATAATTAATAAGTAAAAACAAATGGCTTTGTATTTATCTTAAGACGACCGATTTGCGTTCGCATTGATTGCGTTTTTAGGGTATCTAAAATTAATTATTTTTGTATATACTGCTTACGTTATTTGCTGTGTATTTGCAATACACTTATCTGATACAGGGTGATTATTTATACACGGGGAATTGCATTTTTCGCCTGCACATCAACAATAAAAGTACCCTTGTATTATACAGAGCTCAATCATGAATTTATAAAAATTTATACTTTTTCCGGATTTTTTTATATGTTGGTGGGATTTATTTGTAGAATTTGCGTTTCAATGACCTCCCGTGACCCCTTCCACATCAATATATATATATATATATATATATATAAGTATATTTTATAAATTAGCAAAATCCAGTCCTATTTCAAGGAAGCATATTAAAGATTTAGTAGTTTAGCTTTTATATTACACGGTGTCTGTAACTTTAGTCATTTTTTAAACAAAATAAAAAGTTGAGACTTTTGGAAGACATTTCACCTTTGTAAGGATTTTAATAAGAATCGGGCCTTAACAGTTATTAATTAATTTAGCTGAATGTTTTAGCAGAATGCATATCAGACAATTCTCGCTATTGCTTTTTTATTTTTACGTTTCTTGCAGTTTTAATGAGATACCCAAAATTGATATTAGACATTCAGGAAACATAAGCATAAGAAATACTTAACTCATTTCTGAACAGAAATTTATAGCACGTTCTTTTCTAAAGCCAAGTAGAAATCGCAGTTATTTCAAAAGCTTTATTCACCAGGAGGCTGTTAAAATAAGACATGAATGATTCAATAATATGAATTTATTTTTTATCATAATAGCCAGACTTGAATTCCGCGCAAATATTATTATGCAGATCGTGCTTTTGCAAAAGAAAAATGTATTCAAAGATGAAAAAGAAATCCTTTACGTGATTATATTCATATTTAGAAGTTCATTTTAAGAAACTTTGTATCTAGTATGAGCTACTTATGCATTAAGTATATTTGGACCATGGAAAATTTGCTCACGTTTTTGTGCTTAATACCATGATAAATAAGCATGGAGTATATTATCATTATATTATTAATTAATGGAATTAATTACATTTATAGTTTATTATTATATTGCATATCAGTACAAACATTTGCCAAATTCTTAACAAATGTTGTTATCTATAAATAACTTCAATGTACAGGATATATCGTATAGGTTTGTTGTTAATACGGTTTATTAAATGCGCTATGGTTAGACCTTGGAGTAGGTGCTCAAAATGTCTTCGTCCATCAGCAATACCGGTCTCGCATCGTCATACCATTGATTTTCAAACTCGCTAAAAAAATTACGGGACTATTTCGAACTACACGAGAACTATATTGTATTCAGTCACGGAGATTTTCAAAGGTAAGGATCGAGGTAAAGCAAACAAGATTTTCTGTTTAACTCTATAAAAAATATATAAAACTGCGTCTAGTAAGCGGCCATACAACTGGTTTAGCTGTGGCATTCCGATGATAGAAAAGCTATTATTTAAGACCCCCTAGTTAGAAAGCTGAATGTAGTGGATCACCGTCTTTCATAAACCATAAGTGACGGCGTGTTTTCAACGGAACATCATCAATTAAGTTGGTAGATTCCTGTAATTTGGTCCATTTGATGTCTGATAAAAGCATCAATAATATTAAGAAATCGTCAAGAATATCAACCCAAATGTTACACTAAGAAGTTTGTGTATTTACTGTCTAGTCGCGTGAGAACTTTTTTAAATACTCCCTGTATGTTTGTTCTGGTTTCTATAGCATTTTTCTTAATCTTCTTTGGGAATGAAACCACTCATAGTTTTTAAAATCATCACCTTCAATTTAAGTTATATATATATATATATATATATATATATATATATATATATACACATATTATCGTGTAGTTTCCCCTGGAATTATGCCCCACAAATTGGGTGTCATAATTTGCTGTGTGGTTTATTTTGGAACTATCAAACAGATCCAATTGTGCCCCATGCTTGGGTCACCTTAATTTACCGTGAGGTTTAGCTCAAATCTCGCCTCGGCTGCTCCTGAATCGTCCTCTTCACTTCGGTTCTTCCTATGTATTACATACACCTACCTGTTACATCAAAAAAGACTTCCTCTCCTTGTCACCATAGAAACCTAAATAGAAATCCACACCAATCATGCATTCAAAAATAACTCAACTAACCAAAATATCACGCTCTATTTATCTGAAATCTAAATTACATTTTTTTTCAAATTTAAAATACCATCGCTTTATATACATTCATGTGTTCACTAATTTTTATAACAATCATTTTGCATATTGATAACCTTTTTAACACATAACTTTTTATTAAAGTAAGAGGACATTTCTCATACCTTACGTTACCCTTCGTCTGAGCATGAGCTCATCTTAAAACTTTATAGATGTGCATATAAATTCTCTGCACGACCAAATATCAAAAAGCCTTCCATATCTCTTTACAGCTTTTGGTTATCTGCAAATGAATGGATAATGCTCAAAAATCAATTTCGTTTTAACAGTCCTATAAATTTCTGTTCAAATAAAAATCAAATCAAATAATAATAAAACTCATCAGAACACCACAAACACTATTCAAATATTCACCATAAAATGTTTTATTCTATCTCGTACCTTGTAGTTGTCTTCGTACTGCAGTCCACGAACTAGCCCCTTTTAGATGTTGCCGTCTGGTATGTCCTCCGTTTATCCATTAATTCCATGGTCGAATCCCCATGTGTACTATACAGGCCTCTACTCCAAAAACTCTTCTTTTATAAATTCCAATCAAGATATCCAATCAGCAAATTTCATTCTTTTTATTGTATATAAATTCTACTACCCAAACATCGCTTTTATCCTCATCTAAACAATTTTTAAATGTCACTACTTCTCGTGCATCCAAACAAAAATCTTTGTATTTACATCTCAACTTCACTATTTAATAATAACGCTTTATCAGCTTATACATAAACTTTAATTAATTAGACTGCACTAATTCACTTGGAAATAAATTAACTGTATCACAGATGGAATAAAAGAACAAAGAGCAAGACCCCTCTCTGTTACTGATTATATAATGCAAACTGTCCCCACTGTTTACAAAATAGCACGTATACTTGTTTAACCGTTGCTCTATTTTTCCCGAAAATCACCAACGACCGTCGATTTCTCGTAATTTTTAAATACACATCACGACAGTAGGCGGAAATCCACTTAAAACCGGCAACTGTGGTTTTAAATTCTCCGGATTAGCCTCTACCTCTCGCTCGGTACACGCCTTCAACTTCAAGCAAACATCATTTATTTTTCTTGTACATATCGCTTTATCGCACACATATGCCTCTACCACCTGAATTATTAGCCCTTCTTGTTTAATTTTCACCAATCATCTCGCTTGGCTCCATTTCCCACTTTTTTGAGCGACACGTGCCTGCTTACAACTATCCTTGAAAGTATCGATTTTTGATTCTCCTCTTCTGGATATACTTTATGTTTCTCTCTTGTACTCATAGCCTTTTATTCAATCTTGGTCTTTTCATTGCTTCTTCCGACTCTATATCTAAGATTAAAAATCAATATTTTAACCGTATACTGTGTTTACATCAATTCTGTGTGGTTTTGTTTACGTCTTTGGCTGCTTTAATTCCAACGGCTGTTCTTTCCAATAAGCTATTAAGTTTGTTTGTAGCAACTCTACTACGAAATATATCTCTCCCCTGGTTATTTGAAACGTTTCCGTTTGAAACCTAGAAATCGTTATTTTTAACATGCTCAACGCTTTTAAAACTGTTCCATGGTACTTCATTCTCAATCCAGTATGCTATAATTTTACCCCAAATTATTAATTCTTATTCTCATTATTTACATACATACTATAATACATAGTCCCTAGCTAAATCTAATTAAGATAAATTATCCCTACATTAATCACGCGTTAAACTAAATCGATATCCCCGTATTAACCACTATTTAAGATAGAAAATAATTGTTGAAAATCTTTTAACTAAATAAATTTATTTTACTGTATCCAATCGCTCTCAACCCTATGAGTTCACTTATGTTCTTATGTATTCTATTGACCCTTTTAATTACACAATAATATATATTGTTATGGATTCAAAGGGTTAAATTTGGGGTAAGCAATGCAATTTCAAACACCCTGTAAAGAGAAACGAACAAATTATTTACGCGCTAAATTTATTTAAATTATTTAATTTAAACGGACAGGTATTGACGCAATTTTATAATTAATGATTGAAAAGTTAGAAATACATAAAGAAAACCAGTTTTAAAAACAAATAGAAACCCATAATTAATTTAATTTATTTTAATTCAACGTGTAATAGCATTGGAAAGCACACCAGAGTAAAGAAAATCCATAATCCCAAGGCGAAAGGTTTCTTGGCAACAAACAAAAACGTCAGTTTATAGGATACGTTGAAATATAGACTCCAAGAACTGTTGTTTAAAACGGTCTATAATTAAGAACACCTGCATATTTAAAAAGTCACCTTCTTCAAAACTATCAGCATAATAAAGCGGACTTCATAGAAAATAGTGTTCAACCGTCAGTTGCTTCGAATAAACAAGCTAACAAAGTTCTTAAAGAGTAGGTGAGAGGCACAATCAGTAATATGCTACAGATAGAGACGGATATAAAAGCATTGGTTTTCAAAACGCACGTACTTAATCCACGTGGAGTGATGAGACGCGGTCAGCAATATCGATTTTCAACCACTCAAGTGGAGTTTGGAACGCGACATCAAATATGCATAAGACAGAGATAAAAATATCACAGGTGGAGTTTCATGACGACACAGAATAGAATCATTGGTTAAAACGAATAGTTTTACAAACGGACGAACATGCGACAGGTGGCAGGGAGTTTCGGATTATACGGCGCGTCCACGAGGTGAATTTCTGGAAGCTTTAAGTCGGTTATATCAAAACTTGCAGAAGTGTTATTTTGAAAGAAGTTTTTCGCGTGAAGTGTGGCCTAGAGGTGGCATTTTAAAGATATAAATACTCTGAGAGAATTGGGAGCTTTCTCTTAATTTTTCATCGCTTCTAACTACTTACAACGATAGACGACGTTATAGTAGAGTTTTTGTGAGTATTAAATATATTCATTATACCGTAAATGTACTACTAACACTTATTAATTGGTAGTTATGACCTTCTAGTTATTAACGTAAAGATACGAGTAGTGTAGTGAAAATCAAATTAACAGAGGTCCAATTACTACCATACCAGGCTAGTAAATCAATAAATAAACGCATAATATACGTGAGTTTGTATGCTGCTATGGAATGGTATTTTGAAGCAATGCTTGGTGAATATTGGGGTTTTCATCTATGAGTATGTGGAGGAGCAAAGTGCATAATCACGAAGCTGAGGGGTTCTGGAAATTATCGTTTGAAGGGATAGAGGCTTGAAGCATTCTCCAGGTAACTTATTTGAATTTTCTGTTATCTGATAAACTTATGGTATTATTTTGGTGATGTGTGAGTGAATATTGGAACTATTTATAGTTATTAACGCAAGATACGTGTACTGGAGAATTATTGGGGTTATTTAAATTATTGAAAAAGGGTGTATTGAAAACTTATCGAATTTCATTATGAATATAAATTGGATTGTTAGGGGTACATGGGTTTATTAGTTTTGTAGTAATTTTATGCAAGGTAAAAGGCATACATTAATAAACTGGGTTATTATGAGCTCACCATACTCCAGTGTGCAATAAATATAGGGCATTATTTGGGGCCCATCTATTCATATTGTATTAAATGTGTTTGCAAATAATAATTTAAAACAAGGACTTTAAAACATATCACTTATTGAGTTGTAATTAGTGTACCAAACTGTGTATACCTGTGAATAATTTGGCTGTAAATAGCGTAAATAAAAGATTGTATGATTGTTGTATTATTTGGTTTTATTGAATGGTGTGCGAGTGGGAAGGAAGAATGATTGTAAATTTAGGTATCAAACAAGAGGCACAGCTGAGCTGGCCAGGAAAGCTGCTGAAGATACTTTGAAGCAGAAATCAGAGTGAACAAATTTTTGTTGTTGAAATTTTTTAAGTTTTGAAAATCAGTGTTGACACTGGCGATGTCTTACCAATAAGTCCACGATCTACAGCAATCTTATGACTGCCCAACGTTTGGGCTTGAATGGTTTTTAGGGAGATCCAGAGCTATGTCCACGATCCACAGCAATATATATATATATATATATATATATATATATATATATATATATATATATATATTGATGTGATAAAGAGGTCATTAAAGCCAAAATTTCATAAATAAAACCCACCCAAATAGAATGAATCCGGTAAGAACTGAAATTTCCGAAAATTCCAATAAACGTATTGTAATTGCAAAGCAAAGTATATTTCCGCGTGTGTTGGTAGTCATTCTAAAAAATAAAACTCCAATTAATTATATAAATTGATTTCCGTGTATTTATCGTAAAAACCATATCACTCTTGATAAAGAGAGCAATTAATACTTTATGCAATTATCATCAATAAACATCTTTCGTGCATAAAATATGCGCTTTATTTGCCGTAAATGGCACAAAATAGCGTCTTTGACTTAAAATAAAATTACATACAATCTTGTTAAGAATAAATCTTTACAACAATGAGCTAGAACACATTTTATGTTCAGTAAAAACCTATCTTTTGTTACAATTATTAAGATGAAAATCTTTTAATATTTTGCAAAACCAAACAGGAAGCGGAAGCTTTAATAATTAGACAAATTGGCTCCCGTGAGTGTATATCTTAAAAATTAAACAGAGTTTTCAAATTTTCGGGATTAAGAAAGAGATCATGTCAATTAATAAGAAAGGTTATTATAACTTAGACGTCAATTTAAAGAACTTGCGTTATCATTAAACATGCAATAAAATCAGTTTTATAGTTTTCTGCAGCACTATAAGGTAGATGCGTCGGAATCATCAATTTCGTACTTTGGACAAAGACCGACGACGCTTTTATGATACTCGAAGATCAGAGTTGACGTTAATTAGACTAATAAAACGCAACATTCCCAGGAAAATTACATTACCTAGGTGAGTAATTCTTCCAATTAAATCTGGAATATTATGGAAAAAAGTGGTGTAGTTAAAATTTTAATATAAAAGCCGGAAATTGATTAGAACGATTTATTCAAGATTTAGTCATTCAAGATTTAATTAGCGTTTCGTGTCCAAGCAAAATGTATCGTTGATATTTAATATTTAACAAATTTATTTCGTTTTACGAGGCAGATAATGTTAAGATATAAAGCAGAATTGTATGTTGTAAATTAGTTTACGACAGGCAAGTTGAGTAGTTTCAAACACAGAAGTTATCGAATGCGGTTATTTGGTGAAACATCATTATTTTGTAAAACACAATGAAGATTAAATATTTTTCGATACATAAGCTGCTTTAAAGTTGGTTAACTAAAAATAGAAGATGCACTTTGAAAATTTAATCTTCTAAATGGATATTTAAAAAATATGGACAACTGGTACAGCTGGATTTAATGTCAACTTACTAGTAAAATGGAATCCAGAGGTATTTAATCGTTAATTACGAGTTGGATAAGCGCAATTTTACTATTGCAAATATAAAACTTTGGTTGTTTCTTTGTTAATTGATCAAAATAATTATTTATTTTGTAATTTAAATTTAGAATAAGTTCTCATTTTATTATTTGTAAAGGGAATAATTTAAATCAGGTTTGAGCTTAGAGTTTGCTGCATCTTGACTTATAATAAATTATTGCGCAATCATATTTACAAAGGTGGTAATCAAGGATTAGAGAATTACCCACTTATTAATTAAAAGAGATAGTGCAAATGTTAACAAAGAGTAGATAAGGAATATTTTAATGATTAAATAACTCGTAGGAATTATTGTCTGTATGAATTTAAATTTTAAATTGATTTATAAATTTCTTTGTATGAAAAAAACATGTTTTTGACTGCATAGATGTTTTATGAGATTGCTGTGTCTTATTTCATTTTCCAAATTCCACAACATTCGTTGAGCTAGCCAGACAAAGTAAACTCAAAGAACACTTTTAAATTTACATTTTTGTACCGTGTCACAGCACTTTTTTAGTGGTGTTCTAATTCGAGCGTCGTCACAGTAATATATATATATATATATATATATATATATATATATATTGCCGTGGATCTTTTCTGAAAATTAATATGCAATATTCCCGTGTCTTGTCTGATGTGCAACTAACGATATCGACCAATAGTCTCTGCATTGACGTTTTACAAATCCCACCTATACTAACGCTGTCCCTTGGTTATGCATATTTTACATCTCTTCCTCACCTTGTTTGAGTGGTAGAAATCGATAGTTCTGACCGCATTCTACAACTCCATGTGGACCCCAAAATACGTAAAATTAAATAACCGCTCATTAGCGTGTAATGGGAAAACATTCAACCGTGTACCCGATATTCTTTGAACCTTGTTTGTTATCTACAAAAATAAATGGAACTTGACATTTAAAAAATGCAGGTGTTTAATTAACTGACGTTTTAACACAACATTTCTAGGAGCTTCTTTTCATGGTATTTCAACCCAACCGATTTATTTGTTTCTTATAACGAACGCTATTCGCCTTGGATTTATTGATTTTTCATGCTTTTATGCGTATTAGACGTAACTAAACTCCATTAAATTAATAAATAAATTGCATTGGCTTCTAAAATCTATTTTCTTTGCGAACCTACTAAATTTTAATCATTATTTGTAAAATTTTTGTTAATACTTGTTACATGAAATAAATTTCGCACGTAAATTCTGGTTGTTCTCTTTATACAGGGTGTTTTGAAATTACTTTGTTTATACGTAGATTTAGCCCTTTAAAACCACTACAATATATATATATATATATATATATATATATATATATATATATATGTCTGCGGATCAAATTCGACAGCTCGGCAATCCCGTCTTCTTACTTATACAGGACAATACTTATACAGGACAATACTTATACAGGACAATACTTATACAGGACAATACTTATACAGGACAATACTTATACAGGACAATACTTATACAGGACAATACTTATACAGGACAATACTTATACAGAACAATATTATACAGGACAATACTTATACAGGACAATACTTATACAGGACAATACTTATACAGAACAATACTTATACAGGACAATACTTATACAGGTCAATACTTATACAAAACAATACTTATACAGGACAATACTTATACGAAACAATACTTATACAGGACAATACTTATACAGGACAATACTTATACAGAACAATACTTATACAGGACAATACTTATACAGGACAATATGTATACAGGATAATACTTATACAGGACAATACGTATACAGGACAATACGTATACAGGACAATACGTATACAGGACAATACTTATACAGGACAATACTTATACAGGACAATACTTATACAGGACAATACTTATACAGGACAATACTTATACAGAACAATACTTATACAGGACAATACTTATACAGGACAATACTTATACAGGACAATACTTATACAAGACAATACTTATATACAGGACAATACTTATACAGGACAATACGTATACAGGACAATACTTATACAAGACACTACTTATACAGGATAATACTTATACAAAACAATACTTATACAGGACAATACTTATACAGGACAATACTTATACAAGACACTACTTATACAGGATAATACTTATACAGGATAATACTTATACAGGACAATAATTATACAGGGCAATACTTATGCAGGACAATACATAAGTATTGGGCAATACTTATACAGGACAATACTTATACAAAACAATACTTATACAGAACAATACTTATACAGGACAATACTTATACAGGACAATACTTATACAAGACAATACTTATACAGGACAATACTTATACAGGACAATACTTATACAGGACAATACTTATACAGGACAATACGTATACAGGACAATACTTATACGAGACACTACTTATACAGGATAATACTTATACAAAACAATACTTATACAGGACAATACTTATACAGGACAATACTTATACAGGACAATACTTATACAAGACACTACTTATACAGGATAATACTTATACAGGATAATACTTATACAGGACAATAATTATACAGGGCAATACTTATGCAGGACAATACTTATACAGGACAATACTTATACAGGACAATACTTATACAGGACAATATTATACAGGACAATACTTATACAGGACAATACTTATACAGGACAATACTTATACAGGACAATACTTATACAGGACAATACTTATACAGGACAATACTTATAAAGGACAATACTTATACAGGACAATACTTATACAGGACAATACTTATACAGGACAATATTTATACAGAACAATACTTATACAGGACAATAATTATACAGGACAATACTTATACAGGACAATATTAATACAAGACAATACTTATTACAGGACAATACTTATACAGGACAATACTTATACAGGACAATACTTATACAAGACAATACTTATACAGGACAATACTTTGTACAGGATAATACTTATACAGGATAATAATTATACAGGACAATAATTATACAGGACAATAATTATACAGGACAATAATTATACAGGACAATACTTATACAGTACAATACTTATACAGGACAATACTTATACATAATAATACTTATACAGGATGATACTTATACAGGATAATACTTATACAGGTAAATAGTTATACAGGACAATAATTATACAGGACAATACTTATACAGGACAATACTTATACAAGACAATACTATAGGACAATACTTTATACAGGATAATACTTACACAGGATAATACTTATACAGGACAATAATTATACAGGACAATAATTCTACAGGACAATAATTATACAGGACAATACTTATACAGGACAATACTTATACAGGACAATACTTATACAGAACAATACTTATACAGGACAATTTTTAATAAGTGTTTTAAGAAAAAAATGCTAGCTTGCAAATTGTTAATAACACGGATAGCGTCGTTTAGCATAATCTAGATCTAAATAATTTTTACCGGTCTAATACGATTTTTGGAATCCAACTCGTTGCTTGCTCTCTCTCTCGAACCAACGTAAATGGATCTATTGCTAACTTAGTTGCACGGCTCATTCGGCTTTTGAGATCGGGTATTTCTCGAGGATCCAAGCTTTTTTAAAACGTAAGGCGATTACGTCGCTGCAGATTAATCTTTTCCCGAAAAACCCTTATTTCTCCCTTAATAATCGGTTTTTCGGGATAAAAACCGGCCTACGCAACGCACGCAAAGATCCCCAACCGAACCCACGCCCTCCCTTATCCGAACCAAACCCTCCCTCGGAGGAGATACGCGAAAAACGATCGATTCGCACCTCTCAACTTTAACACAAAGTCACGCTATCAAGATTTATAGTTTTTAGAAGTGGGCCCGAAATACCTATACAGGGTACAAACATGTAATATTGGAAAATGTGAATTATTCCGGTTCTGTTCGGAAAAACACAAAATAAAACCCAAACACGCAGAAAACACAGAAAACACAGACAACGCAGAAAAATGCTTCAAAACCATGAAAAATGCTTCGAAACCATGAAAAAAGCTTCAAAACCATGAAAAATGCTTTAAAACAGAAAATGCTTTAAAACAGTAAATGCTTTAAAACAGAAAATGCTTTAAAACAGAAAATGCTTTAAAACAGAAAATGCTTTAAAACAGAAAATGCCCTAAAACAGAAAATGCCTTAAAACAGAAAATGCTTTAAAACAGAAAATGCCTTGAAACAGAAAATGCCTTAAAACAGAAAATGCTTTAAAACAGAAAATGACTTAAAACAGAAAATGCCTTAAAACAGAAAATGCCCTAAAACAGAAAATGCTTTAAAACAGAAAATGCCTTAAAACAGAAAATGCCTTAAAACAGAAATGCTTTAAAACAGAAAATGCTTTAAAACAGAAAATGCTTTAAAACAGAAAATGCTTTAAAACAGAAATGCTTTGAAACTTTGAAAAATGCTGCAAGACCCAGAAAATGCTTTAAAGCCTTAGCTGGTCCCCTAAAAACCTAGATTGTTCTTAAAAACCTAGTTTTTTGCCTAAAAACCTATGTTTTTGCTTAAAAACTTAGCTTTTTCTACAAAAATCCAGTTTTTTTTAAAAACCTAGTTTTTCTACAAATACCAAGTTTTGCTCCAAAAACCTTTTTTTTTTAAAACTCTAGGTTTTCCTTTAAAACACATTTTTTTTTTAAAACCTAGAATCTTTTCTTTAAAAACTTAGACTTTGCAGGATGACCTAGATTTTGCTTAATACCCTAGTTTTTCCTTAAAAACCTAGATTTTGCTCAAAACCTAGATGTTGCTTAAAATCCAGATGTTGCTTAAAAACCTAGTTTTTGCTTTAAAAACCTAGTTTTTCTCCAAAAATCTTTTTTTTTTAAAAAAACCTAGCTTTTCTGCAAAAACCAAGCTTTTTCTTCAAAAACCTACACAGCCTAAAATTGTCATAAAACCTAGAAAATTTTCTTAAAGGCCTAGGGAATTGCCACGCAGGTCTAGAAAATGGGCGTAAAGGTCTAGGAAACTGCCGTTAATGTCTAGAAAATTGATATAAGTGCCTAGATAATTGCCACAAATGCCTAGAAAATTGCCGTAAATGCCTAGAAAATTGCCGTAAATGCCTAGAAAATTGCCATAAATGCCTACATTATTGCCATACATGCCTAGAAAATTGTCGTAAATGCCTAGGAAATTGCCATGAATGCCTAGAAAATTGCCACAAATGCCTAGAAAATTTCCATAAAAGTCTAGAAAACCTAGAAAATTCAGAAAAGTTAGAAGGCTTAGATAACTAAGAAAACTTAGAAACCTGCCTAAATAATGTAGAAATCTGCCTAAGAAATTTAGAAATTATCCTAAAAATTTAGGAATTTCCTAAAAACCCTAGGAATTTTCTAAAAACCAAGGAATTTCCAAAACCCTAGGAATTCCCCTAAAACCTAGGGATTTCCTAAAAACCTAGGGATTTCCTAAAAGCCTAGGGATTTTCTAAAAACCTAGAAATTCCCTAAAAAACTTAGGAAATTGCTTGCAAACCCAGAGAATTCCCTTCAAACCTAGAGAATTCCCTTCAAACCTGGAAAATTCCCTCCAAACCTAAAGAATTCCCTCCAAACCTAAAGAATTCCCTTCAAACCCAGAGAATTCTCTCCAAACCCAGAGATTTCCCTTCAAACCCAGAGAATTCCCCGCAAACCCAGAAAATTTCCCGCAAACCTAGAGAATTTCCCACAAACCCAGAGAAAGTCCCGCAAACCTAGAGAATTTCCTGCAATCCTAGAGAATTTCATGTAAACCTAGAAAATTTCCCGCAAACCTCGAGAATTCCCTTTAAACCTCGAGAATTTCCTGCAAAACCTAGAGAATTCTCCAAACCTATAGAATTCCCTCCAAACCTATAGAATTCCCTTCAAACTTATAGAATTCCCTCTTAAGCTCGAAAATTCCTTCCAAACCTAGAGAATTCCCTCCAAACCTATAGAATTCCCTTCCAGCCTATAGAATTTCCTTCAAACCTATAGAATTTACTTCAAACCTATAGAACTCCTGTAACCTAAAGAATTCCCTCCAAACCTAGAGTTCCCCCTTCAAACCTATAGTTATCTCTCAGAACGCAAAGAATTGCCTTGCAACGTAGAGAATTTCCTTGTAACGCAGAGAATGACCTTGTAACGTAGAGATTTCCCCTATAAAGTATACGGCGAAATTATTGTCACCAGCGGGTGTACTAAGCAGAGCCCTCCAGAACTAAGGAGTGATATAAAGAAAAAAAGGAAAGAAACCTTTGCAGCAATCAGACGTTGGGGTTTTAGAAAATGTAATGTCATTAACCGAACCGACGTTAATGATAGCTAGCACTGAAAGGCGCCGGTGAAGTAATGAGCAAAATGTAGGACCGATTGCGAGCGACATCCTAAAGATTGTTTTAGAACGCACGTAGCTCTGCCAAGGCCACGGCAACAAAACGCAAGCGAAATTTGTCAAACAATGTGTCAAGGATAGCAAAAGATCGCCGCCCAGCATACTATTATATAACGCAGTTGTAGGTGTAGCAGAAGCTCCCGAAGCAATCATAAGCTTGGAATATGTACATTTAACTAAACAAAAGGTACAACTTAACGATTGAAAACAGTCCAGACGTTAAAAGCAGTCCTTCTTGGCTGCTTTGTGTATAACAGAAGACGCAAAATGAAAAAGAGCGCGTTATGATTAATAAAAAAGAGCGCGCTATTAGAAATTAATAAGAACGCTACATTATGTATCGTTTAAAAAATCAACAATAATAAAAAAAGGTAGATGTAACTGGGTATCGAACTATCAAACAATAAAATTTACAAATGTTAACATCAGATTTTACCATGACGCTATCGAGGCGACGGCCTGCGACCTAACCAAACTGTATTGTAATTGAGCGGTTATCACCGCAAAGAAATGGCAGGTACAATAATAAATTATTACTGAATGAAATAGTCCATGCGTATTAAAAAGCTAATTTCTTGTATAAAAATAATTAATGATCGGTTGTAATAAAGCATATTAGGGCAATTGTAATTTTTAATTGAGCAAATTTGAACGAAATTGTTCTCTAATAGAATTTAAAGCTACACGCGCGTGCGTATACGGCGCTGCCGGCCACCTGATAATGTATTTCGTATTAATTATTGAAATTGCAATAATTGTTTTAAGAAAATGTCTTAGCACCAGCTCGCCAATTGTTAACAATGTAGGTTTTAGGATACGGATAGTGTTTATTGGTATGTATTGCAAATTATGTAGAGGCTTAAATACGAATTTGCGAAACCAAGCCGATGTTGCTTCTCTCTCACACCAAAGCGTTTCTTAAATCATAAGGGAACGCGTTTGTTTTAACAACTGAACAATTCCAAGAATAGATAAACGTGTGTAATCGTATTTTAGTTAACATGGCTTACAATCTTTATATGATAGAGCGGAGTACAGCGTGTGGAAAAATGTTGTGGTACTTTTTATGCATATTGTTGAATTAAATAAATGCTGGTTTTGTTCATAAAGGTGACGAAAAAATAAAAAAAAAAATAAATCGCACTGGGAATAGAACCATCAGACCTACGAATGGTAGCCAGACATCTTAGAATCGCGCTATGTAGGTGTTATTTTTTTGGAAATTGGTTACTAGTATACTTTCATTTACTTTCAATTACCTTCGATTACTCTCAATTTTAGCGAGCCATACACGAAATACACCGATTTCACGGTGTATTGTAAATGCTCGGGTATCATCGTATAGCCACGACAAAGTTAAAAATTGAATATTTGTGACGAAAATAGTCATTGTACATTAAAAAGAAGTAGGTTTGTATAACAATAATCATTTTGGGGTACTATGCAGACTCATCTGATGAGTTGTATGTGTAAATTCGAGAAATGCGTGTATTAATGTAAAATGACAGATCGTGAAGGTACCTATCCGTTTGTTCCCGACAATCTTCGTAACCTGAATTTGACATTTGTCGAGTAAATTATACAATTTTTAATAAGTGTTTTAAGAAAAAAATGCAGTGCTAGCTTGCAAATTGTTAATGATTCAGGTTTTAGGACACGGATAGCGTCGTTTAGCATAATTTAGATAATTTTTAGCGGTCTAATACGATTTTTGGAAACCAACTCGTTGCTTGCTCTCTCTCTCGAACCAACGTAAATGGATCTATTGCTAACCTAGTTGCACGGCTCGTTCGGCTTTTGAGATCGGGTATTTCTCGAGGATCCAAGCTTTTTTAAAAAGTAAGGCGATTACGTCGCTGCAGATTAATCTTTTCCCGAAAAACCCTTATTCCTCCCTTAATAATCGGTTTTACGTGATAAAAACCGGCCTACGCAACGCACGCAAAAATCCCCAACCGAACCCACGCCCTCCCTCATCCGAACCAAACCCCCCCTCGGAGGAGATACGCGAAAAGCGATCGATTCGCACCTCTCAACTTTAACACAAAGTCACGCTATCAAGATTTATAGTTTTTAGAAGTGGGCCCGAAATACCTATACAGGGTACAAACATGTAATATTGGAAAATGTGAATTATTCCGGTTCTGTTCGGAAAAAACACAAAATAAACCCAAACACGCAGAAAAACACAGAAAAACACAGAAAACGCAGAAAAATGCTTCAAAACCATGAAAAATGCTTCGAAACCATGAAAAATGCTTCAAAACCATGAAAAATGCTTTAAAACAAAAAATGCTTTAAAACAGTAAATGCTTTAAAACAGAAAATGCTTTAAAACAGAAAATGCTTTAAAACAGAAAATGCTTTAAAACAGAAAATGCCCTAAAACAGAAAATGCCTTAAAACAGAAAATGCTTTAAAACAGAAAATGCCTTAAAACAGAAAATGCCTTAAAACAGAAAATGCTTTAAAACAGAAAATGACTTAAAACAGAAAATGCCTTAAAACAGAAAATGCCCTAAAACAGAAAATGCTTTAAAACAGAAAATGCCTTAAAACAGAAAATGCCTTAAAACAGAAATGCTTTAAAACAGAAAATGCTTTAAAACAGAAAATGCTTTAAAACAGAAAATGCTTTAAAACAGAAATGCTTTGAAACTTTGAAAAATGCTGCAAGACCCAGAAAATGCTTTAAAACCTTAGCTGGTCCCCTAAAAACCTAGATTGTTCTTAAAACCTAGTTTTTGCCTAAAACCTATGTTTTTGCTTAAAAACTTAGCTTTTTCTCCAAAAATCCAGTTTTTTTTAAAAAACCTAGTTTTTCTACAAATACCAAGTTTTGCTCCAAAAACCTTTTTTTTTTAAAACTCTAGGTTTTCCTTTAAAACACATTTTTTTTTTAAAACCTAGAATCTTTTCTTTAAAAACTTAGACTTTGCAGGATGACCTAGATTTTGCTTAATACCCTAGTTTTTCCTTAAAAACCTAGATTTTGCTCAAAACCTAGATGTTGCTTAAAATCCAGATGTTGCTTAAAAACCTAGTTTTTGCTTTAAAAACCTAGTTTTTCTCCAAAAATCTTTTTTTAAAAACCTAGCTTTTCTGCAAAAACCAAGCTTTTTCTTCAAAAACCTACACAGCCTAAAAATTGTCATAAAAACCTAGAAAATTTTCTTAAAGGCCTAGGGAATTGCCACGCAGGTCTAGAAAATGGGCGTAAAGGTCTAGGAAACTGCCGTTAATGTCTAGAAAATTGATATAAGTGCCTAGATAATTGCCACAAATGCCTAGAAAATTGCCGTAAATGCCTAGAAAATTGCCGTAAATGCCTAGAAAATTGCCATAAATGCCTACATTATTGCCATACATGCCTAGAAAATTGCCGTAAATGCCTAGGAAATTGCCATGAATGCCTAGAAAATTGCCACAAATGCCTAGAAAATTGCCATAAAAGTCTAGAAAACCTAGAAAATTCAGAAAAGTTAGAAGGCTTAGATAACTAAGAAAACTTAGAAACCTGCCTAAATAATGTAGAAATCTGCCTAAGAAATTTAGAAATTATCCTAAAAATTTAGGAATTTCCTAAAAACCCTAGGAATTTTCTAAAAACCAAGGAATTTCCAAAACCCTAGGAATTCCCCTAAAACCTAGGGATTTCCTAAAAACCTAGGGATTTCCTAAAAGCCTAGGGATTTCCTAAAAGCCTAGGGATTTTCTAAAAACCTAGAAATTCCCTAAGAAACTTAGGAAATTGCTTGCAAACCCAGAGAATTCCCTTCAAACCTAGAGAATTCCCTTCAAACCTGGAAAATTCCCTCCAAACCTAAAGAATTCCCTCCAAACCTAAAGAATTCCCTTCAAACCCAGAGAATTCTCTCCAAACCCAGAGATTTCCCTTCAAACCCAGAGAATTCCCCGCAAACCCAGAAAATTTCCCGCAAACCTAGAGAATTTCCCACAAACCCAGAGAAAGTCCCGCAAACCTAGAGAATTTCCTGCAATCCTAGAGAATTTCATGTAAACCTAGAAAATTTCCCGCAAACCTCGAGAATTCCCTTTAAACTTCGAGAATTTCCTGCAAAACCTAGAGAATTCCCTCCAAACCTATAGAATTCCCTTCAAACTTATAGAATTCCCTCTTAAGCTCGAAAATTCCTTCCAAACCTAGAGAATTCCCTCCAAACCTATAGAATTCCCTTCCAGCCTATAGAATTTCCTTCAAACCTATAGAATTCACTTCAAACCTATAGAACTCCTGTAACCTAAAGAATTCCCTCCAAACCTAGAGTTCCCCCTTCAAACCTATAGTTATCTCTCAGAACGCAAAGAATTGCCTTGCAACGTAGAGAATTTCCTTGTAACGCAGAGAATGACCTTGTAACGTAGAGATTTCCTCTATAAAGTATACGGCGAAATTATTGTCACCAGCGGGTGTACTAAGCAGAGCCCTCCAGAACTAAGGAGTGATATAAAGAAAAAAAGGAAAGAAACCTTTGCAGCAATCAGACGTTGGGGGTTTTAGAAAATGTAATGTCATTAACCGAACCGACGTTAATGATAGCTAGCACTGAAAGGCGCCGGTGAAGTAATGAGCAAAATGTAGGACCGATTGCGAGCGACATCCTAAAGATTGTTTTAGAACGCACGTAGCTCTGCCAAGGCCACGGCAACAAAACGCAAGCGAAATTTGTCAAACAATGTGTCAAGGATAGCAAAAGATCGCCGCCCAGCATACTATTATATAACGCAGTTGTAGGTGTAGCAGAAGCTCCCGAAGCAATCATAAGCTTGGAATATGTACATTTAACTAAACAAAAGGTACAACTTAACGATTGAAAACAGTCCAGACGTTAAAAGCAGTCCTTCTTGGCTGCTTTGTGTATAACAGAAGACGCAAAATGAAAAAGAGCGCGTTATGATTAATAAAAAAGAGCGCGCTATTAGAAATTAATAAGAACGCTACATTATGTATCGTTTAAAAAATCAACAATAATAAAAAAAAAGGTAGATGTAACTGGGTATCGAACTATCAAACAATAAAATTTACAAATGTTAACATCAGATTTTACCATGACGCTATCGAGGCGACGGCCTGCGACCTAACCAAACTGTATTGTAATTGAGCGGTTATCGCCGCAAAGAAATGGCAGGTACAATAATAAATTATTACTGAATGAAATAGTCCATGCGTATTAAAAAGCTAATTTCTTGTATAAAAATAATTAATGATCGGTTGTAATAAAGCATATTAGGGCAATTGTAATTTTTAATTGAGCAAATTTGAACGAAATTGTTCTCTAATAGAATTTAAAGCTACACGCGCGTGCGTATACGGCGCTGCCGGCCACCTGATAATGTATTTCGTATTAATTATTGAAATTGCAATAATTGTTTTAAGAAAATGTCTTAGCACCAGCTCGCCAATTGTTAACAATGTAGGTTTTAGGATACGGATAGTGTTTATTGGTATGTATTGCAAATTATGTAGAGGCTTAAATACGAATTTGCGAAACCAAGCCGATGTTGCTTCTCTCTCACACCAAAGGGGTTTTTAAATCATAAGGGAACGCGTTTGTTTTAACAACTGAACAATTCCAAGAATAGATAAACGTGTGTAATCGTATTTTAGTTAACATGGCTTACAATCTTTATATGATAGAGCGGAGTACAGCGTGTGGAAAAATGTTGTGGTACTTTTATGCATATTGTTGAATTAAATAAATGCTGGTTTTGTTCATAAAGGTGACGAAAAATAAAAAAAATAAATCGCACTGGGAATAGAACCATCAGACCTACGAATTGTAGCCAGACATCTTAGAATCGCGCTATGTAGGTGTTATTTTTTTGGAAATTGGTTACTAGTATACTTTCATTTACTTTCAATTACCTTCGATTACTCTCAATTTTAGCGAGCCATACACGAAATACACCGATTTCACGGTGTATTGTAAATGCTCGGGTATCATCGTATAGCCACGACAAAGTTAAAAATTGAATATTTGTGACGAAAATAGTCATTGTACATTAAAAGAAGTAGGTTTGTATAACAATAATCATTTTGGGGTACTATGCAGACTCATCTGATGAGTTGTATGTAAATTCGAGAAATGCGTGTATTAATGTAAAATGACAGATCGTGAAGCTACCTATTCGTTTGTTCCCGACAATCTTCGTAACCTGAATTTGACGTTTGTCGATTAAATTATACAATTTTTAATAAGTGTTTTAAGAAAAAACTGCAGTGCTAGCTTGCAAATTGTTAATGATTCAGGTTTTAGGACACGGATAGCGTCGTTTAGCATAATTTAGATAATTTTTAGTGGCCTAATACGATTTTTGGAAACCAACTCGTTGCTTGCTCTCTCTCTTGAACCAACGTAAATGGATCTATTGCTAACCTAGTTGCACGGCTCGTTCGGCTTTTGAGATCGGGTATTTCTCGAGGATCCAAGCTTTTTTAAAACGTAAGGCGATTACGTCGCTGCAGATTAATCTTTTCCCGAAAAACCCTTATTCCTCCCTTAATAATCGGTTTTACGGGATAAAAACCGGCCTACGCAACGCACGCAAAAATCCCCAACCGAACCCACGCCCTCCCTCATCCGAACCAAACCCCTCTCGGAGGAGATACGCGAAAAGCGATCGATTCGCACCTCTCAACTTTAACACAAAGTCACGCTATCAAGATTTATAGTTTTTAGACTAGAAACGGTTTGTAGTCCCTACGGGACTACTTTGAACGCCTCTACTCGCTTTGTGGGCCACTCTCTTTACGCCCCACCATCTTTACTCCCTACCATTTTTGCGCACCGCCCTCTCTACGCCCCGCCCTCTCTACGCCCCACCCTCTCTACGCCCGCTCTTTACGCTACGCCCTCTCTACACCCTGCACCCTCTACGCACCGCCCTCTCTACGCCCCGCCCTCTCTACGCTCTACCCTGTCTACGCCACGCACTCTCTACGCCACGCACTCTCTACGCCACGCACTCTCTACGCTTCGCACTCTACGCCCCGCCCTATTTACGCCCCGTCCTATCTACGCCCTGCCCTATTTACGCCTCGTCCTTTCTACGCCCCGACCTTTCTACAACCCGTTCTATGTACGCCCCGCCCTCTCTACGACCCGTCGTCTCTACGCCACGTCTTTTCTACACCTCGCGCTCTCTACACCCCACCCTAGCAGACTTTGTCGAAATCACTTCTGGGAGTCAACCGGACAAGATCACCTCGCTCAAGTAGACTTTGCCGAAATCACACCGGGAGTCGATCGAATCAAGATAATTTTGCTCTAGTAGACTTTGTCGAAATCACCTCATGGAGTTGATCGGATCAAGATCACTTCGCCCTAGTAGACTTTGTTGAAATCACTTGAGGGAGACGATAGGATGAAGATGCTCTAGTAGACTTTGTCGAAATCACCTCGTTGAACGATCGGATCAAGACCACTTCGCTCTAGTATACTTTGTCAAAAACTCTTTGGAGAGTCAATCGGGCCAAGATCATTTCGCTGTAGTAAACTTGTCAAAATCACTTTATGAGTAGATCAGATCAAGATCACTTCGCTTTAGTAGACTTTGTCGAAATCACTTCGGGAAGTCGATCGGATCAAAACCACTTCGCCCTAGTAGCCTTCGTCGAAACACTTCGGAGGAGCCAATCGGATCAAGACCAGTTCGCCCTAGCTGTCTTTGTCGAAATCACTTCGGAGAGTCGATCGGATAAAGACAACTTCGCCTTAGTAGACTTTGTCGAAATCACTTCTAGGAGTCGATCGGATCAAGATCACTTCGCCGTAGTAGACTTTGTTGAAATAACTTGGGGAGTCGATCGGATCAAGACCACTTCGCTCTAGTGACTTTGTCGAAATGATTTCGGAGAATCAATCGGATCAAGATCACTTCGTCCTACTGACTTGTCGAAAGCACCTCGGAGGAGTCGGTTGGATTAAGATCACTTTGTCATAGAAGACTTTGTAAAAATCAGTTAGTGGTAGTCGATTGGATCAAGATCGCTTCGCCATAGTATACTGTCGAAATCATTTTGGGAAGTCGATCGGATTAAGACCTTTGTGTCCTAGTAGACTGTCGAAATCACTGCGGGAGCCGATAGGATCAAGATGACTTTGCGCTAGTAGACTGTCGAAGTCACTTCGGGGAGTTGATCAGGATCAAGATCAGTTCCTTAATAGTACCTACGATGCGACGTTTAGCTTCAAGTAATGTAAATGACAATATTCGGTAACTGTACTAAAATATTTACCTAACTGTTTAAAGTAATTAACGATTTCTTCTATTTTATTTGCTTTTTATACCATTGTTGTGTGTTGCACAATAGGAAAAGCAGTGAAAAAACCTATTTTGAACTCAATTTTAACCTTAATACTACCTTAAACTATATACAGTATAAACTAAAAAACTATATACAAAGTGCGGGTAGACGGAGGTGTTAGCCTTACGCTATCGAACCTTATTTTGTAGAAAATTTTTTGCTTGTATACGTGTAATAGTCGAAGCCTCAAAAGATATATAGCGTTTTCTAAATTATTTACGTAGACTTGAAATTTTTCAGATGTATTTGGTAATAAACGTCAAATAAAATTTTTAACTTTTTGTGTTTAAAATAGACCGCGTATATTAATGTGTGATACTTTTTATAATCAGAATTAATAATTATCAGTACAATAAAGAAGTATTATGTAATTTAGAAGCTTTAATTGTAGAAATTTGCAAATTAACTGTGTTAACAGAGTTTCAGATAGTGCGTACTCGTGCTTCAAGGTCGTAACATAGGTTAGATGAGTTAGTATGTATGCGCCACTTCCTGTTTATAAGCTGTTGCCGTCTTTGTCCGCCATTTTGGAGGATAGTGTTAATACTTCCTATGAAATTATAGGTTTGGTTAGCATCTTCACTATATTTAAAAGGTTAAAAACCCTGCTATGATTTACATCGAAGAATGCATTGCAAATGTATTTGAAAGGTTATAGATGCAAAAATGTATATTTCCATATTTCACTCAAATGAATTACATACATACATTATGTATGTACATAAGTCAAATTAATAAAACTGAAAATATAAGTTTGTACATCATACATGCATTTTATGAAATGAAATAAACATTCTACCAAAATATATTATTGGCTTATTGCATATTACAGGAAGAAGAAAACTGTTTTCAGGTATATTTGAAAAATACAACAAAACGCGGACCATTGGCATACAAATTAAAAAAATAATCATGGAAACCTAATTTTATTCTTATAAGGATTTGAAGATCTATGCCTAGTGGCATGCTTATTTCCGCAACCTCTCACATAGTAGAGAAAGCATCCATAATCCACGATTCGGATAAAAATATGTAACCCATTATTTTACCATTTGTTACAAAAATTAATAAATATGAATCTCCTCTAAATACAGTAATGTATAAACAAACACCAAGGTCTAACTTAAAGATATCAGTTTCTCGTAAGTTTCAGTTTTACAATAAATTATTTGCCCATGCAATATCGGTAGGTATGTAATAACAACATTGACGGTGAAATAAGTACCTATAAAAAGAATAGTAATGTAATCTTAAGTAAAAGTAATGGTTTTTTTTAATCACATACGTGGATATATTGAAGAAGTCGAATATTAATATCACAATTCATAATAAATTTTTGGAAATGCAGCAAATCAAATTAAACAATCTTTGAATAGCGCTACGGTTAGATAAACAATAATTCTAAACGTCAAATTAATGTCAAATAAATGACAATCATAATTGCAGTCGAAATTGTGGGCGCTATCTATTGGGATAGTGTTAATACTAAAATGCGCCAACATAATCGTCTATAGAGTGCCACCACCGTGGTACGTAACCTGCTTTTGACATTTCTCAAATAAATTACACAAACTGCAGCAAAAGTTTTAAATAAAGATGTAGAATTTATGATAAATGCAATATTTTTTGGTACACATTAGAAATATGTTAAGAATTGTATACCAATTTTTGAAACCAACTCAATCGTCTGTTCATCAACGCAAATGTACCGGTTTCAGCTGTGTGCGTTTGGGTTTTTAGATCGTAAAATATCAAAGGTTTTTTATACGCTTATATAAGCGAATACGTTTCTGCAAGTTGGACAATATCTGAAAGGTAAAGGTTGGAAATGGTACTTGAGTAAATGTAATTCACAAATTATAAATTGTAGATCGCACTGAAGCATATGAAAAAAAAGTGTTGGTTTATTGTTAAATAAATGTTATTGCATGTTTTAAAAAGCATCATAAAATTAAATTAAAAAAATGAATTTTACTGGGCATTGAACCAGCGGAGTTAAGATTCGTAATCAGAGACGTTGTGCTTGCGTTGTCGAGGAGATGTTTATTGAAATCGCGTTGGTTGTATACTTGCTATGCCTAATGTCACATAAGAAATACATCGTCTTAGGAATAAATCACGGTCTATTGTAATTGTTCGGGCGTCTCCGTATATAAACGTCAAATGTATAAAGTATTTATTTTTCAAATAAATAGCTGGTGTATATTAAAAAGCGATGTTTTCGTATAATTGTAGTCAATTATCGGTACTTTTAAATGATATTAGACGAATTGTAAATTTAATTTTGAGAACTTTTAAAAGAAATGTGTAGTCATAGATTTTGAAGGTACATATTCGTTTGCTTCCGCCGGATTTCGGAACCTGGTTTTGACGTTTATGAAATAAATTATACAACTTTTAATACCTGTTTTAAGAAAATACTATACTATCAGCTTGCAAACTTGTTAATAATTGAGGTTTTAGAATACGAACAGCGTTGTTTGGCATATATTAGAAATTTTTTAACGCCCGAATACAAATTTTACAAACTAACTCGATCTTACTTCTCTCTCGTACTAACGTCAACGGAACAGTTCCTGACCTCGTCGCACGACTGGCTCGGTTTTTAGATCGGAATTTTTTGAGGGATCCAAGCTTTTTTAACACGTTAACGAATACGTCGCTTCAAATTAATCTTTTCCCGGAAAATCCTTATTTCTCTGCAAGTTATCGGTTTTCCGCCATAAAAACCGGCCTATCCTAAGCACGCAAAAAATGTCCACCTAACCACCACCCGTCCGCGCCCTCAACCCCGAAACCCTCGGACGCAAATCCTAATAAGCGATCGATTTGCCTCTTAACTTTAACACAAAGACGGGCGTACAAAACTTATAGTTATTAGACTAGAAGCGGTTTGTAGTCCCTATGGGACTACTTTGAGCGTCCTCACACTCTGCGTCCTCACACTCTCTGCGTCCTCACACTCTCTGCGTCCTCACGCTCTCTGCGTCCTCACGCTCTCTGCGTCCTCACGCTCTCTGCGTCCTCACGCTCTCTGCGACCTCACACTCTCTGCGACCTCACACTTTCTGCGCCCTCACACTCCCTGCGCCCTTACACTCTCTGCGCCCTGTCACTCTGCGCCCTGACACTCTCTGTGCCCTTACTACTCTCTGCACCCTTACACTCTCTGCGCCCTTACACTCTCTGCGCCCTTACACTCTCTGCGCCCTTACACTCTCTGCGCCCTTACACTCTCTGCGCCCTTACACACTCTGCGCCCTTACACTCTCTGCGCTCTTACACTCTCTGCGCCCTTGCACTCTCTGCGCCCTTGCACTCTCTGCGCCCTTCTCTCTCAAGTTTAGAGCATATCTCGGCAATTAAGATTTAATGTTATTGACAATGGTTTTGAAAAGTCGTTAATAAAGACATTTAAATTTTGGTAACATTGAGTCAGAATCTCGGTTTCACCAAGTTTCTATGTTTGTTGTGTTTATAGAAGAATCCTTGGAGAAGCGCAAATAGTATTTGAAAAAGCTTAGGAAATGGCCACAAAAGCCTAGGAAATGGCCACAAAAGCCTAGAAAATTGCCTCAAAAGCTTAGGAAATCGCCACAAAAGCTTAGAAAATCGCCACAAAAACCCAGAAAAATGGCCACAAAAGCCCAGAAAATTGCCACAAAAGCCCAGAAAATTGCCACAAAAGCCTAGAGAATTGCCACAAAAGCCTAGAAACTTGCCACAGAAGCCTGGCAAACTTTGTCAAAATAACTTCTGGGAGCCGATTGGACCAAAATCACTCCGTTTAAAATGGACTTTGTCGAAATAACTCCTAGGAGGCGATCGAATCAAGATCAAGATCAAGATCACTTCGCCCGAGTAGACTTTGCCGAAATCATTTCGAAGTGTCGATCGGATCTAGACCATTTCGCCAAAGCAGAATGCCGGAACCACTTCGAAGTGTCGATCGGATCAAGACAACTTCGCCCAAGTAGACTTTGTCGAAATCACTTCGAAGTGCCTATCGGAGCAGGACCACTTCTCCAAAGTAGACGTTGCCGAAATCACTTCGAAGTGTCGATCGGATCAAGACCACTTAGCCCAAGTAGACGTTGCCGAAATCACTCCGAAGTGTCGATCGGATCAATACCACTTCGCCCAAGTAGACTTTGTCAAAATCACTTCAAAGTGTCGATCGGATTAAAACCACTTCGCCCAAGTAGACTTTGTCAAAATCACTTCGGAGAATTGTTCGGAGCAAGTAGCTGCAGTAGACTTTGTCGAAATCACTTCGGAGAATCAATCGGATCAAGATCACTTCGACCAAGTAGACTTTTTTGAAATTACTTCGAAGTGTGGACCGGAACAAGACTACTTCGTCCAAGTAGATTTTTAAAAATCACTTGCGAGAATTGATCGGAGCAAGACCACTTCGCCCAAGTAGACTTTATCAAAATCACTCCGGAGAATCAATCGGATGAAGACCACTTTGCTCAAGTAGGGTTTGTCAAAATTACTTTGGAGAATCAATCGGATTTAGAACGATTTAGAACGATTTAGAACGATTTAGAACGATTTAGAACGATTTAGAACGATTTAGAACGATTTAGAACGATTTACAACGATTTAGAACGATTTACAACGATTTACAACGATTTAGAACGATTTAGAACGATGTAGAACGATGTAGAACGATTAAGAACGACTGAGAAGGTTCTAGAACGATTAAGAGCAATTGAGAAAGTTGTAGAAGGTTGTAGAAGGTTGTAGTAGGTTTCAGAAGGCTGTAGAAGGTTGTAGAAGGTTGTGGAAGGTCGCAGAAGGTTGCAGAAGGTTTCAGAAGGTTGCAGAAGTTTGCAGAAGGTTGTAGAAGATTGTAGAAGGTTGTAGAAGGTTGCAGAAGGTTGTAGAAGGTTGTAGAAGGTTGTAGAAGGTTGTAGAAGGTTGTAGAAGGTTGTAGAAGGTTGTAGAAGGTTTTAGTAGGTTGTAGAAGGTTGTTAAAGGGTGCAGAAGGGTGAAAAAGGTTGTAGAAGGTTCCAGAAGGTTGTAGAACGATTCAGAAGATTCTGAAACAATTTCAAACGACTTAGAAGGTTTTAGAACGATGCAGTACGATGCAGTACGATGCAGAAGGAATCAGAACAAATGAGAATGTAGCAGAACAATTTTGAACGATACAGAACGATTCGGAACGATACGGAAGGATACGGAACGATTCGGAACGATTCGGAACGATACGGAACGGTATGAAAAGTTTTGGAACGTTTTGGAACGATATGGAACGATATGGAACGATATGGAGCGATATGGAACGATATTGAACGAATTTGAACGTTCCGGAACGATTCGGAACGATGCATAACGACGTATGACGATGCATAACGATGCATAACGATGCATGACGATACATAACGATGCATAATGATGCATAACGATGCATAACGATGTATAACGAAGCATAACAATGTAGAACAATGCAGAAAGAACAGAACAAATGAGAATGCAGTAGAACAAATGAGAATGCAGCAGAAGAAATGAGAATGGAGTAGAACAATTTCGAAGGATTATTGAATTTCCACTAAATAACGCCGGTTTGTAGTTGTCGTTTCGTTTAAGAGTAGTTAATTTTGAAATAGGGCAATTGGAATAATTAGAACAACATTTTTTTTATCCAAAATTTACAAACAATACGTGAGGTTGTTTGCAGCAATAGTTCTAAAAAGCAGAAAGCAATATAGGTGCTTAAGTAGAAGTTGAAACGAAAACAATTCCCGGAATAGCATGTTAGAGTAAGTTTAAAATTCTTCTAAATCTTTTTGAGTTCGTACAGTAAAGAAGCAAATGTGTGAAGCTCTTCCATTCGTAGAGGTTTTGTTAGTGGAAAATTAAAGAAGTATATGTATTTGTATTTGTGACTATAAATGTTGAAGTTGAATACGCGTACGGATTCTTGCGAATTGGTTTTTATGTTTGTTTTTTGATGTATTACAAAGTGAAAGTTATAGAGGATATGTATTCTTTTAAAGGGGACATTTAAATAGAGATAATATTATTCCAGCTTTGTAGATACAGCAAATAGCGTATGTTAAATATTTGAATAGATGTGAATCTACTATTGGAATATGTTTTGTGTATGTAATATGTTCTGTGTATGTAATATGTTCTGCGTATGTAATATGTATAAGTGATGAACTGCAGTTTATGATGTTAAATTTGCTGTAGTATTACGATAAAACTCGGTTAAATAAATAACGATAAAGCGACGTTAACGTTATGGACTATGTAATTTTTCTTAAAGTGGGTATCATTTAATGAGATATTAAATTAATCCAGCTTTTTATATATAGTAAATGTTGTATGTTAAATAAGGAAAAAGATTGAAAACTACACACATTGAATCTAGTATGTATGTGTGTGTTAGATGAATCTGTTGTTGCGTATCCCGAAACAATTGCACCAATCTTAATGAAAGTTTTATGAAAACAGCACAGTAGCAGCTTGCAAAGTGTTAAGAATTCAGGTTGTAGGATACGGTTAGTGTTTAATGATGTATATTAGAAATGTTTTAAAGGCGTAAGAGTAACTTAGAAAATTAATTGGATGATACATCTTTCTCGCACCAATGGTAAACGACATGTTGTTGCTGCCGGTGAACGCGCTTCGTGTTTTTTGTTTCAATTGTTCGTACGTTATGTAATGCATAAGCAATTTTTTTTTCCAATAACTTTGACAATTCCAGGAAAGTCATTTTTTTTAAACAGTTTTAGAGTAAGTGTAAGTTAGATTTTATAAAACATAGACATTATAGACCGTTGCAAAGCGTATGAGAAATGATCTGATTCTTTTTATGCATACTAATAAATAAAATAAATGCAGATGGTTGTTTATAAAGTTGACGAAAAAATTAAAAACAATAAATGGAACTGGGAATTGAACCATTAAACTTACGCTTGGTAGCTAGATATCATAGCATCGCGCTATGGAGGTGTCAGTATTTGTAAATTGGTTAGTAGTATACTCTCAATTACTTTTAATTACCCAGAATTACTTTCAATTTAGCGGACCAAACACGAAATACACCGAATTCTGACCAAATCACGGTCTATTGAAAATGCTCGACTATCATCGTGAAGAAACGCCAAAATGAAAAATTTATTATTTTTGAAATAAATAGCCAGCGTATGTGAAAAAGCGAAGTTTTCCTATAATTTAAATCAAGTAACGGTACTTCTAAATCATATTGGTTGAATTGTAATGGAAAATTCCAGAAATTTGAAAGGAAGTATGTTACTATAGATTTTGAAGGTACACGCTCGTACTTTTCCGTTGGTGACCGTTACCGGATTTTGACGTTTGTCGAATAAATTATACAATTTTTAATAAGTGTTATAAGAAAAAACTGCAGTGGCAGGCCGCAAATGGTGAATTATTCAGTTTGTAGAATACGAATAGCGTTGTTTGACTTATATTAGAAATTTTTTAACGCCCGAATACGAATTTTACAAACCAACTCGATCTTACTTCTCTCTCGTACTAACGTCAACGGAACAGTTCCCGACCTCGTCGCACGGCTTGTTCGGTTTTTAGATCGGAATTTTTTGAGGGATCCAAGCTTTTTTAACACGTTAACGAATACGTCGCTGCAAATTAATCTTTTCCCGGAAAATCCTTATTTCTCCGCAAGTTATCGGTTTTCCGGCATAAAAACAGGCCTATCCTAAGCACGCAAAAATTCTCTACCTAACCACCGCCCGTCCGCGCCCCCAACTCCGAAACCCTTGGACGCAAATCCCAATAAGCGATCGATTTGCGCCTCTCAACTTTAACACAAAGACGGGCGTACAAAACTTATAGTTATTAGATTAGATAAGAGCGAATTCCTACAGAAGGAAGTAGCATTTCTAGGACACGTAATAACACCCCAAGGAGTGATGCCCAACCCCGACAAAACAAACGCCGTATTAAATTACCCCATACCCAAAACGAATAAAGAGATAAAAGGATTTTTAGGCCTTAGCGGATATTACCGAAAATTCATTAAAGATTATGCTCAAATAACAAAGCCCCTGACCAATTGTTTAAAAAAGGGAAACAAAATTGTACATACCCCAGAATTTATAAAAGCAGTAGATAAAATAAAAAGCATTTTAACAAATCACCCCGTATTAGAATACCCAGACTTTTCGAAACCATTCATATTAACAACGGACGCGTCAAATGTAGCCTTAGGCGCAGTATTAAGTCAAGGAACAGTAGGTAACGATAAACCCATCAGCTACGCATCAAGAACCCTCAACGAATCAGAGCAATGATACAGTACGATAGAGAAAGAATTGTTAGCCATAATTTGGGCAACAAAGTATTTTAGACCGTACCTATACGGACGGAAATTCTATATATACACCGATCATAGATCATTAGTATGGCTATGCAAACTCAAAGAACCTAACTCAAAATTACAAAGATGGAGAATCAGATTAGAAGAATATGACTATGAGATCATATACAAAAAGAGAATTTACAACAATAACGTAGACGCTTTAAGTAGAATCCAACTTAACGCACTAGAAACCGAATCAGTGATAGGAAACGTAGACGAAACCGAAATTAGAGAAGACCCAGAAGAAATGGAAACCATACATTCCACCCAAAATGACGAACCGGAAACCGCAGTTAAAATTTTAAACGAAGCTATAGACATGAAGCCCAATCAATTTATAATCACAGAAGTTTTAAACAACCCCAACCCTGTAAAATACACGAAAGTGGATAATAAGAAAATTTACCAAGTTCAAATAACCAAAGACAACAATGAATCACAGATAATTAAAATTCTAAAGGAATAAACCCCCGAGAAAATACGATTTTACTTTTACTTCAACACGGAAAACTTGTACAAACGATTTTCAGAAATATATGTTAAACTATTTAACAATTCTGGCCCCGAAATTATATGATGCACAAGAAAATTAATAACACTAGACGACCCTGACGAAATAAATGAAGTGATAAGAAACCAACACGAAGGAAAGACCAACCATCGAGGAATAAACGAGACCCTAAAGCAAATTATGAGACGTTACTATTTCAAGGACATGAAAGAATTAACTACAGACTTTATCAATCAGTGTGAATTATGTGATAAAGCCAAATATGACAGAAAACCCCCGAAGATATCCTTAATGTTGACTAAAACACCAGACAAACCTTTTCAAAAATTACACGCAGATACTCTAGTAGTAGAAGCACAAAGTTACCTAACAATCGTGGACGCATTTACAAAAGTAGGCCAAGCAATACCAATCACTTCTAAAAATAGTATAGACGTAACTCAAGGATTTCTACACTATTTTACATTTCACGGAACACCCGAAACAATAGCGCTAGACAGCGGAAGCGAATTCAAAAACGAAACGATACAAAACACTTTGGAATTACACAAAATAAAAATCCACTGTATAACTGAAAACCACCCTGAAACCAACGGACTAATCGAAAGACTACATTCAACCCTATTAGAACAGATCAGATTATTACGAATAAATTACAAGAAAGAACACATAACTAACTTAATGTCATACGCATTAATCGCGTATAATAACACCATTCATTCATCGACAAATTTTACACCCTTAGAACTAACCCTAGGACACTCAGATTCACGCAACCCGTACGATATACATTATAACAAAGAAATCTATCAGCAATACGCCAAAGATCACAAAGAGAAACTAAAAATAACTTATGACAAAGTAAAGGATAAGTTAGATAACGATAAAGAACGCATTACCGCGACCCGTAATAAAAATTCAGACATAAACAAATTTTCCATAGGACAAACCGTATTCGAGAAAAATTACCAAGGTAAAAGACACAAAACGGCACCGAGAAATTTAGGACCCTTTAAAATCAAACGAATATCCGACAAAAACGTAGCCGCAATAGACGACGGCAAGACAACAAAATATGTTCACCTCAAAAATTTAAGACACCCTGTACTTTCAGATGGACAATCGTCACCCTTACCGTCAACCTCCACCCAGGTAGAACGGACACAGAAATTATAATTGAAGACATAAAGAATAACCCCGGTATACTACCAATAAAATTAGGCAGTATGCAAAACACTATAGATTATTGGACCTTTGCACAAAAATTCGATTTAACCGAGCTAAAACATGAATTTCAAATAATCAAAAATAATTATTTTCGACTAAAACAGTTAATGACACAACAAAATTCAGAAAAGAATACGCAATAGAAATGATGAACTACGACAGTATAACAGAAAGCATTTTGAAAAATATAGAAGACAAATTTAATCGACTAATACCTACAGAACAAATGACGAGAAGAAAAAGAGGACTAATCAACGGATTAGGAAACATAATCAAAGCAATTACCGGAAATCTAGATAACCAAGACGCAGAACGCTAGGACAACGCGATACAACAATTGATAGAAAATCAAAACGACATTAAAACTATAATTAGTAACCAAATATCGTTAACTCAACTAACGATCATAAAATTTAATGAAACCCTAAGAAAATTAGTTAGAAATCAAGATAGTATAGCCAATCGATTAGAAACCTTAGAAAATAACATGCGAACTATCATGTTAGGCATGCGAGATTTAATCAGATTCAACACGATATACAACCAAATAATATCAACCCTAACTTTAATTCAACAAATCCTAGCAACATTAGAAACCGCAGTAACCTTTGCAAAATTAAATACCCTACATTCAAGTATAATAGAACCAATAAATTTATTAAAAGAATTATTGAGAATAAAATCTTTTATAACTAATAGTAAATTACCTTTCGATGTAATAGAATCAAACATTTTAATATTTGAAAAAATAGCTATAGTTGAAAGCTATGTAAAAAATAACGATATAACATTTTTAATAAAAATACCAATAGTAGAGATTAACAGTTACAATTATTATCACTTATTTGCTTTTCCAATGAAAATGACTAGCACATACCAAGTTATTATTCCAAAAACCAAATTCCTATCCTTAAATGAACAAAGATATGGTTATACGAACGAAAAATGTAATGAAGTCACACCCAATCAATACCTATGCCAATCATTGACAACAACAACAATTCAAGAAGACAGCCCTTGCAAAGTACAACTACTCAAATTTACCAATCACTATGAAAAATGTGAAGTCAAACCTGTACAAATCACCAACATGAAAATTCAGAAAGTAACGGAAAACAAATGGATAGCCATTTTCCCCACCGAAGTAATCGCAACAATGTATTGCAATCAAGATGAAAGTAATTTAGCATTAACCGGAAGTAAATTAATCACCCTTAAGGAAAATTGATTTACAAATTAAGATTACCCAAGACGAAGACGAAGAAATAATTCAAAAACCAATGCAATTGGAACACCTAGAATTAGACAACCTCAACAACACCATGAAACTCATGGAAGATTACAAGGAACACCTGAACGAGATCAAGACGCCCAAAGTGCACTACGATAACATTAGTGTATGGAAAATTATATTGATTATATTGACTATTTTATTGATCATTTATGCAACTTACAAAATATGTATTAGATATAAGAATAATAAAGGACACAGTTTTAGATTTAAGAAACCCAAAGAAACAAATGTACTCTTAGAAAATATGAATTTTAAATGAGATTAAACGAATTTAATTAAAAATCAAGAAAAGGTAAAACCTTTAATTTGTAATGTACGTCGGGAGGAATTATGTGATCCCCCATTTGTTATACCTATGAAACTAATAAAGTTATTAGGAAATATTAGGAAATATTAGGAAAATGCAACAATGTAATTAAAAGACAATTTATTTTAGTTTATAAACGTTCATGTGAACGGAAGCGCTACAAAGTAGCACAAGGATAAGTGACACTGCAGATGTCAGGTCACAGACGGTCGTAGGAAGTCACGTACCGAGAAGTAAGCCTACAACATTGTAATTATGAATAGCTTTTAAGATAGCAACTATGTATCATGAATAGAGTCAAGTGTAAGCAGACATTAAGTCTGCAAGTTCCCACAGAACTGTGAGGGGATAGGGAGATTATATAAGGCCCGGGAGCTCCACTCGCAGGCAGTTTATCAACGTTCAGCTTTCACATTGCAGTCCGTCGGTAGCTCACTTGTACAATTAATTATAGTTTTGGACTTAGAGTAATAATTCAAGATTGTCTAAATTCAACATTAATTTCTGTATAAAAATTAAATAAATGTGTTAAAGTTCAAAGAAGTTTTTTTAAAAAGAACCGCTCGAAGCCACAAACCTTAACTCGCGTTACAAAATTTGTTTAATAATAAACAAGTTAATGTGTGTTTTTTTGGAATAAATTTTGCTTTAATGAAATCAAAAAGTTGTCACTATTTTTAGCCCATAATTCACCTTTTTTAGGAACATACAGAAAGAAGCGAGCCAGACGCTATCGCGCAAGTTCTCGCGTTAGTCCTTTATGTGAGAGTTCTCCAGGATTAGAAAGCTTATCGCTAAACAACTAGAAACTTTTATTTAAAAAATTGTTGATTAAAGTCACTTAAATTTGGAATATTTAATAAGATTTTAATTTCTTGTATTTGCAATACATACATTCGATATCTTCTCAGTACAACAGACGTCACCTACACAGAAATTCTTTAAGTGCCGTTTGTAGCTGACGCATTAATCTTTTGCTCGAAAGCTTCTTTCGAACATTAAAATGAAAGTAGCTTGTACTTTGTAACTTGATAAATATTTCTAAAATTATGCAAAAATTGGGCACTTTACAATAAAAAGTTATTTAGAGTGAAAAAGCTTCTGCGCAAACTAATACATTATATTCTGGAGTAAAACTTCTCATTTAGTACTTCGACGCATACGTATGCGGAGTGGAGGCATAAAGTGTTGTCGGATTACCAACTCGCGAATTGTATTTTAGGCAAAACTTGAAACCTGCGGAGTGGTAAGTAATAATTATAATTCTAATGTAATCATGTTTGGTTTGAATATTAGAGAAAGTAGCACGAATTTTATTTATCTTATAAACTTTAAGCAACAAGTTTCTGTTTCAATGTGTTTGACAAAAGGCTAATCTACATTGCATTTTTAAACTAACAATTTGAAATATTTTAAATAGGTTGCAAATATTAAAAGGGTTATTTTCAGATAAAATTAATTTTATACAGAAAGCTATTTTTTGTGTCTTTGGCAACTGAACACATTTTTCTTCATAAAAGTTGCTACAGGGTTTCGATGAAATTTATAAGAAAGCCTTTGTTTGACTAATTTTTTTTTAAGAATTAGTCTTTTTGAATACAAAATACTCTTCTTTGCATTTAAACAATAACTCTATAGATCGGGTTATTCTTGTCTTTAAAGGTTTTAGAAGTAGAATAACACAGGTGATCTTTTCAAGCATGTACTTGCTACGGACAGAAAGTTATAGTTTAAACTGCGATTCTCTGTTATTAATTAACTTATATAAATGCAAATTTCTAAATTAACAAAATTACATTTTTTTAATTAAGGCTGTGATAGAAAGAACCTCCAAAATTAATTGGAATAGTAAAATCAGTTTTCAAGTTTATGCCATACTTTTCGTAAACTTTCTGGAGTAATTAATTGAAATCATGAATAATCTGCTATCAGAATTTATTTAGTTCTTTAGTTTGGTTGAACGAATTCGTGTTTTATATAACTCTATGAAAAGAAGTCCAAACTTAGAGTAGAAGATTCAATAAATAGTCTCTACTCATTAGTTTGTATTGGTCCAAGAACATCTACACAATACACCAACATATCACACGATGTAAAAAAATAGAGAAAATCTTGTTCACGTTTCCCATATGTGGAAAAATGCGTATCACTCTGTAAGTGATATCAACCTGCAAACTGGATCACAACAGTTCGACTTGAGCTTTTGACAAATTTAAATTCCGTGCAAGTCGTTAAGCTTATATTGTGAAAGTAAATGTGGAGTACCTATATAAAACGGTTAGAAATTAAAATCCTTGTCTTCTTCCATAGGTTTAACAATATTATACTCAGCAGCATTCAAATCATTGTCAAGTGTGTGTTTTTGGACATTTGGGGATAGGTTAATTCTGGCTATGAAGAACTGGTATGAGAGCTGATTGCAAGTTTTGGTACTGTAAGTATGCTACGATTTCGGTGAAGTTCCAATAGATCGGTCAAACAAAAATAAGCGTATGTTCCGCAAATGATATGCAGCGCCCAAGGTTTACCTTGATAACCTAGTTTGCATCCAAAGAAAGATCATAAGCTTTCTTTATTAACATTGTTATTGTCATTTCGTGAGATTAAAGTATAGACTCGCTACATACGTAATAAACCAAATTCGTTTGATTTGCGTACTTTGCGATATAAAGTCTATCCTTAGCATATGCTACACCGTACATATTATTTCTTTATTTACAATTCATATCTATTTATAGTCGCGTTTAGGGTATTAAGTACTGCTCATCCTGTACGTGGCGTGGCGTTTGTACATCTTAAGCGGACATTTCACGCTATTTCTAGAACATCCGACTGACATTTTTAACGAATATCTTAATATCTAAGGGTGATATGAAAACTTTGAGTGAATATTCGGTTCTAGCGACCTAAAATACATAAAAGACATCTATCAAACGTCAGAATACAAAAATCGTGTTAGTCTCTGTTAATATTAAGTTGGTTAACCATTATGTTAAAAATTGCCGTACAACAACTTTAGAATACCCTCCTTTAAACTGCACAATCTAAAATGAATTTTATAAACAAAACTAATCACTACTGGTCGTAAATGTGTAAAACTATACACATTTAAGCGTAACTGCGTTGATACGGCTAAAAAATATCTCATACTGTGCTTACGGCAAATTAACTTAGTATTCAGAATATATTTCTTTCAGGTTACTACATGTAACTGCAGTTGTTAATTGAAAAAGAAGCGTTTATGAATTTGTATGTAATACGGACAGAGAAGGTCCTGTTGAAGTTAGTGAACCCGTAGCTGTGATGCCTGTTGCTGTTGTCGTCAAAGTTTTACCTGATCCTGTTTCGTTATCTACTATTGTTAAGGAATCAGTTCCTATTGTGACTGAAGTTTTGTCTGTTCCTACTCCGTTGTCTAACAGTGAAAAGTCTTACTTTATTCTCATGCTGAAAAAATGTTACTTGCTTCTGTTCTTTTAACTAAGGTTGCTGTAATCCTAGCTGATGTCCTGTTATCTAATGTTGAGGAAGGTCAAACTGATTCTGCTTCCTTATCTATTGTGGATGAAGTTCTTTCTGATGTTAGTTGTTCTTGTAAGGTGGATGAAATTCTATCTGGTGCTACTCCATTCTTTCATGTTGAGAAACTTTATTCTACTCCTATATCTAACATTGGCGAAGTTCTACTTGAAACTGTCGGTTCTTGTAACGTTGATGAACTTCTACCTGATTCTGTTCCTTTTGCTAAGGTGGATACTCCTACAGCCAATACTGTTTTCTTTCTTAGCTGTGATACTGCTAGTCTTTTGTCTAACATCGTTGAAATTTAATCTACTTCTGTCCTTTTATCTAACATAACAGAAGTATGCTCTGCTTGTGTTTCTTTTCGTAAGATTAATTCTTTTACAGCCGAAACTTTTTCATTTTCTACCGTTGATATTCCGACAACCCACGATGTTTCCTTTTCTACCGTTGACTTTCTTACCGCTAATTCTAAAAACAAACAACTTCCTTCTATGACGCGTTTTGAGTATTCTAAACTAGTCTTGCCACCACTTTCTCAACCGCGTGCTACAACTACTACACCCCCTGCTGTTCCTGTTTGGCAGAAAACTGCCAAAAAGAGGCAGACATTAGTTTATACTCTTTCCAAACCTGAAGTTGTATGTCGGCGAAGTCTTAATGTTCTTGACCTAGTTTCGTTTTCTTGCTGGAGGCGCAAACGTCTTAAGCCCAACACCTAGTCCTCGAGCCCTAGATTCTTATGTCGATTTTGTTTTCCTTAGAACTTGATTTTTGGACTTTATGATTTTTTTTATTTACTGCCCTGTTTTTCTAGGTTTTATTCCTTTTCTTTTCTCCGTTCACCCGTGTGGGTCCGTGAATAGAATAGTTCCATGGTACGACCTGCCTGCCGTAAGATGCGACTAAAACGGTCCAACACATACACACACACACACACACACACACACACACACACAAACACACTTCATACACCCACACATTTTTACTTGGTTCTACTTGTTTTCGCTCTCTCCTTGTACTCCAACCGTGTGAGTCCGGGAATAGAATAGCCGCATAGTACGACCTGCTTGTCGTAAGAGGCGACTAAAGCGCTCTAACACACACACACACACACTCACACTTCTCACACACACTCACTCACATACTCATACATCAACACACACATACAAACACACACATGAACATACACACACGCACACACATACTCATACATAACTACACTGGGATTCTGTTTTATTTTCTTTTGTGCGATTCTTAGGGCTTTTTTTGGTTCTTGTACATGTTGCTTGGTGTTATTCTTTTTTTGGTTTAGTTTTTTTCCTCGTTTCTTTCGTTCCACATTCCTCTCCTTTTTGCTGTAGCTGGTTTTACGTTCTGTCGGCCTTCGTGCTGACTTAGCTAAATTATTCGATCCACTTCTTGTGGTAGGTGTTTTCTAGTTCATTTTTTCTTTTCTTCGGAAACCACGACTTAGTTGACTTTAGGTCTAGTTAGCTATTCTTTTCTTTGGTTCTTCCTTTGTTGCGGTTCTTTGGGTACCACAGCTTGAAGTAATTTATTTGTTGTCTATCCAGGATTCTTGTTGTTCCCTAGCTTACTGTGAGGCTTGACACTTTGGTCATTTTGACTGTTACTGTTGGTTTTCTTCCTAGCTTCTTTTCCTTTACTTTTGGTTTTTCTGAGGAAAACCAATCGTCTCTTGCGTTGGGGAACTGGCCTGTTTCTTTGCTAAAGAAGCATCCGTCCTTTGAAGACTTAGGCAGTGCTGACACCATTCTACCTTTGTCCTAGCTCATTGTTACTTCCTACCTATCTTTCTTTGTGCTTCTTTTTAGTTTCTTTTTTTGTTTGTATTGTTCGGTACCTTTGTTCTTTAAGCCGGATGAGAATTCTTCTTTTTTAATTTTGGAGTGGTTTTTGTTTTTTTTCTGGTTTTCTGAAGCAAATTTTCTTTTGGTTATGTTTCTATTGTATGTTGGCTTATCGAGTCGGACACTTAAGCGAATTGTATTTTGTTTGTATTTTTTTTGTAATGTCTGCTCCCGTACCTTTGCTGTCCTACCCCGACCTTTTAATTTTGCTGGGAGAGATTTGTTACGTCCACCTATTGTAAACCGAAAATTTCTGGCTTCTTTCTTTTCATATATCTCTTTTTCTCATTACAGGGACATCTAAGGCTTATACGCTCAATAAATATTTAAATTACTATTTTTTAACTTTTAAATTTATACCTGCATAGTAGATAACATATTCTTATCTGTGTTTATCTATTATCATATATCTGGTTTTCTCATTCATATTTCTAATCCTGACTTTACTTTAATAAAACAGCTGTGTAAAACTCGAGTTTGAAAGAAAGTTTGATATTGTTTGCAGTAGTGGAACATTTCGATGAGGTTCATTTTCGAACTTGTTGGTCACTTTCAATCTGTCCTGAAGAGCAAATACACGTGTTTGTTCTGATTTTCTGTACTAACTGTGTATTTGGTAAGTGTGAAAACTATTTGCAATTTGATTACATTATTGTTACTTCTAGCTCTTTTCCACTTGTGGCTTGTTGGTTTTACTGGCCTTATTTTACTTTATCGCTTATGGTAACTAGTTTTGGTGCTAATTGGATTACACCCTGCTTTGCCTATAAGACCTATGTGCTAGTGAGCGACATCCGTAGATACGAAATTATACTTGGGATGAAGTCCGTTCCTACTGTTACAATGATTACTGAAACTTGTAACCCCACAGTTTTTGAAGCTCTAATACATCACTAATGCGGTAGCTCTCTTAAAGATTTTACGGAGGCTGCTATGAATATTTTATTAACCTACTAACAGTGGCTATTTATAAGTTAACCATTTACCTCAGAAAGTATTTCTGTTACTATGGTCAAGTGCTTATCTGGGTCCTTAAAGTTTACTACTGCAGGATACTACTAAAGCTTAGTGGCGAACATATCACCGTAATTAGTACTATTGTAGTCCACACATTATCATCTGTTTTTTTTTGTCAAAGTTGCTGCTTTTGGGCCTAACCCAGAGCAGAAAATACTTTTTACGGCGACGCCTTATGTACCAATTGCCGAACGTATGGGGACTAATTGAGAATTTTAATCCCTTATTTTTAGAGATTTGCTTGTAGGGATAATTTTGTATTGCGTGATCACGTTAGGCAGCTTATGAACTTGGGTAATATTTATATTTAAGTCACTGGTAGTTCCGCTTGACTCTGAGCGTGCACTATAATCTTAAGATTTTTTAAATTTTTTTTTGACTTGTAAAACATTGAAAATATACTTAGAAGTTATTTTCTATCTGATAATAATAAACCGAGCTTTAGTGTAATATGTTGTTCCTTGTTGGGTACTTATAGGTTGGTAGATAGAAATTCGTGCTGTCGTGGTATACTATGGCCTACTGGATGCAAAAGGTTTCATTGTCAACCCTTGATTATATTTGTCTTGGTCACCTACTGCTAGCCGTCAGTTCTCTTTTTTTTTTGTTACGGCTACCATTTTCGTCCCCAACGTTTACTTTTCTTTCTGACCCGTGGTTTTACCGTAGCAAATCAAACCCAAATGAAGATGATGGTCATAACACCAATAATGTTCTTAGGTACTGAAGGAACAATACTGAGGTATCAGGGCTTTAAACCTCATTTCCTCCGTTATATCTTAAATGCAATTACCATCTCTGTGATAAGCACAGCAGTTCAGTAGAGGTGTGCTGAACATAAGAATCACTACTATATTATCAGTGTGCCACCTACTGCACTAGATTAAAAAATCATTTCGTCACGGTAATCACCGCAAGTCATAAGGTCACTTTAAATCACTACAGTTACTTAATAATTCATTGAATTGTTAGCACGCCCCTACACCGGTTTTTTAAAATTATGGTACACTTCTAACTGCTTCAGAACTGTTATGTCTACTGGTTACAACATTGACTTTGCTATATTCTCAATAACTTGGTGCAAAGTTAATAAAAATCCTTCTTTGTATCTTCCAAAGAAATATCTAATTTATTCACTAAAATTATTCGTAATCACTACTCGCATCCTTAACCAACACCGTTCATTTTTATACTACACTTGTACTGTTTGGGTCATATTGACCCATACGACAGCTTTAAATAAGTAGAGGAGTTTTTAAACAAAACATGATTAATCATTACATAATACTCATTGGATGGAACAATAAATATTAAATAATAGCAATAAAAATAATTTCTTTATACATAAAGAAAAATTTATTATAAAAATTTAGTAATAACAATTTCTGCAAATAGTAATAGTGTGTTCAGGACAAATGTACTTTTTGCATATATCACATATTGTTTTATATTTATTATCACCTTTGATGCACTTTTATTTGACGATGTACGAGCAGCACTTAGTAGCAATTTTATCAACATCTTGTATACGTGATACCATAGCAGCTGAGATTTCCGTTCTGGACATCGTAATTCTTCTTCCGATTTCTGCATTGACTAGAAATTTTCAAAGTTCTTCAATATATAAACGTCGCTTGTACAGTTTATTTTTATTCCAGTCTGGATTGATGTCACGCCATAAAACAAACGCATTGTACGCTGCTATATCTAGCCTATTGTAAAATAAAATCTTTGGCCAACGCTGGCTTTTTCTTTTTGTAATGCATGTCCCTACCAATTTGTCTAATGTATCTACTGTACCTTTCTTTAGCATTACAGTGTAGCATTGCTTGTGGTTTCCTATCGATCTAGTTGGTTTACGTGTGACTATTACGCCCAAGGTCTCGGGTTCGAATCCCGACACGGTCCGCTTGAAAAATGTTAGGCGAACATTGTTCAAAAAAATACGCCCTCGCTCGGATGAGAAGTAAAATGGAGGTCCCGTGTGTGAGTGTTGTCACGCACGTTAAAGATCCCTACCTTGCTTGCAACAGCAAAGATTCGACAAAATTCAAAATTTCCATGTAAAAAAAACTCGCTTTTTGGCCAATGTGGTACCTTCGGGTGGAGCATTGGGAAATCACATGTACGGTTTCTTGTCGATCATGTCTGTCACCTCTTTGGTTGTGTGCAGTGTACACATCAGTATAACAACTTTATTTTTTATGTATGACAGAACACACGTGTTCTTTGTAAATGCAAATTTAGAGGAATAAACTCCAACATTTTTGTAATCGGATATTCCCATTTGTAACTCGGGTTTATTTTTCGAACCGTACTCAGCATCGTTATCGTTCGCTGTAATAACACCTGTCCTAACTGATACGATGAAAATAAATTATGACAAGTCAAATTTCTTCCTTGTAAGTTTTGCGCTAAATCACTAACTACTTTATGACCTTGATTTTTTTCTCTTCGTTCTCGTGGTAATTTACCCATATATACTTGCATATTTCATGCATAGCTTGTGCTACATCGCAAAGTGTTCACACTTTGATACCATATTTTGCAGGCTTACTAGGAATATATCGTTTGAATGGGTATCATCCTCGGAAACTAACTAATTGCTCGTCTACAGAAACGTTTACTCCTGTATTATAACATCTTGGTAAGCTGGGAACCCATTGATCCCAAACCACTCGTATAGCAGCTAATTTGTCTTTTCTTCTGCGTTCTGGCCTGTCATTACGATTATGAAATCGTATCACACGTGTGAGGTTGTTAAAATTTTCTAAAGACATAGTAGCACGAAAACTAGGCCACAAACTGATCAACGACTCACAGTGGGATTTATATACCCCAGTTAACAAGAGTAAACTTAAATATGCTTCTAATTTGATGTCATCAACTTCTTTCCATTTTTCTCCAAACATCCGCGTACCTTTATTGCTTGTCATTTTTTTAATTGTACTCAAAATGTCTGATGGCATCAGAACATCGAAACTTGATTTTATATTCGTTATGCGACTAGTTGCATAAGCGGTTGGTCCTAGAATTGTTTTCATAACATTTGAAACACAATGACGCTCTTTATTTACCGTTGTACTTGTATTCCAAAAATCGATTTATTTTAAGAATAAATCACAGTAGCTCGTTCGTGCCTCACTATTTGTTAAGTTTGTCAAAACGCAAGTATTTTTTACAGTTTCGTTGTCGTTCATACGGAATCTTGCTCTTCATAATCTGAATCATACTCGACCTCTGAAATATCTTTTAAAAAATTTTCATCTTCCCATATTGCCCTCAATTCATCATCACTTAGTGATTTTCTAATGTTATCCATAACTACCGTTATGCGTAGGTTCTAACGTTTACTATTCACAATAAAATCGTATTTCAAACTGCCTTTCAAGAGTGGTGAAATGTGAAAATATCTTATAAATGAAAAGAAGGGGTAAAGCGAAAATAGATTCCAACGATAAAGCCAGGAGCGTTCATATATCTGGAGGCCACAACGGTCCCTTCAGAAAGGTTTTCCATTCATTTACTTCGATAATATGAGTAGTTGTTACATAAATAGAGTAATAAACTCAAAATAAGTCATAAATTATTTTATTTATAAAGTCGAGCATGACAAAATAAACCAGACTAAGTGTTGTAGTCTGCGCTCTGTTCTATGCAGAATGTCCGTGATATCCAACCACTTCCTTTTATTCGGAATTATAATGGGATAAGTTGTTCACGCGGAGTTGGTTGACAGATGCCACAGCCCGTTCTGCTCCATTCAGAAGATACCCCTTATGCTAAATAGTAAATGGGTAAGACTATTATCTGTAATGAAAACATGCACTTCTGTTTTCATTCAAAATCTTCTCTTGCAATACGCGTACAAATCATTTATTCAATCACGCACTTTCATGATGACGAATGAAATATTTATTACTACCATTTCCATTGAATTAGTTTTTCAAAAATCGAAATATTTGAACAACGTGACTGTTATGCATTTTATAGCATTTTTGGTGACATACGATCACTTTATATTATTCTGGTTTGATATTTACATTATCAAAGTTCCTTTCCTGTTATCGCCTATCCTATAACATATACATACAACTTTGGATATTGGAAGGAGTGCGCGTGAGTGCCTTTTTGTGTTCGTGTACACGGTTCAAGACGCGCATTAGACAGAGCATTATTAACTTGGCAACGGGAGTGACCGTAAGATTCAGTTCGGTGTGGTTTGACCATGAGGTTTTCAATGGTGAAAACGCCTCAAGAATAGTGAACTTTTGTTTATGCAGTTTACGGCGGTCAAGCAGATTAACTGTTTTAAAATGCTGTTGATTGATAATAACATACAGACAGTGATTATCGAATAAATGAATAGTTTTTATTGATTGTTGCCATTCCTAGTATAAGCCATGCAGAACTTGGTGCTTAAAGCGAATAGAGTGTTATGTGTCGTGTTACTAGACCAAAACTATTTGTATACAACTTTGCTAGAGGCGGGTTCCTTCCCTCCACCATCTTATTATCGCCCTTGCATAAAGTTGACAGTGGTCAATCTGCTACACGCAACAAGTACAAACATGTCAAAACCTTCCAATGCTGTAACATTTTACCAACGTAACCAATGGAATTTTTAATATTGCAACAAAACTAAAATAAAAGTCCACATTCACAAGTAATTACAAAGTGGGCCTAAGCCTGCCAAATCCGAGACCCATGCCATTAGATAGATCTCGACGAGTGAAACAAAAGTGCTGCTGCACACATCTTCAGACTTCGTGTTCCAAGGGCACTTTTGGGTCTTTGAAATTCACACTTACCATATTATGAGCACCAGTTTTATGGCATTTTTTTTTGAAAATAATAAAAATTCGATAAGGATATTGCGGAATAAGATATGGAATGCAGGCCTGATCAGTTTGCGTCAACTTGTTTGGGGATACCTCCTTACGGCGGCGGTGGGGTGTCCCGAAAGTGTGCGCGACACCAACTTGACGAACTTTATTTTTATCAAAGGACTCAATAGAAAATCGTCTTCTGATTTTTCTACCAAGACACCTGCACTAAACTCACTATCTTGTGGCATATTGTGGGCCGTATATGTCATGCCGTTAACTGTTTTCATCGGAATCTAATAAGCGACATTTTTGGTGATATTGGTTATACGCGTTGTAATCGGCGTTTTATTACACTATTTGATGAGGGATCTTCATCTAATTATTCCATCTACCTCAGATGTTTTTCATCATTTTAATAGGTTTGTCTTTCAATTGTCTTTCAAGTCTTTTAATTGATTGTTAAGGCTACCTTGTTATTCCTAGTCGTAACAGTAATAATCAAGGCCTTTCAATAAACTGCTTGCTGCTAACGCTGCGAGTTAGGCCTACCTCTAGGTCAGTCTCGAAATGGAGGAGGACAAGGTGGCAGAAGAATCGCAGCATGCGGAATCCAAGGCTCTAGCCTTCTCTATTTCTTCCACACTTAATTTCGAATTATTTTTTAAATTCTACACCGTCCATTTGTGCAACAAACACAGCAACAGCGCTCTACACTGGCACAACGAGTACAGTTTCCGTGGTAATGGCTTGAGGAATAACGTTTTGTGGATTCATGACAGGAGGAGTTTCTGCAGCTTGGTAGTTGTTGGGATTCCGGCGTTGGATTACGTGAAGAATGAGCAACTAGTTCATTTTCAATAGGCAACATATTATGACTATGCTACTGCACGACTGGATTTGACCTGGAAACTGATAAATACAGGACAAAGATATTCTTCTTCATCAATGTGACCGTTGACACTTCCGGGATTCTGTCATTTGACCCGATTGAAAGAATACAACATTTGAAAACTACATGGAGAATTATTAGTACTACTTGTAACCACGGTACCCTGAGAAATATATTTGTCTCAAAATAATAAACCCTGTTGAACGTAGTGTACAAATTCGGTTTAACCAGCCCCAGACAGCGCGCAAACCTCCATCACAAAAATTACCAAAAAGTCCCTTATTAGAATCTGATGCAACACAGTTGATGGCCTGACATACACGGCCCACAATACGCCACAAGATACTGAGTTTAATGCAGGTGCCTTGGTATAAAAATCAGAAGAAGATTTTATATCGAGTCTTTTCATAAAAATAAGTTTGTCAAGTTGGTGTCGCGCACACTCCCGGGACACCTCCACCGCCGCCGTAAGGACATATTCCCAAACAAGCTAACGCAAACTAATTGACAAGTGTGAATTTTGAAGACCCGAATTTGCCCTTGAAACACAAAATCTGAAGATGTGCGCAGCAACACTTTTGTTTCACTTGTTGAGATCTATCTAATAGCATAGTTCTAGGTTTTGGCAGGCTGGGGCCCTCTGTATTTACTTGTGAATATGGCCTTTTATAAACTAATTTAATTTTAAGATGTAGTTCATTGTATAAAATTAATTGCTTTAAACGTCCTGGCGTATATAGTTAACTAAAATAATAATATTGTAACGTATTTTTTTTCTTGTTACACCAAGCCTAATAAATTAATAATAAAACAGATAAATTTTAAAGCATTTAATTCGTAAATATTCAGCCAATAAAAATTAAAGTATAATGTTCATAATAACACATAGATTCTAGAAGATATATATTCTGAGGCTTGTTACCAAGCGTTGTCCAGTTAATTATCAGCACTTTTGTTTCCAACGTCCAAGAGTGAAGTCGCTTTTTGTAGACTAGAGATAAAAGTCAAGATGGCTCGACTAAAACACGAGGCGTCTAATAGAGTCAAGAAGAAGAACTTGAGTTGAGAACATGGAACGATAATATACATCATTTAAGACATGCAATATCTTATGGACATATCTACAACAACAATTTTCAATGTTAAATTATAATAAATTTTCGTCGCAATAATTTAAAGCAGGCAGTTATGGTTTCGTTCAATCTATTTAACTACGCCGTATAGCAATGGTTTATTCAACAAAGAATCTTGGTACTTCAAACTCACTGATGATTAATACGCTGGAAAAATACAACAGCTGACGTCATGATTTTACACCTGCAATTTATTTGGATACACGTGAGTGTTTGAAACTTTCCGTAACTTTGAAAGTATAGTAAATTATTATGAGATTTCCTACGTTGATTATTAGAGTAACAAAAATATAAAGTAGTTTTTAAAGTTAATAACACACCGAATAAATATCTAGTTTGTCAGTTATTTGTACACGCATACAATGTGTTTTAAGATATTTAGAATGACAACTTATGTCAGATAAAAAATAGTATAGATTCTGTTTCCTAATCTAGACGCCAGATGCAGTCTTGATTTAATTTTCACATTTTGCTTAAAACATTCAGGTCATGTAAAAGCTTTTATTGGTGCTGAAATTCGCGTATATTTTTTTTGTAGATTACAGTTAAATTTGAGTAGTTGCATTTTATGATCGCTATTTTCTGATGATCAATCTTTGTTGTAAATGGTCAAGGAAGCGCTTCAATGATTATAGTAAAAATAAAATCATGTGTTATGAACTAATAAATTATGACATGTTTGCTTAAACTAAATTTTATAGAAATGATCAATTTATACATATTTACTTTGAAGGTTAAACTTCATTAAAATTCTTTTATAAAAATTTATGACAAGATAGTAAGCATATATATTGCAGTCACATGTATATAATCAGATTTCTATATATAAATAGAATTCCTTTTGTTTCCTTTGAAAGACGTTTTATTATACAACATTTAAATTAGGAAAGAGAAAACTAGAGCAAATCCTCCTTAAGTAAAAAGACAGAGTAATGAAAATGAATCCCTTTAGTATTTCACAGATGTTTAAATTCATTTATTCTATTTTTGGCATATGCTTTTGAAGACACAGATAGTGTCCATGTGGTGTTTTGTTTGTTCACAGGTAAAGCTGAGACAACTGTTTGACATCTGGTGGTTGAGGTTTTGGTAAGTGTGTGATAAAGAGTGAAATTCAAATTTTATGGCTATGATAGTGGTGTTAAGATAAGGTTTCCGCATTCCCCTTATACAAACACAGTTAAATTTTGTTGGCACTTGTATTAAAAATACGGTGGCGCCTATTAAAAATATTTTTGGTCGATTATCCACCCATGACCCATGCTCATGATCTACCCAGAGCTAACACTCTACTAGCCGTTTAACCCCTAAGAGTTTTCTTTGTCTAAAGCCGTTTTCCATCTGACATTACCCTGGGCTTGGAGTATAAAGAAGAAAATCTCGACCTAGTGATATCAGATTAAAAATAGAGAGTTTTAGTATATAGCTGATAGTCACGAGGATAAAGGGTAATAAACTTACAAAAAGTTTTTAATTACCCCGTTTTTTATTACACTTACAATATAGCAGTTTAAAATTGCAATTGGGTTATATAGATCTCGAACAGTGCAGAGAGCTAATCTAATATTCCGTACTACTTGGAAATTTTACTTTCATTACCTTTTCAATAAATTTTTCTAAGGTTCATTTCGCTACTAATTAACTTTAACTAATGTGAGCTCTAATTCCGTTCTTCTCTGTGTACAGCATCAACAATCGCGCTAACTGAACTTGAGTTTTACTACTAATTACATCACTGAAATTAACTTAACTATACTTGAACCGTTTCCGGTTTCGAACGGTTTCGAGTAGTTTACGGAAGCATTGTACTAGGTCTGAGCACAAGCAGTCTTTTATATAACTAATAACAATTTTATTGGCTTAATAATTAGTGGAAGTGCAATCTTCCTAATGACTAATATTATTTACTCTATGTACATAAGGTTGTTAATATAATATATTGCATACTGGAAAAGCAACCGTATTATTTCTAATACTTTATAATGTAATCTAGTTAAACTTCCGTACATTCCAAACTTACACATGGGTTGGATGCCCTGTCCGAAGACAGCGAATACTACTTTGTATTTAAACAATTGCCTCTTTAGTACAATAAGGTGGTTATTCATTTTTATTTCTTTTAATGTGATGAACCCGGTTTCACTGCAGCAGAAGCCTGTGAACAAATCATTCCCCATACTTTGTGGTTATTATGCTTTATTTTAATTGCAGAATAGAAGACTACACCTTAAGTAGTTAAACTTGGTCACATGTGTTTATCGACGAAAATGGGCGTTGATTAGCAAATTTGTTGATGTGTGTAAATGTCAATCCTACCGTTAATTGTTAAATATAATTAATAAAATTTGAAATTTGTTTAAGCTTTTCGTTTAAATTATTGCTTAAAATTAATTTTTAAATGCCTTCCTCTTTTAGGCCAATACTACTTGTGTGCTACAGGTACATTTGATAACATACATCAATCTTTACTCAAAATTAATTTGAGAAGGTTCTATTGCTTGTGGAAGTTTTACGTTAGTGAAGCAATTGTGAACGCATATCATTAAAACTTCTCAACCCTAATTTTACTAAGTAGCCTTTTTCCCCCTGGGATTAGAGAAGCTCTGTAGAGCCTACCCTCGGCTGGCATTTACCAGCATTAGTTGCCGAGGGTGGTGTGGCACTAACACTATTAGTTGCGACTACCCCCTAAATTCCTTTCTCCTTACCTCTTGTGACAAAGTACTCTGGAACCACCGTGAGGTATTACTTCAGGGTACTTGAGGGGCATAGATCTTGTTAAAATATTTCCTTCATGGCCTCAAAATAATCTTATCTTCTATTTTGGATCTGTCTATCATAGTCCACTTTCTTGGAAATAACGTATAAAATGTATTTCTCAATCTCCGTTCAATGCGACAAAGAATTAATCGTTAGTTTCACCATGCTATTAGCTGTAAATGTCTCTACAAGATGCAACTCGAGCGTTGATTTTTTCCTGTGCCATCTCTGGCACAGAAATGTGTGTGTCACATAACCACTCTCTCCACACGCAATGCAGCTATCGTCCCTATACTTGCCGATTTTTTTCAAATAATTGGAGAAACAACCATGGCCACTGAGCGCCAGGGTCAGGTAGTAACCTACTTCCCCATGCCTTTTTTAATCCAAGGCCGAATCTCAAGGATCATCCCGTGTGTCCATCTGCCCTTTTCTGAGTTGTCCCATTTTGTCTGCCAGGCCTTCAACGTAATATCTCTCGCCTCGTTTTTAGAGAGGTTAAAATACCTTATATAATGCCGTTCCTTGACACGTAGATCGATTGAGACGACTCCAGCAATAACCATTATTGGATCCGCAAACACGGTTTTATATGCACTTGCTATCCTTATTGCCATCCGTCGTTGTGCCCTCAAGATTAGGCTTCTCTTGTTTGGCAGCAAGCATACTATTGGCCCAGATCGGTGCCCCATACTACATAATAAAATTAGCAACAGCAGCCATAACCTGTCTTTTACTGGCTCTTGACCACCTACATTCGCCATCAGCCGGCCATCCCATTGGTAGCAATCTGGGCTTTAATAGCCTGGATCTCTATGTGTGTTTTATATGATAGGCTTTTGTCAAGCATTACCCCTAAATTCCTCACGTATTCATGTGGTTTGATTTCCAGTGCTCTCACCTCTATCGAGAAAGGTTTGATTTTCCTTCTACCCGACGTTAAGGTGGCTTCCGTTTTATTTGATGCTAGCTTTAGCCCATTCTCTGACATCCACATTTTCACTATTGCTAGCACCTGCATACCTACACCGCAAAGTTTTTGTTCGCTTTTCGCTGCGGTTACCAGCGCTAAGTCGTCAACAAATCCGACAAGCTTAACATTCTCTGGAAGCACCAGTTTCAACACGCTATCTTACATGATGTTCCAGAGAATGGATCCCAGCACCGATCCCTGTAGTACGCCAGATACAACGGGCAATATAAAAAAAGCCCCATTTCTCCTCGATGAATGTCACCGATCTATCCTGATGACCCTCACCAAATACGGCGATATCCCCAGTTGCTTAATCGCCTTCAAAATGGTTCCCCACTTTGCAGTGTTGAACGCTTTTGCACGTTTAGCGCCACTATTAAACAAAATTGCCGGATGCGTCAAGTACCCCCCATAGCGCTCTTGGCAAACCCCACCACCTCTTCCAGGGCGTCGAGAGTCGACCGGCCTTCCCTGAACCCAAACTGCATACAGGAAATGCCGACCCCCTCATCCGTTTATTCTTTTAGTCTGCTACTGTTCATATGCTCAGCTAGTTTAGTAGCCGTATCTACGAGGCATATAGGTCTGTACGAAGAAGGAATCTCTTGCGGTTTTTGTAGCTTTCTTATTTGAACTACTTTTGCATTTTTTTCCTCTATAGCGAAACTACCCTCCACCAGCATCCAAATCATTGCGGCTAATACCGTATCGGGTATGGTCTCACCGCAACCCGAATAACCTCCACAGGAATACCGTCTGTACGTGGATCTTTCCCAGGTTTGAGTCTCTCGGCGGCCCTACTCAACCCCTTTTCGTAAAAAGGGTATTTCGCCGATCTCTCCCTCCAGGCCTCTTTCTGCATCTATATCCCCTCCAGATCTTGGGAATAACGATGCTAGAATAGTTTTTGTGCCCTCCCACGAGAGTATCTCATCCAATCTTTTTAGCTTCCGGGCAGCAATTCTATAACCAAGGCCCCAAACGTCATTATCGACCTCGTTTCATAGCTTCCGCCAGCATCTATTTTGGCTTGCCTTTATCGCATCTTTAAGTTTTTTCCTTTTGTCTTTAAGGAGGCACATCTCTTGCTTGCAGCTATCAGGCATTCGTCTTCTCTTCTTCTGGTATGCCCTTCTGGCAGCATTTGCTTCGGATAATAAATTGCCTATTCCCTAGATCCACTAGTAGACCTGCTTACTCTCCCGTGGTAGGTTCTTTCTTTTGGGCATAATGTTGTCGCAAGCTTTAGTCAGAATATTAATCAGCCGATTGTAGTCAACCTGGGTGGTATTCAACTCATTGAGCCGCTCCTTGCTAAAGGATTCCTTCCTAAATTTGCGCAGAACCCATTCTTGCGTCACATTCGCTACTTGCCTGGCCCTGTTCTCCAGTTGGAAGAAGATGTATTTATGATCGCTCATAGTTACGCATTCCTCGACTTGCCAGTGCCAGATGGTGGCTACCAATTATAGTGTAGCCATTGTTAGTTCTAAGAAAGACTCAGAGTTTCCCTTAACGAAGGTAGGTACGCTTCCTCTATTGATTAGTGCCAAGTCGAGGCTCGCTATCCAATCGAGAGTAGCCCCTCCCCCCAGTAGTAGCCTAATGTGTAGATTCAATAACTCACGTCACACTACATAGTGCCCGAAACTGCTAACGAGAAGAAGTATTCTTACTTCCAGTAATTTGATACGCTATGAAAATTAACAAAAATAAAACTAATGTTCTAGCATTTAAAGGAGGGGTACATAAGTTAAAAGCCAGAATACAAATAGGAAACGATGACTTACAAGCGTTTAGGATTTCTGCTACGTAGAAGGTCAAATAACACAAGATGTGAAAAGTACAAAAGATACAAAACAAAGATTAGCACTATGTCGTGAGGCAATTAACAACAAACAGCAACTACTGTGTTCAAGAACATCAAACTTAGAAACAAGTATTGTACGGCTGTAAAACGTGGACAGTAGGAGAGACCGTCATGGACAGACAAGGTTAAGAACAATGAGGTTGTAGAAGTGATAGGGGAAAAATGAAATATGTGGAAAGTAGCAAAAAATAGGAGAGATAGATAAATGGAACATAGCTAAAATCAAGAGGGAATAATGCGGAATGTATTAGAAGTAGTGAAAGAAAAAAAGAAAGGTAGAGGTAGACCAAGATTAGACTATTGCACACAGATAGTGAGAGATGCCGGTTTTGAAAATTTCAGGGAAATGTATAAGTTAGTTCAGATTAGAAATCATTGTAGGTGGACGTTCAAAACGTATTCGTATATACACCTGATGCTTATCGTAAACAACTACAGGTATTGGTTTTGAAATATTATCGTTGATTGTGGGAAAGGGGTAACTGACAAACTATTGATTCGGTAAGTGTCTAAGTGTTGGGGGACTTTGGTGTTGCCAGGTTGTTTCACCTCCTTCAGGTACAATTGATTATTGATAAGTGCAAAAGATGTAAAAAAAGATTAGCACATGGCACTGCTAACAACAAACATGGAAAAGGTTGTTGAAAGCATCTGCGTGAAGCACGGTACTCTACGGCTGTGAAACGTGTACAGTAATAGAAGAGGACAGGAAAAAGCCTTTGAATGTGGTGCTACAGACATATGATAAAGATATCATGAACTGACAAGTTAAGAAGAAAGAGGTACTAGAAATGGTAAGAAAAGAAGAAATATGTAGAAAACAGTAAAAAAGTGAGAAATACGATGATAGGGTACATACTAAGGCATGAGGAATAGCGCGACATATATTAGAAGTTGGGAAATGGAAAAGAGAGGTTGAGGTAGACCTAGATTAGACACAGGTAGTGAAGGATGTAATCTGTGGGACTTTCAGGGAGATATGTAGGTTAGCTCAGAATAGAAAATATTGGTGGTACGTGTCCAACTGGTTCTAGGACTGAAGACCTGACGATGATGAGTAATGTGATCACTCGACCATTTGCAAGTCATGCTAATTAAAATTTATTAGACTAGTATTTATAGAGAACTAAAATGGAAAACGATAGTAAGATAAATCCCTTAAAGTTTTATATAGCTTTCGCCATTTTGGTAATCTAATTAAAATATAGCTATATATTCTTGCACTCGCCAATGTGTTTTTAATTTAACTTCCAGTTTTCTTACAATATTGACAGTATTTCAATGAAGGAGTTACTTAGCCTTAATAGAATCGTATATTGGAAGCTAAAATTTGTTTTTCTACAGTTTTGATGAAAATTTAGAATAATATAAAGCCGGTTGTTGAATGTTTCACTTTCAAATTTTTCAACAGAAGTGAGTTCAAGAAGCGTTTCGATCTAAAACGTTTGTTTGTTTTTTCGGGGAGACGGTTATTTTACACTGCTGTATTAGAATGTTGAACCATAGTTAGTACGAAGTGGTATACCCCGGAAGTTTTCCGGATGTTATCACTGAAATAAGAAAGAGCAACATAAACAGAAGAACTATTGTTCATCATGGCAATGCAAACGCGCATTCAGTACGATAAACTGCTGAGTTTTTGACTAGTAACAATATATAAATAATGACCTATTGCCCGAATTTATCGCTCGATGAGTTCTTCTTGTTCCAATATACCTATCTAAAATAAAATTTGTGCCGAGCATTTTTAATCGCCCGCTTGTTTAAAAGTGAAAGAACTATTTTGCAGATGGTTTCATCGAACGCGAAATTGTATAGCCATGAAAAGGAAATATTTTGAGAATCAATAAAGTGATTTACATAGCTTTATGTGTGTTCCAGTTCACTGAAAAATTTCGTTGTACCCTCTTGGGCCTATAAGTTCCGGATTTGAGCAAGCAAGTACTTCAACTTTGTTGTATAAAAGTATTCTTGCTAAAAGCTGAAGCAACACAAACCTTGTGTTTGAAAACTACAGTTCGCCAAAGGAATATTCGCATAACGAATGTATTTACATTGGTAACTGTACGGATGCTGAGTACTAAAATTAAATCCCATATATTGTTTCCAATGTAACCTGATGACACAAACAAATAAATCTTCTTCATGGACCGGTCATTTAAGTTAAAAACGATGAGTTAAAGCTGTCACATTAATTTCCTGTTTGGAAACTTTTTCGAATACTAAAATAAGAGTAGCATGGAATTTTCATTTAGGGTTTTAAATCTTTAAAAAGTTATGCGAGATCAGGCGTATATTATATAAAGCTATTTTAATAGGAAAGCTTCTGCGCAAACTAAAGTATTGTCTTCTGAGCGAAGGTTTCCTCATTTGGTGTTTCCATGTATAGGAGTCCGGTGCGGAAAAGTAGAGTTTGTCGAATTACCGATTTTGCGAACTGCGCTTTGTGCAATACTTGATGCCAACTGAATTGTAGATACTAAGTAAGTAATAACTTTATTATATTTTGGTTTGATACTAGAGGGAACGAGATGATGTTTCAACGTCTTGTAAAATTTGATCAACAAGTTTCTAGGAGTTTTCCTGACTAACTTTAATTACATTTTAAAAAACGATTTGAAAGGTTTTGGCTCACTGTTAACGGTCAAAATGATTTCCTCTACACGCAGGAAATTATTTTTTTATATCTATTGTTCCATCTTAAACACTTTGACACAAGCTTTAAAGTTTTACCAGGCGTTAGGCTTTGTTTTTTATAAGGGTTGGAATACGCTTTAAATGTAATTTGTGCGAGACCCTCTATTGATTGATTTCGTTTTGGAAATTGGTATTCTGAAGGGAATAAAATGCTTTTCGACGAAGAAGAAAGATAGCTGCATTTGAACAACCAAGAGAATGTGATCGAAGGAATCTTATTTAATCAAGTGTACTTCATTTATTATTTGCTGGAACGGTGATTGTAAAAATGGTGTGCTATCTAAAATAATTTTTTCATTGTGATTTTAACATAATTTGTTTATGGGAAACTCAAAGGCTTTTTTCCTCCTTATGTAATGGCGTTTCTTGTAGTTTGCATTCTTTAAAACCATTTGTCAACGTTTTTAGCACTTGTTTAGGTCATTTCTATGCAAATAGTGCATACAAGATTTGCCGATTTAATTTCCGCATTGGTACATTAAAAAGAAACACAAGTAAAGTAAATAAAAAATGTTGGTATTTATTTAAAGTAGTTTCTGACATTAATACACTTTTCCAACGTTCCACAAGTTTTTGGAGACATTCAGAAAACGCATCCGAAGAAACGGTGCTCAATTTCGCGGTTACGTTCATCTTATCTTCTACGTCTTGAAATCGTTTCCCTATGAGGACAGTATTCACCTTCAGCAACAAGAAAAAAATCCGCTAGTGCCAAATCCGGTGAATGAGATGCGTGATTAACCTCAACAACTATGTGTTTGAAGAGATTTGGGTGCATAATTAGTGAAGCAGGTGAAAGTGCATTTAGGTGTAATATGCCATTTTGCCTAGGACAAATTGCCATGTTGCAGTTAAGTATACTTTTCAATTGTACTTTAGCTATTTCATCTTACCTAATTTTATTCTACACAACACTTTTGAATTTGCTTAACTATAAATGAATTTAAGTTTTCAGAATCGACTTCTATTGTATTTAACTATTTAATACAATTAAAATAGTATGAATCATTTATATATTTGGCTAAGGTGTAAATTGCTGTACTTACATTAGCAGTGATGTTATCCATACATGATAATGGGTGGTTTTCAATTTTGTCAGTTCTTTTTATTATTTTTGTTATTGTATCACTTTATCTGTATCTTAGTTATTCTTGTTTGCTGACCGGATGGTTGATTTTGTACATTCGGTTTTCTGATTTATGATGATCTGTCAGTATCTTGCCATTCCTAATTTTCTAAACATGAAGCCGTTAAAGGATATGTGTTTTATTAAATATATTTGTTGTTCCTTACAAAATAAGTTTATAGGAAGTACTTAAGAAGAGACTTCGATCAGGCGTGCTACATTGAACTCATTTGCTCACTAAAATGGTAAAATGCAGATGGATTTAAAGTTTGGTTTTTCGTTAAACACACTGTCCCTTTAAATCCAATACTGCTATATCACGAAGTTTAAAGGCACAACGAATGATTACTTTACGTTTCTTTTCCTTGAGCTCTTGGTCTAATGTTACTTTATATCCCAGATCAAAGCAGTTTAAACGCGCCACTAATAATTACATATTCGTTTCTTAACCTAAAACACTTGGTCTAATGTTATTTTGAATCCCACATAAAAGTAGCATAATAAATGTTTGGTTATTAGACTTAAATTTAACTTTTTACTTAAATTTATCGGAACAAGTACCAGAATACAATTTTTATCGTTGATTCGGAATGCATCTAGGGTGTATGTTTTTTTACTTGTAACCATACGCTGATGTGAGATTCTGTAGGTCAAGATTTTATTTCCTAAAAAGCGGCAAATCCTACCACTTAATATCTGTTTGGTAGAAGATTGCGCTTTCATATTAGGATCTTTGTTACTTAAACAATAGAAAATAAAATGGGATAACATTTGTTTCTAATCAGTTACCTTACCTACAAATATTCTTTATTTATGTTGTTACATCTTTTTTTAGACGTGTCCGTCTATCTATAGATCAACCAGAAATAAATACAAAAAAAGGCAAGTCGGAGCACTCGGCTCGGGTGGTTGATTCTCTGCGATCAACTCGCGATATATTCACAAAGCTCTTGATAAAGTTGTAGGTTTATCCGTAGATAGACAACACCACAGGGTAAAAGTGGAAACCTTTTAGTGTATAACGTGTCTTAAAGGATTTATTTTTATGTTATACTCTATATGCGATTTTAATTAATTTAATTTCAACTAAATAATATTACTTTTAAAACTACTTGTAATAACAGAGTGAATAGTTCTTATAATAATTGAGTTGGTATATCAAACCAGTTTTTCCAATCCTAGGCCAACCTTCATGACCGGGACGGTATAATTTAAACTCTTCTCCTATCGTTATTTTATGTAAACATATATCTGTATTAATAAAATTAAGTCAACTCAATGCATCTATTTCCAATGCAAAGTTTAGTTTCACAAAATCAAATAAAAGTTACTCCTTTTAAATCAATCAGTATTAATTTAAAAATTGAATTTATATTTCATAACAAAAAAACGTAATTAATCATCGGAGGTGGCCAAATCTGTTTCCTACGATTTACAATTAAGACCATAAAGTATTTAATGTTACATTTAGATAAATTCAGTACTATACTCATGATCATATTTTAAATTGCAAGATTTCTAAAATTAAATCCATCTTATACGTACTAATTTATCTTATACTTGACTTTTAGATCAATAATATTAAATAAAGTTTCACATAACAATCCATCAGTTTGATGTTAAAGAGAAATGTTTTTGAAACGACTCTCCCAATATTATTTCAGTCGACGTAATCTGGCTCTTTCATGGCGTAGAAAGCCTATTACCAGATCGTAACCTAAACGGTGCCTCTAACTTGCATGGTTATTTACAACGACATCTAAAACGTGTCCGTGCGCGGGCTCAATGTTCTGCCAGGGTGGGTTGTGACATCTTGATTAAAACGTACTGCTACATTTATTGTTTAACATATAATTATATTAATTCAGGATTTTTTTGGTTATACTTTTAGGTGACATCATAAGTTCTAATTAACAAAAGTTTCTCATTATTGCATTAAATTTTGTCGATTTATATTTAAAGGTAGTTGCCATACAAAGTAATAAAATTTAATTAAATTTTCTGGATAGGAATTATACGAACCATTAATTATAATTGACTTGATTAATTATTCAGATGTGCTATGAATATAGCTATACGGAGGCTTGCCGCCAGAGCACTAAAGAATAACATCCTAGCGCCTTGGTGGCTGGACTACAAGTGATGGATTTTCCGTTGCAGCTGGCGTTGTTTGACAGAACAAACAACCTGAGGCGTGTTACAAAACCTTTAAATGCACAGTTATCCTGTAACTTTATTTGACTTTGTCGTAACAAATTTTAGATTTCTGATTTGTTGGGCATATTAGAATTTATCTTATGAAAATTATACGATTTTTTGTGTTGGGTAAATTTATAACATAAAATATTTTATTGGGAAAACAATAAAGAAACTAATAATGACCAATTCGTTGTAATATTGATTCGTAAGGGTCTTTAAAAAATTAAACTGTTTCAATGTTTAACTAGGCATACATATCAAATATGAAAAAAATATTGTCTCTGGATACAATAATATAAATTATTTAGTTGTCTATAAAACTATTGACTGAGCTAATTGAGCTATACTTAGTTAACTTATAAATATTTGAAAAATTTTTCATGACAAGTTTAATTAGTGTAAGATAGAGTGGGGGGGGGGGCAAAGAGGTAATGATGTTAACAACCAATGGTATATCAAAAAACAATTGGGACAGCTCCAGTGATGAGAAATAAAGTGGACTGTATTTTATCGTGTTTGTTACGTTACTTTTGGATTCTAAAAGCCACTCTTTTACACCTTACCTTGCAACTGGTTGCAGTGTTGAGATCGCTTCTGTTATGGCCAACTGGTTTTGGTAAACATTTTCCGCGCGTAGACACCACTTTGAATTACACAAAGCTTTAACGCACGCACACCTGCAGGTATTTGTAGCGAAAACAGAAACAACGTGTTTCTCTTGCAAAGAATAGCCGTGCAATGCCAGTCATGTCGGTGATAACGTAACTAATCGTAGAATAGTTCATTAAGGCGTTAAAAGGATGGCTTGTACATCGCATTATTTCATTTAAATTCACCTCAACTATATAACATGTATAAGTACGTTGCAGTGTGACCACAAAATTGTTTTATATTATACATAGATATTTGCGGAGTTTTTTAATATTAAAGAAATATATTTTAAACTAAACTTAAACTAAATAAATTCGCAGTGTGCACACAACATAGGAGTTTGATGAAAGTTTTTGTCAAGTGTTACCTTATCTATTCGTCATTTTGTTTCAATAACTTTAGGACGATATAAATATTTAGGTTGTTATTATTTAATACATTTAAAGGGTTTATTGTAATGAACTACAAAAGCTTAAATTTGTAGAAGTGACAACTTTTACTTTAATAATTATTGCACTAAGTTTGGTTATAACCAAGTGTTAAAAAAATTACATAGATATTAAATTATATTTCTGTTTTATATAAAAACCAATGTTGAAATTGATTTACAATTGTATTATTTTTTTTGTTGAACCTTGTAATGCACTTGCATTAAAAATATTTAATTATTTATCAAGCATCTTGTACAAATCAGGTGTTTTATTTATTTACCGTGTCTTTAATTTTTTTAGCTGTGTTTACGCCTCTCTGAAATATTTTTTTATGTAAGTCTTTTGCTTTTCAACGCGACCTGTAACGGTTGATGTTAGCTGTGCCAGAGTGAAACTCTACAGAAAAGCGTTTCACCTTGTTATTTGTATTTTATATACAGAATCCTGAAATAATTACCAAATTGAATACAAATGCTGGTTTAAAACACGAAATATCACAAAATATTCCCTCTATTTGAATACAAATAAAAATTTAATTTTGAATTTTTTCTTGAACTCAAATATACTTCTAAATTTAATCTTTTGCTGCTTGACTATTTCTATTTTTATGTACAACTATTTATTATTCCTTACCATTACTATCTAGACCTATTCCTAACATCAACTATTATTAACACCTAACTTTACCAACTATTATTTACCTACAACTATCTATTTACACCTATATTTACCTACAACTACTTGAATCGCACCCTCTTCTTCATGTGTAGAGTCATCCCCCGTACGCACTGTATTACATGGACCTTTAACTCTTCTCTTACCTCAATGACTATTATACTAATTGTATCACGGAAAATATCTTCGACGTACTCACTTGAAACTTGTTCATACGCTCCTACTTTGCCTGCTTGGTCTTAATTAATGCTGCACTAAACGTTGACAAACCATACGGTATCACCTTAAAATTATAATTTTTCCTTCAACTGAAAATCCTGTGTACCTTCTAGAATTTTTATGTAGCGGAATCAACCAGAAAGAATTCCTCAAATCAAGCTTATTGAAAATTAGTTTACCACTCAACCTAGTTAAAAGTGTGTCTATGGATGGTGGACAATGGTATTGCAATTTAGTCCTTTGATTAATTTTTCTTGCATATAAACACAAACAAATGCTATATCCTTTTTCTTAACGACTTCCAACGGGTTTTTATTAAATGCGTATTCGAATATTCAATTATGCCGACCGTCCACATTTTTGCTAATTCACAATTTACTTGCTCTCTATATGCTGCAGGTATCGGGTATATTTTAGAATTAAACGGTTTTGAATTATCAACCTCTAAAGCATGCTCATATACTAGCGCTGTGCTTGCCTCTACGCCTACTAATTCTAAATATTTTTTCAACAGTACCAGAACTTTATCTAATTTCTTCCCTGGACGTTTAATAGTATCTAACTCATTTATTCTCACATCTATCTCCATCAAATTTACACTTAACCCTACGTCATCTTCTGTGACATCATAACTATCTTTCCAGGGCAATTCCATATCACTAACCTTTCTTTATTATTCGCTTCTCCATATCTATAATCATACCTAACTTCATCATACAATCCATCCCCAAGATACTTTTAAATTTTAGTCCAAAAACAATGACAAACTTCTGTTTACAACACAACGAACCTATCGCTACTTTTAGCACAATAACTCTATTTACTACAGCAAACCTCTTTTTGTTCGGGGCTGCTAAATGACTCCTCTTAATCGGCATAATTCTATTCCCAATTTCTTTCTTATTTCTTTGACAAATTCTACAGATACTAAACCCGATCTGCTCCTGAATCGAGTAACGATCCTACATTACAATAGGCAAACATAGGCAAACAAACTTTGGCATTTATCTCTGGTTTCACTTCCCCTTCAATCGTCATAATTTCTCGCGGATGTTCATATTTACATATAGCTAACTCTAGTGGTTTGTCTCTTATTGAACAATCCTGTCTTTGTTTTTCTACCACTTCGGCATGGGTCCTACTAACTTCCGGCCTACTTCAACTTTATTATTTCTAATCGCTGCACTAGGTTGTGCCCTCGAGATTTCCAGTGAGCTACTTTGACGTTGCACACTTGCTTCCTGATTTGTATTTCTTGTACCGCTACTATTGCGATAATAAGTTTCCCCCTTGACTCCTAATTATTTCTGAATGGTCTGTTAAAATTTGTTCCCCGTCTTTTGTTAAAGTTCTCTCCCCTATTTTCGAATCTAACCTGATTTACATTTCTATCCCTACGATCTTTAGGTCTTCTTGTACTTACATCATCATATCGCTGTAGATACTCTAAAAATGTTTTCCTTTCAGTGATGTTTTGCAGTGCTACGTGCAGTCTAACCTCTACCTCAAAGTGCCTAGATAATTATTTAATGGTTTGCCCATCGGTTAACGGTGGACTTAACTGTTTGGCTATACTATATTTCCTGTCTCTAGATGCTGAAAATTCCCCCTTATATTTTCTCGTAATCAAATCATCCCTCACTTGGTCTTGCTTATGATCTCCCCAATAATGTTTCAGAAATTTTTCTTCAAAATGTAAGTGCGATTCAATATCCTGTCCCACAAGATTGTATCACGCTTCTGCATTCTCTTTTAGTAATGCCTTTACTACATTTAATTTGGCCTTTCATCATACAAATTGTGTACTAACACTCGAACACTATTAATAAATATTTGAGGGTTTACCCGTTTATCCCCCTAAAATTTCATGTGCTGATCTAACAATAAATTATTTGTATAAAACATCGGTCCATCCCTGTTAAAGCGGTTACATTTTGTTTGATTCCACACATTTCCCTTTCAAATCTTCCTAACTGGTCCCTGCATGAATCACTTACTTCCGTCATCTTACTATTAATATCTTCTTCGCAAAAGCTTTCACCTCCATTTTCAGCTGTCCTATTTCCTGTTTGATCGCTACTATATTTCTTTCATTCCATTCTACCCGTATATCGACTTCCTCCAATTTTGCCGTCAAACTATTTCTGGAAAGAAAACATATCGGTAAGGATTGAACCAGATCCCTCCGAAAGCTCAGAAATTCCAGGAGGTGCGGAAACGAGTGGTTGCCCTTGCAGATGTTCGCCCAGGCTAGCGGCAACCCTCTCATGTGGTATTTTTGTAATCCTTTAAGTTTTTACCTGTTACAACTTGTGGATATGTAATAATAACTCATAGATGGATTTATGTAGTTTAATGAATTGTAACCAATGTCACAAAATAAAGAAACAAACACAGCTAAATAAAACAAATGCAGCACGCACCGTAACTACCATGTGACCAGCGGCGTTGCCATTAAAAAAACAAACAAAGAAACAATACTACAACTATAACTTATCTGTAAAGTACAATCCAACTGATCCTCATTAGCATCAAACTATCACTGCCACACTCTTACGGATAATTTATTTGCAACGCAAAGTTTACAAATTAACTAGGTTCTAGAACAACCGACACGCGATTTATCACGTGCCGCACTCTCTCGCACGCTTACCCCGAGTGACCCTTACCTATCGGACCAACTTAAACATTACGAATACTTCTCCCTCTTATTATAGGGGGCGGCCTAGTACATCACCCCCCTATAAGTTAAACTTAATTGCTAAACATATTTTTGTAATTAAATTGAACTTATACTTAATAATTACAGTGTTAAATTTAGATACGGTACAACATACGGTTTTAAATTCCTAACATTTTGTATACCCAACAGAGAGACCCCTAGTGTCGTCCCGTACTTCCTAAGAATTTGGCCCGCGCCTAGCCACAATCGTAGCAGGCCCGGAATAAAGCAAAAAGAATTTCTTAATCTCCTTGTCTTCCGCAGAAGACTGGGGATGAGTACGAACCAGTACTTTATCACCAATCTTAAAATCAATACAATTTTTATGGATCCTTTGATGGCGTAATTTACGTTTTTCAGCCTTAGATTTTAATTTATTATAAGCTAGTGTTATAATTTTATCCCTACCAACATCCGGTATGTCACTTGTAGGAAAAATAAGGTTTTTAATATTAGGGTTATCAATATGATCACCAAAATGTAGTTCACGAGGGCTATATCCAGTCGAGTCATGGACTGCCCTATTAATCCATTTCCTTACTCTATCTAGCATCAAAGCCCAACCCCATGAGCCGAGTAACACAATGATCTCAAAATACGCACAATTTCTTTATTAACCCGTTCCGTCTGGTTTCCCTGCGGAAAGTACACTGACGTGTGAGTTACCTTTAACACCTAATAGGTTCAACGACTCTTTCCAATCTTTGCTCGTAAACTGGCTACCATTATCGGAAAGAATGATCCCTGGTTTACCAATCTCGATAAAATATTTCTTGACCAAACAACGAAGAATCGCAGCCGTATTAGCACGTTTAAGAGGGTGTAAAGTAACCAACTTACTGAAAGCGTCAATAATAACTAATAAGAAAGTCGCCCCCGCCCTTGATACTGGGAGCGGACCAATGAGATCAACACATACGATTTCGTTCGGCGCTTTAAATAAAACACTATGATATTCGCCATAAATTCTAATCGAACTCTTCGCCTTCTGGCACAAATCGCAGCTTGAAATAATTTTTCGAATGAAATGTTTCATTCTCTGAAAATAATAATCACGACGCAGCATCTGGAAACACTTTTCCGCCTCAAAATGCCCATTATCTACATGTTCTTGCCAAACCAGTATACTTATTTGGGAAGCAGGCACACGTACTTTAAACTCTGGCGAACCTTCGTAGCCTCGCCTAAATAAAACTCCCTGATACATCACAACCCAATCAGCGCACCTTTTCGGAACTTCCTCCTTCAATAATCTAGACATTATTTTACAACAGAATTCGTCTTTCCCTTGCTCCTCAACAATATTTTTTATACCTAACTGGACCCCTTTACATAGTTCCGACTTCTTTAATGCACAAATTTCTGTCGGCATCCTCTCAAATTTTTCAAGTTCCTCCTTTCCCTTGATTGGATAACGCGATAGAGCATCCGCAAGGACATTCTCCTTCCCAGCACAATATTTAACATTAAAAGCGTATTCTTGAAAATACAACACCCACCTAGTCAAACGCGAATTTAATAGTCTGCAGGACATTAAAAACAATAGAGATTTATGATTGGTGATCACAGTTAATTCTCGACCTAGCACAAATACCCGCCACTGCTGCAAACAATGTAGTACGGCTAATCCCTCTTTTTCTGTAACACAATAACCAATTTTAGGGCCACGCAGAGTCCGACTGGTGAATGCTACGATATCCTTTCTGAAGTTTGATCATTTATTTGAAATAAACAACCACCTAACCCCACATCCGATGCATCTGTTTGGATAAAAAACGCACGGTCAAAACACGGATGCTTCAACATCGAAATCGATAAAAACCTAGACTTAATTTTCTCAAACGCTTCTTGTTGAGCTGAACCCCAACGCCATTGAACTCCTTTTTTCAAAAGCTGTAATAACGGCCCCATTAAATGAGCAAGCTGCTCACAAAACCGACGCTCATAATTAACGACCCTAAAAGCCACGTAAATGTTTAATATTCCTCGGTACCGGAAATGAATTGATAGCTTCCACGCGGGCAGGATCAACACACACCCCTTTGGCGGAGATAATATGCCCAAGGAACACAACTGTATTTCTGGCAAAATGTGATTTTTTTAATTTTATAGTAATGCCAGCAGCTTCAAACCTTTCGAATATTTTGTTTAAGTGAATCAAATGTTCTTCAGCCCCTTCCGAATAAATAAGGAGATCATCTACGTACGCAATCACATATGATTCTACGTCTGGTCCTAAAATTATACCCAATGCTCTTATAAAGGATCCCACCGACGTACTTAGACCGAACGGTAAAACCTTAAAAACGTAAGTATTCCCCTCGTACAAAAACCAAGTAAATTTTTGGTGTTCAGGCTTAATTTTAATCTGCCAGTAACTCGCCGTTAAATCGAGCGTACTCAGTCGTTGGCCACTAGAAAAATTATACCACAATTCTGTAGGATTCGGAGGCATAACTCGATCTTTCACCATTTAAAAAACGAGCGTCCAAACAAACCCTTATAGCCTCATCCTTTTTTTTAACTACTACCAACGGACTGATATATTCCGTTTGCTTCGCCTCAATTACGTCCCACGCCACCATCTCCTCTATCTGCCGCCTAACCTCGTCTTTATATGCATACGGAATTGGGTATGATCTGATAAAAAATGGGGACTCATCCCACAACTCAATTTCATGCAAGTAAACATTCGTTCGTCCTGGTTGGTTCGAAAATATCGACCTATGTGACAACAAGCAGCTCGTACAATTTATTTTTCTTCTTGAGAAAAGTTTTCTGCGCGATCCACTACCTCTTTAATCTCAGACACCTTACACGGCACTATCTCCTTTTTTATTGAATTTCCTCATCTTTCTCTTCCGACACTTGGCAAACAGTCAACCGACCATCAGATTTTGGTTCCATACTAAACCCTACGCTTATCGCTCTTCCTTCAAAAATACCCGATAAACAATTTTTTGAAAAATCGATTTTAATTTGATGATCAGCAAAAAAATCGCATCCGAAGCTGACATCACGAATTAAATTGGGAACTACCAGACAAGGGTAAGCCAATTCGAAATCATTAAATTTAAAATTCAAATAAAATTGATCCTTAACAATAGAATTCTTGCCCGTCGCACTCACCAAAATAGTTGATGTAAACGGCAAACGTAAAATATCGCTATTAATTTGCGTTATCTTCAATAAAAAGTTTTTTGAAATGCAGGTAACTTGACTACCCGAATCTACTAATATTTTTACCAAAACTGTCTCAACCGTCGCTTTAATGGTCGGTGCCAACGCAACTGATTTTATATTCTTTTTGTCTTCTAGTAAAAGGTCATCCCCGTTTTTATTAAATAACGCGGCCACAGCCGATGGTCGATTTCCCCCTGGACTACTAACAGTTTGAGATTCGCGACGCCCTTCATCCCTATCACCATTATTGTAATTACTATTAGTATTACTTTCCCTATTTTCAGAGCGGGCACTATTACCGCCTCCAGAATTTGACGTATTTGATCTAAAATTGTAACGAACGCTCCCTTTTGTTTATTATTCGTACCTCTACCACGCCAATTCGTGTAGGAACCGTTATTATTATTATTGGGGTTCCGATTATAAGTTTCATCAATTTCCCTTAAGTAAGTAGACTTCATCAAAGTTCTGGGCATGCAATTTACAATACCTCGTTGAATTTCACTCGAAAATGATTTTTTAATAAAGAACTAAGCGCACCTTCCTCAAGAAGAGTAGTTAAGAAATTTGCTTCTCTCGCCAACTTTAAAAAATAATCAGCCCTTGACCCTCTTTCGTAACACCCAAATTTAATTTTTTGAAAAAGTTTCCTCTCTTTGTCAACCCCCCAATACCGACTTAAAAATAGTTCTTTAAATTCTTGGAAATCCCTTACTTTTTCTTCCTTTAATACACCCCAATCCTGAGCTGAATTACGTAAATTACTAAAGGTCAAAGGAACTTTTCTACTTTCAGGAACTCCAGCTTCCAAAAATATTGTTTCCTGTTTTTTAATGAAAGTTACCGGATGCACAGATCCCTCCGGCACAAAGCACAAATTCGTACCCCCAGATCCTTATATAAACTCATATAATTATAATACCCAAAAGCCTCGGACGTGACGCCCTGGTCTCTGGTTGGTGTACATGCACAATACCTTCATCCCTAACATATTCAACATCGCTAGCTTCTACCTGTTCTTTAACCGATTCAGAAACTCGATTTACATCAAAACTTAATTTGCTAATATTTGCAGCAATATCCACGTTCATTTGTTCAATTGATTCCTTTAGGATGGCATTGTTACAATTCATACTATTAACAGCTGCAACTAGTTGTTTCAAAGCATCTGCGATATCAGGCTCGCCCATTTTATCAGCTTTTTCTAAATTACTTTGATCTTTACTACGCGTATTATACTTATGTGACATTACATTTCAACAACAATCAAAAACATATTTCACCTTGAGGTGCGATCCTTAACTCTTAAGCTCTAAATTACTCTGTTTATTTTTGTTCCAAACAAACACAATAAACCCAATGAATTTCTCTGAATTGTCCACTCAAACTTAATGCAACTTGGAATGTTATACCTCAATATCCAAACACCTAGGAATTAAACTTTTTTCAGTTCAGTCTCATTAACATTCCTAATGCCAACTATTGTCCGTAAATACAATTAACATGGACCTGGTTGTTGAATAACCGTTAACACTTATTAGAAATTAAAATGTACTGTTCGTTTCAAAGATATCATTCAATGTTATCTAAATACCAATAGCAGTAATTATTTACTAATGACCTTAGGTATCATCCCTCCGAAAGCTCAGAAATTCTAGGAGGTGCGGAAACGAGTGGTTGCCCTTGCAGATGTTGGCCCAGGCTAGCGGCAACCCTCTCATGTGGTATTTTCGTGATCCTTTAAGTTTTTACCTGTTACAACCTGTGGATATGTAATAATAACTCGTAGATGGATTTATGTAGTTTAATGAATTGTAACCAATGTCACAAAATAAAGAAACAAACACAGCTAAATAAAACAAAATGCAGCACGCACCGTAACTACCATGTGGCCAGCGGCGTTGCCATTAAAAAAAACAAACAAAGAAACAATACTACAACTATAACTTATCTGTAAAGTACAATCCAACTGATCCTCATTAGCATCAAACAATCACTGCCACACTCTTACGGATAATTGTATAATTTATTTGCAACGCAAAGTTCACAAATTAACTGGGTTCTAGAACAACCGACACGCGATTTATCACGTGCCGCACTCTCTCGCACGCTTACCCCGACTGACCCTTACCTATCGGACCAACTTAAACATTACGGATACTTCTCCCTCTTATTATAGGAGGCGGCCTAGTACAGGATAACCGCAGCTTAGGTTGGCTAACGAAGATAACATCAAACTTGAAGACTCAAATACGATGACGTGCCTAAATTAGATATGTTTGGAAGTTATAAATTGGACAAGACCGTAATATTTGTAGACTATTATACTTATTTCCCCTTTACATTGAGTGCAGAATGCAATGGTTGGATTTTTTATAAAAATTAAAGCAGTGATAACGTGACATACCCCCACTTAAATTTTGTATTTATCAAGGGTGCCTATAAAGTAGCAAATCCGGCTACAGCGTTCCAAATTTATTACAAATGTACCATACCTTCTGTTGGAAGAAATCCAATACAAGTTAGAAAATAACCACATAATCGATGTGTGTCGAACACTTGGAATCATACGAACCATTAAGGATTGGTTTCTCTCGAAAAATTGGAAACAAAGTCCATCGTACACACCGGGTGGAAATCTGAATTCATATTTAAGGATATCCGTTTTGTTTGCGCTATACCGCTCAAGACCATTTTCGGATATTTCGAAGACTATAAGAAAACTATTGTAAACATGACTCAAGAATAAATACTTATTGGTTTCAAATCCGATGTGAATTGCTACAAATCTCCGGAAAATACTGTAACCTTTAGCACACAACACATAACATGCGAAGTACCGCATATAACATTAGGCAATTGTGCCAAGGTTTCTCTGCTATCGCATATGCAAACTTAATCGTCTATCATGGTGTCATTCAGAAAATGGAACCATGCGAACTCCCGTCATTGTCTCAATACAAGTCACTGATATGGAGAAACAGAATAGGCTCGGTGGAAATTACTGGCCTTGCAAAGCGGAAAATTCGAACGAAAAAAATACTGCATACTTATATATTCAATATGAAAGTGTATCTGAACTTTCAAACATTCCTCAAAATCGCATGAACCTGGATTTTGAACAAAACGAATAATTACCGGCGTACCTGTCTTATACAACTTTCTGGAGTAATACCACTGGGACAGCCTTTCATTAATGTTTAATGGGCTACAGCAAGTTTAAAGATTTGCCCATATTTATGATACACTGTCGTCTCAGGACGCAATAGTATACGCAAGAATGAAATTAGAGGAATCTACAAATTTTGAAACGTCAGTGAAAGCGTACGCTTAAATCTTCCACGACTCCATGTTTGAATACAACCTGTTTAAGGAAGTTGCTAATAGATTTATTTACAATGAAATATTTTGAATCTTTTTGTTATAAAGTCATGTAAAAATTTTATTTTGTTTTAATTTTATAAAACTATCCTTGTTCTTTGCTTTTGTAAATAAATTCTAGGTCATCTCGATTACGTCACGTCGAAATACTATGGCGAACTTATTTAACACGTCGAAGTACTATGACGGTTCCACCCAGACAGTTCAAAGAACTATTATAAACTTATTTACCATGTCAAAAACTGCTATAAGTACAGCTAAATTTTTGGGTATATAAATATATATTTGAAAGTTGCGGTCAGTCTTAATAGGGTATGCTTAAAATATGAGTAAAAACAATAAACGGTACACCAAGAAATCTTTATTAAACGCTATAAATAAAATTTTGCAAAGTTGCGAGTTTCTACGCAGCTCGTAAATAGCCTAATATACCAAGAGCAACAGTACACTATCGCGTTAAAAGATTGGAGAATGAGAAGAACTTAGAAAGCACCTATACTGTCCCTAAGGAAGCTGATGCGGAAATTACAAAGCAGCAAAAAGTTTGAAGAATTTTCTACTTTTAATGTAAAAGAAGCTGAGAAATATGGTTCATTGTTCCCATCTAACGTACGAGCGATCTTCGCTAGACAGTCAGGTTGTGGAAAGACCAACGCTTTAATATCTTTAGTTTTACACGAGAATGGGCTTAGGTTCCAAAATGTCTGTATTTTTGAAAAACCTTTATCTACCTAAATATGAGCTGTTACGAAATGTATTTGAAACTTTAAAAAACGAAACTGGTTACTACAAGTTTGGAAATTTCGTGACGTAATTGGATCTTAAGATGCTAAAGAAGATTTGGAAGACATAAAGCAAGAGACTCGTTTTATCTATGCCAAACTAATGCTAGACCCTTAAAACATAGACTCAGAGATAAGGCCAATGTTTATCGAAACAGGATGATACGAAATTTCGCCATATTTTATTGCAGCAAATAAGCTGTGATATGCCATACCCAAAATTTAAATAAATCTACTTGCCAAATCGTTTTTACAAATATAAACTCCTTGTCTAGTAAACGTTGCCTCGTCGGCCAAAACAATCTTATCATAAAAATTTGGGTTGGCATTTTGTATATCTTGTTAAAATTGGACAAATCGTAGGCGATCTGGTACATCTCTAGGTAATGAACTCTGAACACTCTTTCTTCATAATTCTAGACGATTGACTTATTCCTGTTGTCACACCTAATTTAGGAGTGCTTAGATATGGAATTTTCGAAATACGAATTACAACCCCTTCTTCTTCATCGGCGATGATTGTTTTTTAGCGCAATTGTCACTTTTAGGAAGAAAATATCCAGTCTCGCCTATCCGGTTGTTAAGATTTCTGAACAGTTTGTGATTGGGTTGCTTTTGATTTTAGTATAATTGTAAATATCTTAGAGCCGCTTCTAGTCCACTAAAGTTTGATTAAGTAAAACTATAAATAATATCACGCATATCAATGTTGGGGAAACTATTATGCCATAGCATTTTTAAACTAGTAGCCAGAGTTTTATTACACATAACTATTAATCAGAAAAATTGAGGTTTCTTACTGAACGCTACTATTAGAACGCGCAAAACAAGCAAATACTTATTTATACTTAATTTCTGACACCGGCCTGCTTGGTAATTGAAAAAACACAAATTTCATTAATACAATGTTACGGTAATCCGTGCGGACAAAAGGAGGGTAAAGTACAGTAAGCAAAATAATATTAGCCCGCAGGGAGTACCCCAACAAAAAAATGGGAGAATCGAAAGAATCTTTGCCGTCGTAGTGGGTTAGGTCACACATAAAGAAAAAATGGAAACCACAAGGTATAAATTTTATTTTCAACTCTATTTGACTATAATACAAAAAATTATTTATAAAACCTTTAATTAGAAAAACTTGTTGCACCAGAGAAGTAAACCAGCTCTTGACGAAAACAATAACTTTTATAAAATATCCCGAAGAATTTATAGTACAAAAATTTTCACTAAAATAATAAATAAATTCCTGATAAATTCAAAAATTACTCCGAAGGATTTTCACAGTACAAAAAACTTAATTTGAAAATAATAAATACATTTTTATACTTTTCACAAATTATCTCGAAGGATTTTCACAATATCGTAAAATACTATAGCAAAAATATAATTGTACCTTGCCAAATTCTCTGTAAAGTAATTTAAATGGTATCGTCTCACATGCACATTAAATAGAAAAAAAAATTTAAACAAAATCTTTTAGTCTTGTGACATTTACAATTATTAAATCTTTGTTATCAAAACAGTTTAACCAAAAAAAATATTGTAGCAAAAATATAATTGTTTACTTTACTAAATTCTCTGTAAAGTAATTTAAAGAGTAGCGTCTCGCATGCACATTAAAAAAATTATTTAAACAACATCTAGAGTGAAACTTTCAGTCTTGTTATATTTACAATTTCTAAATCTTTGTTATTAAAATAGTTTAGCTGTTAGTGGACAACCAAAAAATGGGTTTACTTACATTTCTATCATATTCCACTGACAGAATGCATTTTCTCTGTCGCTGCGGGTGGTAGCATATATCTGAATTGTAGGATAGCTCTAAAACAAATCATATTAAAAAAAAAGGTTTATAGGTAGTGGCGGTTAAAATTAATTGCTGTAATCGTGTTTTTTTTTTTGTTATGGTAGTAAAAGATTTTATATCCGCTGTGTGGGCTCTTCCTTACCTAAGCAAGGACGTACCCACTGAAAACCCACTTTGGTGTCGGATTCGAGATCCCTTGTCATAGACGTTTATAGGTATCCCGTGACTAGCGTACATGGACTAGGTTCTTCACCTTGCATCTGATTTTCCAATGCTCCACCCGAAGGTACTACCTTGGCCAGAGAGAAGGTTTTTTTTTGTTTGGAATATTTGGAATTTTGCCGAACCCTTGCTGCTGCAAGCAAAGTAGGGATTTTTAACGTGCGTGACAACACTTACACGGGACCTACATTTAACCTCTCATCCGAACGAGGGTGTATTTTTGTAAAAATTCTCGCCCAACATTTTTCAAGCGGACCGTGTCGGGATTTGAACGGGGGCCTTGGGCGTAGTATTCACACACGTACCAACTACGCCACAGAGCCGTCTCTAGGTCCTTCTTCTTACATGTGATTTTCCAATGCGCCTCCCGAAGGTACTACATTGGCCAGGAAGCGAGTTTTATTTTAACCTAATACATTTTTGAATTTTGCCGAACACTTGCTGTTCCAAGCAAGGTAGGGAACTTTAACGTGCGTGACAACACACACACACATACACACACACACGGGACCTCCATTTTACCTCTCATCCGAAGGAGGACGTATTTTTGTGAAAAATGCTTGCCTAACATGTTTCAAACGGACCGTGTCGGGGTGCGAACCCGGGACCTTGGGCGTAGTAGTCACATACATAACAACTACGCCAAGAAGTCGCCTCTAGGTCTTTCACCGCCGTCGTAAATTGGAAAAACTTGGCGTTACGCGCAGTTTGTTTTTTTCGGATGTCTGATGGAATCTAACAGCGCATTTTCAACTCCCCTTAAAAGTAAGATATCAATAGATGTAGGAAGACCACCAGATCTTTGAATGCTGGAGAAATTTATATACGAGGTAGGAATAAAATTGTGGCGGTGTACTTCCATAAGCATTGACTTGTATTAATAAGAAGATTTTGAAATAATTTAACGAGCACGTTTTTTTGTGTGTAATGGCGCTAGCCATAATAATGCTTATGCAAGTATAACTGATAATTTAGGTAATGCTTTTGCTAATTTAGATGTTTATTAATTTTTTTTATATATTTATTTTATATTTATTTATATACTTACATTAATATATTAATACTTATTTTATATTTATTTTTGCCCTTACTTTTGTTCTGTGGCTTGATTTTATTTGTTTGACGTTTTTGCCGCCAATTTTTGGTGGCAGTATATATAGGAAAGAATATTGTAATTATAATATGTCAGTTAAGAAATGATAGGGAACGCTAGGGACAAATTTAGGATGAAATTAGAATAAATTCTTAAACCAGAAAGGATAAATTTGTAAATTTATAGAACAGGCAAAATAGCTGGATTCACTATTACAAATATTTGGCAAATGCTTAGAAATTTAAATCCATTTTTAAAATTAGTTAGCTAGTTTTGGATAATTTTAAGTCGACCCTTCAGGTCGCACCGGTAAGCAAAGCTGGCAGCTGCTATCCGGTATTACGGATCCCTCCCCCTTTTACTTTTGGTTGTGTTTTGTTGATCGGGCACACAGCAAAATCAACGCTAGGGATACCATTATTTAAACCCTATTTTTAGATTTTGTTTCAGTTTGTTAGATTTTTATTTAAGATGGATTAATTTTGAGGTTAGATTTAATTTGGAGCACGTTTATGTTTTTGCGTTTAAACCCAATGTAGTACCTTCAGGTGGGGCATTGGGGACGTGACCGCAAGTATAGCGGCCCTTATTCAAATTATAATGTCTGATGGAATCGCAGCAAAGATCATCGGAGCATCGCACTGGGGTGTCTATGTCGTTGCCATAGGGCATCTTCATACGCTCTCAGGATTCGTTTGCTCTGCGTTTGAACGGAGCCATTCCTTGACGATTTGCAGGTTTGCCTCTCAGTGAAGCTGAGCGTTTCGAATGAACCAGGGAGCTCCAAAGACTCCCCTTAGGACCTTGTTCTGAATCACCTGGAGGTTGCGCATGTGCGTTTCCGCTACGTTGCCCCACACCGCTGATGCGTATGCAAACGTCGGTCTGGTTATCGCCTTGTAGAGCCTAAGCTTGTTTGAAGCGTTTACCCTACTTCGGCGATTGGTCAAAGGGTAATGCAGCGTTATAACTCCCTTGCCCTTGTTTGGCGCATACTCGATGTGGGTTTTCCGAGTCAGCTTCGAATCAAGGATTACCCCTAGATACTTGACGTCTGAACGCCAAGGTATCGGTTCGCTGAATGCTCTGACGTCGTCTCCAGGTCGGTGACGTCGCTTTGAGAAGAAAACTGCCGTGCTCTTTTCTGGATTGACCTCGACTCGCCAGAGTCTTAGCCCCTCCTCGAGAGCGTCCATCGCCGTTTGCAGTCTCTGCATGATGAACAATTACGAACCTAGTAAATTGCTCATAATAGATGAAATGTTACCTGCTTTTCGAGGAAGCTGCAAATTCCATCGCTAGTACGCCAACAAGGTATGGCATTAAAATGTATGCTTTGGTTAATGCTAAAGTGTTTAATACATCTAACTTGGAAATATATCCAGGTGAACAACCTGACGGCCCCTCCACGCAAGACAATAAAATGGAAAGTGTTGTTTTGAGATTATCGCCACCGTTCTTAAACAGCGGACGAAATATTGCTATGAATAATTATTTCGCATCAATTCCGTTGGTAGAAAAACTCTTAGATAAGGATAAGGAAAAATAAAAGAAAAATTCCAAGTTTCTTTATCAATATAAAAGAAAGACCTGCAAACAGCAGCATGTTCGCCTTTTTTTTAAAAACCAGCGTGTTAGTTCCGTATGTACCTAAGAAACATAAAAATTAATTGCTTTTTTCAACTATGCACACAGATGATGAAATAGATGAAATTGACCAAAAAAAACCCCAAACTCATAACTTTCTACAATAAAACAAAGGCGGCGTCGACATTGTTGATGAAATGGTCTTTCTATATTCTACTGCAAGAATCAGTTAAAGGTGGCCCCATACCATTTTCTATTGTTTGTTGAATATAGGTAGCATAAATTTCCAGATTATTTATTTCTTTAACACAAATAATAAGTTAGATCGTCGAATTTATTTGAAGCACTTGGCAATAAATCTAATGAAACCATTTGTGTTGTCAAGATTAACAATACCAAATATACCAATCGAATTGAAGACATCAATACGAAAACTTGCCGGAGTTGAGGAAGTTGAAGCCTCAACCAGTGCGAGCGTTACCGGTATGTGTGCAGTTTGCCAAAGACGCAAAAACAGAAAAACAAAAAGATCTGTTATGGTACCAATACTATTCATAATTGATCCCATGAGTAAGGGGGGTGTAAATGGTCACCATGCCAGGTGCCCCTTGTTGGCATGGGAGACGTGAATAAAACAGGGTACCGCCCTGTTTCCCGAGTTCTGGACTGATTAAGACTGGTCATCTATCCAGCCACGCATCCCTTGGGCTCGGTCCTTTGCCACAGAATTTAGGATTTTTAGCGAGGTTGTCTCTTCTTGGTCCGGGTGGTTAAGCCAAGACTCCCACACCCTCTTGCCCGTGAGACATGATCACGGCAGCAGGGAAGGCGCGGTGTATTGGTGTTGCAAAATTGCCCCACCGGCTTCATTTACCTCAGTGCAGGCTCATTAGTCACGTAACTATAGCTTGGGCAGAGTAGTTTCGTCCGCGAGATCGTTTTCACTTGGCTAGGGGGCGGATTTTATTCCGTTCTAGCACAGTCACTTGCTCTTTACCATGTCGTGGGTTTTATACCACTCAGGCACTGGGTCACTGAAAGAGATAAGCTTATCACGATCCTTCCCAGAGTAGATAGCCAATCCTTTGGTCATATATTCTGGGATTTCTCCTATCCGCCACCTGGAGACGCGCCCAATCGGTAACCAACCACATGGGCTTTTTGTTCTTACTTTTATAGCAAGTAAATAAAGAAATTTTATTACATAATAACAAAAACCTTTTTTTCCAAAGTAAGCAGTGTTTGTTATAACAGGTCATCATAATGCAATCATTTATTGTGTGAGCAAAATGCTCACACACGACAAACGGCGTAATTTTTCGATAGCGACAAATGCCGGGTTAAGAATAAGTAGCACCAGTGGTAAAATATTAAATTATGTTGTACAATCTATTGATAGAATTCAGGTCCTTCCACTATCATAAAAGCAAAGTCTTGTGTTTTGATATTTAGGTTTAGCGTAGAATAATGCATCCACCACTTAAAATTACTACGTATTAAGGTGTTCCTATGAATGCACTTGGATTGGCAATTATGTAACATCGATATTACAAAAGATCAAGAGGTATATTGTAAAGATACTACTACAACTGTCAATTTCAGGTTTCAAATTATTTTGAATTTAATGTAACTCTACACAACTTCGACATTAAGCAATTTAATGTGTTCGCGGAAGTGCTGCTTTTATACGACCAACATTGAAATTGTGAAACCGTAATCCAAGATAAAAGACAACCACCGAATGATTTATTTTCAACAGCCAATTGATTTAAACCACTACACCATGAAATTTCCTCCAATTAATTATATATCGTTTTTCATCAAACAAAAATTTTGTGTAAATTTGAATAAATTGATCTCAAATACGCCTGCTGTTGCGTGAAATATTAAAGAATACAAAATTGACATCGTTGAATATTCCATAAATCATCCTTTTAGAGTGGATTGTGCATTGTTTTCGCACAAATCTCTAAGAAGGTGGAAGATGCGCCAAGGTGGTTAAACTTTATCACAACCAGTAACAAAATTGAGATATTCGCCAAGGCGATGTAGGTACAAAATAAAAAGAAATATATTAACTCTAAGGAACAATAACTATAACAATTGTTTAAATTTTAGCTCATTTTGTGTATTTCAAATTTAAAGCTAAAAAATCAAAGATCTTGCCATAAATTTTAAAGAATGCTCTACAAATCAGATCCTTATAAAATGCTAATAGGCACCGTATTCGAGAAAAATACTTATGCGCGTACGCTTACACACTAATGCACGCATGATTATATTCACATTCACGAAAGAACACGCGCAGGCACGTTCCCAAGTACCCAAACACGCACGCTCATACACATAGTCAAACAATTTCTACACGTACATATAATGCACGCATCCACAGCCGCACACACTTTCGAAGTTAAGTACGCACGCGCGGTTTTTTGCACGCGCAACTCGCACGCACGTTTGCTCACAGAGCCTTCTCATAAGATTTTAACATGTGATGGCAACATTTTGTTACGGTAACTTTCTGAAATAAAGTGATTCTGCATTAAATTACAACGACCTTAATTGAAAACGCTAATCTAAATCTTTTATGTTATTCTCAAATAATAAGTTCAATATTCAAATATTAAAACCGTCCTGTATAAATGTTTCTCAGTACGTGGAATAGATTTTAAAACTGTTTAGAAATTCGTTAAAAACAAACAAACACTCTTCCTTGATATACACTTTTGTTATTTCAAATAGTTCTTGGTCGAAATAAATGTTATTGTAAAACCACTTTTAAAACCTAGCAGCTCGCTTTAGCATTTCTTTGTAAAATATTGTAACCGCTGCTCGTTAGATTTGGTGGTCGTTAAAATTATTTGTAAATAAGTTCTATGAAAAGATTAAATGCTTAAATGTATTTGTTACATGCTCATGTTTGCTGAAATGTTATTTGTTATATCTGCACGTGTTTGTTGCTCTAGTTTTATGGGTTATAACGTTCCTTCTCTTTTAGTAATTTTAGAAATATTTGTAACGTGGGTCGATAATCATACAAACTTTATTCTGTTTGAAAAAGGCAGGCAACTCGATTTGCTTAGCTGTGTTGCAATTTGCCTAAACTAGCAGAAATATTTTAAAAGGTGGTTTGCATTCCCCTGTTAACAACGAAATTCAATAGAATAAATTATCGTATTTTGATTTTTTAATTCTAGAAAGGTTTTGCCTTTGTATATATTTTCAATTGCTTTCTCAGAATATTCTACACCAATATCGGTGGGAATAGTTTTAAGTTCCTTCCTTGTTTTCAAAGTTTTATAAATGCAGCTTCAGCTTTGGAAAAAAGTGTCTTATTGATTCGACTTCTCTCTTTACTGATTTGAAGCGAGATAACCCTGGATAACAAAGGAGATATTAGATTTAATAGAGAATAGAAAAAAGCTTAAACCTTTAAGAGAATTGGATAAAGTTAGAAATAATATAGTACATGATTGTAGTAAAGCTAGAAATAAATGGTTGGAGGAAAATTATAAGGGAATACAAGATAATTTGAGAGTAGGTAAGACAGACAGGGCTTACAGTGCAGTTAAAAAATTTTGCTGGGAAAATAGGAAAAATATAATAGTATTAAAAATAAAAATAATGAGCTTCTAATAAATGAAGTTGAGGTAGCAGATAGATGGAAAAGATATTTAAAAGATTTATATAAAGGAGACCATATGGATGAGTTGGAGAACGACCATGAAGAGGATGTAGAAATAGGGTTCTCAATATTAGGAGAAAAATTTGATAGACTTGTTAGGGATCTTAAACTAAATAAAGCGCCGGGGATAGACGAAATACCCGCAGAATTAATAAAATATGCAAGTCAGAAAACTTTAGACAGGTTATATGAACTAGTAAAAGTAATATATGACACAGGTAAGGTCCCAATAGACTTCGAAAAAAATATTATTATTTCAATCCTAAAAAAGTCAGGAGCTGATAGGTGTGAAAATTTTAGAACGGTTAGTTTCACTTCCCACGCTTCCAAAATACTAACAAAAATAATTAAAAATAAAGTAGAAGCTTTAACTAAGAATTATTTAGGCGAAGACCAATATGGTTTTCGTAAAGACAGAGGGACTAGAGAACCGATACTAAGGATTAAGGAAACTATCAAAAAAAGGTTACAAAAAATGAAAAGACTCATTTCGCGTTTGTAGAATAGTTCAAGCTAGACAAATGTTTTTTAAAATGAAAGACTTACTATACCCTACTCACGTTAAATATGGGATGACGTTTGTGCTTTATATTTGCTAAATAAAACAGTTTTTTTCAGAACTAAAACACTTTATACATTGCAAATTTCGAGTATTTAACATTTAGAATGCCTAAACATTTGGATTTCCGCGCACAAGAAATGGTTTCTCTGATCAGCAAATACACATAAAATAACTAACCAAGACAACGCAGCATTTATTTGAATTATGACGTCATCCCATATTTAACGTGAATAGGGTATAATAGCTAATAGTATTAGTTTAGATAATAGAAAAAGTTTCTTAAAGTCGTACGTATGGAGCGTTCTATTATACGGTAGTGAGACTTGGACAATTAAAGATAAGAAAAACTTGGTGTTATAGCAGAATGCTAAAGATTAGTTGGACAGATAGAGTAACAAATTAAGTTTATAAAAAGATAGGTGAACAACCTTTTATGTGGAAACAATTAAAAGCTGGGAGAGAGATAGAATGATAGGGCACCAGTTAAGACACGAGGGACTCTCTAGTAAGGTCTTAGATTATAAATTACCAAATAAAAATAGAGTAGGAAGACTTAGACAAAGCTATATTAGTCAAATTATTAGAGATTTAGGTTGTGAAGAGCATGTACCTTTTAAGACTAGCTCAGAATAGAAAAGAATTTAGAGCTGCGTCAAACCGATATTAAGTAAGTTCGAAAACAAAACAAAAAAATAAATAGAAATCGGTTAACTAAATGTCACCATAGTATAACTCACAATTAGTTAGCGGTCTGGCATGTTGGTAGCGATTCTTTGCTTAAGCCTTACCATAACATATAATTTAATAAACGTCACCATGACATAACTCACAATTAGTTAGCGGTAGCATGTTGGCAACGGTTCGCGGTTTAAACCTCACCATAACACATAACTTAATAGACGTCTCCATGACATAACTTACAATTAGTTAACAATCTGGCATGTTAGTAGCGATTCGTTGGTTAAGCCTTACCAAAACATATAATTTAAAACTTTTCTTTTTTGGTGGGGATAACCAAGTAATATTTCATTTCCATATAAATGAGAACCATGTAAACATGTTGGAGTTCTTTCACAACCATCAGATTGCTAATATCTATGTAGAGCTAGGTAGATAAGAAAAAGATAGAAGGGTATAGGAAGACCTAGACCAAGCTATATTAATCAAATTATTTGAAATTTAGGTTGTGAAGAATATGTAGAACTTTTTAGATTAGCACAGAATAGAAAAAAAGTCAGAGCTGCGTCAAACCCATCTTAAGTAAGGTCGAAAACAAAATGATGGTGAGAGGTTAATGTCTCTAAAATTTATACGATCGACAAACTTTGTAAAAGCTTCTTGACAATAGGTCTATTAAACTGTCTGAGCCAAATTATCAGAACACATCAAAATATATATAAGAATTATTTGCTAATTATTTGCTTTTTTTGCTGATAAAACCAATTTTTTGGTATATCTGTAAAAAAGTTACAAGTGGCTAGATAGCTTAATATTAAGCTAACTAAAAAAATATCTACATAAAATAAAATAAAACAATTAACAATATATAAACTATTTGCTATTTTTTTGCTACCTTTTGCAAAGAAAAAAAATCAAATTTTCAAATAATAAAAAAAAAATCAATATCTACAAGAGTAAAGTACATTAAAGAAATTAATTGCTGGCATGACTAAAAAATATCTACGTTTTATTAATTATTTACTCTTAAAATATGCAACTCCCAAGTTAACAGAAAACATCAAAATATACATATATATATATATATATATATATATATATATATATATATATATATATGAATTATTTGCTAATTATTTGCTTTTCTTTTGCTGATGAAACCAATCTGTAAAAAGATACAAGTGGCTAGATAGCTTAATATTAAACTATCTAACCAACTGAAAAAACAAAATAAAATAAAAATATTAACAATATATAAATTATTTGCTATTTGTTTGCTACCATTTGCAAAAGAAAAAAAATCTAATTTTCAAATAATAAAATAAATATCAATATCTACAAGAGTAAAGTACATTAAAAAAATTAATTGCAGGCATGACTAAAGAGTACCTACGTTTTATGAATTACTTACTCTTAAAATATGCAACTCCCAAATTATCAGAACACATCAAAATATATATAGGAATTATTTGCTAATTATTTGCTTCTTTTTTGCTGATAAAACCAATTTTTTGCTATATCTGTAAAAAAGTTACAAGTGGCTAGATAGCTTAATATTAAGCTATCTAGCCAACTAAAGAAAATACCTACACAAAATAAAATAAAAAAATTAACAATATATAAATTATTTGCTATTTTTTTGCTACTATTTGCAAAAGAAAAAAAATCTAATTTTCAAATAATAAAATAGAATATCTACAAAAGTAAAGTACATTAAAGAAATTAATTGTTGGCATGACTAAAGAGTACCTACATTTAGTGAATTACTTACTCTTAAAATATGCAACTTCCAAATTATCAGAACACATCAAAATATATATAGGAATTATTTGCTAATTATTTGCTTCTTTTTTGCTGATAAAACCAATTTTTTTGCTATTTCTATTTTAAGAGTAAATGATTCATAAAACGTAGGTATTCTTTAGTCATGCCAGCAATTAATTTCTTTAATGTACTTTACTCTTGTAGATATTGATATTTATTTTATTATTTGAAAATTTGATTTTTTACTTTTGCAAATTATTGTAGCAAATAATTTATATATTGTTAATTTTTTTATTTTGTGTGAATATTTTTTTTAGTTGGCTAGATAGCTCGATATTAAGCTATCTAGCCACTTGGAACTTTTTTTTACAGATATAGCAAAAAAATAAGTTTTATCAGCAAAAAAAAGCAAATAATTAGAAAATAATTCCTATATATATATTTTGATGTGTTCTGATAATTTGGCTCAGACAGCTTAATAGACCTCTAGACAATTGTAAAACAGTTGATATACGAACAATATGACTAATTTTTTTATTAAACTATTGGACATGTTCTCACGAAGAAGCGACATCTATGTTACTAGCCTAAACTTATCACCTAAACCGAAAGAGTACAAGGTTCACTCTCAGAAATCAAAATTTTTTATTTTTATAAATTTAGAAATAGCTTTCAATAAAGGTTTCTCAGTTGTACAGTATGACACATTTTCCGTTTCGATGCTCATGATCTTCGTGTTCGCCTTTTTCGAGCAAATTGGTAAATGTAGGAAGGACAGATTCGTTTGTCATGGCAGAAGCAAATATTTATTTTATAGAATACAATTTGTAAGGAAACCGTTCCCTTTATTGATTAATAAATCGTGTTTGGTTATGTACTTTATAAATTTCGAAACAATGCAAAGCGTGTTGTGTGTCGTGTTCCGATCGAGCAAACTCTAACAAAGAATAAATCAGTGGACAAATCGGATGGGGTGGTGAAAATATAATGTTAACCAACACGTAACTGTCAATATTGGATAATGGGTTTCCTTTCTTTTTATTGATAGGCGTTTGTTAAAGAGGAATTTGTATGCAGATTTTCACGCTATTTTTGCATTCTTTTAGCTTTTCCTTCTTTACTCAACCCCTTTGGAGTCGATGTTAATCTCCGTTTCCTATTTTCATGGAATTCTAGTATTCCGAACGTATAGTTTGCAGGGATAATTCAAAAAGCATGCAGCTTCTTTTTGGCCAAATTACTTAAAAACTTGATGCTGGATTTTTGTATAAACGAAAGTTTTGTGCAAACTTAAGTGCTTACTAAAGTTTTGACATTAATGACTGCTACATTGTGAGATTAGCGTCGGTGTTTAAATTTGCTACGCAGAGCAGAATGTCGTTGACCGGCAAGTCTTAAATAACCTCATAAGTGCACGAACATGACAAGCCTTAAATAGCGTTGACATCATTATCTGAAAGCTCAGTTTAAAGCCTGCATTGTGCTATGTTCTGAAGTATGACGTAACAGTGCTATATAGATGGCTCGAGCACAATTATTATTTTTGTTGCCATTTATAAATACCTTTAGAACTGTAATAAGCATTTAATTCTATTATTTAGATTATTTTCAGTAATGTATGCAGGAAATATGATAAAAACTTTCTCGAGGCCTGAATATTGTTACGAACTACTATGAGGCAACTCGTCAAACACACAAGCTACATAACCCAAGTGCATTCTCCAGGAATCGAGAATGTTCGAGCACATACCAGAGTATGAATCTTTTATTTAATTCAGGGTATAAATAAGACTGCTGATGAAGTACAGAGTTAGTCTATATCCGAATGTCGAATATAAATTATATCGTGTAAATTTAATTAGTTACGCTTTTGAAAGTCCTATAGTAAATATAAAATTGTGTTATGTGAACGTGTATATTGTACCGCCAGCTTGTAAAATACATAAATAGACAAAAGTGTAATAAATAAATTATAGTAGTGTTCAGTGTTATCGAGAAACCTTATGGTTAAGAATTTGACTTTAAGAAGATATTAGTGCTTGTAAATAGCATTAGTGTGATGGTGCTTCATTGTTAATTGGACTAAAAACATCTATAAATAAGGCATATACTGTTAATTATACTTGTGAACAGTGAGTAATAAAGACTTGTTATTACTTGTTTTAAATTGGCGAAACGCGTTAATAGTAGCCCGTTACAATATAAACTCGCGTTTTACATTATAAACACAATAATATGACTCTCAGTATACAAACACTTATAATAAGACAAGATACCTGACTGTTAGACCAAACAACACCACTTATCCAAACAAATTTCAATAAAAAGAACAAAAATTTCGTTTTAACAAATTTTCGTTTGTCGGTCGATCGTGATAAGACATCCACTAGACTTGAAGTTGGTAGGTATTACTAAATTGTGGTCTTGTAATAATGCCAAAGAGTCCAGAACTGAACGAGATAAAGCCATTAAGCAAACTATGGTATGAGTCTCAGCTACAAGTGTTATATAGAGAACCAATATAAAGTAAACAAATGCTAAGGATATAGAAGTATCTATTGCGTAATTTCTGCTAGTACGCGAGACTCTACAATTAGGTAAATAAGTCGCACGATTCAGCTAGGAGTACAATTTGAGCTTGAATATGAATTTGCAAGTATTCTGAAATAAATTATTAAATTTATTATTAAAGTACATATATCTATATAAATGTACCTGTGTAGGTAAACTACGCAGTCGAATTTAGTAATATATACAGTATAATCGTCTTGTTATGACGGAATTAAGTGTTAGTAAACTGTTAATAAGTATCAGTATTGATCTATGTAGGAGCATATCAGTACCAACATGCAGGTTCCTCTGTAAATAATTCTTAATAATCAGACTTACATTGAGCCGGATAAAAAACAGTGTATGAAGTTTGTTCAACGATAGTAACCTCTTGTTAAGATGAGTGGAATAAGTTAATTTAAGATGATTTTAAAATCAGAAATATTCACGAATTGAAAAAAAGAATATGTGCATGGACGATGAATATTATCCCATTATGGCTTCGGTTTGGAATGATTCCAAATAAAACACTGGTAATAAATTAAAAAGAAATATAATTAATGGTATAACTGAAAATGGCAGTATGACATGCGGGATCTCTTGGTTTAAATTAAAACTTTATATATAAAAGAAATATATATATATATATATATATATATATATATATATATATATAAATACTTAAATTTTATAAGGGGTGTCGACCTAATAATTAAATCAAACAATTTTCATTAACATTATTTTTATTAATGCTGTGGCAATTTTCCAAGCTTTCGTTGTCTGTTGGACAACTTCATCGGGGATCTAAAAATTGTGATACAGTGGAACAATATTCTGAATCGATTACTTACATTATTATAATTGATTCGCATAAAACCATACAAATATATCAATACTTAACATTAAAAGTTAAATATCACAGTAAAATTCACTTTCAAATACATTATTCTTACATTATTTATTTAGAAGGTTGATGTTCACCTCGTGCTGGGTTGGATTAAAAAGGATATAAATCAAGCGTAGTTTTTAATATAAACTAATTGCGCCATTTCATATGTTAGGTGATCAAGTTTGATAATAACTTGTCAATTTTTCTATGTATTGAGTATGTTCCGATTGTCTTCATTGGTTAGTAGTTACTTCGTCTCTGGTTTTGATGTCTTGTAAATGTAGTAGATAGGTATAAATGTTACTTAGTTGTTGTGTGTCCGTTTTTTTTTCCGCCTTTTGTTTCCATATATGGTACATTTCTAGAATTAATCTCTTGTTGTAATTCAATTGTTTTGCTAAGATTTTTGGATTATTCCAATCAATCGTATGATCGAGATTGTTCAAAATATGCTCTGCTAATGCACAGCGATTTTTATTCGCATGAACACTTTTGTGACTTGACAGTCGTTGTTTTAGTAAGGCGCTAGTATGTACAATATATTTTTGCTCACAGCTACAAGTTAGTTGGTATACCAAATTTCTAATTTTTTACTTTTCCTGGCTAGCTCAACGAAAATTCACGGAGTTTTTAAATTAAAATAAAACGCAGCAATATCACAAAGCATTTATACAATATAAAATATCTTCTTTCATACAAAAGCATTTACAACGTGGCTTCTTTTAAACATAAAATAATTTCTAAGAAGTCTTTGTTACACACGAAATTATTGATGTTTACCTTATTTTATATTTACAGAATTAAACTTATCTTTTTGAGGATCTTTCACATGGCTATAAATTATTTCTTCGCTGGCAAGATTTGTTTTGGCCAGAAAAATTCTTGATATATAATCTATTAAAGGTCAGAGTATATCGAACTCTAAACACAAACTCCTGGTAAAAAAACCCTCACACAAGAAAAAAATTATTAGGATTATCTTAAACTAGATCTAAATACTCTAGTATTAATTAAAAATAAATCTAACAGTGATAGTTGGGGAATCCACAAAACGCTTCCCGTAATTAAAAATCTTCTTATTTTAAATTGATTTTCAAATCGGCTTACGGGTTTTTCCAAATTATAATTCCTGATTTCTAATAGCAATTATCAAAGTACCTTTTTCGGTTAAATCTTCTTTTCAATCATTTAATACATCTTTAAAAATAGCTTTATATTGAAGAATTTTGCCTTTTCTTCGTAATTAATAATTCCATTTCTGTATGTAATTTGGGTTTAAAAACATCTCTTAAATATTCATTGCAGCTATCAAACCACAATATGTTTACTACATATTTCTATTACTATCTTCGCATAGCAACAGCTTACGCTTTTTAATTAAAATAACATTTTGTGCTCTAATGAATGAAATCGAATGAACGAATCCCTCCTTGATAAGCGCTTCTTTATATACAAATTATTCTATTTTCAAAAATTTTTCCACAACAATCTCGAACATTATGATGTAAAATATCCAGGAATGCCCAATTACCGTATAAAATTGCGATATTTTATTACTTTCTTATCTGTTCTAGCTATTCGTGACACGTTCGTCTTTGTCCTTGTTTATCATATGCTATTATTGTTGAATGCGAAGATTATAAATTATTTGTTATCAATTGTTCCAGGGATTTTACGTGTTATTTTCAATGTTCAAGCTGCTTCTTGGAATAAAAATGTTTATTTAATGAGTTTATACGAATTCGACGTATTACTAAAACCCAATGACTCATCTTCTATAAAGTTCTTTTATTTTAGTCAATTTCTACAATCCACGGGTTAATTAATTTTTTTTTATTGCTTTTTAATGCAAAAGGGTTTGCGCTTTATAGGAAATATTTGCTTTCAGTACACAAAATTATGTATTAATTTTGGGGTTTATAAATACACGTTTATTTTAGTTTTCAAACGAAATGCGTAAAGCTGTACCTTTTTATGTTATTTACAGCAAATCAAATGCATTTTACGGTATCTTCCAATTTACATATCCAAATTACGTTACCTGCTATTTATTTACAATATCCTTATATCATACAGGGTGATTATTTATTCACGCCCAATTTACGTTTTTGCATTGTACATCAATGAATAAAGGTACCGATTGTATTATACGAGGCGTAACCATGAATTTACGAAAAATTCCATTTTTTCCGAATTCTATTATATTTTAGTGGGATTTATTTTTAGAATTAGTGTTTCAAAGGCCTCTCGCGACCCCTTGTCACGTCAATATATATATATATATATATATATATATATATGTGTGTGTGTGTGTGTGTGTGTGTGTGTGTATATATATATATTACTGCGAAAGCTGCTCTTTTAACGCTCCGCGATTAGGTCGACATTAATTGCTACGAACTCTCTGATGCTAAGATGAAGCTTATATTCAAAACGCCCCAAAACTTGGGTGCCATTTAATTGCTACGAAAGCCCCACAAGTTGGGTCGACAAAAATTGCTACGAACTTCGGTTACTAAAATTCTAATTAATTCGAGCCTGATTGAATTTTCCAGCTCTATTGCTACTAAAGCACCTAAATTTGGAAACCATAATTCTGCAATCTCCGGTTTTCCCGAAGTCCCACATTCATAGGCGCCAAAATGCTACAAATCTTCGGTGCAGCTTATATCTAAAAAAGAACTTAAGATATTTTTGTTCGGCAATGAAGTATGCCACGGCAGCTCAGCTACTTTCTGTAAATAAAACTAACTATTCAAAAGAAATTTTGCTACGGTAAATCTCTTAACTTTATTAACATACTTGCCGAAGAATACACTCCAAGCTCAACATAAAATTTCTCATACATTCATTCTTAATACATTATGCGCATCACCTTTTTAAAATAACACATTTGTTTAAAATACTTTTACCCACATAAAAATTTTCAATTCAATTATTATAAAAGTAACAGGACTTTACCACATTCCTTACTTTACCTCGGGTTTAATACGAGCTCATAGTAAAACCTTAATCCTTTGTGCTACTATTCGCACATCATTCTTTCAAAAAGTCCCGTTTATCTTGTACATACATCAAATATTATAATACTCATAAATTTCCACATAAAGTACAGTAAAATAATACTACTAAAAAAGTTCAATCTATAACTCTTCCACAATTTGTCTTTTAGTTCATAACCTTCAACCACAATGCACAATACACCAGTTTATACACAAACACAAACAAAACAGTTACCTGGATTTAATCACTGCACACTGGCCTACCATCATACCATCAACGACTGCTGCCTTGAGGAACGCCCCCAATCTGGATTGCAATACCCAGGTCTGCAACGAAGTCATCTGACCTTCCACTTACATTGTACAAAATTCAGTCTCAAGTGTCCTATTTCAATTCTTGCAAACGAAAATATAATAGGCTGTACTTACATACATTAACTTTGTTTCAACTTGCGCTAGAAGTACTTTTTCTTGGAGCCGTCAGCTGGTAGTACGCTAAGCGTAGTCTGCTTGTCGAAAAACTAAGTGCGAGTAAGAGCTTCACGCTATTCGAACTAAGAGATCTAAGCGATCTAAGAGATCTGGGGATGTAAGGGATCTAAGAGAGCTAAGAGAGCCCTACCATCATCTGTTGGGGTTTATATAGTCTTCTTCTGTCCCTCTAAAGCTTCTAAATTCCGGAAACTTTCAACAATACAAAGAAACAACTTTTAACCGTTCACAATTCTTCGTAATTTTCTACCCAAACACCTACTGCCACCGAAATCTTGGAATTTACACGATACAAACAAAACATTTTCTCCGTATTCCTTTTAACCGTCAACAAATTCAGTGTATCCGTTCTAACTGACAATACTGTTCAAAACATTTTCTTGAATTTCAACAATCCCACTCTAAAATCTTGTATATATTTTTCGCAGCTGCCTATTTAAACTACGCGCCTATTGCAACATATTTTTATTTGGCTCCCTTTAACATACGTATTAAAATTTTCTATTTCTTACTTACTACTCATTCCATTTTATATATTTCTACCACGAGTTATATCTTTTTCATTCTAACATGCATTCTACATCAACTACCCTTCCTACTTTCTGCCTTCCCCGTTGTCAACACTCAATCAAACCCTATCTCCCTTATCCCTATGCGATCAATAATCTCTCTTTCTTTCTTGTTTGTACGTTTTATCTGTAACCTATCTATCATTTCCTCACTCAAAGAAAACCTTCAAACTATGTCTATGTTAATACGTGGTATTTCTATCCTACTTTTATCCATTCTAACAAATAACCTCTCCTTGTTTCGCTGTTGACGACCTAATACTCTTTCTTTGTCTCGCTGTCTTCACCCTAAATCAACTAACACTTAACACGCGATATCTTTTTAACGAGTCTATAAATTCGTTATAATTGACAGCTCTTAGAATTCGTATGTTATATGTGCACGTTATCTGCCTCTTATAACGATACTTGGAAACTCAGCGACGGTTACACTTGTTTCTACAAAACACTTTCACAACTTTTCGTAAATAATAACTGCTGTAAACAATACGCCGAAACCAACGGTTTAAAATGCTCAAGTTTTTTGAAAATAAATATTCAATTTTGATATAATTCAACTCATGAAATTAACAATGCTAAAGCTTTACCTTTATGCTCTACCCTTATACACGACGATGGTTAAATATGTATATGATATAGTACACGCTATTTTACACACGGACTGTTTTTAATTAAAGGATTATGCTAAATTACATTATGACACACGCTAAAGGATGATGCTAGATTAACTTGAAATACTACAGTACCCTTACTAATTTCTATGCTAGAGATTTGAAAAGAGTTTCAAATTGTAGATGGTTATTTCTACATGCTGAAACGCTAAATTATATATCAAATGAATTACTAATGTCGTTTTAACACTCAAATATAGCTATGATAACGCTGCACGCCGATGTAATTAACGTTGAGTTTTCTACTGCCTGCCACCGCTGTGTCTCTAGACAACCTAAAATTTAAATATGCCCCGACTAGCTCAGTCTAGTCTATACGAAGTGTACAACGTTACGATAACAAAGAATTTACCCCCTTTTTATCTAATACTTTCCTACTTGAATAAGACAAACGAAATTGACCAAAATTTATATAATGACAAAGAAAAAAATGTATACACTTTACAGTTATATATATATATATATATATATATATATATATATATATGTTTATGTATTTAGCAAATGTGCTACATTAAATGCGTGAATGCAATATTCAAACTATAAATACCTTCGATAGCAGGACCATATGCGTAACAACAACAATTAATATGATATAATGCGTAACAGAGACTTACCAATCGCTGTAGATTATCACTTCATTCAACACGCAATAATATGGAACAAAGGAAACAGGAGTGATATTTGGTAATTGGAGTGTTATACTATTACGTACGGTCACTAGTTATAACCACTGGTGAGTCTTTGTTATATAATTAAACATGTGATTGACACATCTCAACACATACGAAATTTTAAACACGTCGGTACAATTAGTAAGGTTCAACTAACTATAATTTTGAAAATGAATGGATTTTGTAGATAAGAACCAGTTCTATGTTGTACAATATAGACTGGATTTACCATCATTTATTTAATAATAAATTAAATTACAATTGGCGGGAACAATATATATATATATATATATATATATATATATATACATACTACTCGACAAAATAAACCCCTGAATATCAAATAATAATAATATCAATTTGTTTATCCCCAAAATTATAGCTCCCTTTAGTTAGTTTAAAGCTAGCCAAAATTACACTGTACTCTATTGGAAACACTCTAGACGTTCAATGACCTTTTCCTTTTACGTAAATTTTCACGTATAAAAAGATTTTTGGTGACCCTTTACATAAATATTCTGGTATAATAGAAAATATAAAAATGTTCAATAAAAAAGAAAATAATGCCTTATGCTATTTAGATAAAGTTCTGACCTGTAGTTTTCTTTGAGAGTCTTTTTGTTCTGCTACTGCGTGCTGTTGACCAGTGCCCCTTGATTGTTTTCAGTTGAGTTCACTTGTTGATTTTATGAAATCGTTTGTCCAAACCCCATTCAATGCTTAAAACAATCCTTTGTTTTGTGCTCCGATGCGTAGATGCAAACCAATATTTTTATTCAACTTTAGATTGATTTAGATTCGGATTTATTTCTTATAGTTTCCCAGGGTTTCACTTATTACTTAAATTTATTACTTAGATTTTCCCAGATTTCCCAGAGTTCCCAGCGCCGCTTTCTAGTTAACGGCAAAACTTTTTTCGTATATTTTTCACTACTATTTTAGTTTCAACCTTTTCTGTCACGACTTTCACGCAATATAATTATTTAATTTTCTATGTTCACTTTTACGTAAATTTTTTATTTAAATTGATGTAGGGCGTGCTCAAGCTGTTTATCAAATTTGAGTAATATATAAAGCAACGCCTCCATTCGTTATCGGCGTACTACGGTCAAGGTTTAAGGCATGTTATAGAATATTGTCAACACTCTGGCCTTTCTCAGGTATGAATTTGATAATAGTCCGCGGGAACAATGCCTAAAATTCATTCTAGTTAGTTTGTATGATTCGTCTGTCTTTATAGGAAAGAAAGATTTATTTGACTTTTTCTTAAATCTTTTGAGGGTATCTATATCTTTCAGCTTCTCAAAGTCAAAATTCTTTTTTTTTAAATTTTTAAGTTTAAGGGCGGTTTTCATAAATACGATGTTGTAGTCGGGGTCTGTATCTGCTTCTGGGTAGTTTCTACAGTCTTTTACTTCATTTCTAAACCATTGTCTAACAAGAATGTAATCTATTTGATATCTTCCTATATCTCCTGGCATCTTCACGTATATCATCTTCTAGCACGATGTTGAAATAACGTGTTTGTGGTGGTTAAATTGTTTTTTGTCGCAAAATTCTACCAGCCTATTATCCCTGTCAATTCTCATGCCTAGACCAAATAAACCTACTACCGCTCCTTCCATACCCTCGCCTACCAATGCATTAAAATTTCCCGTAAGTATTAAATGTTCATGTCCTTTTACGTATCTTGGTATGTCTTTGATATCTTTGTAGATCGCTCCTATTTCTTCCTCATTGTAGCTGTAGGTGGGCATATATACTTGTATTATTACTCTATTTTCCAGTTTAAAATCTAATCTAACCATGGGTACTCTTTTGTTCTTTTGTAAGTAGTTTTTTACACAGTGTGCTATCTTTTTTCGAGTAACTATACCCACACCCGAATTACCTTCCTTTGATCCTGTGTGAATTACTCTAAAGTTTCCTCTCCAAGAATCCCCCGAACTTCGTTAATCCCTACTATGCTTAATGCTAATCCATCCATTTCAATTTTCAAGTTCTATTACTTATCTACTTGCTTCATACTTCTGAAATTTCCACGCTCTGACTTGAAAAATGTCTCCGACTCTCTTTCTAAACTTTCCGATCACATCTCCGAAGTACTTCTCTCCAGGGGATCCGAATGGGGGACAATTCTGACTCCGGAATCTTTTACCCCAGAGGATGCCATCATCTTAAGTACAATTTTAGTACGCTGTGTATTTGGGAGGTAATGTGGTAGTTTCCCGTTGCCATCCACATCGCAGTAGTATGTCTTAGAATGCTATACCGACCCCTATGGTCTCTGCTTAGAGGTTGCTTTTGTTGTGTCAACCTTAGGATAATGAAAGTTACCGGATAAAATTTATGGTTTAGGTTCAACACAAGTAAAATAGGTATATTAAGAGAAGTTTATATCCCCCTATTACAAATACTTACCTGTTTACTAACTTCGTCATTAGGAAAATGATTAACGCTTTAATATTCAATTTTTTTGTTGTTGAATTCTTAATTTATAATTATATGCTTGACTGGTTTTGAAACATTTAATTGCAAACTCTACGTTTGATGATTTAAGTTAAACATAAGTGAGGCCAGAAATTATTAATAGTGACACCAATATTTGTAGAAATAGTCCTTCTTATACAGAGTTGTGTATAATTATTTGAATTGAAGTATAGAAGTTTCATATAACAAAGAATTAATATCTGTTTCGGGTTCATATCTTTTAATGTTTGTTGTATTTTTAAATTTTGGGACGCAAGTTGCGGTCTCGTGTTTACATTTCACTAAAATGTGTTTCTTTCAGGCATACCCTATGTTCGTGATTATTGATTGTCATAACGGTATACAACCCTAGAGTTCCTGCACCATCCCTGGGTTAGCTATTTGTTTTAATATTTTTAGGAGCAGTGGCGCTCAACTTTGTTTTACTGTTTTCGTTTTCTTCACTTTCTCCTGACCTCCCCTGGTCATTGTTCAACCGCAGACGTGAAGTATGGAGCTAGTTCGGTAACACTTATCTAATCGTTTGTCTAACGGTAGCAGTATCTGAAATTTTAGCTAGTTCGGTAACACTTACCTCATCGTTTGTCCAACGGTAGTAATATCTGAAATTTTTTGTTTTATTGACACTTTTCAATCCCAACATAGGGCAAAAGTCTTTCAATATTTTACGTATTTTATTATGACTTTTCATAACCAAGTGAAATATAATACCCGTTTCATAGTTCCGAACAACTAGGTTTGTATACATTTTTATTTCATCAAGCTAGTGCGACATTTTGCACACCCTGTTCCACAACATAAGATTTCTGAAAATCTACTGTTTGACTACGGAACACACATAAAGTAGCATTACAATTTTCTCAGGAATTCAAGCACTTTATATTTTCGGTGTTTTGATAAGGTGCTCTATTATTAAGGAGCCATCCTTTTTAACCTCGCAGGATATTAGTATTTTCGCAACAACGGCTGCTAAGTAAAATCCTATATTCTTATAGTATCTATTTTGTTATCTCTCATCGTAGCTCTAATCGTAAACAAGCAAGTTTCAACGTTTGACAATTTTATAGTTTCTTGAATACGTGTATAGTGCACATAATATGAAAACGTTCTGATACAAAACGTTCCTCAGCTCAGCTCATATCAATGTATAATGTATTTCTTTTTTCAAATTCGAAGTGTATTTATACTGTGAGCTGTGAGGCGACACATGATGAGGTTTATTTATACATAGACTTGTAAAGTAGAAAGTTATTGCTATTAGTTTGTTAATATTAAAATTTAAAGCTGTTTGATATCTCAGAAGAGTATATAAAGTTGCTACGAAAGTCAACAACTTGAAAGCATAAAAGTATACGACCTTTTTTTTGCAAGCAACGTAAAAGTATATCTTGACGACATCGTGTTTTGAACTTATATAAAATTGTTATTGGATTGTAGTTTATAGTAAGTTCTTTAGTGCTTTTCAAAAACAAAAACTAGATGCTCAAAGCAAAAATGGGGAAGAGAAGAAAATAATGTTTTTAAAAATGATGGCGTTACAAAATATAGCCATTTTGGCATTTAATTCTAGTTTTAATTAAGTTTAAATTAAGTTTTGTAACTGCAAAATGTAAATGAAAAATTTCTTACTTTCAATGAAAGAGCATTAAAATATGAATATAGCTTCTATTCAAGTAAGTAAAGTCACCTATCTGTAACCGTTGCTACTTATCTAAACGCTACTTGATTAAATTTTTTGCAACTACTACTCTTGAAATTTTCGCATGGTATACAGGGTGTATCATTTTTCTCAAAATATTTTTTTAATTTTTTTTTAAATGGTACCCCACCACGCGACATCCGCGGATAATACAACATTTAGGTGACGATAATACGTTCCTGCAGGCATAAAAATGTTTGACCTCTTCCTATACCCGTCCTTCAAGCCATCCTTTCAAATAACACACGTGCCAGAATGGGATCCTTAGCCGTTAGCAAAGAAATTTGCTTAGCATCTAATGGCGGATCTTCAATCGCTTCCAATAATAGAACTTCTTTTGGGTTTTCAATATTTTGTTCTATGATAGGCAAAGGCAGTCTACTTATCCCATCTGCATTAGAAATTTGCTTGCCATGTTTGTTTTAGTAATCATAAGTTCGCGCGTGCGTATTTGAAAACACGCGTTGTTGTTTAGGGGTTGAAAAGTATAGATAATGAAATACCAAGTTGTAGCATGCGTATTTGAAAACAAGCTAGGTTTGGTGTTGACTTGTGTATGATGATTGAATAAAAGGTTAACAGTCTAAATGATCAGCAAAATAATGGATTATCAGATAATAATTATAACAGATTGTTTTGTAGTATAAATGATAGGATAACTAACCTTGATTTGACATGTGGTGTAGTTTCGACTATATTCTTGTTGTTTGAAGTGGTGAAACGGCTTACACTTGATGATGAATTGTCTGTTGATTCAATGTTTACTTTATCACGCACTTGAATGTAACATTTTAACTGATTATGCCTTTTAACGCGACTAGATGCACGGCATATCGGAGGACGCGTGTTGATTGCTTGAAAGTTGCTCGAGCACTCTTGTTTCTTATCTGTTCCTTGGTTTTGGTTAGTTTTATGTAGGTAGGGATAATGTATAGAAATCGATTAGGTATGCAGGAGTCTTTTATGATATATACAAGGGGAATTGTAAATAGTAAACGGTTACGGAACATACCGCCCATCGAAAAGTCTCAGTTATAGGCCCTTTTTAAAAAATAGTAAACAAAAATTGAAATTGAAATTGATTCAATCTTAAATGAAAAATAAAATGAATGTTGCGTAAAATGCAAAAGAAAATAAAATTAAAAAAGAGCCCTTTGAGCCGGGCAATGGCTTATAATATACATTGGAGTATTATTGGTTAGGAAGAATGCATAATTTCACCAGAGGTCGTTTTAATGTACCCTGGTTAGTTTTAACGTCGGCTACTCGAACAATACCGTCGGTGCCCGTAAATGTGTTAATTATTCTGCCTAACTGCCACTGGAGTGGAGGTAAAACAGAATCTTTGATAAGTACAAGTGTACCTTTTAGATAACCAACTAATTTGTTATGGTTATTCCACTTGCCCTTTTGATAGAGCTCATGTAAATACTCCCTATGCCACCTAGACCAGAAATCCTGGTGCAAACGCTTCACCAATTGCCAACGTGACAAACGATTAATATTTAAATGTGTTAAATCATGCATTGGAGGCGCAGTCAGCGGCTCTATTGTTAAAAAATGCGCAGGCGTGAGAGATTGTAGATCATTGGGGTCGCTACTTAAACTACATAGAGGCCGTGAATTAAGAAGCGATTCTATATGTATTAAGGTTGTGATTAGTTCTTCATAGGTAAGGACCTGATTTCCAATGATGCGCAAAAGATGTGTCTTTACAGATTTTACTCCCCTCTCCCACAATCCGCCAAAATGGGGTGCAGAAGGGGGGGTTGAATAACCATTTGATATTTTCTTGTTCAGCAGCAGTGCGCGTAAAGCTGACAAGAATGCGATTAGCCCCGATAAAATTGGTCCCACAATTGCTAAAAATAGTGGAACAGCTTCCGCGCCGAGCAATAAAGCGACGCAAGGCTGCCAGAAAAAAATCGGCTGATAAATCTGATGCAAGTTCAAGATGAACTGCTTTCGTCGAAAAGCATACAAACAAACATATGTATGCCTTGAGGAGTTTTGCTTTTCGAAGATTACTTGATTTTATTGTAAGAGGTCTGGCGTAATCCATACCAACACAACTGAATGGTTTTAATTGGTTTATTCTAAATTGTGGTAAGTCACCCATGGGCGGTATCACCGGGTTAGGGTTTGTTTTAAAACATTGATTACAATTAGATAAGTAATGTCTGATTGCTCGTTTTGAGGAGACAATTCAAAATTGTTGTTGCAAGAGATAAGTGGTGGTGTTAATTCCCGGGCGAAAATATTTTTCATGAATTTGATTGATTAACAACTCAGTAAAACGATGGTTTTTCGGTAATAATGCAGGATGTTTTTCAGAATATGGAAGTGTTGAATGACCTAATCTTCCTCCTACTCGTAAAATACCTGCGGAATCAATGAATGGTGATAATTTTCGAAACGATTTAGAAAGTTTATTTTTAGTTTTAATTAATTGTATTTCCGCTTTAAACGAAGTTGACTGAATATGTTTAGTAATAACGTTAAGTGCTTTCTGGAGCTCCTCTGCAGTCGGAGGCCCTACCGGACGAATTTTTGAAACAGTTCCAAAGCGAAAACAGTAAGTAATGATACCTTGAATTTTTCTTAACGAAGAAAATTGTATTAAAAATTTATCTATGAAATGCTCCTCCATTTGAACAATGAGTGCAATTTTCTTGCTTTAAGAATTTATAATTGATTGTATAGGTTGTCCGATTGGCTCGGTGGGCCAATTCTCGACTGGTAAGCTAAGCCAATCAGGACCGGCCCACCAAAGCGAACATGAAAGAAGATCGTTTGGGAGCAAGCCGCGTGAAGCTTTATCAGCGGGGTTGCATTTGGAATTAACGTACCGCCAAGAAGTAGGCGATATAACTTCTTGTATGTGCGTAACCCGATTTGCAATGAACGTTTTCCATTTATATGGTGGTGACCGGACCCACGCCAGAGCTACCATGGAATCGCTCCATGTGAAGACGTCGGTGATCGCATAATTCTCGCCATATGTAGCAAGAACAAATTGAACTAAATCTGCTAGTAGCATCGCAGCACACAACTCTAACCTCGGTATGGACAGTCGTTCGATAGGTGCCACCTTTGTTTTCGAAGATACCAATTTACTAGAAATTTCTCCATTGGGAAAACAAAATCTGAAATAAATGACACTAGCGTAACCAACCTCACTAGTATCACAAAAGGCGTGTAGCTGGCAGGAAGCCGAGATGCCATTATTTAGAAATCGTGGTATTTTTATAGAAGATAAGAGTGGGAGCTCATGCCGAAATTGTTGTCATTGATAACAAACTTTATCGGGTGGTATACTGTCCCAATCTAATCCTAACAGCCACAAATGCTGTATTAGTTTTTTTAGCAAAGAGTGACAAAGGACCTAAAAATCCAAGTGGGTCATAAACCTTTGCGATGTCTGATAAAATCGCACGTTTTGTGCATGAAGGTGTAACATTTTTATTTTTCAGTCGTAATTTAATTGCATTGAATTACAAAAATAATGCGCTAAGCGTGCGTTGTTCCTTAGGGATCTAATTATATTAATATATCTGTGTCGCATAAAACTATTTCCAAGTACATCTCTATTTGATTGTTTTGTGTTCCCCCCTCTGACGGCGCGACCGCTCGGCTCTGGTTTCGACAAACAGTCGGCCGCCTGCAACAGCTGTGTTAATATGTATTTTCGGCTGGAGGCTGGCAACTTTTGCATTGGCTATTAATCGTTGGGGTATCTTCTAATAACGGTTGGTAAAGTATATATTATACGAATTAATGTAATTTGAGGTAATTTATTTAGCGCGACCTGTAGAACGCGACCTGTAGAATGCGACCTGTAGAACGCGACCTGTAGAATGCGACAAAATATAATTTGACAATGTAGAATGCGACAATGTAGAATGCGACATGTATAACGCGACAACGTAGAATAAAACATACAGAATTCGTCAATTAGAATCCAAGAAAAGGTTAAGAATTACCATTATGTAGGAACAGTCGATTTGAAAATTGCCTAATAAGAAATTTGTTTGATAAGAAATTATGGATGTTAATTTGGATGCAGTCGTATCAAATTGGAATGGCTGGTAACCTTGTTTGAAGAACGGAAATCCCGTCATAATTTTTCGTGAAGCAGCAGAAAGCAGTTTTTGGTTCGTTATTAGTTGTAAGATAATTCATGCATGTGTTTTAAAGGTTAGAACACGTAAACTTGCTATTATGTTTACAACACGTAAATTGTGTAGATTTCAATTAATTGTTGAGCTGGTTTTATAAGCCGTAAAACGAAATTTTGTCGGATTAGCTTTCTATAATAACATGCTTTGTTCCATATGAACCTTCGATAAGATCAACGTATGTTTTCGACGTCATATTTTTCTGTTTTGCACAGTTGACAGATGTTGTCTTGAAAGCAGATGCTTTGTGCAGCTGTAATGGAATTTAAACAAACATCCCATTTTTTGTGATCAGCTTTTATCTATACATAAATTATTAAACGTAAATATGAAAGTTCAAATTCTCATTATGTTAGGTTATAGTAATTTGTAATCTAGATCTGCCCAGGTTAGAACGTAATTTACTATGTTATGCTTACAAATCATTATCACTTTAATTTGTATAACAAGTTCATGTTTAAAGTACAGTTGGTTGTTTAATGAAAGAAAAAAGAAAAGTCAAAACTTTAACTTTGATGTAGTTGATTATGACAATTTTTTGTTACAAGTTCCGATATTTTAAAAAGAGTTTTTTTAGTAAACAATTAGTTTAAAATTTAAGGTTTTTATTTTCGTCAAATGCGATCAAATCTAATTACATAAAGATAAAATTTTTCTGAGTAATAATTTGATGCCAATATTATATTGGAAATACTTTTTTTATTATTTCTTTATATACTTTTATAGGACACAAATGGTGTTCTACTTTTTTATTTATTTAACCTTTGCAATTTCTTACAGGAGCTGCGTCTTATTTTAATAAAACAGGTTTTTGTTAACGAAGGCGATCATTTTATCTTTGGGTTTCCACGTCCGCCCTTAGAACTGTGCTTTGCAATTATCGTAATTATCTCAGGACATGGTGGCGCGTATTTGATTTAGCTTAACTTTGCTTTGCAAACAGAATTCGACTCCCCCCCCCCCCACACACACTTCTCATTGCTCTACCCAGGAATAAACCCCTAGCTATGTCGGAAGATTTTTGTTCACTAGCGCCTTAATGTAGAAAAAAGACGTTTCAGTCTTTTGTAAAACAGAAGTCGTTTCAGTGGCGCCCATCCAACGTAAGGCCTAGCAAAAATAGTTACAAAAGGTTTAATGGTTTGACGATAAATGAAAATGTATCATCTGAGGCCGGCCATTGGAGGCCCAGTATCTGGACACCTACATCCTTTGAAAAATCTTGATTTTGAAACAAACGATGTTCTTCAGGAATATCTTTAAGTAGCTATGAATGATTCGAATTCCATTTACGAAGTTGGAATCCGCCGGAATGTAAAAGATCTACTAATTGATGACGTAATGCTATGAGATCATCAATCGTGTCTGATCCACATGCAAAATCATCAACGTAGAGATTTTTATCAATAGCCATTGAGGCAAGAGGATACTTTAAAACTCCTTCGTTAGCTAGTTCTTGAAGTGAACGAATTGCCAAGTAAGGAGAAGAAGCTACGCCGTATGTAACCGTGTTCAACTGATATGTTATAGGTGGGTCGTTTGGCGAAAACCTCCATAGAATTAACTGGAATTTTTTATGATTTTCAGAAATATTTATTTGTCTAAACATTTGCTTTATGTCACAGGTGAAGACGAATTTATGTAAACAAAATCTCATTAAAACTGAAACAATTTCATTTTGTAGTTTAGGGCCTACAAGTTGCGTCATTTAAAGATATATCGTTTGACGTTTTAGCAGACGCATCAAATACAACACGTAATTTAGAATTACCGTTTTCCTCTTTAAATATTGGATGATGCGGAATAAAATAGCAATCGTCTGAAATATGCGGAGAAATTAAGGCAGTCATGCGACCACTTTCTAAATAATCTCGTATAAAATCCGAATATGATTTATGTAATTCGGGCCTTTTAGCAAGTCTGTATTCAAGAGAAATTAGACGTTTCAACGCTATCGCGCGCGAATTTTCAAATTTAGGGGGTGCCGTTTTAAAAGGCAAGTTAACACAAAAGCGACCGTCGATGTCGCGCGCGTGTGTTTTCTTAAAAATTTCATCAGCTGTTTCCTCGTCTTTTGTAATTATGGGTTTTGAAGGCGGTTCTTCAATTTCCCAAAATTGTTTAACGTATTATTAATAGAATGTTCGGCAGAGATAAAGAATGATCTTACCGCTGGTAATTGTTGAGTTTGTGGGACTGGACCTATCAGTGTCCAAATATTGTATTGATTGCAGATGGCTGCTGATGCCTGCCATGAATCAAACCTTCGCTTACAACGGAAGGATATACGTCAGCTCCTAAGAGCATGTCTACAGGAGTTGAAATGTGCCAATTAGGATCGGCTAAATGCAATCCTGTTAAGTGTTTCCAATCACTACGTAACTTGGTGTTAGGTAAGTTGGAACATATATTTGAAAGTATAAATGGCTCTATATTTATTTCAAGGTTTGTATCATAATGTGAACGAATAATACAATTAGTGGCGCCACGATTTGAAGAAGCTTCTGGTTTGCGCGAGGCCAAAAATTGGCACTTGTGAAAAGCGACGAGAAAGAGAAAATTTTCGTACGCAGCTGTCACGCAGGAAGCTTGCTTGACTCCCTGGATCAAGTAGTGCGCGTATTTGATGAAAATTGCGAAAGGCGTCTTTTATTTCTACAACCGCAGTAGATAGTAGAACTGTAATACCATTTTCTCAATTACATGAAGATGAAAAAGCATTGGTAGCTACAAAGGCATGCTCCTCCGCATTATTGTGTGCAACTGTAGGTTGCTGTAAATTATTTGACTGTGAGTCAGATTTAATAGCTGATTGTACCGTTTTTGTAACGTGTAATAACGTGTGTTTGCGTTGATTACAGCTTTTACAAAAAGAACTAGATTTGCAATTTAAGGTGTTGTGGTTACTACGAAGACAATTAATGCACAAATTTGCGTTTTTTGCCGTTCGGTAACGATCAGAAGGCGTCATAGACAAAAACGAATTGCATCTAAAAACGCGATGATTTTGTTGACAAATAATACAGTTTTCGGGTTCTTTTAAAGCCGCGAATGTATTAGATTTGTCAACAGATGCAATGTGAGATGTTACCTTGGGGCGTAGACCTTCACTTGCTTGAAAATGTTGATATGTTCCCGTTGCGGGTTTGAAATGTTTTTGCGTACCCATAAAAGGCGCATTAAATGATGTACTAGCAATAGTTTCATATGCTGCACATTGTTTAGATAAAAAACATTTTAAGCTATCTAACGTAGGAATTTCATTACTGTTGTTTTCTAGCTCAAAACGTTTTCGCGATTGAGGATCGATTTTTTCCAACAGGAAATCTACTAAAATAAAATCCCAAGAGGAAGTATCAAAATTAAGAGTACCAAGAATGGCTAGATTTTCTGAAAAGTTATCTAACAGTTTACGTAATTCTTTAAGATTTTCCGATCGTATAGACGGATAATTTTTTATGGCATGCCAATGTGCCGTAGCTTGGCGGCGAATATTGGAATAACGCTCAATTAACGCGTCATATGCGACCCGATATCCACCCCCTGTCAAAGGGATGGATTTAATCAAATTTAAGGGTTCCCCAATCAGTGAACCAATTAAATAATTATGGCGTTCTATGTCAGATAAAGATAAATTGTTATGCACTAATGCAATAAACAAATCAATATAGTCTTGCCAAGTTTTATAATTACCGCCAAATGTAGTTAACGTAAGCGGCTGTAAACGAATGTTTGGATTTGATTGAAATCCGTTTAAAGGCAAAGATGAAGCAACAGTATTATTGCTGGTTTCTCCTGGATTTTCTAAAGATTCATATTTTGTTAAAATAGAAAAATATTGGAAATCAATAGACTTCCGCATATTTTCGTATGTTTCTTTTTCGACTTTAGAGGCTGAAGGAACCAGTAATAGATACGTTTCTGTAATCTGGGAGTATATATCATCCACAAATTTACATTTAATTTTAAACAGTGATATAAGCGACTTTTCATTATCCAGAGTTTCTGAAAGTTCAAATGTCTCCTGTAAGCGTGATTTTAACAATTGCAAGTTTGCAATGTCCGCTCGTTTGGTACTCATAATGAAACAAAGATTTGTTTATAATTTAATAAGAAATAATATTCTTTTAACGAAAGTTTTACAAAAGTCGTAAATTTTGTTATCTGAGTTTAAGAGGTGTGAATATTTAGAATTTGAACGCAATCACGTATTAACAGGTGCTGGACACTCAAGTTTAGTCGATTGTAGGTAAATAAGCACGGCCTATTATAATACAATCAAGCATAGAACATATGTTTGCAAGGCTATAAACACAACAATAAGAACTTTACTATTTTTAAATTGTTGTAAAATTTTATTCTACGTACGGTAAAGTTAAAAACGACTATATAAATACACGCTGTTTATGCTTGCACTCAAATGGCTGAAATAACACAACAGTTGAATTAATCTGAGTATTTAATATTAATAATTATGCATTCTTTCAAAGACCACTAAAGGGATAAAACAGCTTGATGTAAAATATGATAGTTTTTTTTTAAAATAGAAAATTAAATGTGTGGACTGTAAGTATCTCCTTAGAGGGGTAACAGAATTTGGCTGTCAAAGCGATCAAGATGGCGCGTTGTTGTTTAGAGGTTGAAAAGTATAGATAATGAAATACCAAGTTGTAGCATGCGTATTTGAAAACAAGCTAGGCTTGGTGTTGACTTGTGTATGATGATTGAATGAAAGGTTAATAGTCTAAATGACCAGCAAAATAATGGATAATCAGAAAATAATTATAACAGATTGTTTTGTAGTATAAATGATAGGATAACTAACCTTGATTGGACATGTGGTGTAGTTTCGACTATATTCTTGTTGTTTGAAGTGGTGAAACGGCTTACACTTGATGATGAATTGTCTGTTGATTTAATGTTCACTTTATCACGCACTTCAATGCTTTTAATGCGACCAGATGCACGGCATATCGGAGGATGCGTGTTGATTGCTTGAAAGTTGCTCGAGCACTCTTGTTTCTTATCTGTTCCTTGGTTTTGGTTAGTTTTATGTAGGTAGGGATAATGTATAGAAATCGATTAGGTATGCAGGAGTGTTTTATGATATATACAAGGGGAATTGTAAATAGTGAACGGTTACAAAACATAAGTACTTAGCGTAATTATCCAACGTTGCATTCTAGGTGAAATAATATTTGGAGTTTTTCTTCTCGCATTTTCTCGAATTTTTAAAGTAATAACAACACCACATGATATTAAACGGTACAAAGTACCATAGCCAACAAACTCCATAATGTAAAGCTTTGATTTGTACGTGATTTGTGAAGCATTGCAACAAAATTTAGGATAGGTAACTTTGTAACGCCTATACCATGCTCAAACTAAGATAGCGCGGTCAGGCAATGACAGCATGTGGAAGGGCTTGCCTTTATATATTACAACAAGCTGTTGATGGTCAGTCTCCCAATAACTGAAGCACAAACTGTAGTTTGAACAAAAATACTAAGCAAAGTTCAAGTGTGAAATTAAATCACGATTTTAAGTGAAAGTTAATAATTACAAATTTCAAACACAAGTGCACATTCAAATATACAAGTTCACCGTCAACATAAGACATAAGTCCAAATTTTAATTAAGGTTAACATGTTCTTTAAAATTTATTAACTAAGAGCACTGAGAAATTCTCTGAAAAATCTAAGAAATATAATAAAGGGGAAACTCTGAATCAGGACGTTCAACTGAAAGCAACCCATGGTCACTGGTCAACAGCAAGTAGTGGCAGGTCAAAGGATAGGGTTATTTTTGATGACTTTATATAATTTGAATAGGGTTATAATTTGGCGATGAACAGATTTATATTTTTACTTTGATTAAAGGGTTTTACATAGCAAATAATATTTCGAAAGTTGTAAAAGTGCAAATTGTACACAACTTTGGTTTATTATACAAATTTTTGGTTATTTAGTTTATCTTATTTAGGTATGAAATATTAGAGAAAGGGGGAGGGGTAAAAATTTTTTTGTTACCGTATTGTCGTGCCCTTTGTGTGGGGTTGAACTGAGCTAGTCGGGGCATAAATCTAATTGTGTGAAATTTAAAATTTATTGTACATTATTTAGGAACGCCGAGCGGTGGCCGACAGCAGACAACTGAGCGTTAAATACATCGAAGTACGGCGATATCATGGCAATATATATATATATATATATATATATATATATATATATATATAGAACAATATATAAAATAAGATGTATCTGTAAACAAACTCTATGAAAATAATAGAGTCTATTGACGAATACAAATCGGGCTGGTAGTTTTATATATATTATATAATATATATATTAAAAAGTCTAAGTTATTATTTCATCTTATTAATTTCAATACGTAAGTATTTATCAACTTACCTTGTGTAAAAAACTACTTATAATATTTATATATATATATATATATCTTATTTTATATATTGTTCTACACAATTTCTTATTGCGGACTGCAAATAATCTGTCTTTTATATATATATATATATATATATATATATATATATGCTTCGTCAATTTTCCAGGTATTATTCCGCATAACTGGTTGGTTCTGAAGTAAACCGCTGTCAATTTGGCGCGTCTCGGTAAAATCACATCCACCGTCTTCAGGCTCTATAGGTTGAGCAGCGAACGAAAAACAAAAACCTTTAAACACCATAAGCAAAACTACAACAAACTAACTATAATAAATATCGAATTAAAAACCATTTTCTTGTATTCAAGGGTTTGCTCCGAATCGAGTTTTATTTTCTGTTATATTCACATCTCGTCTGCGTATCGATGCAAATGTACTAGTCTTAAGTCTTAACCCTTTCAATACTGTAGGGACATATTGTCCCAGAGAATTTCTAATAATTACTAAAATGGTTTAAATGCTTACAAATGCATTGGGATCTGGGATTTTAGTACTGTACAGTCATAGGCTAGTAAACAAGTCCAAATCTGTCTGCTTTGTTGCTGTTTGCTGTCTGCCTTTTTTTCTTTTCTATAAAATTTTGTCAGTCTAGATGTTGCTAGCAAACAGTAGACACGTGTCACGTTTATTGCTTACTGTGTTTTTATATGTGCTGTGCTCAGAATTGCCAAGCAAGCAATTTATAATTTTATTTTAATTATTTAGTGTGCAGCAATAGTTTTTATGAGTTTTTTTATTTTCAAAAATTAAAATGGGTCTTATGTGTCCCAATAGTGTTAATTATTGTGATATTATGTCCCATCAGTATTGAATAACCTATATATTCAAAATTTTCGTTTTAGAATGGATAAATCTTTGTCAGACAATGAGCTCCAAGATATTGTGGATAACATTGATTTTGAAGAAGAATTAGACCCATTTCAAGACGGTGATAATAGTGATATAGATAAAAACTATATACAACTATCTAGCGACGAAGATTCTTCAAGTGACACAAATTTTGGATAATGTGTTTACTTCTGAAGATGAAGAATTTAACGGCGAAAATGAAAATGAAAACGAAGTTCCGAATAGTAATTTAGGAGTTGCGTTTGACTGGACCAGAAAAACTGAACATTTTATATTAAAACATAATATTCCACAAGAAAAATAAACAATTGTAATGTGTAGCATAACAAACAAGTCTTCAGAAATGGAAGCTGTGTTCAAATTATTTCCTAAAAGCTTATTTGTATGAATTGTCTACCAGTCAACGATTAGAAATTGTAGAAAAAACATCCAAAAGAAATTTTCAAAAGACATAGAGTGCAGAAATAATTATCGTGCTTGGTTGTTCTCTCATAATGAGTTACAATCGTTTACCAGCATATCACATGTATTGGTACAACGGAAAATCTTTAGGTAATGATGAAATTAAAAGTGCCATATCTAGGGATAGATGTCAGTTACTTCTATCAAAACTGTACTTCAATAACCCCGAAAAACCAAAAGACGCTTCCAAGGAGTATTACATAGAAGAATTATTAACTTGTCTAAAAAAAACTTTTTTGTCTGCCAGAAGTGATAGTACGTATCAATCAATTGACGAAACGATGACAAAATTCAAAGAAAGATCATCAATGAAACAATATGTTCCTCTAAAACCAATCAAGCGAGGTATAAAACTATGAACAAGATGTGATTCCAAAACTGGGTATGTATACGATACAAATATTTACGCCGGAAAAGAAAATGACACACAAAAAGGCACACTTGGTGAAAGAGTTGTGGAGAAATTAACCAGATCAATTCGAGATACGAACATAGTTTTATGTTTGGACCGATTTTTCACCTCAATCCATCTTTTACATACACTACCATATGCTGCCGCTGGAACGTGTATAAAGACTAGAAAAAATGTTCAAAAATTTGAAGGTAAACTGCAGAAAAGAAACAGTGAAATGATGGCATGTAAAGAAAGTATAATTTGCACTCGTTGGCAAAACACAGATTTCTTGGTGGTAAGCAACTGTCACAGTGGCAGTATCGGTACTATAAAAAGAGAAGCAAAAGATGGCAGTAAAAAAGAAATTACTTGTCCTGATTCAATTATGTTTTATAATGAATTTATGGAGACGTCGACCACGCCGATCAAATGATATCACTGTATAATTCGGATCGAAAAAAGAAAGGTTTTCTACAAGCTATTCATGACTGCAATATATAATGCATATATAATATTCAATGAAGCAAGACGTTCAGAACTGCTGTTTATGAACTTTATTATACCAGTAGCAGAAAATATGATAACTATTAGCAAATCCCAGCTGGGCAAGAAGAAAATAATGAAGAGAGAATGTCTCTCAAACAGAACCAAATTCATGGATAATGTTGGGGATAATCTGCCTATTCCGAGAAATTCAAGAAAACGATGTATACGATGTGCTGGTTTCAAAAAAGAAAAGAGGACAAAGATCACTTGCTAAATGTGCACAGTAGCGCTCTGCAGTGATTGTTTTGCTAAGCAGCATTCTTGATTACCCTGTATATATGCAATAAAAAAGAAATGTTGAATTACAATGATGTTTACTTTTATATTTTTTCCTTTTTAATGCAACATATATTTTATATGCTCCACTATTTTACTATAATAAAATACTGTTGGGACACATACGACCCACTCACCAATACTATTGAGACAATATATAATAATAGTATATATATAAATAATATGATCATTTATTTAAATATTTGTTTTTCCCGTCAAACTAAATTAGCAATGAATATTTTGTGCTATAATTATTACATGAATTATAAAAATAAAAAAATCGTATTGAAAGGGTTAATTTTTTAATAGTATTAGTTTTGGTTTTATACACGCTGAAATTCACGGCAATAAGCCAAATATTAATTTCAAAAATTTGTAATTGCACAAGGCAAACTGATTTTCAGTTACTAATGTTTGAAATTAATAGTTGACTTATATCCGTGAATTTGTTTATATCTGACGTATGTCAAAAACTATATATATATATATATATATATATATATATATATATATATATATATATTTGAATTTTGGTCACTTATTTAAGCGAACATGCTCACTCGATTTAAAATATTTTCAACTATTCAGTGTTGCCAATTCTAATAAAACGTAGTAATAACTTAGTTATTTTAAAAGAAATACGCTATACATAATGTCAATTTTTGACTTTTTGTTTATTTTTGATTAATTTTTCTTAATACTGTCGTATACTTGTCTGTCATAATTTTCGAGATTTTCATTATTTTCCGTTTTTTATTTGGGAAACGTGACTTCAATCAAGTGTTGGTAAACCTATGCTTCTAAACTCTATGAAACTCTAGCTTAGGTTGGGGTTAGTTAAGCCCCAAAGGCACCACTTCATGTAACCAAATCCTCCAGTAAACATACAGGGTGATCCAGGCGCAATTGTTCCTTACTTAATTAAAAACATTATTAAATGTTCGGATATTATTTGCAATTCAGATAGCTGCTAAAATTTACTATTTTTCTATGTATACTATTCCTATACCTAGCTCTAGACTTTAGACTTATAAGCAAATATTTAAATAATTTTATCAAACTGGATTTTTTTATCATGCAGTTTATGGAAATTTGACTTTCTGTTACTGCTTATTTTGTATCGTCGTTACTTTGTACTTCTTAGTGTATATAGGGTTTGTAAATTTGGAAAAAGCATTCGACAATGTAAAATAGGAGAAAATGTTCAAAATACTCAAAAAGATTGGAATGAGTTATAGGGATAGACGAATAGTACATAGCTTATTCAAAAAACAAACAGCGGTAATAGAATTAGAGCAGGAACGCAGAGAAATAAATATTAGGAAAGGAGTGAGACAGGGATGTGCCTCATCCCTATTAATTTTTTACTTATATATCGAAGAGTCAATGAATACCGTCAAATGTATAAAGACATTTGGAATTACTTTGCAGGTACAAACAATTAATATGCTAAGATTTGTAGATTATACAGCGGTATTAGCATCTACGAAGGAAATTAAAAGCAACTTAATGAAATGGAAAAAGTTCTAACATAGAGATACGGTATGAAAAATAACAAAAATAAAACTAAAGTATTAGTATGTATAGGAGGAGTAAATAGGTCAAAAACCAGAATTCAAATGGGAAAGAGAACTTACAAGAGGTAAAAATTTCTTCTAGCTAGGAACTCAAATAACACAACATAGGGAGAGTACAAAAGATATTAAACACAGATTAGCGCAAGGCCGTGCTGCATTTAACAAGAAAAGACATCTAATACGTTCAAAGACAACAAACATACAAGAAAAGGATTGCCAAAAACATATGTGTGTAGCAAAGCACTGTACGGCTGTAAAACGTGGACAGTTCGAGAAGCGAACAGGAAAAAGGTAGAAGCCTTTTAAGTGTGGTGCTACAGAACAAATGATAAAGATATCATAAACAGACGAAGTAAAGAACAAATAGCTTCTCGAAATGATAGGGAAAAAAAGAAATATGTGGAAAACAGAAAAAATCGTAGAGATAGGACGATACAGAACGTATATGTAGGAATAGTGCGTAATATATTAGAAGCAGAGAGAGGAAAACAGGAGGTAGAGGTAGACCTAGATTAGACTATTGCACACAGATAGTCAGGGAAATATGTAGGTTAGCTCAGAATAGGAAGCAATGGAAGTACGCATTCAACCAGTTCTAGGACTGAAGACCTATTGATGATGAAATGGAGGATGGAGCTGTAGAGAAAATGGTAACGGAAAAATATTTGAGATATTAGAAAAAATACTTTGAATATCTAAGGAACCTAAATATAAATAATTAAAGATATATTCTGCAAATGGAAAATCAAAAGAAGGAGAAAATTTGAAAGCAAATTATTTAAACAATAGATTTAGAAAACTAAAGAGTTTTGCCTATTTAAATATCAAAGTTAGAATAAGCTTTCAATGTGAAATAAAGAGGAAAGATAAGTAAAGCTAAACAATAACAGATGTTATGAGAAACAAAATATTTTATAATACAAGATATATTAAATATTTTAAATAAAAGAGTAGTAATTATTGCAAAGGAGCATTGTCTGTGAAAGGTTTTAGGTCTTCATATGCCACTTCTCTTGTGGTTTACCATCGAGATCTACAAGTTCATAGACAAGTGGACTAATAGCTCGTGTCACTAAATATAAAATAAATTTCGGAGATAGTTTAGCAGAAAACTTTTTAGTCGCATCAGATAAAACATGAACTTTTTTCCAAACATGTTCTCTTAAGGCAAACGAAATATCTCGTTTTTACAAATTATATGTTTTTATATATCTCATTAGCTTTTAACAATTTTTCTAACACAAACAAAAATGGCAGATAGTGTTTTTGATCTTGACCTCCACAATTTTTTTTATCGGCTTGCAGTACGTTAATGCTGTCAGAAATAAAACTATAATAACTACCATCGGCAGGTGTATATTTTCCAAAAACTAGGAATGAAAGCGAAAACAGAGTGGCTTCGTCTTTTCCGGCACGTGCAGCTTGAACAATTTTGAAGATATATTCATCCCACTTAGTATAGTCAGATTCAATAGATGAAGAGGTAGCGATAATAATAAATAGCACGATTAGCACGTTCTGTTGAATTTACTAGAGGATGACATCTAGTATTTAACCAAATTTTCAGACTTTATATCTTATAACAAAGTTTTGGAATTCCTTTGAAATAAATTGTGTATCGTTGTCAGATAGAATAATTTGGCGAATACCGACAATTAGAAACACTTGTTGCTCTACAAATTTTATGATCGCCGAAAAGGTAGCTTTTGGTAGGGGATGAACAAAAAATATTTGGAAAACTAATCAATTACAACTAATAGGTAGTTGTTATTCTTCTCAGATCGAGGAAGCGGTCTTGATAAACCAAGAGAAATTAACTGAAACGGATGAGATATTTATTTAAATGTAAATAATTCATCATATAAGTTTAAATTAAATTTTCGAAGAAAAATCTCTAAAAATGTCAACCCATAAGTTTTTATTCGTAACACGATGAATAAAAATTATCAAAAGATTTGGTCAATAAGTAACTAAGCAAAATATGCAAAGAAAATTTTTTTTACAAAAGACTATTTAGATAAAAATTTTACCAATTAAACGAGAAAAGAATGATTATTAGACATCAAAATCTTAAATTAAGAAATAACGAATACTTAATCTATGAAAACTTACATGAACGATAAGTATACGTTAGGGTGAGAAGAAACAATTTTTTATTCGCTAAATGCAAATTGCAGACGAGTCAAAGTCAATTACCAAAAATGTTTAGATAAGTACCGTGATATTTCAAAGTAAATTCATTTACAAAGGATTAAGTACAAAAATAAGTTATTTATAGGTTTTGCTCTAACCACGAAATCTGATAGCGTTGTTGGATACAAAATTTTAAAGCAACGCGTCCAGATAGCCATCACCTAGATTGAGGTATTCGCAAAATTTATAATTTTAAATCATTGACTTTAATCAGGGATTCAAAAGTTAAGTATTACTTCAAAAAACCTGTGCAAATACCAGAAAATTAACATTTCCTGTGTTATTTGAAGAAAGCTGAAGAAAGCTTCCAACCTTTATATTAGTACTTAAGAGAATCCATTTAGTTACGAAATTTAAAACATTTTCCAGTTAGCTAATAAAGTAAGTATTTTTATTTCGGGTAATATTTTTACTAGATTGTATTTTGCCGTTTTTGCAAAGATAAAACTGTAGACTTTAATAAACACAATAAATAATGTATCCAACAATTTAGGTTATTATACATGGTTTCCAATGCAATCCGTAAATTTTGCTATTAATAGAAGGAAAGAAAGACATCAACTTAGATATTTTATAAACAACAAACAATGGTACATCATTGAAGACACCTCATAAATTGTAACGGCATTATTACCCTCAACCCTAGGCACCCTTTTAATTAATTATTAAGGTATAGTCGTGCTAATTTCGGTACTTTCTAACAAGTATAAAGTTATGGACACTGGTCTCCTTCGGCAAAACCCTTCTCAGTATCGTGGTAAATTTTCTTAAGATTTTATAACGTTGTGCATGCCAATAATAGTTGTAGTACCCTAAAAAGAAGATAAGACGTAGAAACAAAAGATTAATACATTACATCAAGGCACGCGGTAAAGGTACTCTTCTGATAAACACAGTCGTGTCCGTGAAGTCCGGCACTAAAGTGCCCACGTAATTACTTATTGTTCCAGAAACTTTTTGTCGCTCACTGGATTAGATTATTTAAACCGACTGATGTTTTTCATCTAATTAAAATAAAGAACGTCGTTACTCGATAAGCGGGTGTTCACATTATTTCCCCAGGAGCCATAAAAATCCCCGGGGAATTTCTTAACATATTGATTCATATCAATACCATTTTATTTTTACAATGTAAATAATAATTTATACAATATAGGGCCGAGGTTAGAGAACAAGAGGAATATCTTAACTTTTATACAACACAAAATAGATTTAATGAATATAAAAGACGAAACTTGGATATGAAGTAGATAAAAGGGCATGTTTCGAATCAATTCACTTAAAACGTATCAAATCTTAGTACACATTCGTTTTGTTCATCTTAAATTAATTAATAGCTATAACTAATAAATGTAACCTACCTCGTGTTTTGCTAAGGTAAAGCCATCACGTTATAAAATAAGTATCTGTATTGTTGGTTAGTGCAGTCACGGCTGATGAACCTATTGCTAATTCCAAATTTTTGTAAGCTTATCTGTGGAAGGTTTTGATCGACCGTAAATTGTAGTAAACAAATAGATGCGATAAACCCATTTTTTCGGCCTTGCTGTTGTTGTATTGGGATGTCAAAGATGTGAAATATGTACTTCTCAATTTTAAATACTATAACGAATCCCATATTACATATTTGCTACATCAAGTATTTAATTTTTTTATTTGTCAATTTGCTAACGTAGTAAAATATGTAATCAACCAAACTTACGAAGTAAGTTAGGTTAATAGGATCGCTACGTCGCCGTCGTCGCCGTCGTCGTCCGTTGCACGTTTTTTTCGTTTTACAAACATTTGATATATGGATCTTGTTCAGTTTTTTACGCTGATTAAGAATATGCTATCCATTTTTCGATATCTCATTTAGTTTTCGAGTTATTCGACTTTAAAGTCGAAATTTTTACTATGATAAACTTCACTCCAGCAAAAAATAAATAAAGTCTTAGGTTAATATCGACCTCTTGAGCATATTTTCTCATAGCTCTCATAGCTCCATACCTCCTGAACATATTTTCTCAAAGCACCAATGCTCTAAGTCGAAAGGTTTTCGAGTTATTCGACATCTTGTTTTTAATGTATATGTAATATTTATATTTTTGATAACAACATATCTGTAACTTTGGTTAGAAGTTCTGCACATGAGAACTTAGATTTTTTTAAAGTCTGGAATGATATAACGTGCTATAAAATTCCAACACCTTAGAAGTTTCACGTTATATTTTTGATATTTAATATTGTAGGAGTGCAAGCCAAAATTAACTGCAGCATTTAAAAACGCAAGATTAAAAGATTAGTTTTTATTACAAGCCGGAATCCTTAAAGCCAATCGTTTATTATTCTCATATATCCTATAAAAATTACAGCCTCGGAATTTTGAATAGAGAAATTCTCTAATCTTTTATTATCAAAAGCTTGTCACTTCGAAAATAGTCGTTTTTAATTTAAAAATAATTTGCGTTAACTTTTCTTTTAGAGCATGTTTTCCTGTGTATAACGTCAAAAAGAGGTATTTCTAGCAACGCAAAACAAGAGCATTCGGATGGAAAATTAAATTAATCCTATCGAATAACCGCAAAGGCTCTGAAAAGCATTCAATGTTATACAAAAGCGGACGTTGCAATGCTAGGCGCTTTTGTATGTTAGAGGTTTTTCATTTATAGAAGGTATGACACCCTAAACTACACTGTGTCATTTAGAGACATCAATTTTTAATTATTGCAATTTTTATCAAAATTTTAAATACATTATTATATTATACTTTATAATCAAAAGTCAAAAATTCTCGCTCACAAAAATAGATAACAAACAATTTTCAAAGCGTAGTGTGTATCACATTTGAGAATATTTTTCTGACATTTATCCAGAAGGCAAAATTGCTTTGCTTTCATAAAGGAAACAAGATTTCCAATTTATTTCGGCTTGTAAAGCATAATTAGGGAACTAATGAACAATTAGGTAGAGTGCTGTGGTTTCATAGTAAAGAAAGTTTTCAAATAATCCTTTAATAACGTCGTTACATTCTAAAAGTTTCTTAATTTAGTATACACTGGATTCCAATTAATACTTTAGTAATAAAATTTCCACCATCAGCAATCCATTATACGCATACTTGATAAAAATATTTGAAAGCCCCAGGTTTACATTATTTACTCTATGGCGAAGTAAGTAACGAGACTGATGTGAAACATCTATGTGACTTATTTAAAATAAATTTAAATTTAACCTTTATTACGTTCAACCTACTCTTTACCCCTATCTATACACTATATTGCGTATGTGTCCTCCATTGCTAAAAGAATGCTGAAGCTCATACCGAGTCAAATTTTTTAATGCAATGATAGCTCTACTAGCACTTTTAATAATTCTGGAGCTTCTGAAAGAAAACAAAAAAATATCTGCACCCTTGATATAAAAAAATGGAAAAATATCATGCTAACTTTGCGAATCTAGGACGGCGTGTCCCCCTCCAAATTAAAAGAAAACAATACTTCGTATTCCGATATAAAACCCCGGGTAATTAATATTCATTAAACACTTACCCCAGTAGTCCCATACAGCTGCGGAGGTTTCGCGTCTCCGGCGGGTTCTGACTGCTTCCTGCTGCACCACGTCCATACGATATAAGGATGGGGAGGAAGGCGAGAACCACTAGAACGATAGACGAAGCAGTTGCACGTCAGCACCCAACGAAGACGGTAAGACAGTGTCCGGAGCTATGCTACATCTCCCACGTAAAATGTCTATCCCTTCCAACCGAGATTGACGTACTTTCACGCGCGTTAGTGGGAACCAAGCCATCCCCATGTGAGAACTGTTATGTCAGCATACTCGGCGACCATAAAGATAAGTCAATGTCCAACATATCCGTATTAACCACAAATTGGTGTGGTTTTCACAGATGTTAGCGTTCTGATTTTTGTTTGCTGAGAATTTCCCCAAGCAGAGTTCTAAAACAAGTCCCTAAACCAAAATTAATAAAACATTATGTTGCAGCTTTAAAATAAAGCGTAATTATCGCCTTAGAGCTTCAAAAAGAAAAACAAAAACAGAAAAAGTCTCTTTGTTCAAGAGCTTACACATTCACGGAAAACTTAACTTACATTTGTCTATAAGCGCCACCTGGTTTTTAAAGCGTAACAAAAGTTGCGATAACGGCGCGAACAGGTCCTGCTTATCGCCACACCGACCGCACAAATTTCGTCGGAGGCATGAGACTTACATACTTATTACTACACTCACTTCACTGTAAACCTAATTACAAACGTTTTTCTTTCACATTCATTTATGAATGTGTGGAAATATTTTTAGAGCTAAACAAATTTATACTTGCTTTAGCAAAATGAGGCAAAATGTAATGCAGCAGCTGAAACGTTAAGTTGACAAATAAAGCAGTGCTACTGCATATGTGATACCCAATTCCTTAACGCTATCCTATCAAATACAACCATAAGACGTGAGTTTGCTCCTTCACCCTACTATAATAAATCCTTCCTTTAGTCATAAGTACCGAGAGTTCAGAATAATAAATTAATAAAGAAATTTCTTAAGGTATTTCAATACGAAAAAGATATATGTAATTTATTCAGGGTAAAGGCAAGGTAAAGATAACATTTTAGAGATAATTGCAAAAAAAACAATAAACGTCTAATCGTCTATGGGTTAAAGTATTATTTAAGGTACGACAAGGTTTCCAAGATATTTTCGGGAAAGAAGATTATTAACCAATGACAGTTACGTAGTAACCAAGAAAAATAAAATCCTTAAGACACTCCAAAGAAAAAAGATTGGCACTAGACATTTATGATTTAACATGAAAGCTTAAGGTTAGATACAATGTTACGATACAAAAATTTTTTTAAAAACAAACCATTATTTGGTTCGAAAACCTTATTTTCAAGGCATACCGCACCCTCTATAAATGTAATAACAAGCAAGTATGGACTCGCGAGGGAGCAGAGTGATCCCGTAGGAACATAAAATGAGAGTTCCTTACACATGCCCTCCAGAAGGAAGAAGCTCCGTGAGACGAGCTTGTTCTCATGAACAGCATTTAGGACCAATTTGCCGGGGGGAGAGGGGGATTCCAACACCTAGATGTTCGATTGACAGAGCCAAAACGATAACAACTTTTTACTGTCCCCGTATATCAACAATAGGCAGTGGCGAAACACACTACACTTGATTTTCCTCCAATGCTCCACCCGAAGGTACTACATTGGTCAGAAAGCGAGCTTTTTTTTATTTGGAAAGTTTTGAATTTTGAAACAAGGTAGGGATCTTTAACGTGCGTGACAACACCCACACAAGGACCTCCATTTTACCCCTCATCCGAACGAAGACATATTTTTGTAAAATGCGAGTGACGATGCACAGCTAGATGGAGGTCGTCCACGCCCACGGACTCAAGTAACAACCATCTAGCTATGCAGCGACTTCGAAAATACAAGGACAGAAGTAAAATAAGGAACGATAAAAGAGGGTGATGGGAGGTTAGGAACTATGTAGCAACCCTGGCAAAAGAGATAATAGGAAGGTTTCGGATCTTCTGGTTGGTTATGACTGCTTCCTGCTGTTTGGTGTTGCTCCTGGTGCTGCTTTGTTGGTACTCTTCGTTTATACGATATAAGGATGGGGAGAAAGGCGGGAACCACTAGAACGATAGTCGAAGCACTCACACGTCAGCACTCCGCCTAAGAGGGTAAGAAAGTGTTCCGAGCTATCCTACATCTCCCACGCAAAAATCTACCCCATTTAACCGAGTATGACGCACTTTCACGCGCGTTAGTGGCAACAAAGCCGTTCCCACGTGAGGATTGTTATGTCAGAATACTCGGCGATCATAAAGATAAGTCAATGTCCTAAATATCCGTATGACCCACAGCTTGGTGTGGTTTTTACAGGCGTTAGTGTTCTGATTATTTTCTGCCGGGAATTTTTCCACGCAGGGTTCTAAAATAGTCCCTAAACCTAAATTAATACAATATTATGTTGCAGCTTTAAAATAAAGCGTAAATAATCGCCTTAGAGCTTCAAAAAGAGAAACAAAAAAAGAAAAAGTCTTTTAAATATTTCAGCTTTCAGCTAGAGTTCCTGTTAGTTATATTTAAGTACCGTCTCTGTATATAATTAAAAAAAATCCAACAATTACATTATTTACATAAGAAACGTATATTGTACTTAGCACAACACTTGGTGAAAAGTTCACGCCTGATAACTTTTTGCATATTTTACGACTTAGATCAATAGTTCTGATGAGTTCTAATAAGTACAATCATCCTAGGCAGGGGTCCGACGGCTAACTGTTATTAAATACTGTTTTAACTTTTGACGACGACAGAACACTGTGAAAAAATGTTCTCCTGATAATTTCTCGCATTTTTGCGACACGGATCAATAGTTCTCGATAAGTTCTATTAATTACAGTACCCGAAGGGTAATTGATATTAAATAATAATTAAAAAATTATTTAATAATAGTTACTCGTCGGAACTCTGCCTAAAAATCATTGTACTCATCAGAACTCATCGAGAGCTTTCGATTCAGGCCCAAAAATACGAGAAATCATCAGCAGGCCCCTTCTTCATCGAGTGTTGTGATAGGTACAATATACTATTACGGGTAAAATGAGCGTTTCGTTTATGTATTTTGATTTACCTTGGAGGAACGGGAACCGCGTACCAATTTAAGGGTTGGTCACTCAACTGCAAAGGTGCTGGAGTGAGTTTCTATTGAAAAAATTGTAAAAGAAAATTGAAAATTCGGAAAAACCAATAAAGAAATAAGCACAAAAAGTCAGCATTGCTGAAATGTAAAAACCAACTACGTTGCAATTATTACTTAACCTAAAAGACTTTTTTCTTGTCATAATTAAGGGGCACCAAACCGTCTGTGACAGCAATCTTTTCTATATTATTCTTACACAGAAGGCGGTTATTCTGCAGAAGACAGCTTTGCTTCGGTTTCAAAATTTCAATTACCTTAAACGTTACTTTTCTCCAAAATATCTTAAAACATTTATTAGATTTTCATAATTAAATAATATTGTAAAACACAATACCTGCTCCAAATACGATTCCATCACCAGAGTTACTGGATTTCCTTGATAATTAGATGATTTTATCTAGTTCCTAAATAAATTCAAATAAGATTCAACGTACACTTAACCACTACTTATATTAAATAATTTAAAAAAAATACAAATATGCATTCCTAAAAGAAAACTAATTTCTTAACCTTACTCTGGCCAGGTATTATTACAGAAAATCCTAAAAAGAGTTACGTAGTCCATTCCAAAATAATGTAAAATCAATAGGCACATATTTCTTTATATTTTATAAGAATAACATTACGCTTAAATTAAACCAAAACTTGTTCTGTCGCTAACTCATCGTTTAACAAAATAATCACTTCGATTTTCAATTATTGTCTTTTGTCATAAAATATCAACCGTGTTTATATTCAAGATTCGGAAATACATAAAAATACATAAAAGCTTATAACTACTCACGCTTTAAAAAATATGTTGTAAGGTTAAAAATATCAGACCACACTACATTTCCAATTTTGCATTCTTCAAACAACAATTACGTATATCATGCAACTAACACAGCTCTCTTGACTCAAAACCATCTACTTATTTTATCTACACCTGCAAGCAGCCCCTCATCGCAGCACATACACGAGTTTGTAAAATTCCACGCATAGTTAACCTGCTTGCCTAATCTGCAAGTGAAGTCCTACAAAAGCTCGTGCACTCTTCATATATTACTTTTTGGATAAAGTTAAGTTACATCTTGAAGCTGGTTTCGTTCAATTTTTCACTTCCCACCTTCGTTTACTATTTGCTCGAATCACTACATTGTGACGTTTTCTCATTAACTGCTTGCCAATAATTGACTCTTTTTTTCGTCGGATGTCCATCTCTTAAATTTTGTTCTCATGATGTAATATATTTTAATCTATGCTTACGTACAAGATTGTTGTTCTGCTACAGTGTAATTTGTTTGTGTTGTAATACGGTGTTATTTACATATCCATAGTGGTCGGGACGGACGATATCTGTCTATTGTAATTTATTTTGTTCATATGAAATGCAAACGCTACATCGCGTCTTATAATGTTAAGTATATTTTCACTTATAGTTTTAATTGAAATCGTCTAGAATTACTACTTTAACAGTGTATTTCAACGAAACAAAAACCTTTAGAAGTTAAAGTTTGTTAGTTTAATGACCTTTTTAGAAACAAAATTTGAAATATTATACTTAATTACTATTTATTATTTGTAAAATCAATCATACAAAGTGCGTCTCATCATCATCATTTTAGGTCTTCAGTCCTAAAACTGGTTAGACGCCTAACATCATTGTTTCCTATTCTGAACTAACCTACAAATTTCCCTCAAATTTGCACAGTCTGTATCTATTATTATCTGATCTAGGTCTACATCCACCTCTTTTTTCCTATCTATGCTTGTTATATATCCCATACTATTCTCCAAAAATGCCTTAGAACGTATTCTGCTCTTCTATTTCTCCTATTTTTTTCCCAAAGATATCCTTGTTCCCTTACTTTCTCTCTAATCTTTTTGTTATTACCTTTGTCTGTTTATTCTCATACATCTGAGCACTGCATTTCAAAGGCTGCGTCTATATTTAATTTATTCATTCCAATTTACTAAATTTTACTCATCTATTAAATTTATTCCCAGCATAACGCAACGCGGTACAATACGCTGTTTATGCAAATTACGTAATTGTCGCAATTTTTTATATTTTTTATATGCGGGGATGGAACTCAAATAAAACCAACCGGAACTCTAGCTAAAAGCTGTAATATTTAATATTTTCTTCTAGTTTAGAGGAGGAGATACCCTGCTAGTTAGCACCACATATTTTCATTTTTGATATTAAGGATAACTGTTTTTATTTTCTATCAGGAACACTAAAACTATAAAAAGTGATAATCGAACTATCATTACTTCTTAAAAATTTAAAGAATGCCGTGCCAACTGCACAAGTTTGTAGCTAATCCATTGTCAACCTTTTCAACAACGTTGCTGTTTTTTTTACATGGACAAAAACTGATAATGTGTTCCCTGCAATGCATTTTCACTTTTGAGAATAGGTATAAGTCACATGGTGCGGGATCTAGGAAATACGGAAATGAGCAAACACAGGAATGTGTTTTTCAGCAAAAAAAGCTGTATTGCTGATAATATTCTGAGATGATGCGATGTCCTAGTGTAGAATCCATAAGACTTCCTCAACTAATTGGCGGCATTTGCGTATTTAAAAATTAGAAGTATGGATCGAAGAACCAGTATCTAACGGTGACTCATGATTTGATTGCTCACAAAAATGCACAAAAAGATAAAAAGGTCATTGTTCCGTTATACCTACCCTTTAACAAAACGTTGTAGTCAGTTGAAGGATTAGAATAAGTGAAGGTTCTGCAAAGCGATGTTAGACGGGTATTTGAAAATGCGCGGGCGATGTCGAAAAATTTGCAAAAACATATATTCGGAAATCCCACTTAATTCAGGAAAAATCAATAACGGAAATCTTAAGATATTTCTGGTTTTTCTATAGAGCTAGTTTCGTAGAGAAGCTAGTTGTCATTCCTCCGGTAATGGTTCTGATTAAATGCTGATGGGTTTTATGATGCGCCTAAGGATCGTTGTTCAAACTATCTCATATAAGCCCCGAGTGCATATGAAAATGTTTTTCTTTCGTACAGGTACCCGGGGACGATGCTCTATCTTTAGTTTTCATCAAGAATGTAAATTTGGAAGAAATAACTGCGCAGCATATAATTAATCCTAGAAAAAAAATGGTTTCATTCAAAATCATGTACTTTATAGATATAGGTCAACAAAAGTCGTTGGAGTGGAAACCAAGAGAGAATTTACAAATGCAACAACGGCACACGTTTAGTGCGAGCCTCATCAGAAAATCTACAGTAGATCTTACCATATCAGAGTAAGTATCTTTGAAACTAATTAAGAAATATTCGTAATTCTTCCACAAGCTGAAGAATACTTGCTGTTTGAAACGCCCAGTAAGAAGGGATCCAATTGAATCGTTGTCATTCGATCAATCGATTTTTCAAAGTACTGACTATCAATAATCTAATGCGACAATTGAACGTCTACAACATGCACAAATTGGCCTATTTTATAGCTCTGTTCAAAATGTGATTGAGCAATATGAAAAACATAACTGATCTTCATAATTTTGCAAGTAACAGATACTACTGTAGTATGGTACCAAATATGTAATCAATACTGTACGGTATCCTGAAGACCACTAAAAAGAGATTCATTTCAGATACGATTCAAGAATCAAACACATCAACTCTTAAGTAGGAGCTCATGTGAACAGTTTTAAATTCTGAACGTTTTGGGGCATTTTCTGAATATACTGCTCAAATACAAGTCTTAGTGATTATCATAACTTGACTGCATTTTAAATGCAAAACCAAACAAACTACAATTGAACGATATCAAGTCATTAGGTGCATAATAGTCTGATTGACAGTTACAGGGGTGTATACAAAGCACACGAGAGCGAAGAATCTAAAAGTCTTTTAACTCCCGGTACTAATGTGAAAACTTTAGAGTTAGTTATATAAACCTTACAATACGACAGGGAGTTCAAATTAAGTTTATGTATGAACCCGCAAGTGTTACAAAATAAATTATGGGATTGATTCTTGAAATAAATACGTTCAATATCTATATAAATTAAGAGCTCGTGTAGATAAATTACGCAATGTAATAGTAATAAATATAGTGTAATCGTCGTTTTAAGAAACAATTAAATGGTTATCTATAAGGTGCTTCAGTACATTAACGATTTTCCGTAATTACTTACGAATAAGCAGGTTTATATTGAACCTAATAAAGAATAGTAAATTGAGGTTCGTTTCATAAATATCCGCTTTAAGTGAGCTATCGTAGATTTAGTTTATTCGAAATCGGCATGTGTTTCACAAACGCAAAACGTCAATAGCATCTAAAGAGTCTAGTGAAAGCGACAAAACCAAACCGATTCGGTGTTGAAACCGTTCTCTATATAGAGGCTTATATCAAAGTCACAACTACTATATAAAGCTATGTAGGAAATAATTGCAAATAAAAAACGGGTTCATTTTTCTCAATTTTATAACTTTTCACATTACTTACGATTACTAAGTATTCGCAAACGCTTTCCTGACATCAGAGAGTATAAATTTTATTTAGAACTAAAAGTTTAGAAATGCTTAGTTTTCATATAAACAGATTTTTATCGTATAGTTGGAACTTTATGTGGGTGAACACGTGAACTTTTTTGAAAATATGCCAACCATGTAGACATATATCTTTCTTGTTTTGGTCGGTTTTAAATCACTAATTAAACCAACTTCTTTTCTTGCTCTTGTGTTTTACTATTATGTAATTTTTTTGATTAGACCTTTCGGTAATGTTCTTCTCCCATTATCAACAGTATAAACTCTAGAAATTACAATAATTATACAACTACAGGTTTTAATTAGTTTTTTATATCTATATCGGCTAGTGCAAGATATTTAATTTTACCATGTCTATATATTTTTCTTTTTTATATAATAAACACTTACATCTGCAGTGTTTTGCAAAAATAACGAATATATTCTATAAAATATTTATAAAGAACAAAATTGTCAGGACATATTAAACGAGTTACAAAAATTTGCATTTATAGTCGCACTTTCATCTTTTCTGCCATCTTTGAGAAAGATATGACGTGTTCCATATTTTACTCAAATAGCAATCCAACATTTTATTATGGAAAAGAAAAGACTATTTTTAGGGTTCCGTACCTTATAAGGTATAACGAAACTTTTATACGATCACTCTCGTGTCCGCCCGTCCGTCCGTGTGTCACAGAGGTTTTTCTCGAAAACTATGTAACGTAGGAATTTGAAATTGGCACAATGCTAGGCCTTTATGACGCGTACATATATCGACAGTCAGAAAATAGAAAAAAAATATGTTTACATTAAAATGGCGGGGGTTAATTCGATCAAAAGAAAAAAGTTTTAATAAATATATCGTGTGAGGTATCATTTGAAAGAGGATTCTAAAAGGCTTCTAAAAATATTTTTTATAATTTTCGGTCCAATAGTCTTCATCACATAGCTCAAAATGTGCCGAAAATGACCATCCCTTCCCTGTTTTCCTACATTTCCAAAGCTAAAATTTTGATTTCAATAGGGATAGTAGCTATTGAGTCATAGATTACGGAAAACTGCAGGTTTTTTTGACAGTGTAATAGTTGCCGGAAAAAAAAGTTTTAAACACAGTAATAGACAACGTATTTACTAATGTACCAGTACAATCAAATTTGAATAAGATTTAAATATACATAAAAAATAAAAACAGCTTAATTTACTTTATTGATTGCTCACTGTAGTATTGGTACGGAACCCTAATAGTGCGGACTCGACTCGCTCTTGGCTAACTTTTTCTATTTAGAGATAGTTAAATATGAATATGGGATACATAAGGAAAATTTCACGAAAACAAATTTATAATCTATACAGTAACCTTTACTAAAAATAGAATACAAACAGACGTATCAGATTTTCAGTCAAAACTGGTAACTTTAAACAACCGGTATCAGTTAAAAACCGAATTTGTTTTCCTGACTTGCAATGGAAACGTGTTTTGCATATAAAAAAAAATTTTGTTTAAGTTTTTTTTGTTAATTTCTAGAATAATCGGCTTAATTCATCTAGAATGTACATTTCAAAGATTACTTTACCTTAATAATGCATATATTTAGCAAATACGTAATATCAAATCAGTATTTTGTGTCATGTAATATTTTTGCTTCTGTGATTGTGTTTTTGAGCGCAATGGTACAATTCAGCAAAAGGGAAACGCTTGAAGTCATTTTTATGATAGGGCGTGGACAGGAAGCGCACACTAGTAAAGACCGTAGCCTTGTTCAATGCCACTCATCAAAATAGACGCATAAATCAAAGTACAAAACCGAGTGGAATTAAAATTCAGAGAATTTGGACATTGAGATATCTACCTAAATCTGATCGACCAGGGTTATAAAAAGTTTAGCTCACAGACAAAAGAATCCGCCATCTACCTTTAACAACGTTGTATCTCAGTTGATTAGAGACCCTTCTACTGTGTACAGATTTATAAGAAAATTAAAGTATTTTATAAGGGTTGTCTAACCCAGAAATTATCCGAAGATGGTTTTTAGCGCCAAATTAAATTACGTAAGCAAATGCAATAACTATGCAACAATGACGACACTTTTAAAACAACTTCTTTTTTCTGACGAAGCCACCTTTGACGTTAAGTGACCATGTAACTAGACAAAATTGTCATTACTGGGCCACAGAAAATTATCATTTGATGAATCCAACAGAAGGTGAACGTTTGGTGTGACAATGGACAGACGAATTCTCAGTGCTTTGTTACGGGTGAATGAAGTATTGAGTTTTAAATATATAATTGCTCAGAAAAAGCGGGAATCCCATAAAAAATTAAGGGTGCAGCAGCTAACTACAATGGTGCTGGAGTGGGTCCTCACAAAGACAATAAATAAATGAAACAGAAATGCAAAAAGACATTTTAATTAACTAGGTACAATTTCTAGTTATGTTACCAAACACTTATCTTGAAAGGTTTTCAACACTGTCAAGTTATTGTGCTTCTTGGGGATTTTCATTACATTAACCTTCTGGTGGAACAGAGTTCCATCACAATCAATCAAATTATTCATTTAAGAAGAAACACTTAGGGCGTCACCTAAATCCTTTTGCAATACAATATCATATTATTTATATACATTTATATACATTTATATACATTTATATACATTTATATACATTTATATACATTTATATACATTTATATACATTTATATACATTTATATACATTTATATACATTTATATACGTTTATATACATATATATATACATTTATATACATTTATATACCTTTATATACATTTATATACATTTATATACATTTATATACATTTATTTATATACATTTATATAAATTTATATACATTTATATACATATAAAAGTTGTACAGTTATATAAATAAATTTCAACATAAGTTGCGTAACAACTCTTGAAAACAGCTACATACAAAATTTTAAGGTTACCTACATCCAATTCAATGCATGTAGCATAACAATTGTTCTATAACCATTTAACCACATCTCCACTTGGTTAACTTTAATTTCAATGTCTAGGCTTTGTATATCTAATAAAGTAAACAATATAATCTACAATACTAGTGAACGTCCTACACATTTCATTTCCAGCTAAACAGGTATCATAAATACATGCCGTCAAAAAACAGAAGATCAATTTATAAATAACTACACTAACTTTATAACGGGGTGCCAATTTAAAGCTATCTATTTCACCAACTGGAGTTCATGTTAAAAAGGATTATTTAATTTACCACCAAAGTGGTATGAAAACCACACTATCCAAATTCGATCTCGACGTCGATTATGCACGACTTCACCACTTTGAACGCCGGGTTTCTACTTTCACATGTGTATTCGTTATGGATTTGCGAGTAACTAATTGCTTTTCTGCGGCTGTCTCTCACTTCTCATGTGTTTGGGTTACATCATTGTAAACGCGAACAATGCATTTACGTCATATGGGTTGATACGTGCTTAGTTTTTCCCTATGCAACTGGGTTAATATATTACAATATTGTATTTTAATGTTTTGTTTGGAACCTAATGTCTGTGGATTTTATTAAATCATCAACTACATTATAATGGTTTTATATTTATTATGTCTTGTTACATTGTAAACGATAGCTGTAATTGTTTCGGTGATATTATTAAATTCAATTGTTTCTACTGAGCGGTGTACGAAAGCTTCCTTATTTTTGTGTAAGAAATGCATAACCTTGGAATATGTTTTTCTTTTGGCGGTTTTTAATTAAGTTATTGATCTGAATTACGTTCAAATATGTATTACACAGAAATATACCTTCTGGATTCTGGATTATAGTGAAGAAGGCTTGCGCCACATACACTTAGGCCACAATTCGGATCCATTGTGTTACCTTCCTTACAACATTATGGTGATCACTCAAGACATCCTAGAGTTGAGATAAACTTGAAGATAGTAGCCATATATGCGCTGCGAATTCTGGCCATGTCGGCCTGAGGTTCCCCAGCATGAATCCTCGTAATATGACGAACGCTGGGCAGTCACACAGAATGTGGTCAGCAGTCTTGTCATCCATTTAGCATCCTCGGCGGGATGGTTCTTGTAGCAAACCTATATTATGTATGTGTTTAATCTACAATGCCCAGTGATTACTCCTACAAGAAGGCGACAACATTTTTCTATGCTAGTCCACATTTCACAATGTCTGAGGTGGATTTCTTTTTTAATCAGATTGCTGACAAGAGTATGCGATAAAGCAATGGCCGACTCCAGTTCTACAACAGTTTTGGTCGCTGGTAATAAATGTGCCTGAACATTTCCCTGGTTCCAGCGTGCTCCTTAGTTCAAGAGTACTTGTGTTCTTAAAAGCTGCCTCCAGGGCTTTAATGTACTCATATACGACTCTGGAGATAATTAGCTGATTATACATTGCAAGTAGTGCTGCTCTACTATCACTAATTATTTTAATGGATTTGTTTCGAACATTTCTTTCCTCAATGATGTTTGCGCCCTTGGTTATTGCAATGAATTCTGCTTGAAAAACAGTTGCTAGCGTGCCGAGTGCCAGGCATTGGTTGAGGTCTAGTCAGAGGAAAAGAGTACCCGTACCCTCCGTTTTGGAGCTATCTGTAAAGATGGATATCTCTGTCTATTGCCCTCCTGCATTGCCAGAACATTATGGTTGCACTTGCTATTTTTGTTTGTATGTGTGTAGACCAGTCCAGTTTGCTGTCAAGCATTATTCCTGGATACTTGGTCGCAGCTGAAAGGTCTAACGATGTCTTAAAAAGTGCCTGCAACTTAGGTACCTTAACCTTCATTATCTTTATAAACAAAACTAACTCCGTTTTGGCTGGGTTAGCAGTGAAAGAATGTTCTGTACACCGTGATTCAACGTGTCGAAGTGCTGTCGTCGCATGAGATTGCAAAGACTTGTTCGTGTTTTAATGTCATCTACATATCTAATCTCGTAGAAGTTTGCCCGGTTCAGGCGACGGAGGAGGCTGTCCACTACTATGTTTCATAGTAGGGGCGATAGTATATCACCCTGCGGAGAGTCACCTTTCATCGTCTCCCTTATCGAACCCCCTCCCACACTGATCTGGACTGCTCTGTTACTTAGTAGATTTATTATCCATTGCTGTAGAGTTTTGTCAACCCTTCGTTCTTGTAATGCTTCCTATATGCTACCAAAGGTTGTTTTGTCAAACTCGTCTTCGATGTCTAAAAATTCTCCCAGTTTGGATTCCTTCATGTTTAGGAAATCCCTCGATGCGTACCACAACTAAATATAGGGCAGATTCGGTCGATCTCCCGGTGATAAATGCGTGTTGGCTGGTCTGAAGAGGTCTGGTAGTAAGAACTTCTTCCTTTATCTCTAGATCGCATAACCTCTCTAAGATTTTTAACAAGAAAGACGTTAGACTGACTGGTTGGCATGATTTGGCTATTGTGTAATAACCTTTGCCTGGTTTTGGTAAAAGGATTACCTTAGAGTCCCGCCAAGACTTAGGGATGTATTTACAAGCAATAGAGCTTCTACAGACATGTATTAGGTGTGGGAGCAAGATGTCCAGGACCCATTCTGAAAGGGCTGGAAAAGTTCCATCTGGCCCTGGAGATTTGAATGGCTGAAAACTGTTAACTAGCCATTTTACTTTGTTTGCACTTACCACTCTTTCAGTCACTGCCCAATTATCGTTTACTGGTGGATGAGAGGATTCGTCTGACCAGAATGGTACTGCTTGTATTTGGCTTCCCGGGAAGTGCGTTTCTATCAACAGCTCACCTATCTCCTCGTCCGTGGTGGAATTGAGCTGCTGTCGTTTGTCCTTTGAGGGTATTTTGGGTAAACGAGAGGTTTCTTTTTAGTTTTTTTAGAATTACAGAAAGACTTTTATGAATCTCTTTGCGTCCTTCTGGCATTACCTCCCAGTCATTTGCAGATATTGTTCTCTTTGCCTTGCTAAAAACATTTTGCCTAGAACGGTTTTTTGCTTCTGTAATTCAGAAACCCACCACAGTGTGCGTGTCTGAAAATAAGCTTGTATAATAGTCTTGCAGGGCTTCGGTAGAAATCTGCAGCTCTTATATTTTTGCTGTTCAGTGTAAATTTAAGGAATTCCCAATACCTTCTCTCATGCCCTCCACGAAGGAGATCTTGTTCGTTGATCTGAGGTTCCTAAATTCTTTGTGGCCTACATGTGCTGTTTTCAGTTTAAATCTATTCATCCTGTGATTTGACAAGGTTGCCTCTGGCAGCACTTGCCATTAGGTTATATGTTCTGAAATACTAGATTTTGCCAAGGTAAGGATAATTACCGTTTGACATCTAAACGTATCAATGGTTGGTTCGTTATCTCAGTTTAGTATTTCCAGTTTTTTGTTTGAAAGAAATTCGAGTAGAGCTTTACCTTGTGGGTTTATGCCACAACTTCCCCAAACTGTGTGATGAGCGTTAGAGTTACATCCTATTATTAGATGCTTGTTATGAATTCGCAATAGTTGATGACATTTACCATCTCTTTCAGAGGTAAGAGGGACCTGTCATCTATTGGAAGGTATGCTGAACCAATTCATACTTGGCCTGAAGATTGCAATTTACCTAAACGGCCGTGATATTACAGCCACTCAGTTGTAGTAAAAAGTGGTTTGTATGTGACTTGGTACAAAAAAACATGCCCTAGACTTGTTGTTATCAACGTATATATTTCCTTGTAAACTGCCTAATTCCGTAACCTTTGAGTTTACCAACCATGCTTACTATATTAGAACAATGTCTGGTTTACTGTCAAGGTGACTGCAGGCAGTATGTACAGTTGCCCTTCAGTGTTGTAGGTTAATCTGCTTGATAGTTATACCCACCACTGGGTTTGGGTATTAAGGAGATGTATTTAGGCATTATCAAGGTTCGTCCAAAGATGCCTTCTTACACTCCGCAACCAACTACTTGTCAAGTTAGAGTTCAGAATACTCAATACCTACCGCCTCTAGAGTGTAAGGTGCAGTTGATGTTGGCTTTGGTATAGAGGTCGTCGGCTGGCATGCCTCGACCAAGGCTAGTGCTTCTTGTCGCCCACCTGGACTAACCTCAGGTTGCTGCGTACCCTGAGCAGGGGCGGCCGTAGGTTTCTGACCATGAATCCTAAGGTTAACAGAGGTGAACTTATAGAACAGCTTCTCCTCTTACTATCCATAGTCTTCTTTACATTCTTTCCAATGCAAAAAACAACAAGCATTACTAGAGGTTGATTCCTAGTTTCGCCCAAGGGTTTTACACCTCCAGAAGTCGCTGGACGACCTCTGTGTCATCCAGTACACCCGAAATCTACAGTATTGCCCGTAGAAATCTGGTGAGGTTGTCTATCTGCAGGTCCTGGAGGCATGCAGCCTCTCACAGTGGTGTTAGGCCAACTGCCTCCGCTAACCTCGCTAGGGAATGATCATCCACACACGATGCCCTAAGGGTCTCGCCTGTGTACCACCACCTCCTAAACTTGGGCGGAACAAAGTTGTACTGAAGAGCAAACAAACAATTGTCCGGCACCATCTCCAGCTTTGTTTGCAGGATGTCTGCAGGATCTGCTCGTATTTTACCCCAAGGGTCCCATATGTCAACGATTGCTACCTGGAGGTGTCTAGTTGCAGTCTCTCTGTAGTTTGCCGATCCTTGTATTTGGGTGGTGTAATATAATCTCTCTTTTTTAGGTCTAGCCTGTGGCGGGGTGCCCTCAAACCTTAGCCTCTTCTTGCCTTGTAGTAGAGCGCTGGTTGATGTTGTAATGGCGACAGGCGTCTTTTTTTGGTTGGAGGTGGCGGAAGATCCCGGGACCGGCTTGCCTTACAGCATCCCATCCCTGGGCTAACACTGTTCCTCCTAACCTTATAAATTGACTAGATTGATTTGTCACCTTCTCAGTAGGTAGGCTGGTTGTGGGGGCCACCGTGACCATCCGATGAAGTTCCTGCCGCCAAGGTCATAGTTGATTGCCGTGGTTGCTTGGCTGCCTCATTAGTAAACCGGGTAGCCAAAGGGCCATCCTTTCCGCCTGCGGCAGCTTGTGCTTCCAACAGGGCTTACCTCCTCTTTTGCTCTGCGTCTCTTCCTTGCAGAGCGTTGTTGTACCCATTTTTGCTGGGACTTTAGTTTCTGCCGCTGCTGCTGCAGTGGAGTGTCTTGTTGAGGTGGAGCATGCAATAAAATTTGAGGAGTATCAACTAACATCCTCTCTACATTATCTACATTAATATTTACCGAGAATTTTCATTTTTACGGCTCCTCACCCGCCACAGAACTCAAGAAAAACATTATTGATGCCAAGGCTATCAGACAAATATAGCACCCAAGGGCAAGTTATAAACGCACCTATCACCGCGCGTAGCAATGCAGATATAGACTGCACCGACCACTTACAGTACCGGTTGCCTGCCCGACTCGAGTCAAGCTCAGCCACACGTATGCCTTCATTCACCGACACGAGTCGCCTCGCTCGTTATAAACACAAAAGTAGCTCTTAAAACCATAGTGTAGGACAAGCTACTATTTTACACCTTGGAGGATAAGCGATTATTAGATAGGTTTGGAAAGTATGAAGATTGTGTAGGAGAGCTGCAAAAAAGGGCGGACTGTTGCCCCAGGAAGTCGCCTTCTATGACCGGCAGGAGTTCCCTGAAACTATTGCAAACCCCGTTTCAGACGGTTTCTTGGAAGGTTGTTTCTTCTCAGTCCTGGATTTTAAGCCAGGACCCCCACACCTCCCTGCCCGAAAGACTTCACCACTGTCAGCAGGGATGTCTGGTCTAGTCAAGATCTGAGAACTTTGGCGCCGTTTACACTTGTGCAATACCCTTGACCACGACATGACCGCTGAGTGGAAGTGGTTTGGTTTGCGTCGTGTGGGGTCGACTTCACCTTCACTCGCATAGCCATGTTACGGATTTTATCTCGCTCAGGCATCTCTAAGTCATTGTGTAGATGAGGTCTTCCCGGTCACGAAACTCACGTGCAGCATACAAATCCTCGCTTGATGCAAGTGGGATCCCTATCCACCACCTGGGAACGCGCCAGAAAGGCAACCAATTCCCGTTATAACCATGCCTTTGTGGTATAAGTTTATTGCTTTAAATCCTTTTATAGAATTTAAAATTTATTGAAATATCTTACTTAAAGAACACTACTATACATGAAATCTAATTATGCGGGGTACATTAATATTAATGAGTCCGTTTAAAATTAACTTTCTCTTGATGCATCTTTTTTTTATTTAACGTAACACTAAGCTGTTACAGATCATTTTCTTAATAAAACCTGAACAGCTTAAACGTATTGTTTTTCTTCAAAAGGAATTAATAGCAGTTCTGATAACGTCTTTTCATCAAGATGAAGCACCTCCACATTACAAAGCTACCATCCGAGCGTCTTTAAATGAGTGTCCAAACCGCTGGATAAGAAGAAGAAGACCAATTGAGAGTCCAACTCGTTCACCAGATTTGATTCCGGTCGACTACTTGTTTATGAGGTTATGTAAGGGGTTGGGCGTATTTTACTCAGCCAGCAAATCTAAAAAAGTTAAGGGAACGAATTCTGCAAGAAGTACTACTGTACCCTTGATAAAAAAGTTTTTAGAACTATATTACGTATCTATTGTGGATGGTTTTTGTTTCTGCAGTTGATGCTTTGAAGAGTTTTTGTTAGTGTGTAGTTATTTGTGTGTTAAGGTCGAGAAAATGGTTTTTGTGAAATTTCGTATTTGTGTGTGTGCGCGCGAACGCGTACGTTCGCGATTGTAAAATGCAGCAAGTGTAACCACGTGTTGTGTATTTTATTTCTACCTGTGCTTGTTTGCAAAGAGCTTGCATTGCCCAAAAATAAAAATTATAAACACTTTTTAACATTTTTTCTTACATATGTTTCTTATTTATATATTTTTATTATTGTGAATTTAAATTTTATAACCTGAAAATAACGATTTTTCAGAAGTTGAAGTTTTATATAATGTATTAATTTTCGGACACTATAATACACAATAAAAAATGGCACGATTTGGTCAAGTAATATCTGTAAGTTTATAAAACGCCAATTAAAAAACAGAATATGTTCTCGTACTGAATTGAACCTTATCAGACTCAATTTCTTAAAACTTTTATTATTGAGTGTTTTTCTACGCCAAATGTCTTCTATATGCTACATTTTATTTTTCACTCAAGTTTCTATGTCTCGGACATATACAGCCTTCTATGGATGGAAAGTGATCTTAGAACAATAAAATAAGCCACGCTAACAATAGCATATACTGAATGTTCTAGTTTGCTGTATGACCACATTGAAATTTTTGACACTGTGTTTAGATCTTTAATATTTAAGTTAAGAACCGTATAATTCTGTGTAATGGCCCATGAAATTTAAATTTCATTCCCAGCTGAACGAGCGCAAAAGGATCAACCCTACTTAATGCATAGAATTCTCCTTGAAGGAAGAAATGGTGTGTTTGCTTATACAGTTGCGGTCATAGATATAATTGTAGCTTTCGTACAAGACTATTGAGCTTTATCTATGTTGCAAATAATAAACTAATCAAAAATTTTTTCGTGTGTGTCTCTCACACCATTTTAACCAAACAATTTTATAAATCAATTTTTCCAACATTTTTTATGTAAAGATTCTGAAATGGTTGGTTTAGTCCCAAAATGTCTTAGAGATATAAATTTTACTAAACAAAAAAATATTTTTTCCTTCTTATATTATATTGAACTTCTTAAAAAATGTAAGTTATTTATTATTGAGTACGTCGTATTATAATTCATATGCCATTGGGAATTCTATCACACGTTAAAGATATATCTTTGATAAAACTGGCATCGTATTGATCGTGGAGGTCACGGTAATATATTTATGTTGATGTTTATAAAATATAACTTAAGAAAAAGCATCTTTCGCTCCAAGAATATTAAATATACCATTATTCGGAAAAGTTAAAACTGAAGCTTTAATTGGTCCAGGACGGAAGACTACGTTAAAAAGCGGAGAAATTTGGATGAGCAAGCTCGATAAGTCTATTCGTAAGTAAAGAATGTAGTTGTCGTTCAGTAAACTTCAACCTTAATGGGCATAAATCAAAATATGTATTAAAAGAAATCAAAATTTTGGGAACGTTTAAATCATATTAAAGTTTATAAGCACCACTTCTATATTAAGCTGAATTTTAGAGCACGACTGAACAAAGATTAATCTATGCAAGATAGAGACCCCAAAGTCCAAAACTCAGTATAATATAAAATGTGTTGTTTGTGCCAAGCTTTCTCAAGACATGCTTTTCGGGAAATCAGATTTAACGATATTTACTATGAACTTTTCACAGTATACGTTTTTGTAGAGAAAAGCACCGAGTATATAAAAGTATGCTTTATATTAATTAAATAAGTGGATATTTTACTGCATTGTTCATGCAGTATCAAAGAATATATTTAATGAGAGAGAGAGCAATTTACTTCACTAAAAAGTTGCATAAATTCTTAATATAAAACAAAATTTGTATATCGCTAATGACGTCGAATTTGCATTGATCTAAGCGCTTGACAAATGAAATCTTTCATTGTCAACTAAACGATTCGTATTGATATGGGGTACATGCTACTTTGCAGGTTTTAATATGAATATAATGGAAATTTCCTGAACAAACTGACTTATAATCTGAATTATATCTTATATATAGGAGTAGATTTACTTTGAAATGATTATTGCTATATTTCTGCAAACTAGTGAAGCTATTTGAAAATAACTAAATTCTACTAAAATAAGTTCAAAACTAGAACAAATATCATAATTAAAATTGTTGTTTAGTCAATCTAATTTTCGGCGATTTTAACAATTGTTAATAGATTACTATATTTTAAATTAGTCATAGGTAATAAAAAATCAATACTAGTGATCCAAATGGCATCGAGAGGCATGACTATTGTAGTACAAAGTAGGGCAGAATCTTCCTTTTGCTTAATGTTGGAGAGCGCCGGTTTCGGGGGCTTCTTGTAAAACTGCGCACAGGTCCTTCCTGTGCTCGTATTGATATATTTAGACTGCCGAAGGATTCGTTCAACAAAGTAAGGTTGTTACGTTGTTGAAGGCGTAACGCATTTTGTTCCACCCATGTTATGAAAGGTATTCTGTCCATGGGTTCTAACGTTAAAATCTGCATTTTCGAATGCGAATTGAGCAAAACCGGAGGTGGCAGTTTCAGGCCCGCCTGATTGTACAATACAGTTTTCAAACCGCTGAATTTTACTGTATGACGCCTTGAAACCCAGACTATGCAAGAGCCCTTCCTACCAGTTTGAGATAACTGCAATAGGTTTTATGTAATAGTAAAACATATATTAGCTTTTTCAGCAGAAGAGGGGTGATATAATTTATTACTCTGCATACATAACCCCTGTTTGATGAAAATTGTTTATGTAATTATATCGATGATCAATTTGTTAAATCCCTTGTCATTCCTTCCTTTGTTCTCATGAGGGTAGTGAGCTGCTCCCTTAGTCCACTATTGGGTACTAATAACGTCATTAGTGATTGGTTTAGATTTCTCTGAACATATATGGCAATCACGAACGTTTTCGAGACATAGACATTGATTACGGGTCAAATATTTGTATTTTTTAGGTGCTCAACTTTTAGGTCCTATAAAAAAAAATGGCAAGCCTAGGCCAAGTGGGGACTTTTGATATGTTGTAGAGCACTAAATTCTGAATTGATACCCCAATTTTCAGCTATACACTTTTTTTCTTGTTTCAGATTTTTTGGTCTAAAACTCCTGTACTATACGCTATGTATTGCTTCAGGGGTCGAACTCTAATTAAAGATGTTGCCAGACAGGATCGATAACTAATTAATAGAAAGTTTCAGTGCGGTAACGAACTAGTATAATATATAAGCATCGTCTGCAGGCCAATTGTAACAATATTAAATTGACTAATGCGGTTCGCGGATTGTTACCTATAAGATAAATTTACAATTATATAAATTATTTTCAACAATTAAAAACTAAACGGTATGCATTTAGTAAGCGAATGCATCGCTGCAAGACCACTAAAGTTAGGGAGTAGGGCGAGTATTCTTGTGCACATAGAAGTGAATGGTTAAGCAATTTCTCACTTGCTCCTTAGATAAATCTCATTATATAGGTTGTAGCTTTGTAGTAAATTCAATTATAGTCTATAGCAGTTGCAAGTAGTACACTTACTGAATATGGCAGCACTTTGATAAGATATCAACTAAACGCGGATCTGGGATGATGCACAGCTTAATCAGTTTTGTTGGTTCATTCAATTAAACCACAAACCACTTCTTTAACACTTTAATTAAAGTAGCTATCTTAGCATTTAGTTGAGAAACTGAACCTTGTAACAGAAATTACACAAAGTTATATAATTATCGTAATTGATGACCTAAAAATCTTTCGTTCGTATATTGATTGCAACAACCAGTTTAATTACCTTTTGAATAACTTTGTCTGTCAAGAATTTGTATTAAAAATATTTAGCTGAAGCTATGACAAAGTATAGTCTATAGCCGCCCTTAGTAAATTTAAAGACTGCTGTAAAATTATATTAGATGGTTGAATTACATCCCCTTTTTTATTCGAGGAATATTTTCCCGGTATTATGATTTTATTAAAAAGAGGGAAAAGCATTTTGCTTAAACTCGGGCATAAATTCAGTGACTTGCATACCTAAAAGCTTCGGTTCTAACTAGATTTTAAGATCTGCTACTGTGAATTTTGTACAATTTAATATTTCTAAACAAGATTGCAACATATATTTGTTACATTATTTTGTGCATTTCTACGGTTTAATGGAATATAAACATGGAATTAAAAATATACGGTGTAATTCGAACAAATTTTACAGTTGTGCGACGTGAATAATAAACGAATTTTAAGAACAACTTCAATGGCTGTGTAGATAAATTACTATCAATCTTAAAACGTTTGTGCCGTTCATATAAGGTGAGCACACGCATCCTTATAGGGTATAATGCCGATTTTTACGAAAACTACTTTAGAGTTCCTATAACCAAATTTACATTTTTTTTTGTAGATCATTTCAGAGATTAACAAACTGTACCTAAATTTTGTTTTCCAACAGACATAGAAGTTATAAAAGCTAGAAGAAATTTTCCCTTGATCTACACGTATGAAATATTTAAAAATTATTTGTTGAAATCAAAATACGTATATTTTTCAAGTGTTTATAAGTCCACTGATTTTATAATTTCAGTATTTTTGTTATTTAAAGAGATATTGGAAAAATACTAAAAACAAACAATTTAGCCAACACCATGTACCTCAGAAGCGACGCATTTTTAAATATTTGGAGGTATGCTTATACGTTCTGAAGTTTGTTGCTATATTTACGGGACACACTGTATATTTTTCTAAAATTCATATTATACTTATTCTAATGGCAAATTTTATTTAAAAGAGTATTATTTCGCTGTTTGCAGCTCGACAGGGACGCACCAATCTGACGAGCTGCAAACAGCAAAACCGGTCATTGGCTTTTCCTCTTTGTATAATAACCAACAGATTTAATTTCCGTTCACTATAGTTGAATTTGTCATCTCCAGGTAAAACTAGGTCACCATTAAGCTAGAAGCACATTAGCTTCTGTCGACCGAGATCCCCAGTAATATTAGGTGCAGTACTTTCTTAGAAAATCCGCTAATGTTATAGTTGGTAATAGGTCATTTGTTTTTTCCACCTTAATTGTCATAAACTAGTTAACATTTAAATTTTGTCTGGCAATGCCATCTTTAAATAAAAATAAATAAAACCCTTAACCACAAAAAATATTTAAAATACTAGATACGTATTTCGACCACTATGTAGTCATCATTAGTAGGAACTTGCAATTAAATAGTAATTAGTTGTTGTTCCGGAACACTTGAGAGGATATTCTCTTCACCCCTTAGGCTGAAATGAACCTTCCCAACATACAATTTACTTTGCTACGTGCATTGACGTAGCCTAACAAAAAAAAAGAAGAAAAAGAAAATAAACAAATTGACCGGGCTCATTCGGTGTGTGGGCGGGGTATAATACATACAAAAAGTAAAGAAGGCCCGAAATAAAAATACACACACTTATTCATTAAAACCACACGCAACAAATAAAAATTATAATTAAAAAAACATGTTATATCAGTACCAAAAACAAATGAAAACAAAAATAAGTAGTAATCACAATGCATATCAGGAAGAACCAAGAAAGAAATCAATTCTTAACATAGCGAGCTGCCGTTTTTAGATATCTATTCCTATATTAATTAACAAGGAAAGAAAAAGAAATCACAACTCTAAAAACCGCAGCTCTAAATCGCCATCTTAAATATACAATTAAGTATATACAATCGTTACAAATCAATAATACGTGCCCCTCCCCCCCATATGATAATCATTTTAGAACAACAAGGTGTAATCGTCTCACACAACTGAAATATGCTGGTTCAAGTAGTTTATAGAACTCGTACAAAAAAAATAGTGAATAAACACTAACCCACGTGTCGAATATGTTAGACCTATCACACCCTCCTTAGGGCCGCAGCGGGGCAGCAGCGTCTAGGACCACGCAATTAATGTCATATAAAAAGGGGCGACCATCGCCTCCTCAATTAGGTCCAAGATAACAGGTATGCCTATCCTCCGGAAGAAGCTAGAATGGTTATAGGTGAAATTAATTTATTGTCGTCGAAAAGTATAGATTTGTACAACTAGCATCAATAACCACGCTGTATTGCGTGTGCGAAATTTTCACGAAGAAAACGGAACCAGCAAAAATATAACAATTGTTTTCGTCGTGTATAAGGAAAAGCAAGTGAATATTAATTCGTTTAACTAATGACCAGAGTTCTAAAAGCAATATTAGAGTTATCAAACGATTAGAAACTGGAAACACGGTTTTATCGGATAGTACGCGACCTTAGTTCGACGAGTCCTTTGATGGAAATCACCTAAGAATTAATTATATACGGTCGTACTGTATAACCAGTTGACGGATACCTAAAACACGGTACTGACTATTTAATTATAGCATAAACTTTATGATTCAAAGCAACTAGATTTGAGTTAAAAATTATGATGAACAGGTAAAATAGATTGGATGTTGATGAAGGATTTAAGAATAGCAACGGAATCGATTTAACAAAATTATTGTAAAGCGGCATATGAATTAACAAGGAAAAATGAGTATTTAATTTATTCCTAAAATAAACGTAACAAATTCCCCCAGCAAAATGAACAGGTCGGGTTAGAAAACAAAGGTATGGGAGTGGACAGGACCAAAAAACCCAAAAAAAAAACGCAAACAAAGAAAAGTTCGCTTATAAACTAAAAGAAAATTCGTTACAAAAACCAAAAAATCAGAAACAAAAGAAACACCCCTAAATAAAAAAAACCCCATACCGTTCAAAGGACCAATCGTAGAAACAATAGAACTCCGAAAATAAACCCCAAAAAAAAATTAACCCCGAACATCAATGGAAGTGAACCAAGAGCAAGTAAAGAAAAATAAATAAAAGAAAAAAGTAAGATGGGTAACAAGCAATCAAGAAGGACTAAGGTAGAACGGCCTCAGCACTGCGGAGTCGTCAAAGGACGGATGTTTCTCAGAGGAAACAGTAAAGTTATCACTTTCTAGAACAAGATTGGCTTCCCGTGAAGAAACCCAAAAGAAAAAAAAGAAAAGCGAGAATGAAACCGAGCAGTAACAACCAAAACAAGACCCAAAGCTCAAGCCTCAAGTATGTAAAGCGACAACAAAGGAGAACGAGAATAAGAGAGGAAAAGCGCTGGTAAAAGGAAACGATGTACTTCAAACTCTGGTAACCAAGAATCTCAACAAACGAAGAACCAAAGAAAAGAATAGCTAACTAGACCTAACGTCGACTAAGTCGTGGTTTCCGAAGAACGAAAAACGGACTAGAAAGCACCTACCACAGGAGTGGATGAACGTAACATAATCGGTACAGCAAAGAAGATCAGCAAAAGGATAGGAAAAAGAAAGTGGAACGAAAGGAACGAAAAAAAAGAAAAACAAACCAAAAGGAATAACACCAACAAGTACAAGTACCAGAACTAACAAAAAAACCTAAGAATCGTACAAAAGAAAATAAAACAGGATCCCAGTGTACTTATGTATGAGTATGCGTGTGCGTGTGTGTGCATGTATATGAACGGTGTGTGTGTATGTAGTGTGCGTGTATAAAGTGTACGTGTGTGTATGTGTTGAACCGCTGTAGTCGCCTCTTACGAGAGGCACGTCGTACCGTGGGACTATTCTATTCCCACGAATCCAACTATAACTTTAATTATGGTTCTAACATATATGTCATGTTTGTCAATTTTTTTAAATTTTTGTAATTTGAAATTACACAATAATGTACTCAATGGACAACGAAAGACATCAGATTTGGTAATATCAAATGTTCACTTGAAGGTTTCTTGTGCTGAAGACGACTTTACTCCCGTGGACAACTATCATCCACCACTTAAAATTACTTTTAAGGTGGCGACAAAAAATATACACACTTATCCTATAACATATGCTCAACAATATGATTATAAAAATGCTAATTTTATAAAAATGTATATTTGCTTTAGCAAAATTAATTTTGACGTCATAGACACCTCTACAGATATTGAAATATCCGTTCAGAAATTCTATGACCTAATTTATGCAGTTATTAACGAATGCTTTCCAAAAACTGTTCATAAATTTCGACGAAAATATCCTCCGTAGTTTACTTACGAAATAGTACAAAAAATTAGAAAAAAAAATTTTCATCATAAGCTAAAACATAAATCTAAATTTCAGGAAAATAAGTTTAAACAGCTTAGATCAGAAACGAAACTAGCTATTGAGAAAGCGCATAACAACTACATACAGCAAGTAGAAAATAGGATAAACTTTGATCGGATACAATTTTGGACTTTCAATTCGAGTAAACGACAAAATATAGCAGAAAAAGAGTACTTTGTGTAAACTCAAATTTGGAAATTGCAAATGCTTTTGCAGAATACTTCTCTTCAGTGTTTGACAACAAGTCATTCTACATAATGGAAGATATTAGTACTGTGCTTGATATTTTATAATTATTTGAAATAAAATCGAGGATGTCAAAACTGCCATTACTAAATTAAAACCTAAACGATCGGCTGGACAGATGACGTTCCCTTTTAAATACACAAAAATTGTATTGATATATTGGTCATTTCACTGCGCAAGCTGTATAACTTGTCACTAGCAACTAATACTTTTCCGCAGCAATGAAAGTTATCGAAGCTCACCCCCATTCACAAAACTGGATCATCCAACGATAGAACGAACTTTCGTCCAATATCTGTTATTTATTCCGGCAAAAGATTTAAACATATTTTACACTCAAAAATTTTTCAACACATAAAAAGATCAAAAGACATCAATCAACATGGTTTTATGCAAAATTGATCAATACAAACAAATCTGGTAAACGTTGTCAATTATATTAGTAGTGTATTAGATGTGAAGGGTCAAATAAATGTAATCTATACAGATTTTGCAAAAGCATTTGACAAGGTAAACCATGATATAGTGTTAAAAAAATTGGTTGTTACGTTCCTTTTTTTCAGCGTAAATTAATTCTAATAATTTTCAACTCAAATCCCTTTGGCGTTAAAAACGAAAGTTTATTCCGTAAATTAAAATAACCCTTTCACGTGTTTTTAAAATTGTATTGTAATTAATAATAAATATCCTTTCTAAGAATTCCTTAACGTAAAGTTTATGCTAAAATTAAACAGGCGTTAACGTGTTCCAAATATTAGATAATTGCTTCTTATGTGTTTTCCATTGAAAAAATTCCTTGAATTAAAGCCGCGTGCTATCCGATATAAACTCGGGGTTTCCAGGTTAATTCTGAAGAAAAATACTAGGTTAAGCTCTTGTCGTTAGTTAAACAAAATTAATATTCACTCTCTTTTCGAATAGCAACACGAAAACATGTAATATATTTTTGGTTGTTTTCGTTCCGTTTTGCTTGATAAAGATTTCGCACACGCACTGCAGCGTGGTGAGTATTTAGAGTTTTTAGAAAATTGTTTTTTCGTCGAAACTAAATTAATTGTAATTGCTTTAGCTTCTTCTGCCGGCCGTAAAGCCCCGATAAATGGCCGTCGCTTGTTATAATGGGAGAACCACCCCAAGGCGGTATCACGCACACCTTTCTTCTGCCCCGTTAGTAAAGACAGCAACAATTACGAAGGTGAGTGGTTGTTCCACGAAACTGATCGAACCAGTTCTTTTCCGCTTTATCTGTGGACTAAATTTAATGATGGTAGAAAGATGATCATTATGCGTGTGTTGGGATAATCATTAGTTAGATTGGAGGGTGATCATTAGTTAGATTGGGATAGTAGTTATTAGATTCGTTTTTGGGGAATTTGTATGTAATCGTAATTTATAACTGTTGGTTCACCGAGGGTTTTAAGTGTTTTAAATTTTTATTAGATTAGGACATAGTACTGCCAATTGTGGTTTTTATGGTTGCGTTGGGTTTTTGTTGCTGAATAATTTAGGGGGATACCTAAAAACAACAGCTTGCTATTTCAAAACGGTTTTCTGTTCATTGTGTACATATGGGTAACTTTTACGTATAGATTGCTAATTTTCGTTTGAGTACTCATGTGCTATTGTACATATTTTTTTTAAATTACAGGTTTCTTTTTTGTGGTATATTTTGTGTTGAGTATTAATGCGTGAGTGTATAATTCTTTTCTCTATTTTATTTCAAGCTTTTTTTACGGGTTTATCTGTACAATACTCCGCCCACTCGCCGATTAAGCCCGGTGATACTGTTTCCTCTTGGTCTTTGGTTGTAGGCTCCGTTAATGTACATAACATGGTTATGATTGGATTGTCAATACCCGTTATTGAGTTTTTCAATTCTTGCCTGGCAAACAAAGAAGCTTACGTTGTGCACAAACTTACAAATTCACATACATTTAAAATATCTTCAGGTGTACCTCGGGAAAGTAATTTATAGCCGTTGTTGTTTTTAATCTTCATAAATGATCTCCCTAAGACAATAAGTTGTAATTCATATCTTCTATTTGCAGACGACTTCAAGATTTTTAAAAGTATTGCATCACAAGACGACTGCAATTTATTACAACAGGACTTAAACAGTATAGTAGATGGGTGTACAGAAAATTCCTTATTTTTAAATATTAAAAATGTGAAAAAATGACGTATTTGTTACCCCAAACCTAAATAAATTACGACTATACAATTAAAGATCAGCTCTTACAAAAGTGAATAACAAGAAAGATCTTGGAGTTTATTTTAGGACTAATCTCAAGTTTGACATACATATCAAATATATAGTATCAGCCGCTTGTAAAATACTAGGATTTATTATACAGAACAGTCAAGTATTCAACAATGCAACTACTACAAAATTGCTTTTTAACTCACTGGTAAGCTCAAAACTGGAATTTGCTATCACGGTATGGGATCCGCGGACTACTTTACATTCAAATATGATAGAAACAGTACAGAATGAGCTTATAAAGTATATACATTTTAAAAAGTTTCGTAGTTTTATAGGACACAACTCGTACGAAGATGCAAAAACTTTTAAATATAGACAGACTATATGATCGTCGTATAGTAGCACAGTTCTGTTTCCTACATAAAATTCTTAACACCAAAATCGACTCCCCACATATTCTAGCGAAAATTGGTTTCTCGGTCTCGGTACATTCTGGCAGATGTAAAAGTCGCTTCTACCTTACAAAATTTCGAACCGGATCGCGAAGAAATTCTCACTTATAAAGATGTTAATTATATACAACAGTATTTCAACTAATAAAAGTCTTCCCATATTTTCTACATCACTCTTTCATTTTAAAAAAATAACTATAGCCTCATTAAATTGATGGGATACACACGTACACGCAAACACACGCACTCACACCTACACACGTACGCACTCGCAACTCGCACACACATACGCGTACGTACGAGCGTATACATCCACAGACACATATATGCAGATGGTTACGCAAACATACACCCACACGTAATTTATAGAGCATTGTAATATTTTGTAATAATAATATAGGATTTTTTATAATTTTCATTTTATTTTTATTTCATTTTATTTTATTTTAATTAATGTTTTACCTTTATTGAATTAAATTTTAGTTTTAGTTGTAGTAGTAGCATTAGTTTTAGTAGAAATATGTAGTTAGAGATACCCCTATTTATTTCCATAAATAAATAAATAAATATATAATTATGCTTTCACCACAAGTACAACAAAAACATTTTTAAGCTAAAACTAAAAATCAAATATATCAATAACTACTTTCCGCGACCAAAATTTTTTTCTGTGTTCTTAACTTAATAACAAGAACGTTCTGTGGGTAGTTTATAAATTTATACAGTTAAATATTAAAAAATAGCTCATTCACTTACAGTTGCTGTAGGTTATAGTTTCAAAATTTGATTATAAAAAAATCAGGAGTAATTTTTTATTGTCGATAACTGTCGATAACTCGAAACAACTACTTTGTTAAAGCCAAATCTTACTGGAACTGTTAATTAATCCCGGTAGGTTATGATTCTGAAAGTTACTGATTGGTTTGATACTTTTCTCCAATGTTAACTGGCCTACCCAAGTTAAATGTTATCTGTTTGTATGGTAAAAATGAAGTGCTTAACCAAAGCTTTTCTCCATAAAACAATTAGAGTTATCTTCGCCAAAATTCAGAGAAATGAATTAACACTGCAAATTGAAATTAGTCGATTTGTTTTTTGTTTATCTAACATACGCAATAGTATCTTACTTGAAACCTTTAGCTAGACCCTGAAAAAGCGGCTTTTTATTTTTGAATCAGCATACATTTTGCGTGTGAATTTACTTCGTTCCAAAGCGACAAAGTCATACGTGCTAGCTTTATACATTTTTAATCAAAACAAATAAATCATGAAATTGCAATAGTTTAGAATACAAAATGACCATGCTATCATTCTCAACTTTAGAAACCGCCATAATGAATTTGACAACCTTTGGGAATTAACAACATAAGATACAAAATTAATTCTTCTTTAGAGCAAGAGTGCATCTAACCTAAAAATTACGTTTCTTGAAGAAAATAGCCTAACCCTATTTGTGGGATTTACCAATATAAAGACCATTAAAATGAAACATAATGCTAAACATTTCAAAGAAATGTCAGACAGTATGTGGCTCTCAGACACTTAGACCATTCTTTCTACTGCTAAGATAGGTAGTAGTTATATACTTTATTCACGTAAAGAAATGAAATGCTTGAATTTTGTGACTTGTTATGCAAAAATAACAAATTTAAGAAATCTTTGATTCAAGGTTAATTAACATTCATTTAAACATTTAGTTTGCAAAAGCTGCAAAGGGTGATTTTCACATTAGGATATTTGTAACTACATTATGGACAGTATTTGTATGAAATATTAATTATTATTGACTTTGCATACTTTGTGCTTATCGTGAAACTGTTTGTGAAGGCTTTGAAAGCACTAAAAATTGATTTCACTAGTAACTTCGTCAGCAGGGGTAAATAATAAATCTAGAAGCAAAAGTTGGAGAAGTAAATTTAACGTAATTTCGTTCATGCAAGATTGCGAATGGAACAATATAATCTGGAAAGGAATAAATTTATTGGGGTAAAACTTAAATGGATTTAGCTCTGCCTACGAAGAATGGTTGTTTCAGCTCAGACTACTCTGTATCAAGTACTGATAAACAGCGAAAGACAAAAACCTGTTTTAATATGTAGACTAGTATAGATCACATAGACAAAGTCAAATCGTATTTGAATTGCCTTTACCATTTTTTACTTGCAGTAACGACAGCATGATGAGGTAAACCAAAATACATTTAAAATAAATAAGTATATTGACGTGGCACGTCTGCGTGCTGGCTATGGAGATAGATTCACTTACCTATACGCACATGAGCATAAGGTGACACCTTGATACTCCAAAGCAATGACTATCAGTGGAAATATTTGCGGCACTTTCAAAGTGGCGAATACAGCACCGCTAAAAGTCGCAAAACGAAGGTTCGTTAAACGCAATCCTCCACCGTTTCTGGTTCTGAGCTTGCGCCTTCAAACCCCCATAATTTTTTGTACTTTTTATTATAGTCTAGACACCAAGCATTTGCTTTTCTTTACTAACTTTATGTTTGCACTATCTTTAATCGCTGCTCTTGCTATTCTTTCGTGGCTAAAAGTTCTTTACTGTAATCTGATAAAGGATATTAATTATATAATCTGTTATAAATTTAGCTTTTCTAAGTAGCCTAAATCATAAGATGTTTAACGATTAAGAAATTAAAAATTTACTTCTACTTGCGTTAAGTCCGACGCCTTCACAGGAATCTCAGGGTGGCCGACAGATTTTCCCACCGCATAAGAGACGCCAGGTAGAAGATAGCTGAACAAGGATAAAGGTGGAGAAATACGGTACCGCTTTTACACATTACACTTTTACATCACGAAACACTGACAAAGCGTGTTTTATTCGCCCCTGAGAATTTTTAACGGATGATATTCATCTCCCCTTCTCCAAAACAGTATTTTCTCATTGACCGCGAGACACTAGGCGACCGTTAACAACCAACCACACGAATCCCAATCGCAAGTCGCTCAGATGTTCAGAAAAAAGCGCTTTAAATAAGCTTATAGATACATACAAAAGTTGAACAAAAAGGAATTTGATACCTGTCAAAATAACATGTAAACATCTAAATTAATTTTATCAGACCAATTGATGCAACACATTATCTTATATAGTCTAAGTCATGAAAATGAATTCACGTCATAGGTTGCTGAATTAAAACGACATACTTTCAAATCTTATGCATTAAGTATATTCCGATAGATCCTTTAAAGGTATGTCGGTTTTTAATTCAGAAACCTATGACGTGAATTCATTCTTTCATGATTTAGACTATAGCTCTTATCACATGCAAAACGTCTTTTACTGACGAGTTTTAAGTTTTTTAAGCTTTAAGTAAAGTATAGTAACAGTAACTAAAAAGTGCTTAGAATAGTCTGGAAGTTAAGCTTAATTGGGTTTTAATAAGGCGGCTTCATATAGCGATTAGAAAAGATGATCCATTGGTATCGTATTATAACCACACCTTTCTAGCGATAAGAACGAATGATTATTATTGTAGTACAATAGGGTTGTTCTCGAAAGTTTTATAACACGCATTCAAGATTCCTTTGTATTTACCTTGAACAAAAGATTACTGTATATAAGTGCAAACCCCGTGCAGGTTCAAGTCCTGCCCAAGACCTTATATTTTCCTTCTCTCAATTACTAGCTCAATTTGAAATGATCATTTGGGCTATGCATAAATAGTCTAAGTTATTATTTCATCTTATTAACTGTAATACGTTAGTATTTATCAACCTACGTTGTATAAAAAAATTACCTAGAATATTTATATATTTAATACTTGGCTTATGGCCGTAATTTTAAGCGTTGCTTCTCGTCTATACTGACATAAATCAAAAATTTGACAATGCCAGATATGTTTGACAAAATTGCTAAACGTAATTGAAAGTTTGGTTTATGAATAGCTGTGAACACGATTTAGATTTGTAAATTTTCCGATTATTGTCATCGGTTTCAGTGGCGTAATTGGTAAGCGCATGGTCCCGGAAAGACTAAGATGCAGGTTCAAGTCCTGTCCAAGATCATATATTTTCTTTCTTTCAATTACTAGCTCGATTTGAAATGATCATTTGGGCTTTGCATAAAAAGTCTAAGTTATTATTTCATCTTATTCACTGTAATACGTTAGTATTTATCGACTTACTTTGTGTAAAAAACTACCTAGTATGTATATATATATATATATATATATATATATATATATATACATATATATATATATATATATATATATTGTTGTGATACAATAGCAATAACCCGGTGCGTCTTTTTTGGGAATTAAAAAAATTAAAATTTTCATTCTGTCAATTTTTGATTTTTAATATATAATTTTACTTACCTCGGCTAGCTTAGTTTTTAACTACGCACGGGTCTTGCGACAATACGACAAACAAAGCCTTTAAATTCTCCTTGTACTTCCTGTTACTTTAAGTCAAACCACCATTAAACACAATTACTATAATGTTTTCAAAAATATTTACAAGGTATAAATCGTTAAATTGCACTTGTTTTTAATAATTGAATCAAATTCTTTAATCATTATGATTCCCAAAATAACTAAAAAATCAGGAAAAATCTCCCTTATTATTATTGCTATTAAAAACCTCAGGAACGTTCATTATTTACGTAATTTATAATGTCTATTAATAATGGTCTTTGTTGACCCTAACACAACGATTCATGAAAGCAAATTTTTGAGGTGTTCAAATAAATAGAAATACAACGAAATATTCTCAAATAAATTACAAAATTTTTTTGATATTTGCTAACCTGCAATCTCCAGTTTGAACTCATTCCTGCTCCAAACGCTTCTGTATTAATGATTTTTATATAGTCCCAACGTCTGCATTTTCTTAATACTGCTTTTCCTTCATAAATTATTTTTCATGTTTACCAATCTTTCTGGTCGAATTCAGTAATTATTTAGAGTCGTTAATATTTGTTAAGTGTCCACATCAAATCTCGTAATTACCCAGACTCCTTAATATTTTTAATTTTCCACATCGAATTTTGTAATTACTTGGAGTCGTTAATATTACCCAGAGTCCTTTAATATTTGTTAAACTTCAACATCAAATCTCGCAATTACTCGGATTCCTTTTGTTAATGTAGATTTTAGAATTTAATTTATAAATATGCTTTTATTATGTACGTTTTTCTAGGATCAAAACGAAAAAACCTCTAAATTTTGCTCTATCATATTATTACTTAACAATTAAATCACTTCAAATTTATTCAGGTAAATACTTTGTTTTGGGCGATGTGAACTATTCGTCAAATCATGGTAAAATTGATTTGTACACAAATCCGGTCGTATATAAAGGCATCGCCTATCTATTGACAAGCTCATAGTTCAATCGATTGCGCTTCGTACGTGATTCTTGTGTACCAAGTTTTGGATATTCCTATGGTATTTTGCTGTATATTAAAATTGACGCGCTGATTTCGGCACGTAGCATTTTGAGTTAATTGCATTCATTCTCTTGGATTTTCATATTTCTAAGTCACGTAGATCATTGTTTGTACAATAAATTTAGTAAACTTTGATTTTATCACCATGTCGTGTTTGTTTCCAATATATCAGGTGTTGCTTTTCGCTTTCTAGTCGCGTAGAATTAATACAATTTATGTGTTAAATTATATGTGTGTTCTATCTTACGCATTTTTAAATCTGCTTGTTTCAATTGGAATTCTTGGCATAAAAATGATGCGTTATTCATGCGTGTCGTGTTTCAGCTTCCGTTCATGTTGTTTTACGACAAGCGAATTTGTTTATTCAAATAAATCTTCTAAAATGTTTTTCATAAACTAAATTAGTTATGATTATGGTTTATATACAGGGCGTTGCATTTACTTTCCAGCATAATCATCGTATTTCTTATTTTCTTCATAAAACTGTCTCGTTTTCTGAGCCCTCATGTAATTTATATGAAGTGCGTTATACTATTGGTCCTAACTACCCCTAAATGGCCTTATTAACACAGCAATATATATATATATATATATATATATTATAGTGGTTTTAAAAGATCAAAAATAAATATAAACGAAGCAATTTCAAAACACCCTGTATAAAGAAACAACCCGGAATTACGTGCGAAAATTATATTAGTTAATTCATTTTTAAGTATCTGGTAGTAACGAAATTTTATAAATAATTAATGAAATTTAAGTAGGTTTGCAAAGAAATTAAATGGTAGAAGCCAATGTCATTAATTTAGTAATTAATTTGAATTTAATTGAACGATTATTGAGGTATAATATGCATAAAAGCGTTTAAAAACCCGGTAATAATAAGATGAGACGCGTTGCTAACGTACAAATATATTAAGAAGGTTAAAATACGTAGAATATCCAACTCGTAGAAATATTATTTAAAATGTTACGATTGAACACCTGCGTATTTTTATAAAGGTCAAGTTCTGCTTAAATTGTGTAGATAACAAATGGATACAGAGAATGTCGGATAAACCCTTGCTTATATTCACGGGAAATGCTAATGAGGGGGTTATTTAACTCACATAGACAGTCCACGTGTGTAAACAGTAAAGAAACAAGAATATTGATTTTTATACCACTCAAGCAAGGTTAGAATGAGACGCAGAAAACGTATAAGCATGAGACCACTAAAGTATAGGAGGGATTTAAGAAACGTCAATGGATCTACGATTGGTCGATAGGTTAGTTTGACTTGACATAGACACGAGGATAGTGTAGCGTGATTTTCTTAAAAATTTATACAAGGTACGGAAATTCGCAGATTTGAAATTAGGGTTGAGTGCAAAATTGTGAGAATGTGTTGTTGGGAGCGGGAGTTCGGATAACTGGGGGCCTGGAGAGGTTACAGTCGAAAGACATAAATACTCTAGAGAACTAGGACTCTCTCTCTTGTCTTTTAACTTCGTGCCTTATTATTTCGATCGTCCCAAAGCACTATAAAAGTTAACATGAGTTGTAAGTATTGAGAAATAAATTTTAATAGTATTGCTTAGTGGTAACCTCTAAATAAATTAAAACGCGGTTAGTGTGCCGAGATTATTTAATTGAGGTACCACCTATAATTTTTAATCAACTCGTGTCGGGACATTAAGTAACGTAGATTACTGTGAAATAAAATTTGGAATTTGGATACACCGAGAAGGAGGTGTTGGCCGATCCACTTAAATGGAATACGTCTAGTCATAGCGAGAAACGACCTGCAGACCAGGGAGAAAATTTACATGGCATCATCTTCAGAGCGGAGTTTCCAGGTAACGATTTAAAATTGTGATTTCTACAAACTGTAAATATTGGGGTAGAGTATGAGAGTGTTTTCAAGGTAGTGTGAATTATTTGAGTATTAAACAGTATTTGTGCAAATAACTTTATTACGGTATTTAACTAGAAATTGAAGGTGTCTAGAAAGCTTTTAAATGTTCCGTCAGAACGTGAAATTTTGTGAAGAGTACATGGCTTTGTTTTTTTTATTTTGGTTTTAGAGTATGCAAAGTAGAAGGGCATACATTTAATTGGGTTATTATGAGCTCACCATACCCCACAGTTTATTTAGAGTATTAAAATAAATAAATAAATTATAATAAAGGAATTTTAGAGAAGGTATTATTCAAGGTCCATTTACTCCGCGTACTTTTTATGTGTTTGATGAGTTTAAAATTAAATAAAGGACATTATAAAATAAGAGTTACTGAAGTGAAACGTGAAGAATAAAATATGGACAATAATAAATTGCATTTGTAAATAGGAATAAATAAAAGATTGTATGTTTGTGTATTTTGTGGTTTTATTGGGAGAGTGCGTGAATGATAGAATATGAGAATTAATAGATATCCAAGAGGAGGTCCAAATGAGCTAGCCGGAAGCAGTTGAAGAAGGCCATTCAACCGAGGAAGAGTCAAAAACGGCTAAGAATTTTTTTTTTGTATAATTTATTTTTTTGGAAAATTTTCTATTTTCGAATTGGAAAATTTTATAAATATTTTCGAATATATTTTTGTTGGTGTGAATTTTACCCGAGTTCCACGGCAATATATATATATATATATATATATATATATATATATAAACATATACTTATTCATACATCTCCTAGTGTCTCTCTCCCTGTACTAAAATATCGCTTTATAAACGTCTAAGCCTATTTGCAGTAAGAACAATAACACATCGAATCTCTTAAAATTGGTATATCACTACACAACCTACCCCTTTTAGTTTATGTCTTTAATTAACTCAAAGTGCTTCAAGCTTCTTCTCTGCACCCACATGAACCCCAATTTCGAAAAAGTACTTATCGCTTTGAAAACAGATGTGTGTAGAAGCGCCACCAATAAACCCTTGTGGTCGGAGATTAGTCCAAGTTATACTGTGACTTAGGTGCAGCAATGGAAAATTTTAAATTACTATTTTACTTTCCTTTTCTTTGGCTGGAAATTATACTGTGAAATTTACAAAATGAAATGAAACAGCAATCTCAATAAAAATCTATATATTCAAAAACATTTTTCTTTTATACAAAAGAATATAGAGCAGTTTAAAGCTAAGGTCAAACATAAAATAATTCCAACGAGTTACTTAATAATTCTTACCTAGTCCTTGTTAAAGGGTACACAATTCTCTTTAGTTAATAGCTGGCTAATTTGCCTATCCTTTATTACCACGCCTGTAAGTGTGTTTGGCCAAAAACTCTTCACATATAATTTATTGAAGGTCAAAATGCTTCAAACTTTGACCTCATAATTTAATGCAAACTAACCGTTTCACACATAATAAACATGAGAACTTATTTAAAATCTAAATTACTCATATTATAATATTATTATCCGTTACAAACAAAGAAATCTATAATTTATACTTGCAATCCTTATGGTCATATAGCGCTTATTAAAACTCATTTCCAACGTAACTAACGGTATTATAAGCTTGTCACTTCCATATCAAATCTTCATCAAAAGCGCATCTTTTATCTTAAATCAATTAACTTTAGGATAGCTCTTGTATTGAAGAAGCTTCTATTTTCTCAGTATATTACACAACAAATTATGCTTTATCAAATAATTGCATCTGATTGCTTCTGTTTAAAACTTCTTAAATTTATAAGTTTCATGTCGTAGACTAATTTACAGACTGGAAGGTCTTATATACAAAATTATCTCTATATGTCATCGTTTTAGATCCTTCCTGATTCATTTAGAATATAATACACACTGGTGATGCAATATTTCCACGAATTCCACGGTTTTAAATTATGTTTTATCGTAAAACATATCGTTTATCCTTGCCTAATGCACGGAATTAATAGCCGTGCTTTCTTTTGTCTTATTGTTGCACGGAAACCTATAAATTAGTTCTTATATATCTCGGTTTTATTTTATTGCATTTTTAATAGCCGCGCGAGTTTCTTGAATAGACCGTTTATTCATAATTGGTTATTTAATGGTTTTCAAAACATTTCTTACTAAAAATTGACATAATCTATTCTATTAATCTTGAGGGTTCTGGAATTTAAGCTCCATGCAAAACTTCTGAAATGTTAATTTTAATATTATACACACACACGAAAAAATTATGCATTTTGTTAACGCAAATGAATTTAATGATTTTATTCAGGCATTAGATTCGCTGTATGGCGATTAAAACGTGTTTTAATGAATTTTTGTGCTCAGAAAAATAATTCAAACTTGTAATCGCTTTGCATCCTGATAAAAGCGCGGATTTCAGTGTAATAAGATTTTACATTTTCTACGAGAATCGGATAGAACCAAGTTGAGGACCGGGTCCGACCTGCAAGGCAGACGTTACACATGTCTATATTAGACCATTTCCTATCTCATAATTGCAAAAACAATAGCACAATGATTTGAAGAAATTAACTTGAACACTTTTGTTTTATGGGTTTCACTGATTACACGAACAAACTCATGTAATTTTATTTTCGCTTGTCCATTTGAGGTTATTTAGTATTTATTAATTAATAGCAAATTACAATGTTTTTTTATAACGAAAGCATTTTGTACTATGGAATTTGGCAAAGCTCATAAAAATTTTAAAATTAAGAAATACTTTAGACTAATAAAGGCGACTTTACGGAAATAAATTGTTTTCTCCACTGCGCGTTTCTTCTTTGAGGGTTTATGTAAAGTGAATTCCTAAACGCCTTACTAGGTGACATGAACAAAATTAATGCTTTTATCATTTTATAAAAGCTTTGCGTTCTACTACAAGGTGTAATGCATTAAACTTATTTTTAGTTGACAGCCTTTAAGGTGAAATTTGATTTCCGATAATTGCTATTTTACATAACCACCTGGAGTGAAAGATGTTGGGAATTATTACGTCATATACATCAAGGGCAATTTAGTTTATCCTCATGTTCAAATTTTATAGAAATCCAATCAAATTAAAAACTGTACGATTAAAACAATCGTAAAGTCGGTAGATTTAAGAAGGTAAGTAAGCATTTATTACGGGTAAAATTGGTTTTATATTGGTAAAGACAAGCTCGAAATTGAACTGAATAGAGTTGAAAATGTGGAATTATCATCCCATTTACACATATATTAAATACTTTGTTTTCAAACTAGTGGGAGATGATCAAAGTAAAATTGCAATCCAATACAAACAGCTCCACAAACGTTATGAGGGTAAAAATAATTAACAGGCTCAAGCTGATATTATTGAAAAGAATGAAAGTCAATAGACCATAAAAAGAAAACATGCTCTAACGAATGTCAATCTACTTTTCTTTATTCGATCCAATATATGCCTAATTATTCACAATTATTTACAGAGCATCGAGATGCTCCTATAGATATCACAAATGATAATTAATAGCAATGTTTATTTCACTAATTTATTTCATGTTTATTACCAAATCCGACAGTGCAATCTATCTACACAAATAATTAATTTATAGAGACTTTAATCGTATTTATTTTAACAACAGATTCAATAATTTATGCCATAATACTTGCGGATTCTTACTCAAATTTCTTCGACCATCCATTCGTACGATTATGTACATAACTGCGTAAACCTTGCAGAAGTAGCGAGGCGATTCTAGATTCATCTCTTTTTTGCTCTATATTGTTTATTTAAATAATCCTTTGTAACTGTCAATCATATCATTGTTTGCTTACCAGCTTTATCCGGTTCAATTCTAGATTGCACGACATAATTGCTACAATGCTATTATTTAGGCCAACTCGCCGTCTGTCATTTGAGGTTAGATTTTAATATACTTTAGATAGAATTCAAGTTTTTAATTTTTAAAGTTATGGCATAACTAATGGTGAGAATTAAGGAAAGAGCATGATTTATTATAATTTCAAAAAAAGTTAAAGCGTTTTGAATACAAAGACAGTTTAGATTCAAAATTTAATGAAAAATTACTCTTTTGGCAACAATTTACCTATTGTATAAAGAATTTGTACGCGAAAGAAAATCTGTGCAGCACCAGAATAATGCATGACGTCTGTGCACGAACGTCACCCAAGAACACATTGCCGCTATTAAGAGTCAGCGCCACGTAAAATGTAATAGAGTATAAACTTAAGATTGGATCATCAGCTGTTAATCTAATCACACCCGATTTTCCGTATTTAAATAAGTCGTCAGTTCAGAAATTATTGTAAACATCTCAAGAATTAGCCAACTTACTAGAAGTATCGACTGAATTTAAAGAATTGTTAGAATAAGAAAACAAAGACGGTAAAAGTTCACTATATACATACAGATAGAGCTGCTGACGACTTTCAAGCCTGAGTTACTGTACAAAAAATTGTTTATATATAATTTTAGATACAGCACAAGATGAATATAAGCCATTAAAATGTCACAAGAAGAAAATTAAATTCTTAAACGTTTTTCAAAATTTAAAACTCGTTTCAGAAGAATTAAAAGATAATTACATCATTAGAAAACTATTTTTACAAATTATTAGGCAACCCGTCAAACACGCAAGCTGCATAACCGAAGTGTATTCTACAGAAGTCTCGAACATTCAAGCAAACACCAGACTATGAATCATCTAGTTAATTTTAGGGTATATTTAAGATCGGCGATGAGTGTATATCGGTTAGTCTATATCCAAATATCGTAAATAAAACATATCGTGTATAGTAAGTTGGTGATTACGTTTTGAAAGTTCTATAGTAAATATAAGTTTGTGTTATGTGAACGTGTATATTGTACCGCCAGCTTGTACATAAATAAACAAGAGGGTAATAAATAAACTACAGTAGTGTTTAGTGTTGTTAAGAAGACTTATGGTTAAGGATTTAGTTTAAAAAATATTAGTGCTTGTAAATAACATTAGTGTGATAGGGCTTCATCGTTAATTGGACTGAAAGCGTCTATAAATAGGACATATACTGTTAATTAGACTTGTGAATAGTGAGTAATAAAGACTTTTGTTATTACTTGTACTAAATTGGTGAAACGCGTTAGCGGTAGCCCGCTACACTATTTAAAAGATGAAGAAGGTTCATATCTTAATTGCATAGAAATTGATAATGAAATATTACTATTCAAAGATTTATGCATAATAAATAATTTATTAAATCCCTTAAAGTATGTATACAAAGTAATTTAGGTTTAACTTTTGTATAGCACTACACATATTTTTAACATTGCCTGTGTCTGCAGCAAGCAGAGGACGTTTATTGTCTATATTAATAATGACTAAAACGTATCTACGATTCAATATATCACAAGATCATGTAGCGCTAGCCCTTAAAGAAACGTTAAGCAGTAGAAAAAGATTTATTAATTTCAGTTAGTTAAATGAGCTTTTAGTATGGAAAAACCCTGTAAAATTTTGACGGTTTTGGTTTGATAGTTTACATTTAATAATGTTGCAATTTTCATATAATATAAAATTAGAATGATGAATTAATATAGAGGAAAACCTAGTACACTAAATACAAACAGCAATAAATATAGGTGCTTTACATCGCTCTGCATCAAATTTAGAAAATTACAGATAAATATCGCGAAAAACTTTTAGATTAAAGTTATTTGTACAAATCCACACAAATTCTTTAACTACCAACTATAAAACATACACTCCAAAAAACTACAGACCCATTGAACCAACTTTAATGTTAATGTGTTGCGAACGACAACTGGCGTTGCTGTCCGTATTAAATGTAAAAATCGTTGGAACAGGATGACGGATCACACGAACAGAAAAACATTGACTCAAAATTAGAAGTTCTGACGCATAAACTGTGAGAACAAAAATAGTATGCAATGACCGTCGGACGTAAAACTTATAAAAGCCTATAGATAGCACAGGAGAGGACAGATCAGTTTATTAACAATCAGACATCCGACCGGAACTTACAAATTCAATCGACACGTAACCACCGAACATTGGAAATAGTTAACGTGACGGTATCTATACTCGAAGTTCTTAGTAACTAACATACAGGTTTTCGAAAGCAAAAATGAAAACCCGGATGTGACATACACATAATTAACGAGAAAGCTACTAGTGCTATGGAGATTTCATTGACAAGTTGGATTTTATACCTACAGCGGCACCTGCCTTGAAGGTTGATAGAGTTTTAAGCAAAAAAAACTGTAAGTTGTTTAAATATTGTTATACAGCTTATAAACATCTTACGTTGTTTGTTTCTTTTGTATTCAGTTCCTGTGATTTGTGGTAGTAATAATGTCTGGAACTTGTTCTTATTAAAAAGAACAATTACCGTCGATGCACGCTTATTTAAAGCGTATTATACTTACAGACTTTCTAGAATGAGAAGCTCACATTAGCATATAAAATTCAAATTAGTTAAATTTCTATCACTGATAATACTAATTATATGCTTTTAGCCAAACGATATTGGGCCAATTAGCGGTAAATATTAGTCATTTTTGTGTTATTTACTTTTATAATTATGTTTTGCAGTATAGACTAGATATAAAAGATGTGGAGTTTCTTATAATATTTGTGTTTATATTAAACTAGTAGAAGATGAGAGTGTAGGCAAAGCTCCATCACCCTTGAGCAGTAGTAATAACTGGTAAGCAAGTTACACAGAACACCCAACCCTCAAGTAAGCTTTATTAGTGTTAATTGTTTCTCAGGTGGATTGGTGCTCAATGGTATCACAGACAAGAAAGTTTAAAAACCTTTCAAATTAAGCATAAATATATTTAGAAGAGTTGTCAAAATTTCTCTCCTCCTAAAGGTTTTGCATTTACTTTTATTGAACCATCGCTTATCACTGAAAGCTAGACGGTGCACTAATTTACCGCTACGTCACTCCGCCCCGGTGAATAAAATTATATCAGAAACGTAACCTCAAATCAGCATGTAACAAATGTTAGGATGATTTATCATTAATAACAGTAGTACATGCAATACATTGGATACTAAGAAAATTATTGATGAATTCGCTGCTAGAAAAGCAAGAAAAATTATTACAAGTTAGAAATATGTTTGAATTTTATATATAGCAATGGTTCTTATAAATAAATACAATTTCTGTTATCTCAGCTGTACTGCGCTTTGTTTGTGGTATGCTTTGTATTTTTTAACACTAATTTTTGTACTAAACTATCTTTTATTTATATTTACATTATGTTATAAATTTATATAATAATATATTTTCTAATGTATGTAACTGATTGTATTATTTATTAAGTCATGTATATATGTGACCCAAAAAATGCAATTTTAATCGGGGGCATTTTACCTTAGTCCGCTCCTGAATATCTCCCTTGCTTGCTTGTTTTGGCAATGTGTGATTCTTGACTATTTTATGAGGACATGAGGCATTTGTTAGGTACAAGATTTTCGCTTGAAGATAAGATTGAAACAGCCATTTATCAGTATTTTACAAGTATTCGAAAGAAAGATTAGTTGAGATGGCCTTTAAGAAGTGGAGAGACAAATGGCTAACCGTATTATTAATGAAAGGAATTATTGTGATCAAATTTAAAATATATTATTAGTTTTATTTACTTTAAATAATTTTTGTTTTTTCCACGTGTAACATGTGTTGAAGTTAATTGATGTTTTTGCTTACAAACACATTTAGGTTAAAAACACATAGATAATACCCTTCCGCTTTAATAATCTTTATATTGTTTTGATTGATGGTAGTCAACACTCTCAGTCTTTCAAAAACCAGCCGTACACATTTTTCATTTTGCTGGCTGCTGTTGTAATCCATAGACATAGACATCTTCAATTTGAAACCCCAAACGTATTTCATATGAGTGAATCTTCTCTTATATGAAACACTTTCTAAGGGAGTGCGGGCGGGTGGGCTGGATGCAGGTGGACCGGCTGGATGCAAGTGGGTGGGCTGGATGTAGTTGGGTGGGCTAACGGGTGAAGATGGATTATTTAGTATATACAGACATACTTTACCAATTTGTGAATCTTTAGTGAAATGGAGGGGTGTTGGAGGTGGGAGAGATGTGGGTGTGTGAAGTGATGTGGAGGTTGGTGGAGGTGGTGAAAAAATGTGGAGTGATGTGGAGTGACGTGGAGTGATGTGAAGTGATGGGAAGTGATGTGGAGTGATGTGGAGTGATGCGGAATGATGTGGAGTGATGTAAAGTAATGTGGAGGGTGGTGGAGGTGTGTGGAAGTCATGTGGAGTGATGTGGAGGAATGTGGAATGATGTGGAGTGATGTGGAGTGATGTGGAATGATGTGGAATGGGGTGGACTGATGCCGAGTGATATTAAGGGTGGTGGAGGTGGGTGGGTGGATGTAGAGTGATGTAGAGTGATGTGGAGGTCAAAGTGATGTGGAGTGATATGAAGGGGGGAAGGAGTATGGTGGAGAAGGTTCCAGAATCCTTGTTCTGCGTCTACTGCCTTCATTATTCAAAATGGTCTCCCATTTTTTACTTTCTGTACCAGAATACATTGTTTTAAGCAATTTCTTTATGTCTGTATTAACTCCTACAAAGTTAGTGCCGTTATCAGAGTAAATTATAGCAGGTTTGCCTCGTCTACTAGAAAATCGTCTTAAAGCAGCAATGAAAGCTTTTGATGGTAAATCAGATTCTAACTCAACGTGAATTACTTTTGTCACAAAGCACACAAAAATGCAAATGTAGTGCTGTGAAGATTTGAACCCACGTCCGTTTTTGTTTTTAATTAATACAGGACCACAGTAATCGACTCGGCAACTGTGGAACGGAAAGTCAATCATTAGGCGCTCCTTAGGCAGAGGACCCAATAAAGGTGCAGATGACTTAGGAGATGCTCGAATTCCCTAACGATTTTTTTGACACATAATTTCCTTCTGAAATTGGCCAAAATGTTTCACGTATATGATATAATAAAGCCTACGGACCAGAGCCTAATGTTTTCTCATGCTCGTGATTAATTATTAGATATGTCAGTTTATGCTTCGAAGGCAACAGAAGTGAATGCTTTTTATTTTGAGAAAGCTGTGAATAGTGAATTCTACCGTCAACCCGGAGTAAACTATCATCATGTAGGTAAGGAATAAGTGACAACAAGCGACTTTTAGATTTTAAATCTTTATTATTCTCTAAAGCAGTTATGTCTAACTGATATTCCTTAGAGTTTTTGTAGCTGTATTCAATTTTTCACGGGATAAAGAACCAGCATGTTTTTCAGTTACGACTGAGGAAACTTTATGTTGGAAGCCCTGAGCATATGCAGCAAATTTTCCAGGTTTCTTATATGAAGAAAATTGATCAAAATACTATCATTGACATTTTGCACCGTAAAAGTCTTGATTGACTTATGCTCTTGAAAAATATTATCAGAGATGTGATTGCTCGATTCTGGCTCAAGTGATGGTCATTGATCAGAGGATTTGGTCAGCCATACTGGACCATTCTACTACAATTCGGCATGATTAAAAGCTTGGATTGGACACTGCGAGATATCAGATCAGCTGGGTTATCAACAGATAGAATATGTTTCCATTGTTCGGTATTAGTTAAATTTTGTATCTCGGACACACGATTTGAAACAAAGGTTTTCAGAACGCTAGGAGAATTGTTTAACCATGCTAAGGTGAAGTGGAATCCGTCCAATAGGTTACTGAATTGGTAGCATTAGAAAGAGCGTTGATGATTTTGCTGACAAGTCTTGCTAGAAGCAGAGCACCGCATAGTTCCAATCTGGGAATTGAAACTGTTTTCAATGGGGCAGTCTAGATTTACAAACAATTAAGCTTACAGTGATGATGCCACTACTACTGGTGCTTTTCAAGTATGCACACACCCCAAAAGCTTGCTGTGAGGCATCATAGAAGGCATGAATTGCATGTTGACCACGACATTAACAAAAAGTCGACGCGAAATACTTAACAAACATATAGAAGATAATTTTTTAGAAAATTAAATTAACTGATAGTGCAGATCAGAGGGAATTGATTCGTCGCATAATAATTTTTGTTGCTATAACTTCTGATTGATTGATTTAGCAATAATTATCACGGGGACCGATAAACCTAATGGATCGAATATAGCAGCCGTGGCGGCTAATATTGACCGTTTTGTTACAAAGCTCTTCAGCAATAAGTTATTTATGTTGTAGCTGAAGCTGTTAACTGAAGATAACCACAGCATGCCGAGAATTTTTGCTATTTTATCAAGATCCAGACACGCAAATTCGGAATCGGACGCAGATAGTGAATGCAAAGCATTTGGTGCGTTTGTTACCCACTTACTAATTTCGAAGCAACCTTGAACTAAGATCGTTGTCACATCATGGAAGACAGACACCAGTTTTTGATAAGAATCAGTTCCAGAAAAGAGGTCATTAACGTATAAGTGGTTTAAGATAATTGAAGACGCATATGAATTTTTGGTTGCATTTTCGTGCCCTAATTATTCAAGACACCTGATCGCCAAGAAAAAATCTGAAGCCGTGCTATAGGTGACAGTATTTAAAACAAAATGTCCTAACGGATTATTGGGGATCGTTTCTCCACAGAATTCTTTCCAAATTGCGTTGATCAGGCTCGATCGTAACATGACGATACATTTTTGTTAGGTCAGCAGAGACCGCATACTTATGTTGCCGAAACCGAACCAAAATGGAGAAGAGATCTTTTTAAATGACTGGTCCTACCATCTGTATTTCATTCAGTGATATACCACTTGAAGGTTTGGCACTGCCCTTAAAAACAATGCGCAATTTAGTAGTTAAGCTTTCATGTTTAATGATATGATGATATGACCTATAAAAAACTGAAAAACCCGCATCAATTTCAGATTCAGGTAATTTAGTCATGTGACCCAATCTTTCACATTCCTGCACGAAATCTAAATATTGCCGCTTAAGGCTTTCGGTTTTTGATAGTTTATTTTTCAGCGACAAAAAAAACGTATTGTTGCATTTTGAAGAGAATTTCCTAGATTGTTGGATTCTGATTTAAAGGGAATTGAAACCACAAAACGACCATTTGAATCGCGTTCTGTGTTCTTTAGAAAATGTTCCTTTATAGTTGTGGTATAGCGCTCTTGAATGTGCCGGTCTTTGTATTGCAACGTGCTTGCCATCTAAAGTTCCTGAGCAGTTTCAAAACTGATACATTTCCCTAAAACCAGAAGCAATCTCTTTTCATTTTTGCTCTGTCAGTGGCATCTGTAACATAAATGTATATTATTTTTACAGATTCTCGATGCTGATGGAGACGAAAATCTAGAAGGACCTAAGGCAGACCTAATACACCAACAAACACAAGAAAAAACGGAATCGCAAGGAGCCATTTCTTCTATTTCTTCTGTCAATCCAGTTATACCGCCTCAACGACCTGCGACGAAAGTGAAGAAAATTATGCTAGCTAAGCAAAACGAGTTATTAGATCGGGCATGTGCATTGTAATGTGGTTCGCCTTTGTTAAACTAGATCGCCAACATCGACACACCTATTTACTATGTACTGGAAGAAAACACATCTGACTGTATTTATTTATTTAACTTAATTCACAGATTAACAATAATCTTTCTACGAGTACTACTACTTTTCTCTACTCATTCTACACTCTCTATTATAATTATTATTATGATTGTTATTGCTATGCACTTTACTGAAATATATAGCCTTAAGTAGGTAATTAGGGAACGCTGACAACTAATAACAATATTACATTAAGTAGTTCTGTAGTTCAGAGTATTGCAGAATGATGTACACCACATTCCTATGTTACTAGGTTAGATTGATTAATAATTGCTCTACAGCATATTTATCTGAACCCAAGAGCGATAGTACTCCCAGGAACGCTATTGGATTTGATTGGGAAAAAACTCTAGACCGACTTGATCCAACTCAAAGATAATACGCTAAAAAAGCAATTAATGATATCCTATTTGAAGCGGAATTGGGAAATTTAAGTAGCTATTTAGATCAAATAAATATGTCTTCACCTGCGCTGTCTCCTAACTACGATTCCCCATCTCCGTACTCATCTCAGCAATCTCTTAGCTACGTAATTACACCTCTTTCATCTCTTTCTGCACCCTTTGAAACTACTACACAACGTTATGATTCTACTTATTCTACTATTGGTACATTATTTTCTGAATTTACGGGAAACCAATAAATACCTCATGTTACTTTTTACTTAGTTTAATCTTGCAGTGGCGATATTTGTTAAAGTTTTTCTACTTGTCAAAATATAAAATAACTATGTAAAAGTTTTTATTTCACCTACCTTTACGTAAGACTGAAGAACATAAAGTAATGCTTGACATGTGTCCAATATAGCTTCGCTGATAGCAGCTGGTGACAATATTACCGAAAACCTTAAATCTTTAACGTTTCTTCCAGTAGCGAAATACCGTAGGATGACAGCCAGTTTTTCTTCAGCGCTTATTGACTTTCTCATGATCGTATCTTGTTTCGTCAAATATGGCTTAACCATTTCCAATAAGTGATCAAAGCAAGCATCTTTCATTCAAAAATAATTTGCGTAGTCCTCCTCTTCTTTGGTATTCCTTATTTATTCAATAACTTGAAATGTATATATATATATATATATATATATATATATATATATGTATTGCTATGATAATCGAGCCCCACGATTTGGGGTTGTCATATTTATGTCGTGTTATCTTCCTGTAGGAAAAGTAAAACCCTTGTTATTCTCGCCCACGGTTGGGCAGATGTATTTATGCTGTGTTAACTCCTGTTAGCCCCTATGCTTGGACGCAATATTTATGCTGTGATTTATTCTTTTATTACTCAAGCACTTGTAGAAATATTAATTTATACTTTTGTTTGCCTCGACTAGCTGATTCAATTAAATAAAGCAATACTACAATACACAGTATAATGATTAAATATTTACAACCTTTTTAAAGAAAATCAAGCCAGCAAAACGAGCTTTTTATTACATTTAGAGACTTTTTGAAACGTTTGAAGATGTCTATTAGTTTTCATAAATTTATACAGAAACCCCAATTTGTCGGCTCTTACACTTTGAATTATTATTGAGATAAAAACATTTTTCAGAAATAAATCATTATAAAATATCTAACCTGAAGTGGTTCAGTAGGAGCTCTGCATTTCCAAGAATTGAAGTCGACATCCAACCAAATTAGTATCCAAATCGTTATTGGTGAGTTTATTCCAATGAAAGGCTTTTCATTTCCGTAATAGAATATTTACCATTTTCAGAGATTATCAAATTGCTTGAACAGGTAGCATTCTCCAGAGTCTCGTATCCAGAACTGTATTTAAGATCGTAATTGATCGTTATTAAAAGTTTTAACAGGAATCGTAACGTTATTTCGATTGTAATTTAAGATTATAATTAAGATTGCAATTGGGATTGTAATTGAGATGGTAATTAAGATTGTAATTAAGATTGTAATTGAGATTGTAATTGAGATGGTAATTAAGATGGTGATTAAGATGGTATTTCAGATGGTAATTAAGAGCCGTCTTCAGAAGTACGGCTCGCTTGCACAATTACACACCCTTTAATTTTCACTTTTATTTAATTTACTGTTCACGTAAATATTTAGCACTTTCAAGTATATTGACTGCCCAGTTTCTAAAGTATACATAACTCGATATTTAATTATCATGATATTTATAGGATCAGCCCTTTTTGTTTGCGATTCGTTGACTTCACGTGCTAGGCGAGACCAAGTGTCTTATCTCTTGTTATTTTGGGAAACTTTATTAATGTGTAGTTCAATTGTATGAAGCGATGCTAAGAATGTCACGTAATTCATTATTATACGTCACATTTAATTCAGAAATCCCAGGAATCTTCGTCCAACAAATCACGTACTATCGTTGTTGGCCTTATTCTAATCTGAATGGAATCGATTTGGTGTTTGTTTATTTCCTAATACATTGGATTTTTGAACAAATGTGATACTTTTAGAAAAGGAACGCTTTTCAAATAATGCATAATTTTTGCGTGCGTTTAAGATGATATATTAACGCACTTTTTGAATAATTATCTAACCAATTCGTGCGGGTTTTTCACTGATTTAATTTCAATGCGTTTCGTTACATTTTTAAATTCTTATCTTTGCTTGTAGCTACTCTTGGATATGTGTTTTAATCGCTTGTACTGCTATATACAGTGTGCTCTCAACTAATAATATTTATAATGACTTATTTGCTCCTATAATATCTGTAATTATGTGCTTTTGTTACTTGGGAATTTTTTTGTTTATTCTACGACCCCTATGACTTAACCTACCCCTAAATTAACCCAATAATTACAGCAATATATATATATATATAATATATATACAGGGTGAGTTTTTAGTGTGGCAACGGTCGATAACTCCGTTATAAAAGCTACGTAAACCAAATTTGGAGACATTAGGCATGTCTAAAGTGCATATTTTAAAAATATTTGGAAGCATACAGGGTGTTTCATAATTCCAGGGCATATTAAACTTATATTTTTAAACAGAACACCCTACATATTATTACATTTTGAAAAGCCCATAAAAAGCTTTAATTTGATATGAAATTGTATCTGTCTATTTCTTTTAGTTTTGAGATATTCAACTGTTTTTAGAAAATGACCTGATTAGATACATTGCCACTGCACTAATACACAACTTATGTTAATTTTCAAGATGCAGAAAATTTTACCATATACCATAGTATATTTGTAAATATCACTTTTGAAATTTCTTCACAGTATACAGGTGTCAGGTTCCAAAATGCAATTTTAAATTATTTTTAAATGGCACCTTACCAATTTTATTGCTACAATGGATAGCTCATTAAGTGTCCTTTCATTTTTGTTAATCATTTTCTATACCTAAATCCATTACTTTCTGAGATATTTTTGATTTTCTTCAAATTTTATGAATGTTTTTAATTTACATAACTAAAATAACTTACTGTTGGAGAATATTATAAAACAATTAATACATTTTGATTAACATCAAGTTTAACAATCACTAAAGTATACAACCTACAATTTATCAACAGAACTGCAGATCAATAGCATTTTATAGAAAATGTTCAAACAGGAAATCAGGCAGCCTTTGAAAAAAATATCTATTACATGTAAAGTGTCATTTAGGTTTATTAATTGTAGTGTGTTGTCATTTAACAGGATATCTCTCTTGGTATATTCTTGATGCAAGTAGGAAGTTTTTTAAACTTGCTCTCAATACCCAAATCATATTTATTTGTTCTTCCACTGTAAAATTCATTTTGAAAACTCCTTCAAAGATTACATTTAAAACAGAACTGATAATGTGTTACATGACAACACACTACAATTAATAAACCTAAATGACATTTTGATTGTAATTGTTATTTTTTTCAAAGGCTACCTGATTTCCTGTTTGAACATTTTCTATAAAATGCATAGTGTTGATCTGGCAGAATTCTGTTGATAGCGTATTATTGTAGGTTGTTATATTTTTAGTGAAAATTGTTATTGGATAACTGTAGTTGATTGTTAATCAAAATGTATTAATTGTTTTATAATATTCTCCAATAGTAAGTTATTTTTAGTTATGTAAATTGAAAACATTCATAAAGTTTGAAGAAAATCAAAAATATCTCAGAAAGTAATGGATTTAGGTATAGAAAATGCTTAACAAAAATGAAAGGACACTTAATGAGCTATCCATTGTAGCAATAAAATTGGTAGGATGCCATTTAAAAAAAATCTTAAAAATTGCATTTTGCGAAACCTGACACACCCTGTATACTGGGAAGAAATTTGAAAAAAGTGATATTTATAAATATATATTATGGTATATGGTAAAATTTTCTGCATCTTGAAAATTAACATAAGTTGTGTAATAGTGCAATGGCAATGTATCTAATCGGGGTCATTTTTTCTAAAAACAGTTGAATATCTCAAAAACTAAAAGGAATAGACAGACACAATTTAATATCAAATTAAAGCTCTTTTTATGGGCTTTTCAAAAATGTAATAATATATAGGGTGTTTCATTTAAAAAAATATAAGTTTAATATGCCCTGAAATTATGAAACACCCTGTATGCTTCCAAATATTTTTAAAATGTGCACTTTAGGCATGCCTAATATGCCTCCAAATTTGGTTTACGTAGCTTTTATAATAACGGAGTTATCGACCGTTGCCACACTAAAAATTCACCCTGTATATATATATTTATATATATTGCTGTAATTATAGAGTTAATTTAGGGGTAGGTTAAGTCATAGGGGTCGTAGAATAAACAAAAGAAACTCCCAAGTAACAAAAGCACTTAATTACAGATATTAGAAGAGTAAATAGGTCATTATAAATATTATTAGTTGAGAGCAAACTATATATAGCAGTACAAGCGATTAAAACACATATCCAAGAGTAGCTACAAGCAAAGATAAGAATTTAAAAATGTAACGAAACGCATTGAAATTAAATCAGTGAAAAACCTGCATGAATTGGCTAGATAAATATTCAGAAAAGTGCGTTAATATATCATCTTAAACTCGCGCAGAAATTATGCATTATTTTAAAAGCGTACGTGATCTAAAAGTATCACATTTGTTCAAAAATCTAATTTATTAGGAAATAAACAAACACCAAATTTATTCCATTCAGATTAGAATAAGGCCAACAACAATAGTACGTGATTTGTTGGACGAAGATTCCTAGGATTTCTGAGTTAAATGTGAGGTATAATAATGAATTACGTGACATTCTTAGCATCGCTTTATACAATTGAACTACACAATTGGTAAAGTTTCCCAAAATTACAAGAGATAAGTTATTTGGTCTCGCCTAGCACGTGAAGTCAACGAATCGCAAACAAAAGGGGCCGATCCTATAAATATCATGACAATTGAATATCGAGTTAGTATACTTTAGAAACTGGGCAGTCACTATACTTGAAAGTGCTAAATATTTACGTGAACAGTAAATTAAATTAAAGTGAAAATTAAAAAGTGTATAATTGTGCAAGCGAGCCGTACTTTTAAAGACGGCTTTTAATTACCATCTAATTACCATTTTAATTACCATCTTAATTACCATCTTAATTACCATCTTAATCACCATCTTAATTACAATCTTAAACTGCAAGCGGTATAACGATCCTAATAAAGATATTGTTACGATTCCTGTTAATTACGATCTTAAATACAATTTTGGATACGAGACTCTGGAGAATGCTACCTGTTCAAGCAATTTGATAATCTCTGAAAATGGTAAATATTCTATTACGGAAATGAAAAATCTTTCATTGGAATAAACTCACCAATAACGATTTGGATACTAATTTGGTTAGATGTCTACTTCAATTCTTGGGAATGCCGAGCATCTACTGAATCACTTCAGGTTAGATATTTTGATATGATTTATTTTTAAAAACTGTTTTTATCTCAATAATAATTCAAAGTGTAAGAGCCAACAAATTGGGGTTTCTTGTATAAATTTATAAAAAGTAATAGACATCTTGAAACGTTTCAAAAGGTCTCTAAATGTAATAAAAAGCTCGTTTTGCTGGCTTGATTTTCTAAAAATCTGACAGATGTAAATCATTTAAAAAGGAAGAAGATATTTAAAAAGGTTGTAAATATTTAATCATTATACTGTGTATTGTAGAATTGCTTTATTTAATTGAATCAGCTAGTCGAGGCAAAAAAAATTATAAATCAACATTTCTACAAGTGCTTGAGTAATAAAAGAATAAATCACGACATAAATATGACAAGCCTAAATCCTGGGGCTCGATTATCATAGCATAAATATATTTACCCAAGCGTAGGGGCTAACATAGGTTAACACAGCATAAATATGGTCTGCCCAACCGTGGGGCGAGAATAACTAGGGTTTTATTTTTCCTACAGGAAGATAACACGACATAAATATGTACGCCCAAGCCGTAGGGCGAATATCACAGTATATATATATATATATATATATATATATATATATATATATATATCTCTTTTCAGCAGCCATTCTTTAGTCCACCGTTTTCTTTTAAAACTATTATTATTGCAATAATAGCTATTTTTCTATTATCCATTTTGAGCGGAGAACGTTTTTACACCGCGACTTTTTTGAAAACTGATGTCAGTTCAAATGATAGTGTAGTATCGACCTTCAGTCCATCAGTTTGCTGTCACTCAATTTATGACCAAAGTCACGAACTGAACTGATGCGAAACTGAGCGTGTAACACCCACTTTACATATTACCAGATTGGTTGTCGTGTAACATCACTTCACCAACGCATCATTTTTCTATGCAACAGTGTTAGAACCCGACACGAGTGATTACCATCGCATCGCGAATCCTTACTCAAGATGTATTCGCTCAAGCTTAATACCACACTCTGCGACATGCTGAATGCCAGGGACGCCAACTCCTTCACTCAGAAATAAACTTAGTTTTATTGCTTTTCAATGATACTTGTGAACGCATAGACTTTGTTAAAAACTGCTTAGGTTTGAACAATCGATAATGTATTTTATTCGTAAACAACTTTTATTCACGTATTAGTATTTATTTATTTGTAAAATACTAGTCAAAACCGTTAGCGCCGCTACAATTCCCTGGAGTTTACATAAAACATTTAAATACTGCATTTGCAACAGGTGCCAAATGCTGAGAGCTCCAAATTGAAATGTTGAATGCAGGGTTTCATTATATTTTTCTGCAATAGTGAAATCGCTCACGAGTAAAAATATGTAAGCGACAAAATGTATGGAAAACAATATGACTGTTTGATCTGAAAATAACAAGACGCATGTTTAAAATTCAACTCTAAGAATTCCAAATCTTCCTATATTCTAATAAATTTGTTCATTCCAATACTACATAAAGATGATTTTCATAAAATGTAACACCAGACATTTCTTAAATTGTATTTAGGTTCTCACAGAAAATCGAGGTACTATTATTTTCACATTCTTACGTGTCAGAAATTGGGATGAAACATTTTACCAGATAAAATATTTTCTACCGTTCAACATAGCTTGAAATAGGATCAGGATACGTCTAAACCCATATCACTGTTGTATGATTTTGAGAGTGCAAAGACTGGAAAACAGATACATATATATTTTGTGGGAAGCTTGTTTCTAAAAGGTTTCTGTAATATTACCTGAATATGAAATCCTAGAAATATTTGAATACGTAAGTTTTGAAGTTGAGCGAGGTCTGTCAGTTTGAAACTTCCAATTAATTTGAAAGCAATTAAAACAAGTTTACGTAAATTAAAACTGGCTTGATTAAACACATCCCTTAAAACTAACATTTTATTCTTTTAGCTGGGCGGAGGTAAAGTAATTGTTAAAACTGACAGGAATTGTATTTATAGTGAACTCTGCTCCTTATACAGAATTCCCTATATTAGACTTTGATATACCTACAATTTGAATCCGAACAAAATATGTGATTATCTTTATTAGGTTGTAACGGAGCTTGTAATTAATATACCTCGACACCGTAAACTACTTAATTTATTAAATATATTTTGCATTCTTTCAACTATAACAACAAGAAAAATATTTGTTTACTACACTAGTTGCTTTTCAACTGTTAACTTTTCAACATGACTTTTTATGATTTGCCACTAATTTGATATTAGTTTAATGTGGTTAGACAAGTTATATAAGGCAGTGACCCAGTAGCGTAACAACAATGGAGCAAGTGGAGCAGACGCTCCATGGCGCACAGCATAAAAGGGAGCACGGGCGACGAAAGAAATTAACGTGTTAAAACTGTTTCTTTTACAAAGAACGATTTTAAAATAAACGCTATGAGAACGAGCAGTTAATTGGCACTAGGCGACATTATAATGTAATTAAGGGCCGCTATGCTTGCGGCCACGACCTCAATGCACCACCCGAAGGTACTACGTTTGGTTTAAACGCGAAAATATAACGTGCTCCAAATTTAATCTAACTTCAGGTTAATCAATACTAAATAAAAATCTAACAAACTGAAACTAAAAATCGCGTTAATTCTGGAGTTAGCCCGATCCACAAGACAGAAGCAAAAATGAATGGGGAGGGATTCGTAATACCGGATAGCAGCTGCCAGCTCTGCTACCGGTGCTACCTGAAGGGTCGTCTTAAAACTATCCAAATCTAGCTAGCTAATATTAAAAATGAATTCAAATTTTCTAAGCATTTGCCAAATGTTTAATAGTAAATCCGGCTATTTTGCCTGTTCTATATATTTACAAATTCGTCCTTCCTGGTCTAAGTATTTATTCAAATTTCATTCTAAATTTGTCCCTAGCGTTGCCTATCATTCCCTAACTGACATATAATAAGTGCAATATTCTTTCCTATATATACTGCCACCAAAAATTGGCATCAAAACGTCTAGCAAATAAAATCAAGCCACAGAACAAAAATACAGGCAAAAATATAAATATAAAATAAGTATAAATGTAACGCAAATAAAAATAAAATAAATATATAAATAAATTAATAAATATCAAAATAAGCAAAAGCATGCAACAGTGCATAAATTAGCAAAAGCATCGCCCAAATTATCAGTTGCACTCGCATAAACATTATGATGGCTAGCGCCATTACGCACAAAATATGCTCCTTATTAATACAAGTCAATGCTTATGCGAGTACAGCCGCCACAATTTTAATCTTACCTCGTATATAAATTTCCCAAGCATCCGAAGATCTGGTCGTCTTCTTACGTCTATAGGTATCTTACTGCTAAAGGGAGATGATGCACTGTTAAAGTTCTTGTGGGTATGCACTAAACGTTCTAGAGGGATCACAATCACTATCACTTTTAAGTCCTGGGGAGATGCGCGGTTTCACTCTATTTTATTTTCTTTATTTATTTACTGATTTAAGTTAATTAAGGTTTACTGATTTATTTTATTGTTATTTAATTGTTTTAGTTTATTCCTGATTCCGATTTTTCCACGCGTATAAGGTGGGACAGTGATTGTTTTAGTGGTGTGAGGTTTGTCGTGCATATTAGATTTTGGTTATTGATTTTTGCTTTTGTTTTTGCTTTTCATTTTTTTTATATATTTTTTTATTCTTTTTTTAAAATTTTTTATACAGGTTTTGGTTATATCATGCCCATGTCCGTTTTTCATTCCAAGTCAAAATCAAAAATTTTCAATCCTCCCCTACTCCCTCCGATTTACGCTGCCCCTGGCAGCGTTGATTCACCCCTCTTCCGATGCACTAGGAGACACTGACATAGCTTGCAATGCAATGTTTATCCGGTCCCCACCCAATAGCATTTTCTACGACTGGTTTTACCGGGCGTTCAATGATGTGAGCTACCAATCTAATTAGTTCAGTTAGCTTTCGTTGGTGGTAGAGAGTGGTGGTGACAGTAATTATTCAAATGGAATTTCGATCTATACAAAATTATCTGAGTGATTTATTTATTGCATTCAAGTTAGTACACGTTAAATTTTACATTCATTGGCGTAAACTAAAAGGTTTTTGGTTGTTGTATATTTGCTTTTAAATAAATAGTGTTAGTGTTCAGTCGCTTATTATTAGAATTATTATGTCAACAAAACCAAGTGGATCATAGTTTCGCAAAAAGAAACGTTAAAAAGAATTAGCTGAAGCAAATTTGTTAAAAGGAGTAAAAAAGGTGACAAACTATTTTACTTCAACGCGAGTTAAGATTTGTGGCTTGGGAGCTGCCTTTTTAAAAGACATTTCCAAACTTCTTAACACATTTATTTGTTTATACAGAAATTAATTGGAATTTTGACAATCTTGAAATATTATTCTAAGTCCGAAATAAATTAATTAATTGTACAAAAGTGAGTAATCTAACGAACTGCGAAGTAAAAGCTGAACGATGGATTAACTGTCGTCGACTGGGGCTCTCGGGCCTTTTTTTAATATCCCTACCCCCTCACATGGCTGTGGGAATTTGCAGACTTAATGTCTGCTTACACTTGACTCCATTCATAATACAATGTTGCGATCTTAATTTTATTCATAATTACTTTGTTGCGAGCTTACTTTCTAGGTAATCTCGGTACGTGACTGTCTGTGACCACCTGTGACCTAACACCTGCAGTATCACTTATCGTCTGTGCTACAAAGTAGCGCTTCCGTTCTCATGAACGTTAATAAACTGTATGAATTGTCCTTCATTTACATTGTTGCACATCACTTAGCACATTTTCTAATATTTCAAATAATTTTATAATTATACTTTCTTTACATATATATTTCAATTGGCGGATTACATAACTCGCGGCCAACCCCAGTAGAATCACAACAAAATGATGATGTTAAAGACTGTACAAGCAGTAGAGCTGAAATGTGTATTCTACCTAAAAACGTTCACAAACTAGTACGAGCCGTAGTGACCATTCTAGCGTGTTATCGAATTTTGACAGCGAGTGTTGTCTTAAAGCAAAGAAACCAAACACCGCAAAAAATCAAACACTTGATAAAGGTAATTTCGGATCGTTATTGAATCAAGAAGATAGACAATTAATGATTAAGCAAGGCCCAAATCAGCCTAAAGGGCCGTTCCCTAAAACAAGGAAAGCGAGAAACATAAACGGAAATTTTGACAAAAAATGGTATTATCAAAAACATGAAAAGAGGGGTCAGTTAACTTTAAAAAGAAGTTGGTTATGCTATTTAGAAATATTAAACGTATGCTACTGTCACCCTTGTTGGTTGTTTAATGATTGTAAAAAAAGGGAAAGTGAACAAAGCTTTGCAAAAGGTACAGCCGAGTGGGCACATCTTGGACGCTGTATACAGATGCATGAGCAATCACAGTTTCATGTCATTGCTTCTGAAGTTTATTTCCAATGAAGGTCGAAATAACTGTGGATAGACAAAACCTTGAAGAAATTAAAAATACAACAAACTATTGGCGGATAGTCCTAAAGCGAGTAATAGATGTCCTTATCACACTTGCCAGCAACGACTTAGCTTTAAGAGAACACAGACTTATAGATGATGATAATCAATCCAAAGGTAACTTTCTCGAAATAGTACATCTTTTGGGACGCTATGGTGACGTTTTAGCCGATCTTATTCAACGTCCTAAAGGTCAAACCAAATACTTAAGCCCACAGATTCAAAACGAGCTAGTAAATCTCGTTTTCTTAAAAATAATGGTTGAAATAAAGGAAGAAATAAGAAAAGCTCCATTTGTATCGTTAATTTTTGACAAGATATTGCTAAAGTAGGTCAGTTGAACATAGTATTTCGTTACGTAACAATCAAAACAGATGACCAGGACAGACCGGTAAAATTGAAAACCAATGAGTCATTTTGTGGTTTTGTTGAGGTGGAAAGTCAAACCTCTGTATCTCTAGGGAAGACTACTGTTAAAATAATAGAGAAGTTTACTGACATTATAAAAGGTGGAGGTTAGGGATACGATGGGGCGTCTAATATGAGTGGCATCTACGCAGGACTCCAAGCTAGAATTAAACAAAGGAACCCCTCTGCAAAATATGTTCATGGTTGTGCTCATACTCTTAACTTAGTAGTTAACGACTCGGTTTCCCATATAACTGAGATAATAAACTTCTTTGACAACATTGAAAAACTCTACGTCTTCTTCAGTACTCTGTCTATGTGTCTAGGTGGGCATTATTGAACAAATCCGCATTTTTAGAGAAAACTCTTAAGAAAGTTTGTCCTACTCGATGGACAAGTAGGAATCAAGCTCTTGGCGCTCTTCGGAGTGGATACTTTGATATCATAAAATTTTTTATGTGTTTAAGTTTAAATGGAGAGAACGCAAAAGAAGAAGGAGAAGCTAAGGCTTTAATGAACTATTTCCAGAAATTTTCTACAACAGTGTTAGAAAGTTTATTGCTGACATCCATTGACATTGCGTTACAAAAACAACAGAATGTAAACGAAGACCTCGAGAATGCTTGCAAAATGTTGATTTCCCTAAAGGAAAAGGTTTCCAAATTAAGAGATGACTGGTTGACAGTTATAAATAGTGCAACTGGGCTTTGTGAGAAATGGAAGGTTTCGCCTAAGTTTCTTGAGAAGCGGTCAGGACGCAAAAATAAGATGTTTGATGAATTGCAAACATATGATTACGTTACTGATGCAGAGAAGCGCTTCCACGTTGAGGTATTTAACTGTAGTTTCGATATAATTGCAATGCAATTAAACCAACGCTTTTCTGCTGTGAATAAAATTTGTACCACTTTTAAGTGTATAAATCCTTCATTTTTGGTAAATGCCGACAATGAAGAAGTTTTAAATAAAAGTAACGAATTAGTCGTAGTATATCCTTCAGATATCTCTTCTGGCCTGGGTATTCAGCTTCTTACTTTAAAAGTGTGCTTTTTAGATCATGTTAAGAACTTGCATAGCATTAGGGAGTTGACTGAATTACTAGTAAAAAATATGCAAGTAGGCACTAGTTTTCGTGATGTTATCACAGCTTGTTTATTGTTCCTTACTTTACCCGTCTCGACAGCATTTGCTGAAAGATCCTTTTCTAAGCTTAAAATTTTTAAAAATTATTTAAGAAGTACTATGTCTCAGAATCGCTTAAGCTCATTGGCAGTTATTTCTATTGAAAGGGCCAAAGTACCCAAAGCCAACCTGGATGACCTACTATCGCAGTTTGCAAGCAAGCAAGCTGGGAAAAAAGTTTTTTAAAATGTGCCTATTTCGAAATTAGCTTTGATATAGTTTTTAAGTTTTCAAGTTGAACTGTAATTTGTCTTTGCTCAAAAATACATTTTTTAACAAAATTTGGTTTTCTAAAGAAAATTATAGATTACCTAGTTACCTTTATAAGAGTTTTTGTTTTCACATAGCAAAACGCTTAGCATTTCTCAAAAACTCTGTTCTTTATTATACCCCTCTTATTGTATGTATTTTTTTATTATTATGTTTTATTGTTATTCATTTATTAAATTGTATTACGTACGGTAAATCAATTTGAATTTAATATCCTATTTACATTATTCATATTAAGTAAGAATGTCAAAACTTTGGTTACTTAGTAACAATAACCTTGTATATTTGAAATGCTTGGGGCAGGGGCGGGTGGGCCTAAATTAATCCAGGGTACAGTGAAACTAGTTACGCCCACACAGTCGGCCTACAGTTCATAACTGCAAATATCGAGATTTACAGTTAAAGTTTACACACTTGCAGGCAAACGACAGGTCTAGGTCCTACAGTTTGTTTATCATTGCTGCTGAACTGACGTGTGTAGGAGAAAATTTGCAGTTCGGATCGAAGGTTTTGAACTTCCAACAAATTAGAAAATTTCTTCAGTTATTCGTTTTTTAAGATGGCGAATTTTATCAAAAAAACAAGTTTTGTAAGTGAATTCATTGATTTATATAGAAAATTTCCGTATTTATCGAATGTTGCTGACAAATCGTATTCTAATACACCTGAAAAGATTAAAGCGTATGAAAAATTGCTTAATTTGTGGAAAACCGTGAAAATTGCTTAATTCGTGGAAAACCGTGGATGATACTGAAACGGTATACACTGTAAAAGAGAAAACCACAAACTACTGTCCGCGTTTAGAAAAAATTAAAAAGTCCGAAAGTCAAAGCGATCGGGTGAAGAGACCGATAATGTTGAATTTCACTATGCTGTTATTTACGGTTGATAAAGAAGAATCGTGTCATTTCTCGAATTATTTTCATACGCTTTAATCTTTTCACGATAGGTCATTGAAACCCAAATTTTACAAATAAAAAAAAATCCGGAATAAAAATTTCCAAAAATTTATGGTAACACCCTGTATAACACAAGCTTACTCTTTTGTCAAGCGTAAAATACAATTCCGTGTGTATAAATGACCACCCTGTATGATATAAGCGAATTGTAAATATGTAGTCATTAAGTGAAAGCAAATCACACTTTCCGCGTATTTAAAAGCCCCAATTTATATCGATAATACGGCTGTGTAAGTAGTATAAGTAAAAATAATTAATCTTTAAGAAATAATGTTGAAACGCATTCAAGGCGAACACAAATCGATCATTTCAGGCGTAAATGCAAAGTCATTTATGTCACTTTTAATTATCATAAAAATTTAACATTTCTAGTTGCATAATTAGAATAAAAATTATATCAATCTTGTTAAAAACTAACGCTTTAAACTTAATTTTGTGTAATAACACACGTTTTACCGTAAAAGCAAATATTTTCTATAAAAATGCAACCCATTTGCATTATAAAGTCATTTAAGTTTTAAATTAATTATATAAATTGACTTTTATATTACATAAATTCATTCTAAATAAAGAGTTCTTCGTTTAGGTTCGAGATTAAAAAGAATTTTTGAAAGTATACGTCAATTTCATATGAACTCATTAAACAAATAAACATTTACTCGAAGAAGCGGCCGGAACTTTAAAATGTGATAAAAATGTCGATAAGAACGCGGTTTAATAGTATTACGTATTTGTGAAAGTGACCGCGGACCATTAACTTTGTATGGGTTAGAGAAAAACGGATAGCGCACATAAATAAACACTAACAAGGTAATAAAACGCGGCGATTTGAACGCTAATAAAAAATTCCCAGAAACTTGCTTCTAATAGGCGTGTAGTATTTGCAACGGAATAACATAATTTTTATATATAAACAGAAGCAATCGACTTTGAAAATGAATTCGTAAATTCGCATTGACCAAGCAATATGTAAAGAATTTCGAAGATGTTATTTTGGAATATGCGCATACCATAATTTAATAATTACAATGTAACAGTGAATATAGAACTCATTCTCAAAATGTAATGTTGATTATAAAGTTAAACGTAACCTATATATAAATACGAAAGATGTTAAAGGCAGTTATTTGAATATATTATATACAATGAAAATGTAAAAATTTTTTGAGATACAAAAAGCTACTTAAAAGTTTTAATTAAATAATTGGAAGGAAGATTAAAGCGAATATGCATGATTTTTTAAATTGGGATTTGACATCAATTTAAGAATGGAAGCGAAGGGTATTTAATACTATTAATTACGAATTAGAGAAGCGCTTTGTGAATTTTTACAAATATTACTTTTAAAATATTGTTTGTAATAGATATTTGAGTATTTGTCATTTGAATATTAGGTAGAATAAGTCTTAATCATATAATATTTTGTTGTAAGAGTATATTTACAAGGAAGTTTGTGGCCAGAGTTCAAAACACTCCGTTTTTTTATAGATTATCTGTCAAGGACTTTTTGGCCAAGGAAACCTTACAAGTGTTGGAATTAAAGCCAGGTAAACTATCCATAAAAAAGAGATTTTAACTTTATAAATTTAAACTTAAATAATGTGAGAGACATTTTGATAATTAAATAATAGGTACTTGTTAAGAATAAGATTCTTTGAAGGAAACTATGCTGTAAATGTTCTATATTCTTTTGTATAAAAGAAAATATTTTATACTGTATAGTTGCTTTGCGATATTGCTGTGTTTGACTTCATTTTATAAATTCCAGCATTTCTGTTGAGCTAACCAGGCAAAGTGAAGTTAGAAAGGAACGTAAGTCAATAAATTCGAATTTTACAATTGGTTGTATCTGTATCACAGTCCACTTTTAGTGACGTCCAACGTCAGGCCGTTGTCACATCTATATATATATATATATATATATATATATATATATATATATACAGGGTGAGTTTTTAGTGTGGCAACGGTCGATAACTCCGTTATTATAAAAGCTACGTAAACCAAATTTGGAGGCATATTAGGCATGCCTAAAGTGCACATTTTAAAAATATTTGGAAGCATACAGGGTGTTTCATAATTCCAGGGCATATTAAACTTATATTTTTTTAAATAGAACACCCTATATATTATTACATTTTTGAAAAGCCCATAAAAAGAGCTTTAATTTGATATAAAATTATATCTGTCTATTCCTTTTAATATTTGAGATATTCAACTGTTTTTAGAAAAAATGACCCCAATTGGATACATTGTCACTGCACTAATACACTAATACACAACTGGAAATCAGGCAGCCTTTGAAAAAAATAACTATTACATGTAAAGTGTCATTTAGGGTTATTAATTGTAGTGTGTTGTCATTTAACAGGATACCTCTCTTGGTATATTCTTGATGCAAGTAGGAAGTTTTTTAAACTTGCTCTCAATACCCAAATCATATTTATTTGTTCTTCCACTGTAAAATTCATTTTGAAAACTCCTTCAAAGATTACATTTAAAACAGAACTGATAATGTGTTAAATGACAACACACTACAATTAATAAACCTAAATGACACTTTACATGTAATAGTTATTTTTTTCAAAGCCTGCCTGATTTCCTGTTTGAACATTTTCTATAAAATGCATATTGTTGATCTGGCAGAATTCTGTTGATAGCGTATTGTTGTAGGTTGTTATATCTTTAGTGAAAATTGTTATTGGATAACTGTAGTTGATTGTTAATCAAAATGTATTAATTGTTTTATAATATTCTCCAATAGTAAGTTATTTTTAGTTATGTAAATTAAAAACATTCATAAAATTTGAAGAAAATCAAAAATATCTCAGAAAGTAATGGATTTAGGTATAGGGAATGCTTAGCAAAAATGAAAGAACACTTAATGAACTATCCATTGTAGCAATAAAATTGGTAGGGTGCCATTTAAAAAAAATTTTAAAAATTGCATTTTGCGAAACCTGACACACCCTGTATACTGGGAAGAAATTTCAAAAAAGTGATATTTACAAATATACTATGGTATATGGTAAAATTTTCTGCATCTTGAAAATTACCATAAGTTGCGTATTAGTGCAGTGACAATGTATCCAATTGGGGTCATTTTTTCTAAAAACAGTTGAATATCTCAAAAACTAAAAGAAATAGACAGATACAATTTCATATCAAATTAAAGCTCTTTTTATGGGCTTTTCAAAAATGTAATAATATATAGGGTGTTTCATTTAAAAAAATATAAGTTTAATATGCCCTGAAATTATGAAACACCCTGTATGCTTCCAAATATTTTTAAAATGTGCACTTTAGGCATGCCTAATATGCCTCCAAATTTGGTTTACGTAGCTTTTATAATAACGGAGTTATCGACCGTTGCCACACTAAAAACTCACCCTGTATATATATATATATATATATATATATATATATATGCGTAGATGGGTGATTGCTCCGTAACTATTAGAGATATTTAAATCAACTTGAGTATAATACATGATCATTGCACCTACATTCTAAAAAATATTTAAGTGCATACTGGATGATTCAGAAAAAATGTTGACCCAAACTTGTGCATATTAAGGTTCTTCGTGACATTTACAATTAAAACTGTACATTTTAGGTGGCTAAGTCTAACCGTTCTGGAGAAATTGCCACTTTGATGCCGAATCGAGTCAATTTTGGAGCTGTGCTATGGCTCTAATAAAAAATTTTCAAATCTTGTAACATCATCGACTTTCGGTAATTGTCGACTTACAAAATACGTACCAAAGTCTTTCAAAAAGCATAATGCTATAAACGGCTACTGCTTTACGCGAAATGTAACTATTTTTGGTTTTTTCAAATGGAGTACACTGTATATTTTTTCACAAATCGGTTTCTTGTGAAAAATAAGTACTAAATGATATAAGGCATAAAACGAACCGTACTTGAAATATTGATACACTTACGTAAAAATATTGAACTAGAATGTTTTTAATAGCAACAAGTAGCACAATGAGATTGAAAAAAACAAATAAAATTTAAAAAATTTATTAGGTAAGTGACGTAAATGGAACCCAGTGAAGAACTCTTGAAAGAAACAAAACAATAAATAAATTTAAAATAAATGTTTAAAATGTTACCCTTGTCTAGCCAAACACTTTTAAATACGGTCGGAAAAAAACGTGTGACTTGTGACAACATTTCTGGTGTGACCGATTCAATGGCAGCTGGTATTCTATTTGTCATTTCTTCTCTAATGGTAGAAAAATCTTTATAAACAACTTCGCTAACGTGGTCCCACAGAAAAAAAACGAGGGGTGTAAGTTCTGAAGATCGAGCTGGCCAGTTTTGTACACCTAACTCTCGAAAGTACATAATACACTTCATTTGAAAAGTACAATTCATCGATCGATATCGCCAAACAGTTAAAGATCGAAAACGTATATTGGATCCCAATCTGCTGGAATCAATCGTTATTCTGATATTTCCATCTTCTTATGATCAGATATCTTTACCAAGTAAGATCAAAATTAACGAGATAGCTGCAAACCACTCCGCTATATTATCTCAAAATCTAAGCATATCAATTGTTTGTCCTTGCATAATAGTTCCAAATCTTCTTTGCATTTGACAGTATTCATTGCTTTACCGATGTACAAGTTAAAAATTAACGAGGATAGCGCAAATCCACTTTACATTCTTTTCCTAATTTTTACTTCTATACGTTCCTACTCTAATTCTATTACCGCTACCCGCTGTTTGTATAAGCAATATATTATACGTCTATCTCTATAACCCATTCTGATCTTTTTTAGTTTTTCGATTATGTGAAACCCAAGTTCGCTTTTGGGCAGACCTCACCTCCTGGAAATACCAACAGTTCCCATGGTCATCCTGCTACCACTCGCTGAACACCCCCTAATGGGAACCAAATTTCTTTGGTCACTAGTTCAACGTTCGCTTCCGTACCTCGTTCTGGTAGTCCTATTACTTCCAAAACATATTCTTCTCCGATAAATATGTCTTCGAACAATTCTCCGAATTATGTCCTTAGATGTTGGAATTGTGATCAAATAGGATATACTTCTCCTAATTGTTTCTGTCTCCAAATCTTGCATTGCTACGGGTGCGGCCGCAAAAGAGAATTCATTAAACTGTAGATAGGGCTTTCGGACAAAGACAAAATCACAACCTTGTCCTTAGTCTCGGATTCTTCTTTAGAGCCGGAATAATCAGTTCTAATTCTTGCTAGACTTCGTGTGTGTCAATGTTCGTGGCGACGAACCCTCATATGAATCAATCCAAAGTTTTGAAGTTGTTTTTACTGCTCTTCTAGACTCCAAAGAAACGCGTACTATTCTTGGCGGTACCGCTTGGCACCACTTACGTTCTCTACACCTTCCTATATCTGCTTTCTTTTCTTCTTTCTGTAGCCTGGCTGACAATTCTAAATGTACCATTGTCTAACAAGAATGTAATCCATTTGATATCTCCCTATGTCTTCTGGCATATTCGCATATATCATTTTTAGCATAACCTTGAAATGTGTTTGTGAAGGTTAAATTGTTTTGGTCGCAAAATTCTACCAGCTTATTTTCTCTGTCGTTTCTCGTGCTCAAATAAACCTACTACCGCTCCTTCCCACACTCACCTAGCTCTGCATTAGAATTTCCTGTTATTATCAAATTTTCATGCCCTTTTATGAAGCTTGGTATGTGTTCTTTATTTTTGTAGACCGTTTCCACCTCTTGGTCACTGTAGTTGGACGTGTGCATGTAAACTTGTATTTTTGCTGCATTTACTGGTTTGGAATCAGATCTAACCATGAATACTCTTTCATTCTTTTGTACATAGTTTTCTACACAATCTCCTATTTTTTTTCACATAACTATTCCTTACTCAAGTTTCCTTCTTTCGAACCTATACAGATCTCTCTAAAGTTTCCACTCCACAAATCCCCTGTCTCTGATCACCGAACTTCCCTAATCCCTGCTGTATCTAATACTATGTTTCCATTTCAATTTTCAAATTCTCTGGCTTATCTACTTGCTCTTGCTTCTAACTTTCTATGCCTCTTGTAAGTTGCTTCCGTTCTGTTTTTCTTCTCATCGAGCTTGCCAATCACAACCTCCAAAGTAGTCCCTTTCCAAAATTCCGAATGAGGGACTATTTTATCTCCGGAACCTTTTTTACCCCAGAAGGCGCCATCATTTTTGAAAATATTTTTGGTACCTTATGTACTTGAAAGGTAATGCGTTGGTTTCCTGTTGCATTCTACGTCGCAGTAGTGTGTCTTATAACGTCATACCGACTCCAATAGTCTCTGCTACTTTAAGTACCGAAAGAGTAGCAGTTCTTTTTCGTCTTCCTCGCTAAAGATGCCACTAATCTGGTTAAACTTATAGTTTGACCCTTTGGTTCACCAAAACACACAAGCTATTCTACGCGTTCTGGTATTTTAGAACGTCTTCAAGGTACAGGTCCGTTCAGAACGGACTAAAATATCTGCACTAAATTCTGTCTTGGTGTGACGATAGTCATTCAACTGTATATGTTGATGGGCTCATAGTTTATTGCTGCACAAACATTAATAGACGAACTGTATATCTTAATTTATATAGATATTAAGCTTTATTTTAACAACGCCAACACAATTTATTTCATATCACTTTTGGAGTATCCACACTGAACACCCTGCCGGGTTATACGTTTTTTGTATTGAACTGTATCTTCTATATTATTCTAAAAGTAGGCGGAGGCTTCTCAAATCTTCATATTATATTGAATTCTTGTAGTTGTCACTCATTTCATTAATTAGAAATGGCTCTATTACGTTCAGTCTAGACCACTGAGTGTGTTACACTACCTTGATATATCTAATCAATGACGAAAGACCACGCAATGCAGCCAATAACACCAAAGGCAACTACGTATTTACCTTAGACTAATAATTTTATTAAATTGCTGAACTACACCTATTCTCCTCACCTACCACTTACTGAAATTATTTTACAAAGCAAAACTTTTTTTATTTTGTAGATTTAACTTCAATCTAAATTTTTTAAACTTAATTCGAGATAAAACCTTTGTGAAAATATAAGCCAATTGCTCATGGGGTATTAATATGAACAACTCCGAATGGACCTGCTAGAATCTTTTATGAAAAAGTGCTTAATTTCAATATGCTTTAGTCTGATATTGTTTTCTGGGTTACTAACTATACAAATAGCTGATATGTTGTCATATAAAGTTATCAATTTTGGTCATTGAAAATACAAACAGAAATATTCAACTGAACCTAACTAATCATTAAACTGTCAATATTCTAACAACTTGTGAACGCTTTCAGTTGTGAATTGATTAATTCAATTTAGAAATATTATACTCGAATAAACTTTCCCAATCTTCTTTAGTTACAAAGTAAGGAATCTTATCTAATTGTAGGATTTTATTTAAACATAAATATAAAACTAAGTGCGACTTAAAGTAGCTCAACTCACAAAGTTCTGCACTTAACTTCTTACTTAATACGTGCACTGACGTTTGAGCGATATTAGGTTCATATATATATATATTAAAGTTACAACTACTCTGCCTAGTTAAATGTACTATGTCCTGTCGTAACTAAGACATAACTTGTTTAACAACTTTATTAGTATGGGAAGTGCTGTTGCTCCAAAGAGCTAATTGAAATATAAATAACTTAAGTGTTAGAGTTTCTAAATATAATACCAAACCTTTAGGAAGTCTTCAAAATCAACGGAGACTGTTTGTCAAGGGATAATGATTAGATTGAAATTAATACGGTGCCTGCAAACCTTCTTCAACATTCATATTAGTATTATTTCTTTGTGAATGCTGTCAATACCAAAATAGCAGGAGCAGGCTATCCCGACTCCTCATAGTCAATTCTGTAGAGATCAAATTACTGGTTTTAACTGCATTGTGAACTTGCTTTCAGATAAAATTGCTTTTGTCATCCTCTAGATACGTAGGCTACGGAAAATAATTATATTCCATTTTGTCCCGTATATATATCCAATATTTCGTCAGTCTAAAGTGTTAACCTGCTAAGTCACTTCTGACCAATTTTACAGGAGAGATGAAAAACGATTCTTAGCAATCAAGAAATCAAGAAAATAGATTTAAAAAACACCTACAAAGTATAAGAAAGCTGTACATTACTGTAATATATAAAAATTATAATGATAACTGGATTTTTTAGTCATTTTCGGCAGATAGCTGGTTATCGTTTTTTAAAATTAATTTAACAATGGACTTTGCAGGATTATTAAGTTAAAAGAATATTTTATACAAAGTACTTTATTATCATTTACAAAAACTATTAACAAAAAATAACGTATTAACACTACTTCATTCGTGTGGGTCGTCATCAAATTTGTGGTAGTCTACATTCAAAGTTTTTGTAATAGCTTGAAGGTCTTCATACTTTTTAGCGGTTATTTGGTGCCTCTCTAAATAGAGGTTTTTCAAGTGTTCCCAAGAGTGTTTGAGAATTTTGGTGTTTTTCCGTTGAGGATTAGTTCTCCATTGATCACCAAAGCTAATTTTATAATAAATTTCACCTTCGGGGGTATACCTCAAGCTCGAATATCTATGACTTTTAAATCTCCTTTAGATTTTCCTGGACGGACACTTCTATAACACTGTATTAAATCAAATTTAAAAAAAAATATCATGAGTCAAGGATTTTACATCATATGGAGTAGCTTTCTTCCTTGCCTTCTGACATACACCAACATAATCCGCAGGTAGGTTAATAATTAAATTTTTTCTATGGTTGCATGAACCAAATCCACCTCCATCTGTGTATGACCAGGTTCAAGGTATTTTTGTTCGATTATTAAACTATGCGAGTTATGTATCCCCCAATTATATATGTATTGAATATATTGAATCTAATAGGAATTATTAGAAATTGTTAAATAAAGTATAAGTTCATTGCAACATTGTAATACAAGGATAACCCAGAGAGGTTATCGACAGTTCATGTGAACGGACATGCAACTTTGCATCCAAGAGGGCAGTGATACTGCAGGTGGCAGGTCACAGGCGGTCAACATACCGCAATTACTTAGAATTAAGATTGATACATTGTAACAAAGTGTAAAGCAGACATGAGATCTGCAAGTTCCCACAGCCGTGTGAGGGGCAGGTTATTATAAAAAGCCCGGGAGCTCAAGGCCCGGCAGTCAGTCTTCGAACTCCATACTTCGTTGTTCAAGCTACTCAATCGAGTCAGTCTGAGTATTACAGCTTTTGCATTGTTGTCTACCTAGACTACTCGCCCAGTACAATTAATTATTTTTCATTAAAGTTATTATGTACAAGTTATTCTAAATTTCAATGTAATTTCTGTTTAAGTTATTAAAAATTTGTTAAGTGTTTGAAGTTGTTTTTTAAAAACACAGCTCCAACGGTCCGAACCTTAACTAGCGCAGTGGTAACGGATGTCAAAAGGGCACTAAAAATCCAAAAATCGAAAGATTGGTGACCAAGAATTTTAATTCGCAATTTTGACAGAACCCAAACCAGGTTGGAGGAACAACAAAAATAGTCTGAATCCAGCAACAAACAAACCAACGTGGACAAGATACAGCATCGATCGAGCCCACAAAAGAAACAGATGAAATTAATGTAAGTTCATTCCATTTATACCAATTTAAACCATTTACTATAATTGATATATGCTAGTATTATTATTTTATTATTGATTACCATTTATTATGTTATGAATTTTATTTTATACCAATATAGTTTTGAAAATAGTTACAAAGAGAAATTATTTTCAAAAAACGAGACTGTATAACATTTTATGAGAAAGTAAAAGAGATTTTCTTTTAAAAAAAAATGAGACTTGATATTTAAGAGATTCTTACCACAATTATTAAAACAAACTCAAAAATAAACCAAAAATAACGGACGCACATCCACTAACACCAAATAAGAAACATTAACTAGCGCGATTCAAACGCACGTTATAAACCGGTAAACTAACGCAAAATTAATTCCAAAGCCAAAGGTAATTCTTAAACAAGCAATTACGGAACGATTATTAAATCCATTGACCTCTATAATACTGTATAAACTACAGCAATACACTGCAAACATATCAGTAACCTAAAACGCTATCCGAAGATAAGCAAAATTCGCGAAAGAAGCATAATTTAATACAAATTTAAAGCATTGCTATTGTACAATACTAAAGTAACGCAATTTGCATTATTAAATCCATCACGGAATTATAAAAGCGCATGAAAATTACACCACAACGATCTATAAATAAATTGCAGCACAAACACGGAATAAAAACTAAACGTTTTTAATTAAAATTACTCATTATTTGCATTTTCCCAATACAAATACTGAGTGAAGCTAAACGGTCATCGTAAGAAGCTTTAACTAAAACACTTATAATTGCAACTTGAAACACGGAGAGTTTCAATTACAAGTCGTGCATTACCGAGATATCTAAAATAAATAGACGTAACATTTATGCAAGCAACTAACGAATAAGAGAAGCGAATTAGTAATTCCTATAATCTGAAAACGAACACGTGTAAGTGTTAATTACCTCAACGTTTATAAGTGTACATTACAGCACGCACACAATTACCAAGAAACGTGACTACACCTTTAAGAGACATAACTTAAGTATTTAAATTGCAACGATAAAGTGCAAAAGTAATTAACCTGCAAGTTATAATTAGAATACAAGACCGACGAACTAAAACGTTATTGCAACTCAATTAAAACCCACGGAAAGAGTACTAATTACAAATTAACAGAATTAAACTAACACAAAGCCGTGAGAGCAAATATATTCACTCCAGATTCTTCAGAAAGCAGAAACTTATGACAAATTAAAAACCGCAAGATAGAAACAGGCAAATTCAAGACTACGGTAATTAAATCAACATTATCGAGTATAAATCTCACAAGTACATTACCGCACTGTGTAACTAAGTACAAATAACAGCGACTACTATTCTAAAAATAACCTGACGCAGTCTAAACTAAAAATTAACAAATCCAAACCCAAAATAACGATAAAAATAGCAAAATTCAATTAATTATTAATTAATTAATTAATTAATAATTAATAATTATTAATTAATAATTAATTCAATCTCAATTTTTACCAAATTTGAATTTACCCAACCTCAATGAAAAATTAAAAAATCTAAACCAAAAACAACGTTTCAAATAACAAAAAAAAACCCCAATTTTTACAAAATTTCAAATTACCCAATCTAAAAGGAAAATTAGTAAAACCAAAGCAAAATTAACATCACAAATAGCAAAACCAACCCCAATTTTTACAAAATTTCAAATTAACCAATCTAAAAGGAAAATTAGTAAAACCAAAGCAAAATTAACATCACAAATAGCAAAACCAACCCCAATTTTTACAACATTTTAAATTATCCAATCTAAAAGAAAAATTAATAAAACCAAACCAAAATTAACGTTTCAAATAGCAAAATCAAATCCAATTTTTACAAAATTCGAAATTATCCAATCCAAACGGAAAATTAATACACCCAAAGCATAATTAACGTTACAAATAGAAAGTCAACCCCAATTTTTTACAAAATACAAAATTTCACAACCCAAACGGAAAATTAATAAATTCGAAGCAAAAATGACGATATACATAGCAAAATAAACCTCATTTCAAAAAAAAAATTTTGAAATTACCTAAAATCGAAAACAACCCTTAACCAACATGAGTAGCACAGACATGCGACTCTATTTGGAGACAATACAGATATTTGATGGCACGGAAGCACATCTTTCAAATTTCATTGGAGCAGCCGAAATGTTCCTAAAAACCTTCTACAAACCCGGAGATAACGAAAGAAATTCATTGCTTATACGCTTGATAATAAGTAAACTAACCGAAAGGGCACTAACCTTAATCGCCAGTAGGGACGATTTACAAGAATGGGAACAATTTAAACAGCTACTAATTGCATATTTTGGAGATCAACGTAACATAAAATGCCTGGTACGAGACCTAATAAACCTTAGAATGGAACACAATCAATCCCCCTACCAATTCGGAATGAAATGCCAAGACGTGAGAAGTTTAATCCTAATAAAATTAAAAATCGAAGAACCCGATCAAAACGTTAGACATTTAAAAACAAAAATGTATGACGAAATGGCACTAGACACGTATATAAACGCTTTACCAGAACGACTATCGAATAAAATCAGATTCCAACGACCCCAAAATCTAGAAGAAGCTATGAATCTAGTAATAGAAGAAGAAAATGTAATGTATTACCGCAACAGACTATACAACCCCAACGCGAATAAAAGTTATTCACCAATAAAAACTATACAAGCCACAAGACAAGCAATCCCTCAACAAAAATTCACACCCTTCAACGCACAAACAAATCAACCGCGAATTAATAACCCAAGCTTCAACAATACAATTTTTAATAATCAATTTAAACATTTTTCAAAACCAACATTTAACCCAACTTTTACGAAACCCGCATTCCAACCAAGATTTAACCAAAACCTAAACCAACAAAGACCAGCATTCAACGCAAACCCCAATAGAAATACACCAATGACTAATAATCATAACAACCCTAATAATTATTATAAACCAACACCAATGGATGCCTCATCTGGTAGCACCAGACAAAATACCAAAATAACACGTATCCGACCAAACCCTCATCAGAAACGCAATTTTACATCGGAAGAATTATTCCACCAAGAAGTAGAAAAATTTGACACTGACTAGAATAATTACGTTGAGACAAGTACGAGCAATGAAACAAACCATGCAGAAACTTATGAACGCGACGAACAATACGAAACTTACGAGGAGTACGACAAAGAAAACTCAAACTCAAATTTTCAAATGGACCCATTCATAGACAACCAAACTTAATAAACTTAAATAACATAAATCACTTAGTACTACCATACATAGAAATACCCCACGCCAAATTCAAACTATTAATGGACACCGGATCCTCAAAAACATTAATTAGCCCCAGAACCGTACAAAAACATTATTTAGATTATGTACAAAGAGAACCATTTAAAATTAAAACAGCCCATCAAACGACAATACACCAATTCGTAGCTAATATACCCTTACCGAGAACATTTAATGTTAAAATGAAACATAAATTTTGTGTATTCGAATTTAACGACAAATATGACTGCTTAATCGGAATGGACCTTCTAAGAAAATTAGGAGCCAACATTGACATTAAAAATCGCTTATTAAGGACGAAATACGGAAAAATCCCCATTAAATTTCAATACACACAAACAGAACAAAAATACACAATAGAACCCCGAACGGAAAGAAAAATAAAAATCCCAGTAAAATCTAACAAAAATTTAGGAATAATAAATCATATGACATTTCAACAAGGAGTAGAAACCCCAACTGCCTTAGTGCAAATAAAAGATAACTATGCAACCACAACAATATTAAATTCAAACGACTATCCCGTAGAATTATCATTGACAGACCCAATTAACGTAGAAGAACTAAATTTTAACGAAATGGAAATAGACCAAACTTTAGAAAACGATTACAACCCAATAGAACATGACGAAATGTTAAGAGAAAATTTAAATAACATCCGCTTTAATACCGATATCAATCAAGAAGAAGAAAGAGCAATTAAAAACTTATGTTTTGAATACCGCGACATATTCCATTGCGAAGGAATACCATTAACATTCACCAACACAGTAAAACATAATATCGAGTTAACAGATAATAAGCCAATCTTTACAAAAGCATATAGACTACCTCATGCAAGCCAAGAGGAAGCTGACAGACAAGTAGCAGACTTATTAGAACAAGACATAATCCAGCACTCCAACTCACCATGGAGCAGCCCCGTGTTAATAGTACCTAAGAAATTAGACGCAACCGGAAAGAGAAAGTACAGAATGGTAATAGATTATAGAAAGTTAAATGAAAAACGGTAGATGACAAATATCCACTACCAAATATAACCGAAATTTTAGACAAATTAGGCAAATGCCAATATTTTCAACATTAGACCTAGCATCAGGATACCATCAGGTAGAGATGGAAGAAAAGACATATCAAAACAGCCTTCAGCACACCTAGAGGACATTATGAGTACAAACGAATGCCATTCGGATTAAAGAACGCACCCGCTACTTTCCAGAGAGTCATGGACAATATACTACGAGGAATACACAATGAAAAATGCTTTGTATACCTTGACGACATCATAGTTTATTCCACATCATTGGTAGAACACATAGAAAGATTGAAAGAAGTATTTGAAAGACTAAGACAAGCACATTTCAAAGTACAATTAGACAAAAGTGAATTTTTACAAAAAGAAGTATCATTTTTAGGACATGTAATAACACCCCAAGGAGTAATGCCAAATGCAGACAAAACAAATGCAGTTCTAAATTACCCATTACCAAAGACAACCAAAGAAATTAAAGGATTTCTAGGACTTAGTGGATACTACCGCAAATTCATTAAAGGTTACGCTCAGATAATCAAACCCCTGACAAATTGTTTAAAAAAGGGAAACAAAATTGAACACACCCCGGAATTCATTAAAGCCGTGGACAAAATTAAAAACATATTAACGAATCACCCTGTATTAGAATACCCAGACTTTTCAAAACCATTTATACTGACGACGGACGCATCGAATGTAGCATTAGGCGCAGTATTGAGGCAAGGAAAAGTAGATAGCGAAAAACCCATCAGCTACGCATCCAGAACCCTAAACGAAACCGAACAGAAATATAGTACCATAGAAAAAGAATTATTAGCCATAATTTGGGCAACAAAATATTTTAGATCTTACTTATATGGAAGAAAGTTTTACATATACACCGATCATAGACCACTAGTATGGTTATGCAAACTGAAAGAACCGAATTCAAAATTACAACGATGGAGAATCAGACTCGAAGAGTACGATTACGAAATTATATATAAAAAAGGAATTTATAACAACAACGCAGACGCTTTAAGTAGAATCCAACTCAATGCATTAGAAACGGAATCCATTATAGGAAACGTAGACGAAGCAGAAATAAGGGAAGATCCAGACGAGATCGACACGATACATTCGACACAAAACGAAGAACCTAAAAACGCGATTAAAATTTTAAACGAAGCAATCGATATGAAACCCAATCAATTTATAATAACCGAAGTTTTAAATAACCCAAATCCCGTAAAATATACAAAAGTAGATAACAAAAAGATATACCAAATTCAAATAACTAAAGATGACAACGAAGAACAAATAATTAAAATTCTAAAGGAATACACCCCCGAGAAAAAAAGATTTTATTTTTATTTCAACACCGAACATTTACACCAAAGATTTTCAGAATTATACGTTAAACTATTCAATAACTCTGACCCTGAACTCATCAGATGTACTAGAAAATTAATAACATTAGACGACCCTGACGAAATAAACGATGTAATTAGGAATCAACACGAAGGAAAAACCAACCATCGTGGAATTAACGAAACAATAAAGCAACTTGTAAGACGTTATTATTTTAAGGACATGAAGGACTTGACCACAGATTTCATTAACCAATGTGAACTATGTGACAAAGCGAAATACGATAGGAACCCCCAAAGATATCCTTAATGTTAACCAAAACACCCGACAAACCATTTCAAAAACTACATGCCGATACTCTAGTAGTAGAAGCGCAAAACTATCTAACAATTGTAGACGCATTCACAAAAATAGGCCAAGCAATACCAATCACATCCAAAAATAGCATTGACGTGACCCAAGGATTTTTACAATATTTCACATTTTATGGAACACCCGAATCAATAACTCTAGACAATGGTAGCGAATTTAAAAATGAGACAATACAAAACACTTTAGAACTTCACAAATAAAAATTCATTTCATAACGGAAAACCACCCTGAATCAAACGGACTAATTGAACGACTACATTTAACCCTGTTAGAACAAATTCGATTATTAAGGATAAATTATAAAATAACCAAGGACCTTCAGATTCACGAAATCCCTATGACATACACTACAATAAGGAAGTATATCAACAATATGCGAAAGACCACAAAGAAAAACTAAAAATAACTTATGACAAGGTAAAAGATAAATTAGATAACGATAAGGAACGTATCACCACAACCCGAAACAAAAATACCGACGCAAATAAATTTTCAATAGGACAAACCGTGTATGAGAAAAACTTTTAAAGCAAGCGACATAAAATAGCACCCAGAAATTTAGGACCATTCAAAATTAAGAAAATATCAGATAAAAACATTGACGTAGTAGACAACGGTAAAATAACAAAGTACATTCATTTGAAAAACCTAAGACACCCTGTCATTTCAGATGGACAATCATCACCCTTACCGTCAACCTCCACCCAGGTAGAACGGACAATCAAGTAATAATAAAAGATATAAAAAAAACAACCCCGGTATACTACCAATTATATTAGGCAGTATGCAAAACCCAATTAACATTTGCAAAATTAAATACCCTACACTCTAGTATTATTGAACCAACCGATTTATTAAAAGAATTAATAAGAATTAAATCACTTATAATTAACAGTAAATTACCTTTTGATGTAACAGAGACAAACATTCTAATATTTGAAAAGATAGCTATAGTAAAAGGCTATATTAAGAATAACGAAATAATATTTTTAATAGAAATCCCGATAGTAGAAAGTAACAATTATCAATATTATCATTTATTTGCTTTTCCAACAAAGGTTACTAGCACATACCAAGTAATCATACCCAAAACCAAATTCCTATCCCTAAATGAACTGAGATATGGTTATACAAACGAGAAATGTACTGAAGTAACACCAAACCAATACTTATGCCAATCAATGACGACAACAACCATTCAAGAAGACAGTCCTTGTGAAGTACAACTATTAAAATTTTCAAATCATTACGAAAACTGTGAAGCCAAACAAGTGCAAATAACTAATATGAAAATTCAAAAAGTTACAGAAAACAAATGGATAACCATTTTCCCAACAGAAGTAGTAGCAACCATCCACTGCAACCAAGATGAAAATAACCAAGCATTAATCGGAAGCAAACTAATTACCCTCAAAGAAGACTGTTATGTGAATTGAAAGACGAATTAATCAGAGTTTATCAAGATCCCATAGCAACAAAAAAACTTGCAAACCTACCGGAACTACAGTTCAAGATAGAACAAGAAGACGAAGAAATAATCAAGAAACCTATGAAGCTAGAGCATCTAGACTTAGACGACTTAAACCACGCCATGAAATTAGTGGAAAGTTACCAAGAACATTTAAGTGAACTCAAAATGCCAAAGTTACATTATAATAATATAAGTGTTTGGACAATTGTATTAATCATTTTAATAATTTTTGTAATCATGTATGTATTTTACAAAATGTACCTTAGATATAAGAATGAAGGAAACAGTTCTAGATTTAAGGAAACAAAGAAAAATAAAGAAACGATAAGTATACCCTTAGAAACAATGAATTTTAAATGAAATTGAATAATGAATTTTATGTATTTAAAAATTAAGTAAAACCTTAATTTTTCATTTACGGTGGGAGGAGTTATGTATCTCCCAATTATATATATATATATATGTATTGAATATATTGAATCTAATAGGAATTATTAGAAATTGTTAAATAAAGTATAAGTTCATTGCAACATTGTAATACAAGGATAACCCAGAGAGGTTATCGACAGTTCATGTGAACGGACATGCAACTTTGCATCCAAGTGGGCAGTGATACTGCAGGTGGCAGGTCACAGGCGGTCAACATACCGCAATTACTTAGAATTAAGATTGATACATTGTAACAAAGTGTAAAGCAAACATGAGATCTGCAAGTTCCCACGGCCGTGTGAGGGGCAGGTTATTATAAAAAGCCCGGGAGCTCAAGGCCCGGCAGTCAGTCTTCGAACTCCATACTTCGTTGTTCAAGCAACTCAATCGAGTCAGTCTGAGTATTACAGCTTTTGCATTGTTGTCTACCTAGACTACTCGCCCAGTACAATTAATTATTTTTTATTAAAGTTATTATGTACAAGTTATTCTAAATTTCACTGTAATTTCTGTTTAAGTTATTAAAAATTTGTTAAGTGTATGAAGTTGTTTTTTAAAAACACAGCTCCAAAGGCCCAAACTTTAACTTGCGTAATTGCTACATTTAATAAAACATTGGCCATAATATTGTTTCTATTTTGATATCCGCAGCCATCTGTGTATAGTATAATGGTATATCTTTCATCAGCATCTGCTGAAGGGTGATGTTCTGCACAGTACCTTCTGTTCTATAAAGTACATCCAAGTACTTTCAAATTCTTCAGCATCAACACCTCCTTCACATACGTCCCATAAAGAACAATAAGCGTTCCCTGACATAGAATTCGTAAATACTCTGCAAAGACTGCCATTCAGCCAAAAGATGTTGTATTTGAGATGATGCCCTGCAATAATGAGACTCCATAAGAGGTATAGGGTGTAAAAATTAAATTAAGCATTCACGCGCATCTTTAAAAGGCTGTATTCCACTGGATGATATTCGTCGATGTATACTAGAGTCACGTGTCACAAAAGTACTTTTCCAATGACGGACTTCCCATCGTTCAATCCTAAAAGTATTAAGAAACATGACCCTACACACCCTTTGATGTTTTTCCTTCACTCTCAAAAAATATTGAAAGGATTGCCCTCTCTTCGTTTCGTTTTCTTTTTTTAGGTTTCGATGCCTTTTAGTTGACGCAGATATAACTTGATTATTGATATAAACTTTCTTTTAGCCCCATAATTGTCACTAAAACGACTCAAACATATGTTTCCTTTCATTTTCAGTAATTACAGGACACTTTATAATGCCTTTATCTATTGATTTACATTTGCATCTTGGTTTCACAGCTCGAGGTTTTTTAGGCTTATTATAACACCATTTTTCATTTTGTTTTACTCTACCTAAATAACGTTTACCATTTTCTTGTAGTTTTTTATTTTTTTGAGCAAACCATGCTGATTCCTGGACTTGGAAATGTTCTTGGATATGCGTAAGAAAAAGAATTTGATTCGGTGTCTGAATATGGAACCAATTTAACATTATTTGTCTGATCATCATCGAATATATTATCTGAAATAGTAAATTCTATGGGGTAAATTTGAGATTGATGTTGCTCATCAGGGTTATTCATTTCTAGTATTAGTATAGCTACCTTACCACTTTTATTGGATATATCAGTCATTATGCGTTCTATCTGGTTGATGTCAAAGGTAGTTAGTTGTTCGTGGCCTTCTGATGGTTTCACTGTAATCCGGTCTTGACTAGGAACATCTATTATTCTATCATTAAAAATAATTAAATTTTGTAACTCTAAATCCAAATTCCCGCAAGCAATGTGAGGAACAGGGACAGCATCAATACCCTCAGGAGCCCAAGATGGCCAGTCAGTCTCGAGCCTCACAACTTTAACATTGTTGGTTGTTCAAGCTACTCAATTTTGTTTAATCAAATTTAATTAGTGAAAGTGATTTTGATTGTTAAAAGCGTTAATGAATATAACGTAATTGTAATTGTAATTTCTGTTTTAATAAATTTGTTAGAAGAGTTTTTGGAATAGCCTTTTTTAAAAAGCCGCTCCAAGAGACCCAAAATCCAACCGGCGCAGTCGGTAGTATTCCAGAAGGGCACTAGCGAATCCAAAATCGAGGAAACTGGTGGTCTTGAATCTTTGTTCTTCATCTGGAAGAACAAACAAAAAATTGGACAAGGTACAAAATCGACCAAGCCTAGGAAAATCACTGTACTATGGCAAAACTAAATAAAACCGCCATGAGGTGATAAAACACCAACACTACTAAAGTGTGGAAGTACAGAATTGAACCGAAACTACATAATAAATTTTATAAATGACTATAAAAGTACGTCTGGCCTTTGAGATTTGCGGAATGTTACAGCAAAATTTATTTGCAAACGTAACAAACCTTCTCGTGGCGACACCCGAATTCATGCCCCAAAGGCAAATCAAATAAACAAAGACAAGTTATTTGCAGTCCGCAATAAGAAAATTGTATATAAAGTAAGATGTATCTGTATACAAGCTCTTATGAAAATAATAAGAGCCATTGACAAATACAAATCGGGCTGGTAGTTATATAGCCATTAACAAAACATTAGCTTTATTACTTCATAGTGGAGGAAACATCCACTGACCAATGGTTTCGGCTTGTTAGCCTCATCAGAGTGGAATAGTTCCCAATGTTTTGTTAATGGCTATATAACTACCAGCCCGATTTGTACTTGTCAATGGCTTTTATTATTTTCATAAGAGTTTGTTTAAAGATACATCTTACTTTATATACAATTCTCTTATTGCGGACTGCAAATAACTTGTCTTTGTTTATATATATATATATATATATATATATATAGCTGTGATAAGGGGTTGTTTAAGGGTGTACTTTATAGTAAAGGTCGTTTAGAAATGAGAAATTACCATAGGCAGCAGAAAACTGCATTTATTTAGGAAAGAATTAAGAAATGGAGATAGTAAGCAGTCAACACCTTGTATATAAAGTATAAATAGTTTTAAGCGACGCAGATAAACAGCGGAAGACGCATAGTTAGCGCAGAAACCAGGAAAACATGCATTAGGTAAATAGTAAATATTTAATACCCTGTAGATAAAGTTTTAGTTAATTTAGGTAAAGCAAGTAATGATATTTTTCAGTGGAAGCACGCGTATATTTATAGGTAAATATAATAAAGTGTAAGCAGACACGCATTCAAAAGAGTTCCAAACGATTAGATTAATACGGACATAGAAATAGAGCTTCAGGAAGCATAACATAAATGCGTGCAAATAGCTAACCATTTTTGATAAGAAAGAAGATTGAAAATTGCGTGAATAACATGTAAATATGAAAGTTAAAAGTCGAATTGCATCAGTTGTTTATGGAAAAGCAATTAGATCTATCAAAACACCGCATGTTGATAACGAAGACAGCTGCGACCAGCTTACAATTTTGGGAATTGTGAAGAATTACATCAGAAACTACTTTGAATGACATTATTTGATTGGTTATAAATGGGCGACGAGTTCTAGACCATACTCACTGACGGAGTGGGAAATGAATAATATATTAGCAGGCACAGTGATAACGAAGACAGTTTGCAACTCAACAAAGGCCGAAGTGCGCCGCTATGAAATAAAGTAATACGTAATAATTTCAAAGTGAAAAATTGTAAAAGTGCTAATATGAAAACTATCATTGTCGATTAAACGTAAGTACATTTTGGTAAATCTATTTTAAACTAAAACATATTAATAATAGGGCTTCGAAGTACGGGGGGGGGGAGACAAACTACAATTTCAAAGTCAAGGGGGAAAATAAACCACGATTTCAAGTCAGAAGACAATGATAATAAGAATTCTATTCTAAGTTTGAAGAAATTGATTGATAAGAAGTAATAAGTCTGAAATGAAACGACAATAAATTGGGGTGCATAAGTTAATGGTAGTCCATAGGGTAATGGCAATAATTCAAATGCAATGGTTCAAGCGCATATTTCGAAGGGGCATGTAATAATCCCACATTGAGGGAAGATAATTTTTATTCAAATGGAAGCGTCGATGTGAAGAAAATAGACCAGGTCAGATTTTATTAGTTATAAGACATTTTATTTTTCTATATATTTTTTTATTTTGAATATCGAATTTGCTTAATATAATATGAATATGAAAAAGTCAACAAAAGAAGTTGCATACGTATAAAGTGAGTAATATGATAACAGGTTTAGAACGTTCTACACTTCGTTGATAAGGATAATAGGTTTTTTTGGTGACTTTGGGTTTTGAGTAAATAGTATATGATGTTTAATAAATGTAATTTACAACATTAACTAATTGAAAAGTGTATTTCAAATAATTTACAAAAGCTGTACATAATATATTGGTTTCATTATATAAAATCGAAATTAACTGAATTTTATAATTCTAAATAAATGCTAGCCGAGGTCATAAGGTAAAGTTAATGGGAGTAATTTGTTAATTTAAATAGTTCAAGGAGGAGCTACGAGTTGGATTGGAAATTGATAACAAGTAAGGCGGTAACATATCGAATTTTGTTATTGGTTGACAAGGTTGGTCCAAGATAAAATCCAGTTAAGTTTCTGGAGGGAATTGATAGCAGTATTAATAAGTCAGCCCAACGTCGGACATAATTACAATCTTGTTTATTCATAGTAATATTAATATGGTCGCCCAAATGATGGAGCGCGTGAAATTTAGAGTACATAGCAAATAATATAATAGCCCAACGAAGGGGCTCGATAATTCCAGTAATAGCATAGCAATATATATATATATATATATATATATATATATATATATATATAAACAGTGTGTACAGTATAAAATGCAGTACATGGGGATCTTGGAAACTGTAGCAGATACGATCTTGGTTAAATGGAACAAAAGTTGCATAATCATGATGGTATTTCAGATCGGTTTTCAAATTTCAAAATTTTTTATAGGTTACTAGATAGAGGCAAAAAACACAAAATTGACGATTTCTTTATTTACTCGTAGTTAGTCTACTAATTGAAATAGAATGTTCAAATTTAGTACATCATGGTAATTCCCCATTGCGCTTCACATTTTCAACTTAGATTTTGTCTAGGGCATCTAGATTTTGCGTGACGATGTTCAACGTTTTATTTTTAACTAGCCGCCATATTGGATTTTTACATTTTTGAAATGCTGACCAAAAACCCTTTCCAAAGAGGTATAACATGGCTATGTTTGATTGAATCAAAACACTAAAAATCACATAATTATGTTTTGGTCGTAGTAGGCTTTAATTTCCATTAAGACAAAGAGAAACAATTGCTCTAAAAATTTTAAACTCAATTTTCAGTGGTAATAAAAACAGTAAAAAACGTAGAAAATTGAAAATAAATCTGTATTAATCAGAACTTACATAACTATGCATTAACAAAGAATAAATACAAACCAGCATCTATTCAATACAAAATATTATTTAAGCTGTTTTTCGTTGTCATTCATGTTCAGACAATTGCAAATTAACAATCAAGGAAAAAAATATAACAATAGTCAGCCACATGAATTCATTATTTATTTTAAATGTTCAAATAACCCCCCCATTTTGTTGAACACACAACCGACACCTTTTATAAACATCTTTACAAGATCGTCTTATCATAGTTGGAGTTATTTTATTTACGGCCTCTTGGACTGCTTGTTGTAATTGGTCTACATTATCATACGTTTTTGAGTACACACGACTTTTTAAATGGCTCCATATAAAGAAATCTAGAGGAGTTAATTCCGGTGATCTCACCGGCCACTTAATTGGTCCCCGATTTCCAATCCAGTTTTCATTATACTCAGAATTAAAAAAATTCTAATAATCAGAGCATTGTGGGGTGGAGCGCCATCATTTTGAAAAATCATATTTTGCAAAGTAGCGAGTGGAAGCTCCATTAGTCTATCCGCCACATTTCCTTGAAATAAATCTAAGTGTCTCGCAGAGTTTAAATTTGCATCATCTGACCAAAAAATTGTATTTTTGCGATTGAACATACCACAATTCGTAAATCGACTTTCGTCAGACCACAAAATTGTATATGCAAAATTTGAATTTTCGTTGCACTTTCTGATGTACCAAGCACAAAATTCCATTCTTCGAATTTGATATTTAGTACGCAATCCCTGACATGGTCGTTCATGATATGGATGATACTTGAAACGTTTTAAAATAGCTCTTGCCGTAGAATGAGCAACACCTGTTATATTCTGAATTTGTCTAAGAGAAGTACGAGGATTTTCGACAACTGTTTGTTAAACGCTGTTTTCATTATCTTTTTTAATTTGCATAGTTCTCTTAGACAAGCCAAAACTACGATAATTTATTAAATTATTTTATAATTTCCGAAACATACATCTGTTTGGTTGATGTTTTTTCTGGGTATTTATTTAAATACAATTCAGCGGCTTTAACATCATTCCTTCTAGAAAGAATAAAACATTCTAACATGTGATATTTATCACGGCTAGTAAAGCGATCCATTTCAAGCGCAAATGCTTTGCTTAAATTTCTATGTAAATTAATTAACTGTTTTTTTAAACTGCACTACTTGAAACATAAAATAAAGGACAAACTTTGACGTTTCTCAGATGTTGAGCAATTGTTTCTCTTTGTCATAATGGAAATTAAAGCCTACTACGACCAAAACATAATTATGTGATTTTTAGTGTTTTGATTCAATCAAACATAGCCATGTTATACCTCTTTGGAAAGGGTTTATGGTCAGCATTTCAAAAATGTAAAAATCCAATATGGCGGCTATTTCAAAAATAAAAAGTTGAACATCGTCTTGCAAAATCTAGATGCCCTAGACAAAATCTAAGTTGAAAATGTGAAGCGCAATGGGGAACTACCATGATGTACCAAATTTGAACATTCTATTTCAATTAGTAAACTAACTACGAGCAAATAAAGAAATCGTCAATTTCGTGTTTTTTGCCTCTATCTAGTAACCTATGAAAAATTTTTAAAATTTGAAAGCCGATCTGAGATACCCTCATGATTATGCAACTTTTGTTCCATTTAACCAAGATCGTATCTCCTACAGTTTCCGAGATCCCCATGTACTGCATTTTATACTGTACACACTGTATATATATGTAAATATAAAGTATATAAAATATTAAGGCAAGTAGTTTATCTTTCATTTTATTCATTCATTAAAATTCAATGCGCTTTTCAACGAACTTCGTTCGTTTATGAAATCGATTTGTCGTCCGTCTGTCTGTCCGTCTGTCCGTCCGAGGCCTTTCTAATGGTCGGACATCAATGTGTGATACATCAATCGATTCAGCTCGGTGTCCTGAGCTTAAGTTTTGATGTCAGTTGAAATCGGGCCACGGGGACGCCGTGCCCCGCGATATTCCGTCGGGAAAATTAAAATTTCAAATAGGTCCAAAATTAATGTGCGATACATATTTGGACTCCCCTAACATAGCTGAGTCGAAATATAGTACCCCCCACAAAATCTGACCACGGATACCCGACCCCCGGGGAATTAATTTTATTTTATCTGAATACTTATAATTATTACAACATAATAATTTTAATTTCTTTAAATTGTTTTAAAGTAAGTCTACATTTGGAAGTTCGTTGCGACAATGCCTTGCATTTTCAACTTGTTGTTCTTGAATATTGTTTGATAATTCATTTAAGTCCGGTTGTGTTTGGGATACTGAGATCCTTAACAAATTTTGTAAATTTTCGTCCGCCAACTTATTTCTATATTTTGATAATAGATAAATAGATGCTTGAAAAAATACAAATCATTGATTTTGCAAAATTTCTTAAATTGGGAAATTTATTTTCTGGTAGATTTGAATAAAATGCAATTAAATTATTTTCATCAAAATTATTTTTATATACATTGTTAGATTGCAAATCGATTAACTCTAGTTGTGAATTGTCTGGTGCTTTTACAATATCAAATTTTAAAGGATTTTCAAATATTAATATGTCCATTTTTTTTGCATCCTGAAACTGATGACGAAAATTTTCATCCAGTACTTTTAGTGACTCAATAAAAATATTCGAAAGACACTGTTTGTCGTTTTTGGTTAAAAACGATTGCAAAGTAGGAAAATGACAATAATTATTCTTTACAAGTTGAGAAATAAACAATTTTATTTTTAGCTGGAAACTTCTAATTTCTGTAAATAGTTCGTTAATTAACTTTCCTTTGCCTTGTAGCGTTTATATTTAATTTATTGAGGTAAGTTGTAATGTCCACAAGAAAAGCTGTAACGGTCATTTGGGGAAGGACGTTCCCAAAAGCACCGTATGAGAAAGAAAAAAGGGGGTTGAGACAGATGAATAGAATAATTGAAGAAAAAGAAAATATAGGTAAAGATATAAATTGCACGGGGTCGAGTGGTAGGCCGGTAGATAGAAATGTATGTGTCCAGCTATACGGCTTAGCTGCTTGCGGAGAGTGGCGTGGGTAGATAACCACTCGTGGCGGAGACCAGGTGAGTTTGGCCAACCGCAAGGAAAGAATAGAAACTCGGAAGGCGCCAGAGACGCCATAAAAACAAGATCCAACGTCGCGATCCCACTGCGACGCGTAGGTACCTAGTCATACCACTGCGGGAAGAAAGCACAGAAGATAGAAAAATAGTGGTCATCGAAGGACAATGCTAGCTGAAAGAAAATATTAGTAATTAAAATAAATAAACACTAGAATTCAAAATTCTTTGGTATATGAGGTACTAACAAATAAACAGTTGATATAAAATGAATGAATTTAGATTAAGAATTAAAGTGCTCAAGATTAACTAAAATGGCGTAATACACATTTCTTAAACATCAAAATTACCCTATATATTAGAATTAATTGTAGAGGCGTCTCACGCACATCTTTTATATTACTAGTGTTAAATTTACGCGTTACAGGTGTGTGAATTAATGCTACAAATAATCGACCGTTAAATCAACTCTGCAACAAGTGTTCTGACAAGACTGTTAATTGTTGGTTTACACAATATAATTATTTCTTACAGCATACGTCAAGTACCAGTTAAATTTCCTGTATACCTTACAACTAAAACGTTTAGTAGGTTAGTAACATGAAATAAACAAGTAGCCAACACGTAGAAATTTTAATGAAAGCCACGTTGGTTAATTTAGGGTTAATCTTCAATATATACGTGAGGAACTCCAAGCGTTACCAAATGTGGAACATTGCAAGTAATATAATCGTCTGGCATCCACTATGATCAGTCGAACAGCTGGTGGAATAACTATAATAAATTTTGACATATGTGAGGAAAAAGATAAAAAGTAGAACGTAAGATACAAAGCATAAAATAGAATCTTAAAGGCTGAAACCAATATCGTTTAGGATTAAGTAACTATAGCAATACCATACATACCAGCGACGATAAAAAATAATGCGCGTAATGCTTATATAACGAAGTTGCCTCTTATTTTATTAGTAAAGAATTAATTTGTAGTAGGTAAACTCGATAGAACCCATCAACAAGGTGTAAAATTAGCAGCACAAGATTCACCATGGAACGAAACAAGAACAAATGCCTTCATAAACGTTATCAACTTTAGATTAGAATTGAATTGCGAGCATTGAATAAATACCAACAATCAATAAACTACAAGTAAAACGACTGTAACGCAGTTATAAAGTGAATCGTAAAGTGAAGGTAAGCCAAGAGATGGCGTGACAGGTACCAACAAATCTAATAATAATTATAAAATAGGAGAAACCTAACTATATGAAAATTAGCACGTTACAAAGCTAACTCGCTTATCTATTTAAAATTCGATAATTCTGGTATATTATTTCCTTTTTCTGTCAAAAACATTTCAATCTCGTCTATCAACTCGAAAAATCTTTTTAAAACTTTTGCACGGCTGGACCATTTTGCTTCACAAAAATAAATGATATCTTCGTATTCTGCGTCAAATTCATTTAAGAAATTTCGGAATGTTCGATGGTTCATACCGTATTTGCGAATATAATTGATGGACTTTACTACAATATTCATAACATTTTTCAAATTTACAACTCTTGCGCAAAGTGCATGTTGATGGATTATGCAATGAAGTTGGAGAGGAGGCTGTGTAATATTTAATTCTTTCAATTTTTTATTAATCATGCCTACCAAACCAGTATTGTGACCCGTCATGTTCTTTGCACCGTCAGTTGTAACATTTTTTAATTTTTACCACTTGAGATAGTACATATTGAAAACATCTAATAGTTGCAAAAATATATCTTCACCTGTTGTATTCCCATATAGGCTTTTTAATACAGCAAGTTCTTCTGTTACACATAATTGTATATCAATTCCATGGATAAAAATCAACCATTGAATGGTGCTAGTTATATCGTTGCTTTCATCAAGTGCTAGTGAAAAATACTCAAATTGTGAAGAATTCTCTTTAATTTATTAAACATATTAGTTGATATATTTACAATACGTCAAACTAATGTACGTGTAGACAAACTAATATCTTCAAATTTCGTTAACAGCAGCCAAATACATTTTTTAGCAAATGGTTTGTTATGTTCAGCAATTAATTTCGAAATACGTAAGGACGTTTTGACCAATGCTGAACTTTGTGCCTTACATTTTTAAAAACGTTTTTTTGTGCTTCTAATGATTTTTGTAAAGAATCCATTTTATTTTGTCTGAATTGAGATTCAAATTTATCATATTCATTTTGTGTCGTATCGTAGTGTCGACGAAAATTAAATTCTTTAAATACGCTTATAGATTCTTTGCAAATTAAGCATAGTGCTTTATTGTAATTATTAACAAAGAAATAATCAAAAGTCCACTTTCCATTAAATTCGGGGTTTTCCTCATTAATTTTTCTTTTCTTTGGTATTTTATTCATTTTTCCTACGATAAAATATGAATTATTTTACCAATAAATTAAAAATATCATGTATTTCTCATTACCTATTGTAGTGAAACGTCATACGGTTGTCAATATGAACGTGTTTATGTACAAAATGCACATAATAACATACGCTAGCAAACTGGCGAAATGAAAGAATGCTACACTTGCTAAGCGAGCCGTCGTATTCGCTGGGGAGTGGGGATTAAACTTGCGCAGTAAAATAGGTTTCCCACTACTTCTGTTGGCGCGCATTTTTGTCACCGGCCACATTTCGACATACTCGCGCTCTAAGTTTGTTGATTTTTCCTAAAATTATATTGGTGCATTGGCAGGCCGCGCAAAAAGTTGCAAAGCGCGTGCATGCAGTCCGCAGGCCGTAGGTTGCCGTTCCCAGGTCTAGAGCTATACCTTGCATATCCTTCCAGAAAGAGGTGGTAGGTTTGGTTACCCCGATAGGGAATACCATGATTATTGTTGTTGTTGTTAATTAATTGAGATGTATATATTGTAAATGTTATGAAAATAAGCATTATCTGTGAGTAAATATTTTTATCTGGGTGGGATTGTTTAATTTATACGTTAAAGCACTGTTTCCTTTGCAGGTATCAGTTAGTGAAATACACGGTCTGTATATTGAGCTAGTATAAAAGAAATCAAGCATTTTTCTAAATATTGCGTTTTAGTCTTCTTTTAAAATATACTTCATTGCCTCATTATATTTCCAAAATCTATTTTTCCTATTTTTAAGTCTTTTGCATTCTCCAGAATGAACGTAATATAAAAACATCGAAATTTGGCTGAAAGTTGAAGCAAGTTTTGACATTTTATTATTTAACGAACATCATCTAATAACTTCAAAAATGCGAACAATGCAAAGGTAACTTAATCCGAAAGACAGAGTATTACTTTGCACAAATAAGAGCTTTCTCCGAGATTCATTGAAATTATCATTCCTTGCTTTCTGCGACAGTTAATGTAGTGTCGCTCAAAGTCTAAAACATTAAAGCGCTATAAATTCAGAAGAGCCTTTTAAATACGTTTTGCTTCCTATATATAATAAGTGCACAAAAGCTTTCCCTCAGCGAGTAGTGTCAGCGTTTTACAGTTTCCGACCTTTTTAGTTAATTCTGCTATATAATGCTATTCTTATTGTTTTCATTACGCAAGACGCAGGGGTTACAAACATCTATTTGTTTTGTTCTAATATTCCTATCGACGCCATATGCTGAAAGATAATTTGTTAGTACATAAGGACAAATAGCATGTGCTGCACAATAGTTGTTTGTGTATTGAGAGAATATAAAAGAGTTATAGCTCTTGGAATTGGATATAAATCAATCTCAGTTTAATGTTACCTCAGACATCGCCATTCTTAATATTTTGTTTCAATGCTTGAAACTCATATATAGAAAGTGTTATACTTGCATTCAAAATGTTAGTTCCTGCAAAATCAGTTTTTGCAAGCAACAGAAGAATTATACGTGGGCTGTTCCATATGTATCGCGGACTGACAACACTAGTGTTGCTAGGTGCGATCTGACGTTTCTAACTTAAAGTTTGACATTTTTGACAGTATACATACTTATAGCATTTTGCCATATGAGCACTATTTATTTTGTTTTGATTGAGTTGAAAATTTCGTCTCGGCCAAAAAATGCAATTAGCTCGTGAACATTTTCAAACGACGATTTTTTACGATTTCCGACGTGGATTATTTCCACAACAGTGCCTGAATTAATTTATTTCGACTTTTGAAGAAGAAGTTCCAACTAAAACCACTGTGTATCCTTGGTATAGTGAATTCAATTGTAGCCGTAGTTCGCTATCGGATGAATTTCGTCCAAAATCGGCTGTTGTGCCAGAAAACATCGATGCTGTGCACGAATTGATAATGCAAAGTCGTTATGTGACTTATTGTGAGATTCGGGCATCCCTAGGAATTAGTATGACAAATATAAATTCGATGTTACATGAACATGTAAAAAAACTATGTGCGCGCTGGATCTCAAAATAATTTGACAATTGCTCAAAAAGACTCGTGTCGATTGGTGCAAAGAAATGCTCAAAAAATACGATTGCGGTGCATCAAGCGCAGTGTGTTCTTGTATAACATCAACACAGGTAACGAATCTTGGATTTATTCGTATGAATCCGAAAGTACACAGCAATCGACTGTATGGGTCTTCCCAAAACGAAATCCAAAACACGTTGTCCGCGTTCGAAATACTTTGAAGAAAATGGTTGCCTGTTTATTCGGAATAAATGGACATGTCACGACCGTGGCTTTAGAGGATCGCAGAATAGTTAATTTTGCTTGGTATACAACCATTTTTTTAACCTTACATGGGATTTTTCTAATGCTGCACCCGAAAGTACTACATTGGCCATGAAGCGAGTTTCTTTTACCTGAAAAATTTTGAATTTTGCCGAACCCTTGCTGTTCCAAGCAAGGTAGGGATCTTTAACCTGCGTGACAACACTCACACACGGGACCTCCATTTTACCTCTTATCCGAACGAGAGCGTATTTTTGTGAAAAATGCTCGCCTAACATTTTTCAAGCGGACCGTGTCGGGATTTGAATCCAGGACCTTGGGCGTAGTAGTCACACGCATACCAACTACGCCACGGAGCCTCCGCCATTTGGTTACCCTACATGTGATTTTCCAATGCTCCACCCGAAGGTACTACATCGGCCATGAAACGAGTTTCTTTTACCTGAAAATTTTTGAATTTTGCCGAACCCTTGCTGTTCCAAGTAAGAGGGATCTCTAGCGTGCATGACAACACTTACACACGGGACCTCCATTTTACCTCTTATCCGAACGAGAGCGTATTTTTATGAAAAATGCTCGCTTAACATTTTTCAAGCGGATCGTGTCGGGATTCAAACCCGGGACCTTGGGCGTAGTAGTTACACGCATACCAACTACGCCACGGAGCTTCCACCATTTGGTTGCCACAAGTTTTCGGAGAAGTAAGAAAAATAAACCGACGATGCCTAATGATGTCTTTTTGTTCCCACACGTGAAGAACAAACTGCGTCGACAACTATTTTTTACACCAGAAGAGGCGGTTGATGCGTTCAAAATACATCTTTTGGAGATCTCAATCTGAATGGAAAAATGGTATGAAAATTGGTTCCAACGTATGCAAAAGTGTATCATCGTGGAGAATATTTTGAAATATAGTAAAGAAGTTTTCACATCTTAAGTTTTGTTTTTGTTACTTATTCCGGATACGTGTCGAGCAGCCTCTCGTATTGTGTCTTGTGAAAGCAAGTCTATTTTAGTATAACTAACTAGGCCTGGGGGTCTCCAAACTGCGGCCCGCGGGTCAAATCCGGCCCACCAGTGTCATCAATCCGACCCGCGACAGCTAAGGGCTTATTGTTGTTATTGTTGTTGTGATAAGTTGGATAAAAGGACGCAGAATGATGATAACTCGTTTTTATTTACTCACCAAGTAAAGCTTAATGACAAGTATAATACGCACAAAATTTAACTTATGCATATTAACCAACAAATAATTGAAATAAATCCCATTAACATTATAGCATGTACTTAAACACATAAACATATAACATATAAAATACTAATAAGATTGATATAATTGTGGTTTTTCACGGACAATAGTTTGAAGTTGTGTATCATTAGATGCTCATCGGTTAACCGAGATCTCTGAACATTCTTTGTATACTTTATTTTGGAGAAAGTTTTCTCACACAAATAAGTAGTACCAAATACAGAAAACAGCCCAGGAGCAAATTTATGCAAATTATCAAATTGTACTAGTGGAAGACTCATAAAATTCCAACAGAGATGAGTTTTGATATTTATGTCACTGCACTGTAAATCGATAATTTCCATGTGAAGTTCCGAGGCTATGGTTTCAATGTCAGTATCAAAAGGATTTTGAAATATCTTAACTTCATTTGCAAGGACATCAAAATCTGAGAGACGGGTATCAAAATTTATCTTCAAAGCACTCAAAGCTTCAATTGCTAAATCGACGAGAAACTCAGTCTCAGTAGTGTCACTGAATATTTCACATACTATAAAATGTGTTAAACATTTTTTACATAATTGTGATTGAAACAGTATTATTTTCTGCCGAAACGATTTGTTATTAGTGTATAAATCAGGGAGAAGCTGGTTTTCTCCTTGCAATTTCAAATTCAGTTAATTCATATATTTTGTTAAATCGACATAGAATGATAACTTCCACGGCCATTTGCTATTTTGTAATTCGATAAGAGAGCTATCTATCCTCTTCATTCAAAAAAATTTCAATCACTGCTTGAAGTTCAAAAACGCGCCCAAGGACTTTTCCGCAACTAAGTCAGCGTACGGCAGTAGGATATGGTAAGTCATTTTCTCCAATCACTTCAATAAACTCGCGGAATTGTCGGTGATTCAGCACAGTGGATCTGATGAAATTAACAACTGATATGACTGATTTTAGAACTTGAGACATATCCAAACATTTCGCGTACAAGGATGAATAATACAATGTAAGACTAATGATTTAGAACCACCATCATTTTCTACAGTGTTTGACACAAGAGCAACCACTCCTTTATTTTTGCCTCCATCAGTTGTAATATATTTCAAGTTTTTCCATCGAAAGTTCTTTTAATGGCATTTTCAACTCCCTTAAAATATCTTTCCAAGTAGTCATGCCGTGATTACTATCAATATCAAAAAGTTCTTCATACACTTCATAACTTTTATGTGCTCCGCAAATAAAATCAGCACCTGAGAAGTATCTTAGTAAAATGCAAACACGGTAACGCAATTTGAATCTTAAAATTCAAAAATAAAACAACCAGTGAAAAATACTGAACCTGAAAAGGTACATAATCTTTGTTACATAAAACTTCTAAACTTTTACTCAGATAATTATATACCACTTTGTATAAGGCTACTTCTACAAATATCGGTATCACTCTTAAAAATGTTTAACCTCACTTATGAACTTAAATCACCACAGGTATAGTTTGAAAATAAAAATTTCAAAGCCAATCCATGTATATAATTTTACAGAAAATATTCCACAAAAAAAATAGACATCACGATGGTAATTGAATTATAGAACTTAAGATGGTTAGAACTAAATATCTGAACAAACAACTTTTATATATATATATATATATATATTGCCGTGTTTCCTCTATAAATAATCGACAGAGTACATTCGAGGATTTTATTAATTTTCCAAAACTCGAAAATTGCACACAGTAGAAAAATTTAATAAAAAAAATAATTTCTTATCCAGATTCCTCTCTTCATGACCTTAATTCTTCTTCAGTTCCCAGGCTAGCACAGTTGGGCCTCCTCTTGGATACCTAGATTCACTATTATACTCTGTATCGTTCACGCATACTCTCAATAAAACCACAAAATAATACAACAATCATACAATGTTTATTTACCACTATTTACAAATCAAATTCAAGATTATCCACATTTCAGAAATCAAGTTACACCTCAATAAATCCTATTTTTGTACTGTCCTGGATTTTAATTTAAAATATCAAACACATTGAATATACCCGGAGTAAATGGGCCCTAAATAATACCTTATTTTCTTTCTTTATTTATAATTTATTTTAAATTAGTATACTCTGGAGTATGGTGAGCTCATGATAACCCAGTTAATTATGAATAATGTATGCTTTTGTACTTCGCATACTCTTACAACAAACAAAAAAACCCATGTACTCGTAACAATAAAAATTTTAAATTCCTGATGGAACGTTAATAAGCTTTATATACAACTTTAGATTTCTATTTAGATACCATAATAAAGTTAGTTATACGTATTATTTTCAATACGCAAATCAATGCACAATACCTTCAAAATTCACTCTCACACGTCACACAATTTTCATAGTTTATAACAACAACATTTTTAAAGCGTTACCTGAAATTTCTTGAAGATCTCTACTCCGTTGACGATGCGGTAAAGTAGTTTTGCTCTGCTCTGCTGGCCGCTTCTAGCTATTTGTAGATGAACCCCATCTATCATGCTGTTTGCACTACGTTCACGGTGCATCCAAATCCACGTCCAAATTAATTACACTTCTTTCATAATTGCGTACTTTAGTTTAATTTAATTTAAATTTACGTTACTTCACGTCACTTCACGAGCTTGTTTAAGATAAATGTTGCATCTCTATTAAATTTTAGTCTTGTCACTTATTCGCGTATCAAATTATGAGGCCAACACTGTACTATTTAATTTAAAAATATGTATACTTACAAACTCGTATTCTAAAGCGGTGAAAATACTAAGAGATCGAAGTTAATAGAGAGAGCGATGTTAATTCTCTTCAAGTATTTATATGATTCCGAATGCCACCTCTAGGCCGCTCTTCCCGTGAAAAATCTAATTTAAAATAACACTCCTCAAATTTGGTTTCAACCGTTTTCGAAATCTCCGAAATTTTGCGCGTCGTTACGATATTTTTTGAAAAATTAACATTCAATTTCCCGTGTTTGTCTGATGTACAACTAACTATATCGACCAATAGTATATCCATTGACGTCTTAACAATCCCGCCTATATTAACGCTGTACCTTTCTTATGCATATTATATGTTTCCTTCTAACCTTGTTTGAGTGGTAGAAATCGATATTACTGTCCGCGTTCTTTTTACTCCATGTGGACTTGTATACGTGGTTTTTGACTGTCGTTTAACCAATATTTTTCAAAACTCGCTTGTGATCTATACAAATAAGGGGAACCTGTCATTTTGAAAACATGCAGGTGTTCAATTAACCGACGTTTTAACACAACATTTCTAAGAGTTGGCTTTTCAAGGTATTTTATATTCAACGGCTGTTTATGTGTTAGCAAAGCGTTTCACCTTGGTATTATCGATTTTTCATGCTTTTATGCGTATTATACGTAATTATCCGTTTAATTAAACTCCATTAAATTAATAAATAAATTGCATTGGCTTCTAAAATTCATTTTCTTTACGAACCTAACTAAATTTTATTCATTAATTGTAAATTTTTGTTAATACTTGTTACTTTAAACTGAACTAAATGAAATAAATTTCGCACGTAAATTCTGATTGTTTCCTCTATACAGAGTGTTTCAAATTGCTTTGTTTATAGTTAAATTTAACCTTTTAAAACCACTACAA